>JARCIV010000006.1:16677370-17927370 GCA_029618585.1 Citrus australasica
AATTGTCTATGACCTTTCAAAACAAAGTATGGGGATGGAATCGTTCATTGTTTTTTGGGAACTTATTTTTGTTGCACTTAAGTACCGACGAAGAAAGTTTTATCATGTTTAACACAAGAATTAGAGTTCCCCTTGTGAATATATGTGTATTCATACTCTTTAATTGATTATTCAGTTCTCATAAAAAAAAAAAAAGATTATTCAGTTTGCTTCTGTTTTATCCAGCTGGTTGAACAATTTCATGTTATGCCTTCCTTTGATAGGTATGGTGATCTGTATACAGAGCAAAATGTTGCTATTAGCGGTATTCACACTCATGCTGGACCTGGAGGCTACCTCCAGTATGTTGTTTATATTGTGACATCCCTTGGTTTTGTACGCCAGTCATTTGATGCCCTTGTTGATGGCATCGAGAAATGCATTGTTCAAGCTCATGAGAATCTTCAGCCAGGCTCAATCTACATTAACAAAGGTAAATGTCTCAAAATCATTCCCTTTGCTGAATCGTCGCATGATCATACCTGATACTGATTTTTGCTTGGATGAAATACATGCTTATTTTTGGATGTTCCTTTTTAGCATGTGCCCTATTCACTGTTCTACTTCTCATGGCTTTTAGGATTTTGGGCAAGGGTAGATTTTATTTCATTACGCCATCCACCTTTTTAAAAATATGGGCCTTTTCCATTCTGAGACTTTCTATCCCTTCTAAATTTCCATAATGTTTTACAGGAGAGCTCTTGGATGCTGGTGTGAACCGTAGTCCAAGTTCTTACCTCAATAACCCTGCAGCTGAGAGAAGTAAATATAAGTATGATGTTGATAAAGAAATGACCCTTATAAAGTTTGTAAATGAGGAGTGGGGTCCGATTGGTAGCTTTAACTGGTTTTCAACTCATGGAACTTCTATGAGTCGTACAAATCCATTGATTAGTGGTGACAACAAAGGCGCTGCAGCACGGTTTATGGAGGACTGGTTCGAACAGCGTGGTTCTCACAATGGTTTTAACAGCCCATATTCCAACAACCCTGGAACTGACAGAGTTCCTCGAAGAATTTCAAGCTTAGTTCATAATCCTCTTGAAAATGGTAAGTGAATTCCTTTTGTTCAAGTACAACAAATGCATATAGATCCACCGGCTTAGTGAAACCAGTTCAAATTTATAACTAACTCAGATTATTATGTACTTGCATGGGAAGCCATCATGAAGCCTAACTCATTGATAAACTTTAACAGAGTCTGAGCTGCCTTAAAATGCAATATATTTTATGTGAAATAGAAATATATTTTATGTGCAAGGGACTAAGTAAACTTTTCGGAAGGTTATCCTGTTTGAATATGGTCTTAATAATATTAACTTTGTGTTAAAACATGTGAGTCAATGCAACCAAAAAATATTCTTGTACAATAACAAAAGTAGGTAAGACTTACCCATCTTGCATATTGCCTTATATTCCTAAGCAAGCAGGAAATATCTCCATTTTCTGAGTTTGTAGTCAATTTGAACCAGGCAATGAATTGATGAAACTTGCTGCATCATTTGAGCGTTCTGAAGGACGACCAGCAACAAGGTCTTTAAGTGTTGCAAGCAGGGTCAGGAATGCTTTAAAGAGTGCTGAGTCTGCTGACAAACCTCAATTTGTTTCTGCATTCTGTCAATCAAATTGCGGCGATGTAAGCCCAAATGTTCTTGGTGCATTTTGCATAGACAGTGGACTACCATGTGATTTCAATCACAGCACATGTAATGGGAAAAATGAGTTGTGCTATGGCCGGGGACCAGGGTACTTAACTAGATCAATCCCGGATTTCTGTTCTTCAATTTGTTTTAGCCTAACATTCATGATCTTTTGGCAGTTATCCTGATGAATTTGAGAGTACTCGTATTATTGGTGAACGGCAATTCCGAAAAGCTGTGGAACTGTTTAACACAGCAACGGAGCAGCTGACTGGCAAGGTTGGCTACAAACATGCCTATGTTGATTTCTCCAACCTTGAGGTAGGACTTCCTAAAAGGGGTGGCGGCACTGAGGTGGTGAAAACGTGCCCAGCAGCCATGGGTTTTGCTTTTGCTGCAGGAACAACTGACGGACCTGGAGCTTTTGATTTTAAGCAAGGAGATGACAAGGTAATTAGAAACTTCAGGTGTATGGTCTGATAATAAAATGTTCTTTTGGATTTTAAACTCCAGTAAATGTTCTTTCAGGGTAATCCGTTCTGGAAGCTGGTGAGGAATGTGCTGAAAGCTCCAAGTAAGGAACAGGTCAAGTGTCAGCATCCAAAACCTATTCTGCTTGACACTGGTGAAATGAAGATACCATATGACTGGGCGGTAGGTATTCAATTTAGGTTGCCTTGATATATGTGATGAAGTAGCCACAACATATAATTCACTTTGTCCATTAGGACTACACATCTTCGCACATTCATATGGAGTAGCCTGCAGTTGAGTGTTATGCTTCAGTGTCCTTATTCAAATAATCACAAGTACCCTGCTTTGCATCATATTTCACATCATGACTGGTGCAAATGCAAGACTAGAATCCTTGACAGGGTATGGGCCGTATGGCAGTTCATAGTTCATACTGTGATACATTATAACTCATTGAAAAATCTACTTGTTTGTGTTCTTATTTATTTTTCGACGTCCACGCATTGAAATACCTACAACTATTTGTTTGAATTGATAACTTTCCGATGAAATACATATCTAGTGTTATGTTTGCCCTGTCTGGTGGATTGCTGTATCTTTCTTCTTGATATCTAATTCTGGTTGCAATTTTATCTTGATGATCATGCAGCCCTCAATACTTCCAGTTCAAATTCTTCGAATAGGGCAACTTGTCATTCTCAACGTGCCTGGAGGTATTGGAATTTGTTTTGTTTTTGTTTTTTTCCTCTCATGTTCCTTCAATCATTCACCCGTAAAAGTCAATGGTATTAAGTTGAAGAAACCAAATGTTATTGACTTGTAGGGTCTCAGCTTTTATCATTCAAGTTAGTTGCTTCAGTCTGTAGCTTTTATGTTCCAAATTCTGTTAAATCTTTTCATGGCATGATTCTTTTTACACACAGTAGGATATTCTTTTCTCTGTGGTGGTTTTTGAATTCTTCACTAGATCTTCTAATGTTAATCAACTGGTCCTTGCAGAATTCACAACCATGGCTGGCAGGCGTCTCCGTGATGCTATTAAGATGGCTCTCATCTCTGGGGGCGGAGGTCAATTCAACAGCAATGTCCATATCGTCATTGCAGGGCTAACAAACACATATTCACAGTATGTGACCACTTTTGAAGAGTATCAAGTACAAAGATATGAGGTTCGTGTCAATGGTGCCTCATTTTCTATAATGTTGGTGAAAACAATTCTTATATAAAATTTTTACTACATCACCAAAACAGGGAATTTCCCTGTTAATTCATTCACTTTTCTAGATACTACAGAGGGAACATGCAATTTTTTTTTTTTATTGATCTTTTTGTGACTTGCACTTTATCTCAGGGAGCTTCCACTCTCTACGGTCCACACACTCTGAGTGCCTACATTCAGGAGTTCAAGAAACTAGCGGCAGCTCTCATTATTGGCCAAACTGTTATGCCGGGGCCACCACCCCCGGATCTCCTTGATAAGCAAATTAGCTTATTACCCCCCGTTGTTGTGGATGCAACCCCTCTTGGTGTGAAATTTGGGGATGTTAAAACAGATGTCCCACAGAATTCAACCTTCAAGAGAGGTGACATGGTCGCAGTCACATTCTGGTCTGCCTGTCCAAGGAATGACCTCATGACTGAGGGCACATTTGCACTTGTGGAACTTCTGCAAGGCCAAAATACATGGGTTCCGGCTTACGATGACGACGACTTTTGCCTCAAGTTTAAGTGGTCTAGGCCTGCAAAACTCAGTCCCCAAAGTCATGCAACTATGGAATGGAAGATCCCAGAATCAGCAGTTTCTGGTGTGTATAGAATAAGGCATTTTGGTGCATCAAAGTCTCTTGTTGGCTCAATCAGCCATTTCACCGGTTCGTCTAGCGCCTTCGTTGTTGCTAACTAGGGAGGCTGCCAAGCTATGTATTGTTCCCATCATTCTTGTTAAGTTATGTAGCATTGACTTTTCTAGCATTGGTTCACAATTCTACCGTTTCCAGAAAGGAAAGCAAACCCCAGAAATAGAATCGAGAAATGAGCCGTTAAATGTAGTGCTGATAATATACAGGAATCGAAATCATACGACATTACACCATGAAACAAACTGTCAATTGGTAAGTGATTGTTTATCTTATAACATCTCACAGCCACGTGTGAATTGCGCATTTGACATCATCTGTGAGACTGTGACGGAAACTCTGTAAGTGTAACATTAATCATCAGATGAACAATACAAAACCAGCCGTGTGCGTCTTCTTCAACTGTTAACTGAGATGAAAAACGCATCTTTGAATAAACTGTTTTTCAACTGGAAAATTACCCGAAACATATGTACCCGCTGCTGTTTACTTCCACGTTTGAAAAATCAAATGACACCTGACAGCATGCAACCGTCCGATGATTCATTCCCAGGCTTCACTCTCCATCAATCTTGCATGCATAATGCATTTACCTGCCACCCCCGTAGCGTAAAACCCTTCACAGCTTTTTCAATTCACATTCTTTTAATTAATTAATCTCGCATCTCTATCTCTAAAACATCACCATGCAATTGCAAGTACCCGAACCCGTTAAGAACCCGATACCATGGCCCATAGTCGGGCTCGTCTTCGCATAGTATGGCGCCAACATCGGCGTGCTTTTGTTAAAGGAGTACTTGCTTGCTCAGCAACTACGGGTTCTTTTAACAATGTGTCATATGACTGCGTGCTAGCTTTTTAGCTACGCTGCTGTAGCTGTAATGAAAGTGGCTCCCAGGCAGAGAGTAAATTCCCAGAAGCAGTTGCTAAAGATCTGTGTGCTGTCTCTCTTCTCTTCTGTTTCTCCGTGGTTTCTGGGAACGTGTCTCTGAGGCTCCTTCCGGTGTCGTTTAACCAGGCGGGTGGCGCCACGACGCCGTTTCTCACCGCGGTTTTTGCTTATTTGATGAGTAAGAAGAGGGAGCTTTGGGTTACTCACGCCACTCTTGCTCCTGCTGTTGCTGGTATCACCGTGGCTAGTAGGGTAAATTGTTTAATTTGCGCTCTTACTTTAGTTTGTTTGAAGGGGAGAGAATCTATAATACCACGTAATATATGTATACACACGTATACAACCACAAACTCTTATATAAACTTATTTTATACAAACCACAAACTCTTATATAAATTTATCTTATACAAACCACAAACTCTTATATAAATTTATCTTATACAAATTAATGTAGCATTAATTTAAATGAAAATATAAAATAATAAAAATAAATAATATAAGACAAGAGATATTTATTTCAACTAATTTTATCATGTCACATCAATTTGTACAAAATAAATTTGTACAATAGTTAATGACTATATCATTACTCTACACGAGTGCACGCGCACACCGATATATACACACACACATACGTATGTATAAATTAAAGCAAACCCTAATATATATTTGCTGTATGTTACTCCACTCACATGAACAGTGAGTGGACCTCACATCACTCACCGTTAATATGAGTGATTGTAACATACATTAAATATAAGTTAGAGGAATTCATAAATTAAATATAACTATTAATTATACGATGATTATTCAAAATAAATAAATACATACATTTTATAGTGGGTGTAGTGTGTGCATACTAAAATTTCTTTTTAAAGATCCTGATCTTGTGCCGCGTGTACGGCTTTTAACAATACACTAAGGGTGCGTTTGGCACACTGTATTGTATTATGCTGTATTGCATTATTTTAATGCTGGTGTATTGTATTATGCTGTATTGCATTAACACTGTATTATAATAATGTTGTACAATGTTTGGTGTTACACTGTACTGTATTATTATTTTTAATTAATTTAAATTAAATTTTATATTATATTAATGTTTTATATTATATTAATATATTTAAATTAAATTAATATTTTATGTTATCATTTATATTATTATTAATTTTAAATTAATAATTTTCAAATTTATTTATATTTAAATATTTTTATTAATTATAATAAATTATAAATTTATTAATAAATTATAAATTTATTAATAAATTATAAATTTATTAATAAATTATAAATTTATTAATAAATTATAAATTTATTAATAAATTATAAATTTATTAATAAATTATAATGTAAAAATAAAAAATATACTATTATTGAATGATAAATTATTTATTTATTAATTTATATTAACAATTATAATGTAAAAATAAATAAAATAAAAATATTATATTAAATTAAAAACTTTATTTATTTATTATTTTAATATTATAATAGTAATAAAATAAAAGCTAAAAGCTAAAAGTAAAAAAAAAAAAAAAAGACAAAGCTAATGCGTCCACTGACGCATTAACTCCCGCACTCCAATCCCAGCAAATTGATTCCAAACATGGGTTTTGTATTAGTTTAATGCAAACAGTGTTATAATACCACTTTAATGCTACAAACAAACGTGCCCTAATAGAATTTAGTCTCATGTATTGTTTTTTTTTAATTAAGTCTCATGTATTGTTATTGAATAAGAATTAAGTAATTACTTACCGTTAAAATTTAACAGAAAAATCTGATCAATAAATAACAATGAGTTAGTGATAACATTAGCCGCTGTATGGATGTTTATCGAACAATTTAGTTGGAGCGCTTTAGGCAAGAGCACAACAATGGCAACACATGCATGAGTGATAGTTTTAAATTAATCAGTATCATTTCCTAGATGACGGACAAATTTCAATCAATCTTTTTTCTCTTTCTTTTTCTTTTTTCAGTTTGTGTGCGCCGAAAATTTTCTTGTATAATTTTATAAATTAGAAGTATGTGGAAGATTATTTTGCTTAATTAATTACAGAAAGTGCTGCGGTTTATATTCACAATTTGGATCGGTCTCTCAAATAGATCTTTGAAACGATCTAGCATTTCCCAAATTAATCAACTTGTTGATAGCCAATAACAGGATTATACATAATTGTGGTAAAGAATTGGTTGAAATGTCATGTATATAACATATCCAGAAGCTCCAACCTTTAATTAGCTTTGATTCAATATAGATTTGATTAATTTCCCTTTTATTTCATATTGCATTTTTTTCACCTTTTCCGGCTTACTTGAGAGGCCCAAGTTAGTTTTTCACGGCCCAAATTTCTTGTAAGGTCACTCTAAGCAATCCATACTCTAAATACATGATCTGGAAAAATATTATTTTAACAAAGTAAATTCGTAATACCCATATTAAAGAGGTAGATGCTCCTATAATATATCTACATACTTAAAAATATTTCACTCTGTTTTGAAAGCTCGAATGCTTGTCTTGCATTCACCAATTGAATGCTTCCAATTTGGGGATTCCAAGCTCTCAAGTGAGAGCTTTTTTTTATAAGCAAAATTTTGCCTAAAAAATTCCAATATTGTGAGCTTAAATAATCAAATAATGGGCTTCTTCATTTGCGGCTCCGATTATTTGACAGCCAAAATTCTTGACTTCTTTTTGCAGCCAAAATATTTTATTTATTTATTTTTTTAATCACTCTTTCAATAATCTCTATCATAATTAAAAAAAATTCACAATTATTGTTACAAAGCATTGTCTTCACTAACAATCGTAATTCTCAACATATAAAATTATTATACTCCACTATAAAAGGTATACCATTTAGAATTAATACATATATGCCCTCCATTTTGACCTTACTTTTCACCGTGCACCATTCGAATAAGCTTCACTATATACTTAAATCATATTGTATATATAAATAATATTGTATACGTGAATAATAGCCAGACACTAAAAATTCAACAAATGATTCTGATACCACTATTAGAAAATTGAAATTCCTTCCAAGATCACTATAAGCAATTCATACCCCAAATACATGATCCTGATAAACATTCACTTAACAAATCAAACCCATAATATCCATATTGAGGAGGTAAATACTCCTACAATATATCTACACACTTAAAGAATATTTCACTTCATTTTGAAAGCTTGAATACTTCTTTTGCAATGCTTTCAATTTGGGGATGCCAAGCTCTCAAATGAGAGCTATAAAAAGTTTTAACTAAAAAATTCCAATACTGTGGGCTTAAACAATCAAATAATGTGGCGTCTTCGTTTGCGCACCGATTATTTGACAGCCAAAATTCTTGACTTCTTTTTGCAGCCAAAATGCTTTACTACTTTTTTTGTTTATTTAGTCACGCGTTCAACAACTTTCATCTGTTTAGATTTATCACGTGTGTTTCGGCTACAGCTGCCAGGGCATTCAAGTCAGTCCATCAGGGAATTTTGCGGTCTTCAGAAGGGTAAGAAATTAATTAATTAAATCTCTTCCGTTAAGTTCTCCCACGATCTTATAGAATGACAAAAATAGCTAATCAACTGAACAAAATAATTTTCCAGGGAAAAACTAAACTCAATGAACTTGCTTATGTACATTGCACCAATAGCAGTTCTTTTCTTACTTCTTTCAACTCTGTTGATGAAGAAAAATGTCACTGGGGAAAACAATATCTCTTGCAAGAGAAGACGCGAAAATGATTTGGTATCTGCTCTTCAATTCTTCACTGGCATATTTTGTAAACTTCCAAATTTTTGGTCACAAAACACACAAGCGCGTTGACTCTCTAGTTCATTTTTTCAGCCCTGTCCAGTGAAATTAGTCATATATGCTATAGCTATATGAAGATGAATGTAAATACTCTGCTTGTTAGGTTTTAGGAAATGCTAAAGGGGTTGTTGCCGTGGTTGTGTCGATCTTGATATTAGAAATCCTTTGTCGATGATTGGGATGATGGGATATTAACTTACAGTATTTGGGCTTGTTTTGTATAGTGAAGCCAAGAAGAGGTACTAATGAAACTTCTTTATGGGATCATAATGCAGGAACACTCATATAACTAATCTTGTTTCTATTTATTTGAATTCCAGTCAAAGCTCTTGCAACCATTGCTCTAACACAAGCTCCCAGTCGAAGAAGCCTCTGGCCAGTGCCAACTGCCAAGTAGTGGAGAAGACGGATGAAACATTTTGGCCTTTCTACTTCTTGCCTTCAGGCCAATTTGGCAACAAGTTTTTTTTTTTTTTTCGGGGGGGGGGAATCAGGTTTAATTTCTTGTTCTTTGTCTGATGTCTCAACAATTTACAGTGCAAAGTACATAAAAGTAGTAGACTGTTTTATCATTTCTTTCAGAGATTGTGTGTCAAAACTCTACTTGTCTCTTTGTTTATTTGATTAGTCTCTGATCCCTTGTCAAATAATCTTTTTCCCCTTTCGAGGATTGATTAGTTGCTTATACACTGCAACGTACAATTGTGTGGACAAAATGCCTAATAATCCCTGTAATCAAATGGTCATTGGAGCTCTTGCTCCATGTTGAAATGACACAATATCTTGTGAATTATCTCTAACAAAAATGGTTACTCTGACTCAAATCCACTAACTAATTTACATTCGGCTCGGTCCATGTGACAGGCAGATAGAACCAGGCATCTTTATGTGCTCTTACACGACCCACTATCATCAATCCTTACACGACCCATTATCATCAATCAAGTGGCCCATTTGGCCATCGATATTCTTGCTCTTGTTAGTTGTGTGCTGCAAGGGAAACAAATCATATCATAAATATTATTAAAACATACAACTAAAAGACCAAGATAAGCTGACTCTCTCTCAAATTTGCTTCTGAAAAGACTGAAATGATAAAAGTCACCATGCCAAATATTTGCTGACTGTAAATTGCCTATCTTGTAACTTGTCTCTTAATTGGAGAAATAGTCCAGCATGGTTATCTAAACACAGCACACCTAATTTGCTCAAGTTGACCAATAAGAACACATCAGCATCTAGTCACCCACTCATAAAATGACCTTTTTATCCGACAATCTTTCATCAAAATGTCTCCATAACCCCTAAACGCGGCTGCTCGTGATTAACAGTTGATTTGAATGGGTCTATATTTTGAACGATTTTAGCTTCATTCAGACAAAACCTTGGTAAGAAGAATTAATTACTGTCTCAGTTATGAGTAAATTATTTGCCAAATTGGCAAGCAATGGCACGACATAAAATGTGCAAAAAGACTAATGATGGCGAATAGCACGAACAGAAAGTGAAAGGGACCCAATTGTGCAACTTCATTAGGATGGTTGCTTTTCCGGATATTCTCGTACCCAAACACAAAACGAGTCATATTATTTAATTTGCCTTAACCCATTTCTTTTGTCTTTACAAATTTGTTTGTCTTAAAAATCTCAGCTTTCCTCTTTGTTTCGCTATAAAGATTACGCTCGTTTCTTTGCCTTAAAAACATGGTGGCCGATTCCAAGGCTAAATCTGACATCTCTTTAGCCGGAACTTTCGCCAGCAGCGCTTTTGCCGCTTGCTTTGCCGAGGTTTGTTGTGATCTCAGATTCTTTTGATGTTTTTGTAATATATCGCATAAATGGGTCAAAAATGTTGCGGGGTACCTTTTATTTGCTTGCAAATTCTTTTCATTTGATCGAATGGTTATCATTATGTTTTGGGCTAATTTTGGATTTTGATTTAATTTATGGGTTTCTTGATATTTGAATTCTGTATTAACGCATGAAAGATAAGATTTTGAATGTGATGAATGTTTTTTTGTAGCCCGAAATTTTTAGAGATTAAACAAGTTTGACATGTTGTGTAAGATTATATATTGTATAGAGCTGGGAGAAGATGCTATGCTGATTGATTAACTATGCTATGTGTCATATTCCCTAGCTAAATTGTCATTTCAATTGTTGTATTTTAAGCATATAGGCTTTGAAGTACTTATACATACCAATTTACTTGGTTATGATGTAGATTTGTACCATTCCTTTGGATACTGCTAAAGTTAGGCTTCAGCTGCAAAAGAAAGCTGTCGCAGGGGATGGAGTGGCGTTGCCAAAGTACAAGGGTATGTTGGGTACAGTTGCCACCATAGCTAGGGAAGAAGGTATGGTGTCTCTCTGGAAAGGCATTGTTCCAGGATTACACCGTCAATGCTTATTTGGAGGGTTAAGGATTGGATTGTATGAGCCTGTGAGTTTTGAATCTATATCTTTTGTTCACTTGTTACTGTGGATTTTTTGTTCACTTGCTGATATCGCATGCATGCTTGACAGGTGAAGACACTGTATGTGGGCAAGGACTTTGTTGGAGACGTTCCTTTAAGCAAGAAAATACTTGCAGGACTTACAACTGGTGAGCATAATGGTGGATGATTTGTATTTTGTTTTGCACGTTTGTCGAAGTCTTATCTACTCCTATCAGATTTTATGTCTGATGCAAGTAGATTGATATATATATATATATATGTTTTAATATATCTTTCTCAAGAAATGCTCTAATTCATGCTTGTACCAATTCCTTTGCCTTCTGAATCCTTAAGATATCTCATCTCCACATCAGGTGCTCTCGGGATCATGATCGCAAATCCAACTGATCTTGTGAAAGTCAGACTTCAAGCTGAAGGAAAATTGCCTCCTGGTGTACCGAGGCGATACAGTGGAGCGTTGAATGCTTATTCCACAATTGTGAAACAGGTTGTACATCTAACCGGGGAGAAAGAGCAATATGGAGGCATAAGTTTAACTATATCCTGTGTTTCTAACTCAGTTTTGCAACTCTTAGGAAGGATTTGCGGCTCTTTGGACTGGAGTTGGACCCAATGTTGCACGAAATGCTATCATAAATGCTGCTGAACTGGCTAGCTATGATCAAGTGAAGCAGGTAAACTCAGTGCATTAGAAGTCATTTTCATTGAACTTCTTTCTTCAGATAGATTTCAACTTTTTATGCGAGCTCTAACTATTTGTTTCAATACAGACAATTTTGAAAATTCCAGGGTTCACAGATAACGTCGTCACTCATCTCCTTTCTGGTCTGGGAGCTGGTTTTGTCGCTGTTTGTATTGGTTCCCCTGTTGATGTGGTACGCTGACTACTTTAACATCTGATTTCTCTCAAATAGATATACGGTTTAGTAGTTTGGAGTTCCTACTTTTGATTGTGTAGTTAATGCCGTGTAGCATGTACATATTTGTTGTTGCTAAGATTGTAAGGTATTGAAAATTTGTTTCGGCATCTATACTTTTGTACGCAATATTGTTGGTGGTATACTCTTGAAGTATGCACATATGAGAGAATATTTGGATTGTGACCTGATTTTCGTTTACCTATATTGGAAGTGAATGATTTGGCTGCATCTTTTTATGTGTCCTGGTTTAGTATGCCACCTTCTCTTAATGTCTTCACATCCTGCTAATTTTTTGGTCTTCTGTATTTTTCTCTAATTTTTCTTGCTTACAGGTTAAGTCGAGGATGATGGGGGATTCTGCTTATAAGAGCACACTGGATTGTTTCATTAAGACTCTGAAGAATGATGTATGCCCATTCTGTAATTTCATTTTACATTTTTTTCTTGTTTTAGGGAGATGATTCGTTATCACACTTCCTATTATGAAAATACAACCAGTTCAGCGTTGCACTTTTTTCCTTCATTAACTAATCATCAGTTGATGACCTGGTTGAAGGCAGGAAGTCCAAAATAAAAGACATTGAGCTTACAGCGTCTGATGTTTGTTGCAGGGGCCGTTGGCATTTTATAAGGGTTTCCTACCAAACTTTGGACGACTAGGATCTTGGAATGTGATCATGTTTTTAACCTTAGAGCAGGTACAAGCTACATACAACACATGTTTCTCCATTTTTTTAATTTTCCTTCATTTTACCCTTTGTCATCTTTGTCACTTTTACGTCTTAAATCTTAGCCCAATGGTTGAGAAAGATTTAAGAGTCAGTTCACTAGTCCTCAAATTCCTATTTAACAGCTGTGGCAAGCGCATGATATCAAATAAAACTCTTACAACTCTGTGGACTTGGGAATTTGTTGTGTTGGCATAAATAAGAACTTACATAATGGTGGTATAATGAGGATTTGGGGACTAGGGTACCCAAATCACTTGAATTTCTCTTTTGTATGTGGGCACCTGCATGCATGCAGGTGTGCACTAGGTTTCTCTTTTCTTCGTGGACAACTTGCTTAACTATTCTCTTGTCTTCTTTTTCTTTTCTTTTTCAATGACAGGCCAAAAAATTTGTCAGAAGCATAGAATCATCACCTTAAGCTTACAGATGAAGATCAATCCTCAGTTTATGAATTTTGCATCGGCAATTGCCATGGAAGTTATTTAGAGATAATAAAGTTTCTGCATGTCATTTTTCTCCTCATTTTAGCAATTCAGATGAGTTAGTGTCGGCAAGAGACAACCAATTGATGATCGAAAAGAGGTTTTAGCAACTCAGAAACATTCAAATAATTGTCATTTTTTTTCTGGGATTTTTGTCCCATTAATAGAATGAAAATGAAATTACTGATTTTCCCTTCAGGTTGCTTGGTATTTCCTTTTCAAGATGTAAAGTTCCAACTTTGTTGTGAAGACATGGTTTCACATCCACTGTACATTTTGGTGGAGAAAAATAAGTAATGGATGAATTATTAGCCGTATTCAATTAATAAGTAAATCCTCAAGAGTCAAAATCACTTGGGATTCACTTAGACTCTTTTGTTTTTTAAAACGCCATTTATTTTCTATTTTGTGTTATTTGTTAGGTTTAATTTCAGCATACTTTCTAATAAGTTAACTATTCTCAAAATATCCCCAGATTATTCTAAACTGCAGCTTAGTCTGAATTTTCGTATGTTCAGGGGGCGGGCTTATAATAGTTAGGAAGTATTTTGCGGACAGTTAATTTTATTAGGGAGTAAATCAAAATTAACCGTATTCATTAAGTAAAAGATTTGATAAAAGAAATAAGTTTATTAAAAAAATTAATTAATGAATCAAACTAATAAGTCTATTAAAAAAATTAATTACTTGATCGAAGTAATAAATAACCATGCTAAAATAATTGCAATTTATTACTAGTTCAAAACAGAAATTTCCCTTTTTTTCAGAAAAAAGTAAAAGATAATATAGAGGAATGATATTTGGGCAAAAAGTTGTTTTGATTTATATAAACTTTTGTACAACTTTTTGAATAAGGGTCCCTCTATGATGCCGTAATTTTTTTTACGGTATCAATAGTGTAAGAAATATAGACCGTTAGATCTAATCAACGGTATATATTATTTTTATTAATGAAATTTTTTAATTATTTGAAAATTGTGTTAACCGGTTAACAAACCTATAAAATAGGTAATTTTAAATTTAAAATAAAAAAGAAATAGAGATACAGAAAAATACAATCTCTCTTTATTTCTCACGTTCATATTTTTATAATTGGATTCTTTAAGATTATCTTTGTCTCCTAATGATTAGATGAAAGAGATTCGATAAATTATTTTTATGAAGGCAATTCTTGGAGTCCAAAAAATTAAAGATGGTTGCAACCCAGCAGCTTGGATGTTGGAAGTTACGGCTAGATCACAAGAATTAGCTTTGGGGGTTGATTTTCACAATATTTACAAACTCTCAGACTTGTACTGGTATACTAATAAAGTACTACTATGTTTACCGTCATTTATTTAGCTCAAAATTGACGCTAATCTATGCCATATGTTCCAGGAGAAACAAAGCACTTATTGAAGAATTAAGCAAGCCTGTTCCGGGTTCAAAAGACCTTTATTTTCCTACTCAGTACTCTCGGTCGAGAACCAGGAGGCAAGGTGCAATGCGAGTAAGATACAGAATTTTTAATGTCATATGCTGTTTTCTTTCATATATCTTTTGGTAATGAAAAATTAGTTGGTCGGCCATGTTGCAATTTTGCTTTAGTTTGGATTTTTTCAAGTTTCATCATGTATAGATAAACTTAGAGTTCCATATTTATGCCAGCTGCGAATTCCTTTAATCATTTAACTTTTTAACTTTTTTAATTTAGGAAAGAGTTTACTATTAGCTTATTGTTATATATATAGTCTATATTTAGATATATAATGACACCTGCATTTTTGGTGTTTTATTGTCACCAAAGAGTGATCATAATGACCTTGTTGTTAATTGATATTAACTCTAAGCATAAATAGTATATTTGGTGGTAGATTATGTGATTACGCTATTATAGTGCTAAAAAGCATGCAGGATTAATTAATTCGCAAGGCAACTAGGCAAGTAGATATGTATTTGTTTGATGATAGATTGATTTTGACAAATTCATTTATCTTATTTAAAAGATTTTCTTATTCTTCTTAGTTGTTAGAATAATACTAGACTAGAAATAACTAAGTATGTTGAAAATTCTCAAGAAAATTATCCATTTGGAAGCATAAATATAGGGCACAAATATGAAATTAATGAACTTAATTTGAAGAAAGTTTAGTAGTATTATTTATACAATCATCTATGGGGCCTATAAGAAGGTTAATAATTCTCACAACTCATGGCATTCATTACGGCCAGAATAAAGTATGAAAATCTTCATTTTTGTTTGTTGATATTTTATTTGTTAGTATCATAATTTTATAGATATACCTGATGTTACATGATTAACTAAATATTAACATTAAAATGCATATGGAAAAAAAAGATGATGGAGGGCTCCAAAAAAGCATTAAAACAAACGAAGAGGGTGAAGCAAACTTTCGAAATTGCAACCATGAGAAGGAATTGACAAAGCTTAATGAAAAAATTGATGGGATGACTTTTAATCTTGCCGCTGTCAGGTATGAACTTGGTGAGCTGAAGAGGAACAATTTAGATACTCATGCATTGGTACAAAAAATGTATAGTGTAGTTGAAGCACTTTAACATAATATAACTCATATGCAATCACACCCATGGAAGGCAAAGATGAACTCTTCTAGTAAAGATGTTCAAAATGGTACAAATGAATCAAGTGGTCAAAATTTCGTGGGAAAGGGAGATGAGTTTGGGGTGAAGATCGCAAAGATTAAGGACAAGATTGAAGACGCATGTGATGAAAATTTATCATTGAAAAACTTATTTGCATACAGGAAACTGAAAGAGAACCAAATCTTCCACAATGTTGTTAAAAAGGTATAATAACAAACAATTTTTCTCCTTTTTTTTCAAAAATTATTTGTACTAGCACATTCATTAAACAAAAAATAATAATAAAATTCATGTTCTTATGCATGTAGGATAAAGCCATGGATGCAGTTGATTTTGTGGATTTGGTATCATCGGTCGAAGTAGATGCAGTTGAGGATAAAAAGGTGCGTCCTCGAAAGCCCAGTCGTTATAAAAAATCTCCTTACGAAAATTTCACCCAAAAAAAAGGCCGCCGCAACAAGGAGTTTGGTTTATCCAAACATGGAGCTTCTTTTTCGGAGGAAGAATGGTATATTTTACAGTATATTTTTCATGAACAACTAGATAAAAGGTATGGAAGTATTTAATATAATCATGTTTTATACGTTTGTATTTTGATGTTCTTATTTGTTTTAATTTATTATTAATGTGAGTGTATAATTTATACAGAGAGAAAATTGTAATGACAAAGCGACATATTGTTACCTGCTTCTTAATGTCTTCTTTAGCTCCTAATGTTTGGATATTTGACGAGGTATACTATGTGTGTGTGTGTGTGTGTATAATATTCAGAGCGTAATAAGATTATATGTATTTAATTTATAATTTATTTTTCATTTGGTAGTGAATGTTTTAATAATGATATTGTGATTATTTTATACATAGATCATAAGTTGCTATGCCGAGTACTTAACTAGAAAGGAGAGTTTGAAGCAAGATTATGAGACTCGAAATTGGTTTTTACCAATTCTTTTTGGGGTATGTTATATATTTTGCTGTTATAAATGTATAATATGTTTTTACTAAAAATTTAGAATTTATTTTAAAGTTATATCTTACTATCTTCATATAATTATTAATTTATGAATTTTGTAGCAAATCGTGGCGAATGTGTCAGGTGTCTCAACCATTGATAGATCAGAGATTGAAATTTCGGTTCGTAAACATAACATTTGTGAATTTTACATGGGTGCACTCAAAAGATGTGAAAAGGTCAGGAATATTATCATATGTTCAAAAAGCAAAAAGTTATTTACTAAAATATCATATGTTTTATTATTATCATTTGAAGTGTGTAATGATTAGTACAAAATTTTTGTATTGTTCCACAGATATATGTTCCTCTTTATGACGGGCTTGCAAAACATTAGTATCTTGCGATAATGAATATAAAAGATAAGACTGCTGAGATTTGAGATTCTTTGCCTAATTCTGAAATAGAACCAAATCATCGTCAAGAAATCGTTAAACAAAATGTAAGTTCAAAATTTTTATTTGTTTATATGAAATTACTAGATGCAATATCTATTAACTATCATTATTATTATTGCAGTTACATGCATTGGACCTAGTCTTGTTTCGTGATATAGCCTTTAACTTTCCTTCTGATTGGTATTTCGCTGACTTTGACATTTTATATCCAAATAATGTGCCAATTCAACCAAATGGAAATAATTGTGGCTTGTATGTGATGAAGTTTATGGAGACTCCATGTGAGATGTTATTCCCAACTTATAAGGTAACTTAATCATATAATTTATATTTTTTAGTTTGCACAATACTTTAATCAATATTAAATTGTTATTAATTCTATTATATGCAGTATGAATCGGATGAAGAAAGATTTCGTCTTGCGCTACTCCTTGTAAATGGTGATGCAAATGAAGTAAGAGATAGTGTTATACAAAAAGCACTATCATTCTGTGGTCCTAAGACGAATGTTATTGCAACTAGTAAAGTTAGAACTAAAGTTGCTTCTTAGAAAAAAATCATTCAATTAATAAAGTTATAACTGTAATTGGTACTGGAGAATATTTGAAGAAACCAAGAAGAAAATCCAATTGATCTGCCTAGTAGAGGTTTAATAAATTTGGTATTGGACGTAATTTGTATTTTGTCACTTTTAATATTTTTGTCCCCTCAATTGAATTTTATATTCAATGTAAAGTTTTTATTTGGATTACTTAATTTTCTTTTTTAGTTTTTAAGTTTTTGGATTACTCTTTATGAAAATTTTGTGTCTTGTTACTTTCAATATTTTGTCCCCTTTAATTGACCTTTGTATTCGATGTAAAGTTTTTATTTGGATTACTCATTAAGTTTTGTTAGCTTTTGAGTTTATGGTCTCTTCCAATTAAAGTTAAAACTTTAATAAAGTTAATAAAGTTAAAACTTTCAATTAAGTTTTGTTAGCTTTTGATAGACACATTAACCCTGTTTAATTGAACCTTTGTGGACCAACTTGACCATGGTGTTAGCAACTTTTATGCTTTTAAGTAACATATATGGTGTTAACAACTTTTATGCTTTTAAGTAACATATATAGTTTGTAATTTTATGCCGTTTTAATTGATATCAGTTAATTTAGAAACTTATGGCCCTGTGTAGTTTGAAGACAGCTGTGACCTTTGTGCACTAAATCCTGAATATCTCTAAGATGAGAAGTCCGAATTTGATTCTGTAAATTTCTTCCATAACTAGATTCATTTATCTATCCAAACATATATATTATGTAATGTCATATATTCTAGATCAATACAGTTAAATCATGGAAGTTGGCTGATAATCAGAGGCTTGGTTGCTTCAGTGCTTCTGAGCAGTCAACATTCTTTAAGCCATATCTTCATGTAGAAAACTTCAAATAGAAAACCGTAAAATTATTTGAACTCCTGAAAAATAATTATTTCTATAGATATATAGTTTGTAATTTTATTCCGTTTTAATTGATATCAGTTAATTTAGAAACTTCTGGCCCTGTGTAGTTTGAAGACAGCTGTGACCTTTGTGCACTAAATCCTGAATATCTCTAAGATGAGAGTCCGAATTTGATTCTGTAAATTTCTTCCATAACTAGATTCATTTATCTATCCAAACTTATATATTATGTAATGTCATATATTCTATATCAATACAGTTAAATCATGGAAGTTGGCTGATAATCAGAGGCTTGGTTGCTTCAGTGATTCTGAGCAGTCAGCATTCTTTAAGCCATATCTTCATGTAGAAAACTTCAAATAGAAAACCATAAAATTATTTGAACTCCTGAAAAATAAATCTTTCTATAGATATATAATCTGTAATTTTATTCCGTTTTAATTGATATAAGTTAATTTAGAAACTTCTGGCCCTGTGTAGTTTGAAGACAGCTGTGACTTTTGTGCACTAAATCCTGAATAATTGCAAATGAACATATAAGAGAAAATGGGAAATGAGATTATGAATTTATATTCGTGCTCATGAAGTAGTTCAAAGTTATAAATGAAAGTTGTGATTCCAGCATCATTCAAAAGACATTATTAGAGTGTTTAGAAGTTAAAAAACTATCAAAACAACATTTGATCAACAAGCTCATGATCATCTAATTCTTGAATAGAGATTTTTCTGCATGAAATATTAAAAAAAATATCAGCTATTATAACTTTATCAGATACTACTCATTTATTAATCTGCAAAAAAAAATATCCTCTTCTTGCAATTTCTCCTCAACAACATTCTTATCTGCAGGTTCATTCTCCTAAACAAGCAGAAACAAATGAACACACTTTATTAGCACTAAAACCGTACATCTTAAACTCAACAGCTTTATTAAAAAAAATTATTTGGCTATTGGCATTAATAATTACTTTACCAAATTAATATCAAATGAAGCATTTGAACTGACTTCATAAGCTGTAATATTCTTCCGCTTCTCATCACCTTCTTTTCCAACCTATATTATGCCAAACAAAAATGCATCAATAAAAATAAATTTAGATAACAGCTAAAACATTCAACCTTTGTAAGAATCATCCTAATATAAATATACCTCATTTAGTACTGGACATTTGCGTCTATTGTGTCCAGGTAATTTGCAATACCCACATTTTTTCAAGTTGACGCCTTTATTAAATCTTGCACTAGGAGCACCTTTCGTCTTCACACTTAATGGATCTTTTAGAATAGCAGCATTTCTCTTCTCACTGGACCCTCTACCTCTTTTCTCTTCAAAATTCCCACTCAACTCTAACATTTCAAACTTAAGTTGTGTGATAAGACCCTTTAATTTCGAGTATCTAGCATCTGTCATCGAGGCATAGTAACAAATCTCATTGAACTCGGTACTTAGTGACCCGTACCTAATCATTTTTAGGATATCCCTAGATTGATCATCCAATGACTTTGGTGGACACTCAACTACTTTTGCATCTTTGCTCCATCTTCTATTAAACAATGAATTGGGTATCTCAGAAAGATGTAAGGACTTCAGCACACAAAATAAATGACAACACGGAATGCCAGATGAGTGAAACTCCATGCATTTACACTCGAAATTCTGATCCTTTGGATAGTACACAACAGTCCACCTCTTATCTGCTTGTCCAAATTTAGTCAATTGGTACACTTGCCTATCCAGAACAGTCACATAGGTTGACACCATGAATTGAGCTTCCTTACGAATCTGATCACGAACCTTGAAAAATAAATTCCGAGTGTAAATGCTCTCAGCATGCTTCTCTAAGCTTTCAAGATGGGTACTCATCAAAGAACTAGAATGCTTTGTTTTAAATGCTTGCTCCAATTCTTTGTATCTTGTGTGTGACAAGGCTCGATCAACTTGTTGAACAAATTCTTGCAATTTTAACTTCTGTTGAAGAAATCTATTCATATATGCATTCATTCCCTCGCACCGTTGTGTAGTACGCATGTCAGCAAAGAAATGACCCCTTAAGAATGTTTCTGCCCATCTATGTCGTTTTGTATAAATTTTGTTCACCCAATCATTATTTTGCAAACCTTCTTCCTCCACCATATTCCACCATAATTTATCAAACTCTTCAGGTGTAAAAAATTCAAAAATACACTTTGTAAATACTTTTATGAAATTTGGTTTATTACGTACATTAGATTGTGCATTTCTCTGTAGATGCCAAACACACAAACGATGTCGAGCTTCAGGAATCACCTTCTTTATCGCCTTCCTCATTGCTCGATCTCCATCAATCACCACAGAAATAGGTTTCTTATTATTCATAGCAGACAAAAATGTTTCCAGCACCCACATGTATGTTTCAATAGTCTCATCCACAAGTAATGCACATCCAAAAAAACATGTTGCATAATGATTATTAACTCCCACTAACATGACTAGTGGCTTACCATACTCATTTGTCTTGTACGTACTATCAAACGCTAACACATCCCCGAAGTGGTGATAATCTAAACGAGCAATAGAATCAGCCCAAAACAAGTTTGTAAGTCTGTTTTCCTCGTCTACAGTGTATTTACAGAAGAAATTCGGATCCATATAAGCTTTTCCTTTTAAGTATGCCAGTGCAGATTCTGAATCTGTTTCGAGCATCGTAGATCTACGTTCAACATCTAATGAATTATACAAATCCTCCAGTGTAAAGCCCACATTGTCATAACCCCCAGCTTGATTGACTAAAAAGTCCATAATTTGACTAGTCTTAATACCAACAGTTTTCATAGCAGTAGCTTGAGTCATGTCACAATCTTTAACTGATCGATGGGATCGAAGAAACTTAATCTCATGATCCAATGCCAACTTATGCGAGTGTTCAAGGATAAACTGATTAACAACCCAAATACCAAGCTTCTTATTCATCCACACTCTGAAAGCAGCTGGACATTTGACTCTTGTAACAGCCCTCGGTTCCCGAATTCTATCTTTCCTTTCAACATACTTTTTCGCACGCTCACCTTCCCTATTACAAACCCAACGTCTCACATTGGTTTCACCATCATTATCATACCTTATATCATTCTTACGAATGCTGAATCCCATTACTTTTGAGTATTTACTGTAAAAATTCTCAGCATCTATAAGTGTCTCAAACTGACTTCCAATTACATCTTCACCAGTGAGTTGTTGTAGGTGCTTACCATTAAAATAAATGGAACACGAGGAATCCTCCGCACTTGGCATAATGGTTGTCTTAGCTGTTGAAGGAATGTCATATGATGAAGGAATGTCAAACTCTACTTCTTTTGAATTTTGGTTGATAACTGCAAAAACAATATTGAACATTTAGTTATCAGAAAATTTGCATGATTAAACTGTACTTATCTAAAATATATAATATTGCATACTATATAGGGTTGGATAAACAAATATGTATAGTTATAGAGAAATTTTACATTATTCAATTTCAACTTCTTTTCTTAAAGATACTTAGGATTCAATAAACAAATCTCACAGCTATCCTCAAATGACACAAGGCCAGGAGTTTTCACTTAACTGTTATCAATATTCAGGATTTAGTGCACAAAAGTCGCAGCTGTCTTCAAACTACACGGGGCCAGAAGTTTCTAAATTAACTTATATCAATTAAAACGGAATAAAATTACAAACTATATATCTATAGAAAGATTTATTTTTCAGGAGTTCAAATAATTTTATGGTTTTCTATTTGAAGTTTTCTACATGAAGATATGGCTTAAAGAATGCTGACTGCTCAGAATCACTGAAGCAACCAAGCCTCTGATTATCAGCCAACTTCCATGATTTAACTGTATTGATCTAGAAAATATGACATTACATAATATATATGTTTAGATAGATAAATGAATCTAGTTATGGAAGAAATTTACAGAATCAAATTCGGACTTCTCATCTTAGAGATATTCAGGATTTAGTGCACAAAGGTCACAGCTGTCTTCAAACTACACAGGGCCAGAAGTTTCTAAATTAACTGATATCAATTAAAACGGCATAAATTTACAAACTATATATCTATAGAAAGATTTATTTTTCAGGAGTTCAAATAATTTTACGGTTTTCTATTTGAAGTTTTCTACATGAAGATATGGCTTAAAGAATGTTGACTGCTCAGAATCACTGAAGCAACCAAGCCTCTGATTATCAGCTAACTTCCATGATTTAACTGTATTGATCTAGAATATATGACATTGCATAATATATATGTTTGGATAGATAAATGTATCTAGTTGTGGAAGAAATTTACAGAATCAAATTCGGACTTCTCATCTTAGAGATATTCAGGACTTATTGCACAAAGGTCACAGCTGTCTTCAAACTACACAAGACCAGAAATTTCTGAATTAAATGATATCAATTCCTCAGGAAAAAAAAATAGAAGCTATATTCCCCTAGAAAGCTCTATTTGTTAGAAGTTCAAATAATTTTACAATGTTCAATTTCAATTTTTCTACATTAAGATATGATTTAAATAATACAACCGCTCAGAAGCATCGAACAAATAATCGAACAAGTGTTTGATTTTAAAGTATAGGTCATTACATGGTTACATAGCCAAAATCTTGTCATAACCATTTCTCTACACAACAACAAAATAATCATAAAAATTCTAAATATCAAATTACAAAGAACATATCAGTACTAACCTTGTTCATCAATATCCATCGCTTTTTGTAATGACAGCTCCCAAATTTACCTTGAATATAATTTTTTTCAAAACCGAACAACTTGATTAATTGACTAAGAACTCTACTCGAATTTAGTCCGATTGATTGAACAAAAACTCCGCTTAGATTTGATCCTTGATGAGATACTATTTATTCTTTGCAAAGATGAGTTTGAATTGTGTTTTGCCGATAGGAACGTATTCTACCAACAGTCAAAGTGCCTAACAAATCGTATTTGTCAAAACAAAACCGTCTGTATAATGGGGTTGGCTCAATTCTGAGAAATTTCAGTGACCACCCCTATAGTTTTAAATATTCTTATAATTTCACTTGAACAACATATTTTGTTTAATTCCACAAAATTCATAAGAACGTTTAAAAACATTTTAAAGTTTATTGTACTATGTATCCTACGCCATTCATTATTGGTTTTTTGTAATTTTATCAAGTTGTAATTTCAGGCCAAACATGAAAGGGTTTCAACATTTAATTAATTTGAAAATTCAATGTGAAACTCAAAATTACTAAAATATTACTTAAATCATATCCTTAATGTTATAAGATAACTCGATTATCATGTAATCAAACTAATTTCAAAATCTATCGATCGGATATAGTATGTACTGTTAGATTATTTTATTCTAATGCATGGCCATGGAATAGCCTTTGATTTCTCATGGTATATTTTATTGGTTTACTAGCTTATAAAACCATATGCAAATGTTGAAAATTGGACTATTATATGAAATATCATGTGATATATCTCATTTGACCTTAGATTAATGTATCAAATGTTCATAAAGGATGGTTTACTTCATCAGCCTGCGAATTAACTTTTAATAATATTTATATTTCACATATCAATTCATAATACATTAGGGTAAATACGATTTTAATTTCCCACCTATCAATAAATAAGGATAAATAGAAGTGCTGAATATGTGTGCGTATGTGTATTACTTCATATGTTTTAATAAGGAGAATCACCTCTACTAACGTTTTTTCAATACCATTTTTATTACATTTGACCAGTTGTCTATTATAATACTATTTTGTAAAAGAAAACTAAAATTGACTACTCGAAAATGTCTTTATATTTTTTATTACAGTTTACATTAAAGTTGTAGTACATTATAAATGCTAAGTTTAATTTTTAATAACATAACACCTTAATAAAATCAACATCTTAAGTGCGATGTATGATATAAAATGATATAGTACTTCAAATAGGCTACAAAATTAATAGGAAAAAGACCACTCACGTTTCTAAATTTTATTTAAATGGTCATACAAAACTCCTTAAATTAAAAAAATATAATACATAACATAAGATAAAATTTTATAAAATATTTTCAATTTTAAAAATTTTATTTTTAACATTATTATTTTTCATATTCTTTTATTATTAGTTTGCCATATTCTTTTTACTAATATTAAAATCTACTTGACATACTAATAAAATTAATTAATTATACCAACATTCACAATAATTTATAAAATTAACAATATCTTATTTAATTATGTCTATATTAATATCAATCTTAAGATCAATTTTTGGATTAATAGATTTTAGTTCATTCGTCAGGATAGACTAATAATAGCTTAATATTAACAAAATTTTTATTGTACATGTTATTTTATCAATTATATTTATTGTAACACTTTATTTGTATCATATGATTTTTATTTATTATTTTTATCCTATCACTATATTTATATTTATTTAGATTGATTTAGTCAAAAGGTATAATAGTCATTTACGAAATTAAGAGGGGCTATGTGACTATTTATGAAACTAAAGGAGCCTGTATAATTATTTTAGCAAATCTTAGGGGTGTGGGTGGGTTTTTCCGAAATTCATATTGATTTAAAATTAAAAAGATAATATAGAGGAATGATATTTGGGCAAAAAGTTGTTTTGATTTATATAAATTTTTGTACAACTTTTTGAATAAATATAATTTCTCTGAAATATTAGTCTAACAGATTTTATTAACTTTCATATTTTCCCTAATATTGTAATTATATATTTATAAAAAGGCCAGATTTTTTTGTTTATGATATATAATAGAAAGCTAAATACTATGTAAAAAATGAAAAATTGATTTAAAAAAAAAAAGAGAATTGGAACCTAATAGATTTGTATTTTTCAGAAAAAATAAAAGAAAACATAGTGAAATATAAATCAATTTTTTTTTTTGCACAAATATCATTTCTCTGAAACATATGTCTAATAGATTTGTATCAACTTTCAGAAAAAGTCAGTTTTTTTTTTTAATTTATGTAATATAATAAAAAGTTGAATATTATATAAAAATGGGAAATTTGCCTTAGAAAAAAGAAAATTGGAACATAACACCAATGACACAGCCAGTCGGCTGCAATAACAATACGAAGGACGTCGTCGTTTGACGCATCCATCGCCACCGCGAGCAACAAGGCGCTGTCTCTGGCAAAAGAGCGCAGCCCGATTCTGGCCGATATCTCTCGAATGACAAAAATAATCCGCCAACCCGATACTTGCTGTCACTAGTAAGCTTTTCCCTCCAGCAAACAATTAAATTATTATTCTAATCATTACTATTATTTCTAAATTCATCATTTGCAGCATAATTAGGGCTTTCAAGACTTGCGAACTTTATATCTCTTTTTCTTAAATTCTTTTTTTTTTAAGGTTGCTTTTACCCTTATGGGTTCATTCATTCACTATTATTAGAGATTTTTTTTTCTGGGTATTTAACTATTTATTGTTTGGCCGCTCTATATATACAATTTGATCTTCATGAATAATGAGTTTGCAAGTTAATATTTCTATGTTATTGCAGTTTATAGAATTGTCAAAGATTAATATCTTTTTTTTTTCCATTAAAAAGAAAAGGAATAATGCTTGTGAGTTTGTTTGGATAATCTAGCATTAAACCGCCTCAGTTTGTGATTGATAATTAGTATTTTATGATTGTAGTCTGATATGTTCTGAAATTAATTAATTTGGTTATTAGGCTTGAGTTTTTTTGGAGGTAAGAGCTTGTTTTACTTAGTGGGATAAAGACGATTAGGTTGAAAATGCTTCAAATTCGGCTTAAAAAGGTTCCATCATCAGAAAGTGGTGGAGCAGTGAAGCCCTCGCCAGTGGAGACTGTGACAGTTGCGTGTCCTGATCATCTTGTTCTGGCTGATCTTCCTGTGGCGAAGGGTATTGGTGCTGCAACTGCTGCTTCCCTTGTCAAGACTGTTGGTCGCAGGTCCCGTCGCCAACTTGGTGAGCGAGTCCATTTTTGTGTTCGATGTGATTACCCAATTGCTATCTACGGGCGCTTGGTATGTTCCAATTATTGTTTCTTGCATCTGTTTGTTGTGTTTTGGATATAGTATGGACTATATATTTAACTATTACATAACGTTTGGTTGGACATGTGTTCATTAAAAATGCACTTCTGTTCAAAAGAGGGTAACCGGTAACGGAGCAATGTATTTGATTTTTCTCTATGAAGTCGGCAATGCTTCCTTGATTGTTATGGCCAAATGTCTTCTTCTTGGCTAAATGGTGCGGAATGGAAGGATATTTTAATAAGAAGTGCAATGAGGTGGAGTTTGTTTGTGCATGTTTGAGCATCCATAGGAGATGTAGGAACTTTATGATATACTATTTTTGTTTGTTGATGCTAAGTTGTAATCCATATGTGCGATTGCATATATTGCCTTGCAGAGAGGATGCTTTGCTCAAGGTTTTGAAATAGTGAAATTTGTTTGCTTTAATTTTATCTTTTGTATGGGCGAGTGGGTCAGCTTAGCTGCCTGAACATCAGCTGCTAGCAGTGTTTTAGTATATCTGTGTGGATTTCTGTACACTAACTTTTCTTTACTTGCAGAATCCCTGTGAACATGTGTTCTGTCTTGACTGTGCCAGGAGTGACTCAATGTGCTATCTGTAAGGAGATTTCCAATCTTGAATTCTTAACATAAACTAATGGGCCTGCTGATATTATTACTATGCATCTCTTAGTACCATGTGATGTCTCTGGATACTCTTCTTTTACATGTTTGCTTGTGTAAAGTTCAAATTTAACCTAGAGGTAATCATTCTCCTTGTAGTAAATTCAAATGTAGCCATGCTGATATTATTTCTATACATTAAGTGTCTTTTTGCTTGTTCATGGGGTTCAACAATAGCTTTATTTCTGGAAATTTAAATTGCTTTGATTCATGAACTAGTGTACCAGTTGAGTTTAAAGCAAATGGGTTTCCACATGGATCCAGAGCGATACTTCCACTTCAATGAAAAATGAGATTGAGTTCCCGTGTTTTGATTGGCAAACATCTAATTTTTTCCTGCCCATCATTATCTGCATTGCATGTTTACAGGGGAGTTAATAGTAAAGTTCCATTGGGAATGATATTGTTATTATTGTGTGGTGCATTCCCCTGGGATTTAATCTTGGTTGGTTGAGCTTTAAAACTGAGGATATGCTTTAAACAGTAATATGATTTTCTCATAGATCTTATCCCAGATCCATTCGTTTGGTTTGTAGTGTCTTTATTAACAGCGTAAGACTATTTTATTACTGGTTATGTTGTTTTGAAAAGACCTAAATTCTAAGGAACAAATGCTATGGGTGCTTTAAAATAGAAACAAACAAACAAACATGAGGACTGTCAGTTTTTCTTATGGTAAAATTTGTACTATCGTGCATTCTCTCTCCCATCGATCTTCTTTTGTACTGGTTAAATGATTGAGGAATGCAATTAGCAGTTTCACATGCTTTGTTGATTGCAGTTGTGATGAACGTATTCAGAAGATTCAGACAATCAAATTGATGGAGGGCATCTTCATCTGTGCAGCCCCTCACTGTCTTAAGTCTTTCTTGAAGAAAACTGAATTTGAGGCTCATATTCACGTGAGCCATGCTGACCTTCTACTACAGCCCAATGCAGAGAAAGAAGATAATGAATCAGAAAGTGCCAAACAACCTATGGTTTCAGAATCCTCTGTTCGAGCTCCCCCGAGGCCTGTCTTTTCTCCTGGTCAAAATTCCCAGCTTAATGATCGTGATGACAAAGCTCGTTGGCAGCAACCTAGAGAACAACCTCCACCAAGGGCAGGCCTGCTACCAAAGCAGCCTCCTGTTTTCGGACAACTCCAAAACTACCAATCAGATGCCCAGCCTGATGGCAGCCTTCCTCCAGGCTTTGAGAGGCCTGGTCCTCACAACTGCTTTCAACAGAGCTTTGACATGCAGGGTACCCCTCAACAAGAATCTAGCCAACAGCAAGGGATTTTATCAGAGACCCAATTTCCTGAATACCCTCCCATGCATCCAATGCAACCACCAAATTTTGTTGTGCCCATGAATTCAAACCCCTTGTTGACACCTCCATTTCCTCCTTTTCCAACTGAAGGATCTCAACAGTTTTACGGTGCTCCCTTTGGAATGCCGAGGCCAGATTCAGTGACAGAAGTTGGATCAGAGCAAGCATCATTATTGGGTTTTCCACCTGGCCCACCAGGGGGTGTAAATTTCCCACCCAGTTACTCTCAGCTCTGGAACCCTGGGCCTGGTGGCGCCCCTTTTGAAGTTCCATCAGGGGGTCAAGGAATTGCAGAGGGTTTTGGGAACATGTCAGATTCTCAAGGCAAAGCAGCATTTTATCAAGGCTATGCACAAAATCCAGGAGGTGCACCGATGATAAATCCTCCCCTACCAACAGGCAATAAGGGGATGGAAGCTGTGCAGGGCAGTAGTGGGATGGATCCCCGGGATGGCAAGGGTATATTGACGCCACCAGCCATGTCACTTCCTCCGCCGCCACCAGGACCACCACCACAGTCTCACATGTCACAGCACAAAAGAGGTAAGTACTATTCTGGTGATATGGTCCGTGAGTGTCCGGGATTCGGGTGGCCGCATGAGAATCGTGATGGCTTTGGAAGTAGCCAGGAGTAGGAAATTACAAACTTTTTTGGGCATTCTGGCATGTAATTCTTTTAAACTTCATTGCGTTGATCAATTCAGTTTGACCGATGGGCCGTATTTTTGTTTTTGCTCTGAGTTCAGTTTTGATTTGTATATTTAATGATTTAATCTAGTCACTCAGTCTTTAGCCCAGTGATGAATCACTGCTCTCAAAGTTACGCATGATTATGGAGACAGTGGTTTGAGTTCTTGTGGACTCAATTTTCTTCAATTAAGTATAATTATGTGGAGTTAATTTGTAAGTCTTTTTTCCTTGTGAAATGAGAGTGGAGCAGGGACATCCTTAGTCAGTAAGCGTTATTTATCTAGACATTTACTTCGTAGAATTTAATGTAATAATGTAAGTCTTAATTATATATTTGATTGTAAATATTAGTGTAATGATCTGTTGTAATAACAGTTGTAAATATCTGTGTAATACAATAATTTGATGTGTAATCAGTATCAAAAAAATGATTTAATCTAATTAGGGCTAACATACACTGCAAAATTTTTATATAACTTTATAAATTTTGATCATGTAATTTTTGGCTTTAGAAGACAGATTCACTTGCCAATTGTGTATATTTGGATTTTTCTTAAATTCTACATTTCTCCTGTCAAAATCTCTCACAAAATGTCAAAAAGGATAACAAAAGACACCATTTTTTAATACATACATTCTCCAACTCCCACAACCTGAAGCTCAATAAGAAAACAATCCAATAACGCCCACTCCATTAACACTCCCCACCCCAGCTTCTCCGAAAATAAAAACAAAATATCAGAAAATCATGAAGAAAAAGAGAGGAATTAACTTAGTTTCTGCTTTTCCAAAATCCATTTCCGGACTTTGCTGACAAATTCCTCGTCAATTTTCACATACAGCTGCCAAAGTTTCCGGTAGCCCAATATTGCATATTTATCAATATGATCTTCGTATCTCTCATATAAGGCTGGAAGTGTCAGAACAATAACAAGGCCTGCGGCAGAGGAAAAGTAAACTAAAATTCAGGTTCCAAACTCAGTTCTGGGGGCCAGAGACTTTTTGTAATATTTAAAAGGAAACTAAAGTGATGCAATTGAAACTTGGAACTTACTGGTGTAGCCTAATGTAAGAAAATCTGTCAAGCCACCAACAAAGGAGATCAGCCACAAGTATAGAGCTACTCTGAAGAACAATCTCGAGTTCTTGCCCAGGGCCATGTCCTGAGAAACTGAGAGGAAATCATTTACATGAGTGCGAATCAAAGCTGCAACTTCATTTACCATTTCTTCTGATAGATGCAACTCTGGTAGGGGTGGTGCAGGCCTGTTTGAGAGAGAGCAAAGTATGATGGAGTTGCAATTTTACAACAATTTTGACAAAGGAAAAACCAATAGTTATGTTTATTCTGGTAGAAGTGATAGTTATGCACGTATTCTGTAGATTGGAGTGTAAAAGAAAATCATTACAGTTCCTCAAGTGAATCATTATCTTAGGCTCGCATATCTATCAATCAATACTTAAGTAGTAGGTCATGGCTCAAAGGTGCCATCCTAACATTGAGATCATTTTTGGTCCAAATACTTTACAACATCAAAGCATGCAAGAGAAGAATGAATATTTAAAAAGCAAAATGCCAACATACTGTTTATAGTATGATTCAACATCTGCATATGCTTCGGAAATTGAAAGGCACAAAAAGAACAGCCAAAAATGCAGTTGAAAGCACAAATTTTCCAGCATGTTACCGATTAAGAATTGCAGCAGCTTTGGCCCAAAGAAACAAAATGGCAATGAGGAGTAGTAGAACACTAGAGACAAGCGACAGCAAAGTGTAACCAGATCTCTCAAACACCACCCAAGCAGCTAATGTTACCAACAATATTCCCACAGTTACATTTTTTCGCCTCCAAAGAATCACATCTGCAGCTGTTATAAGTTTGAACAAAGATCAACATCAACTCCTGAACCAAACACTCAATCCATCAACTGAAAAAAAATCAAAGATTGTCACCAGACTAAATATAAATTTCCATCGATTCATATATATCTGTACGCAGATATAATTTGAAAGCTCTGTAACACAGCAACTATCAATGCAAAATCGAACTCACATTCTCTGGAGTGTAATTCATGTTGAAACTGATATAAAAACTTATATCCAACCAAAAGGCATCATCAAATTTTACTTACCAAGACCTCCTCCGAGGATTTCATGAATAGTTCTTTGTCTTTTAAACAATCGATCGGAAGATGAAACCATTTTAGAAGATACTGAAAACAGAATCTTGAATCCAGACCAGATCTCTAAAACCCGTGTAACAAGTAGTTTTGATGATCTCTCAGAAAAGAGAAAAGTAGTAGCTCCTCTTTCTTTCTTTTTTGATGAATTAGTAGCTCCTCTTAAGCCTTATATTTACAACTTTTTACCCTTTTTTAATTTTTGACTTTTATTTTCTGTTTAAAGTCTGTCCCACGAATATAATAAATATGATTATATGTATGACTAATGGAAAATGAAAGGTATGGCTGGCGGAGTCAGATTCCAGCCTAAAAGCGAAATACTACTCATAGCATTAGTCCTTTCCTTTATGCTCTTTTGTTGTTCTCATCCCATGTTCAGCGAATGTTAAGGATCCCTAAGTTATATGTACGTAACATACAACTCTCTTATATAAATAGTAAATAAACTTATATTATTCACTATTTATGTGAGAGGATTGTAAGTTACGTACATATAACTTAATATTAGCCTAATTATTGTAATATGTTTGGGGGTGTATTACGACGCGACTAACTATATTCAAATGAGAATTTATCCCTTTCGTAGGCGAGAAGCAATGTGTCGTTTAGGAGTAGGAGTCTTCTGTTCGTCGATGAGGAGACCCTTTTGTTGGGGCCATGGTATGAGTAGGTTCTCTGCTAGGCACCAAGGACATTTTCTGTTGGGGCCAAGGTTGGCAGGCCCAGTCTATGGCAGTTGACAGAACTTGTGCTACTCTTTGATAATCCAAACACGAAATCCACTCAGCCACAACCACAACGTTCAAGCATCCACTACCGGAGACTAGAGTGAAGTGGCAAACGTGAGAATGGGGGCCAAATTCTCATGAAGGCTATAAAAGGGGCAACCAAAGAAGATAAAAATGTTGGATACTAAGACACTCAAAATTAACTTTAAGAAATTTGGCATTCTTTTTGAAACCTCCGGAAAATCTAGAGAGATTACAGTGCTTTAAAAATTGTTAAAGAGTCACATGATCAGGGATAAAGTTTTTCCTAAGTAAACCTAAATTGCTAATTTGAGCGTTTGATGGTTTACGCTGGGAAAACCCTCAGCGTGCTCTAACTAGTTTTTGTGAGTTCAGGAGTTTGCTGAGGAAAAGCGGCAAGCCTCATAGCTTTGCTCGTCTAGAGGGAGCAGCGCGAAATCATCCCCAATCAAATATAAATTTAAGTGTTGTGGAGAGATTCTGATCGTAAACGAGCAAACCTAAATCCTGTATCAACATAATATATTTAATACATACTTTCTATACGCGTATGTCATCAAGACAGTCTTGAATGAAAGAAATTCTAAGAAATAATTCCTCTGCTGTACGTACGTGGGCTGCTTTCGGTTAATCTTTCTATCATTCTTTTCCTATTCTTTCACATTTTCATTTTTCAAGTTAAATTTCGTAGGTGCTTGTTTCTTCACTCAAGGTGGGTATTTTCGTCGATAGGTGATATTTATAGGATTCATCGAGGGTATTCTTAGCTTTAACAGAGAGGCACTACAGGGCCGATACCTTTTGGTTTTGGACATTTCAAGGCCAGTGCCACGGTAATTGGCAGTAAAATACCGGCCTTTAATGTAATTCTGTTAAGCCTTCCCCTTAGCGATGTCCCATATAAGACTTTCTGATTAAGCAGTCAGTTGGGCGCAACTCATCGGCTCAAACGCTCGTATAATTTTACTAAGGTAGACGTTAACAAGAATAAGATGCAAAAAGTGCCATATAAAGCCGGCATGCAACTCCGAAGCTTTTTCCAGAAATCCATACGCACCTATCCAACAATTGCGAAGCTGAAATGTCATTTCTCAAAGAAGTTTTTGGTAATGTTAGTTCAGATTTTTGACAAAGTACAATAATGAATGTATATAAACAAAAAATGCATTACGTCAAGGATACATATCCAAGTTCACATCTTCTCTGGCATCAATTATTACATACAATTCAACCAGCAGATAAATGTATGAACAGAATTAATCTTCTTGTGCAGTTTTTTCTTTGCCAATTTCTTTTTCATTTTCCAGGGTGCTTGCTGTGGTGCTGCTGGCTTCCGCAGTAGGCTTAGCTGGGGAAGAATCCAACAAACTCGCAGCTATTGCAGCCTTCAAGTCCTCATCTTCCATCTCCAAAAGCCTATCTGCCTCCTCCGCAGAAAGAAATGGATCAGAATGCTGTTGAGTCAATTTGATTCTCTTTGGGCCCTCTCTTGTGTTGCATGATTTGGTAATCCTCTCCGCATCTTCAGGAGAAAACCACTGCCCATAACCATTGGAAGAATCAGAGGATGAGATGGGGCACTCTTTCGGGAAGTTTCCCCTCACAATGAAAATACTCCAGCCAAAGCCTTTTAGCGAATCCAGATAGGCTGACAGGTAAAACTTTGAGAGGTGTTCTGGGGCTGCATAAAGACTGTCAAAATTATACCATTCTCCATTCACTTTCCTGATACAGAACCAGTGGTCGTGCAAATGACAGATAAACGCATTTTCTAGCTCAGGGTCAATCTGGGCAGGTTCAGCAATTGGGCAGTTAAGGGGAATGACTTGCAGATCCCACACCTCTAAAGCCTTTTGCAGAACCTGAAAAAAGAAATTTCACCAAAAACTATAAGTAGTACAGTTTTATCTACACATAAAACAGGCAATATTACCAGTTTACACAAAGCAGCGTGCACTTAACGCATCTATGCATTCCACAGATTAATGTCACTACAAACACAGTTCGATGTGAATTTTAACAAATTAATGACTCCTGGTATGTTTTGAATTGATATGCTAACATGAACTATCAAAAAGCACCACTACAATATTTTACATGAAAAAGTAAACAACAAATCTGAAATAGCATTAATAATAAATAAGCTCTCGTCGTATGGCTACCAAAAAAGAAACAATTAAATAGTATTTATCACTGAATGTTTAAATGACCTTCACAACAAACTCATCAATTCTCCTTTCCTTAGGCTAGATTGGGCAAAGGCTGAGGAAAAAGATTTAAAGTTTGAAAAATAACTTTTCAAAAATTTTGAGTGAATAAAATTGTAGCTTTTATTTTATTTCAGCACGGTTTACATGATCCTTTTAGAAACTAATGTAGCCACTTCTTTCTTCCTAATCTTCTTAACGTTCCAACAAAAGAAAATGAAAATCAGACAAACTCTTCATTTTGTAGGAGCGAAAGTCTAAGTCCTCTTGAGACCACCAACTTCAGATATTACAGTTCCTATTTGTTGGAAAGACGTAATACGAAAGAAAAGGGAAAAAAATTATACTTTACTTCTTTACATAAAAAGGTAGAGATATGTAGGCAACGACTCCAATGTAAAAGATATAATATTTAACTAACATATAACCATTTCTCTTCTCTATCCTTCTTAAGGATATAACTGAACAGTTAAAAAGTTTTTCTGTAAGGAGAAACTACGATAATATTGAGAAGGCAGAAATGCTCTCATTTATTGAATTGTTGGTTTAGTTATCTATTGGGTTAGTAGTGCTAAGCAACAACTTGGAATAGTCAAGAAACTTATTGCTAGTGTTTGTAGATTGTGTAGAATGTTTGAAGGCATAATAATCATTGGTCATTCAATTAGAATTATCCAACTTTGACTGTTGACCCTATAGTTTCTCAATTCACATGTTGTGATGTTTTAAGAGTAAGCTTCAGAGGATTTTGAATCTCAAGATAAAGGGATTTTTCATAAACTATCCAAATTTGGTAAAATATTTGGATTGACCTGTCAGGTAATTGACCGCATTTGTTTGTTTTACAAATCTGGCGACTAAAGTAATAGTTCATTTAATTGCTAAGTCTGATAGGAGGATCGTACACGGAAAGTTTTGGGTAAATGATTATAGAACTAATGTTTGCTCATGAATATCACTTACCAAATACTAAAACAATCCTGAATTACTAATTACGAATGCATGGTGTGTTTCACACACATACAGTCTTCCTGAAAGTACTCAATCTTTCAATTTTTTTGATCTGGTCACGGTGAGAAAGTGTACTTCTTTTCATTGGAACTTCTTAAACTATAAATATAATTCTGAAAATGTTCTTAAATATACATTTTTTTGTTATATTTTAATTTCAAGTTTCAATTCATAAAAGAATAGATTATTGCTAATATAAGATTATTAAAAAATTAAAACACATTTTGAGCACCTGGATACTGAAATCGCCGTCGAGAGAGACGTTATGAGACTCCTCGGTGAGGAAATCGCCGGAGGAAGCAGCGGGGACGCGACCTTCGAGCATCACCTGGCGCTCACTACGATCGAGATCCGAAGCCAGCGCCGCCAAATCGAACTCCGAGAAAAACGGACCTTGTAACACCGTGTTCACGCAATGCACCGCGCATAGCTTCGACTCTTGTACCTCGTGGTACAACATCCCTCCGTTGCTCGCCCCTTCCATTAATAAAAAAAACAAACTCTTATGTGCACCAGGTAACAAAACCTAGATTTTTTTTTTCTATTTGCGATATTATTGTAACGGCGGGTTTCTTAGGAAAGGTTTTTCAGTTTCGAATGTTCGATGGAGAGAAGAGGAAGATGAGGTTAAAGAATTTATAATTTTATTCATTAAATAAATATAAATATATAATCGGTATTTGCTTTGCTTGGCGTGACTTGAAGAAAGTAAGGAGTCATTGAGAACGCGTACTGAGGGTTTCAGACTTGCCAACTTGCAAGCAGTGAAGGAAGCGCTTTTCCTCCATACTGTTTTTCTTTCCGTAAAAATTGGGTGTTTTTTTTTGGAAGGAACGTAATAAAAGTGCCTTTTAAATTAAAAAAATAAATTAGCTTTTTTTTTCCCTTATAAAACGCTATCCAATTAAAGTAAAAATAGGACAATTTAACTATTTTCAAGTCGGAGAATTATTTTTTTACTATTTTTCTTTTATTATATGTATATTTAACTATCATAAAATTTTAATATATACTTTCTATCACTTTTTTTTAAATTTATATTAATAAACTACTTTGACATTAATAATAACTATTTTATCCCCTTATGAATAAAAAAAATATTTTATTCTATAAAATTTTAAAAGATATAAAAATTATAATTATAAGAATACCCCTAAATTCAATAAAACAAATAAATGTTAAAATCTAAGATGATAATTTTTAAACAAAATTATAATTATAAAAAATAACATCTTGTAATTATGATTTTTTGTAATTATAATTTTATTTAATTTTTATAATTAAATTAAGTACAGGAAAGTTTACAAAAATTAATATGAACAGAAAAGCTCCCTATAATTATTGTAAACTTTCCTATAATTAATATTAAGAAGATTTCTTATACAAATTAAATGAAATTATGATTACAAAAAATTAACATGATATTTTTTAAATGAAATTATATTTACAATAAATTAACATATTTGATTTAAGATTTATTTATTTTATTAAATTAATGAATATTTTTAGAATTATAATTTTTTTATTTTTTAAAATTTTATAGAACAAAATGATCTTTTAATTCATTTAGAGATAAAATGATCATTTTTTAATGTCAAGATGGTTGATTGATACAAATTTAAAAATAAAAATAATATAAAATATATGTCAAAATTTTGTAGTGAATAGGCGAACATATAACAAAAAAAAAAGTGATGAAGAGATAATTTTCTTTTCAGGTATATACTTTAGTAGTAGGAGTTGTTTGGCGTTTTGGCATTTGGCCATTATTATTATTATAACAAAGATAACGCCTATGATATAATATAGATGCTTTCAGGTTGCAATGAGAGAAAAAGATAGCTAACAGTTTCCAGCTCTGCATCACAGAAATTAGAAAAATGCAACATTCTGCATTCAAGTGGTCAAGTGTACTAAGAAAAATACTATATTTTTAATGCAAATACAAAATGGGATGATCTTCTCAGTATGGCTCCTTTAGCTTCTGAGCAGGGAAAAATCTCAGAAAAGCAGGTCATAATGGTTTCTACCACTGTACAGAAGCCTCACTACTTTCCTTGGCTTTCCATTTCTTGAGCCTCTTCGAAACTCGGCTCCATACTCTGCAATGGGAATAAAACCGGAGCCCCCTCCACCACCTCTATGCTGCAATGACATGAGAAAACCTATAATTAGACAACAATCAAGATTCAAATGGAGTAATTATAAAGAGTAAAGACTAACTAAAATTAGAAAAAGATTATGAAGAATTGATTTTGTTCACTCTGGGGGGGGGGGGGGGGGGCAAAGCAATGCATGTGATGAATATAGTCATATGTTCTTAATCCTGAACGATTGAATAGCAATGACAATGGAAGCAAGGGGATCAGCAGCTGAAACAAAGGAAACAGAACTGGACTACTCTTCATTAAACATCATCCAGAATTCAATGGACCCATAGTCCCATACCCTCTCATAGCCAATATACAATTGGATTTGTTAAAGTTCAACGAGCTTTCTTAGTTTCTATACATACAGCTGATTGGATGCACAGAAGGCAATGTAAGGACAATCACAATCATTGGCCATGGAATTTTTTCAGTTGTATAACTAGTTCTCGTAGTTTAATCAAGACAATTCATTAAAAGGAAAGCAGAAAGAAAGTCACTTCAGACTGACTAGGTCAAGCTGAAATAAGGCAACTAAATCAGCATTCAAATTTTGAATAGTCCCCATACCTCATGCTCCGGTATGTAAACAACAATTGGCTGACTGCACAATTTGGACAACACCTGAGTTAGAATTCATGATGAGTGGTCAGCATTCGATGTTTCACACAGAAGCATCAATATATCATTGCATGCAAATAAACACATGCATATGCAAATGGAGGAAAAGAGATACAAATACATAGATCGTGGCTACAGATTGCTTGTCGTAAGAAATAAATTAAAACTCCAATGGTAGTTTTCTGCCATTCCATTTGAAAAAATAATACCATAAAACCTTCTACACATTTGTAAAAATAACAAAAGATGTTCAATGCATCAACATCAGCCAAAAGAGTTATGCATTTCAATAACCAAAGAAATAGACAGAAGCTTATACAAACATGATGAGATGGATTATTGTGCAGTTGGTTGGAAACGTCAATCTTAATCACCCTAAAAGATAAGGCAGTATAAATCATCTCAGAGCTAGAGCACCAACGCTCCATGACCAAAAGAACGAACACTAGTCGTATCCAAGGATTTAGCTATCCTCAGGAGGGTTGGTTTTAGTCGCCCAACTGCCACCTCTACAAATTCAATCTTGCAAGCTCACAAAATTATATACTTCTATATTTTTCTTGAGCAATTACCAAACAAGGTGAAAAGTAATTAAAAAAAGGGTCATCACCACTGATGAAGGGAAGGAAGGGAAGGGAAAAAGCAAATTTGCATTTAACAGGTGCTAACCAGTAGTTCTGACTCTCCTCCCCAGAAGTCAGATCTTCCAATGCGCTGGCAGTAACTGTAGAAAGACATAAATTAGTATGTTGAACAGATTCAAGAATGACTAGAGGCTAAAGTATACTCCCGAATACAAAGAAATAAAAGAACTTTCAAAATATGTAATAAGATCAAAGACTTACCGTTTTAAGGACTCATCAATAGTAATTGAAATTAATGCCTCTTCATACTGTCGGCGTTCATTACCACTGTCACATATAACCTCCTTTACAGCCATTCGCAAATCATCTGCATTTGTTAAAAAACATGGAAAAGCGAAGTACCCAGAACTCAGAGCTGATCAGAACCATTTCTTAGAATTTAAAAAAAAAAAGAGTAGACATAATCATTCCAACAGCTCAAGTTTCTCATTGAATTAAAACAGATTAAAAACTAATCCAAGCAGAAGTCTTCATTCTACGCAAGCCATGCATAAGAGAAAAAGATTGCTAAATTGCCAAAGTTCTTCCTTTCAAGACAACTATTGAATGATATCACCCAAAAAAAAAAAAAAAAAGAGCGAGAGAGAGAGAGAACCATTGAATTGAAAAAAAAAAAATTTTTTCCATCAATCCCACTCAATTACACAATTTACAAATGAAACATTCCCTAGTTGCCAAATGATGCGCACACACTAAACACAAAGAATGAAAAATCCATTGAAATGTCATATAAAATGATCATGTAGGATCATATTAAATAATTATTGATTGACATTCACATCGGAGGAAATAAATAAAAATATCCAAACGTACCCGCATCCTCTCTCTCATCCCGTGAGTTAAGAGTGATACCCTTGTTTAAAGCCATCCCTTTGACCTAATTCATCAATTAAGGTTTAGTTCAGAAGGCAACAAAAAATATATCCTTGAGGCAAGGTTTAAGTTCAATTTATACAAATTACTAAATAACAAACAAAATGTAATTGAAAAAACTAAAAAATAAAAATCAACACAGTAGCTTTGCTCAAATCAAACAGACAACCATAAATGGGAATTTTATTTACAACCAAAAAGTTAAAAGCAAAAGAGATACCAGTGCTCTAAATAGACAGCGTCCATCCCCAGTAACTCTCTGAACTGAATAACGCTCAACCTTTTTCATCGCTGGCGAGCCACCACCTCTAAAAACCAAAATTTATGGAATATATCATAGATTAAAATTAAGAAAAAGTCTAATTTTCAGAACTAAATTGTAGAACTTTACATACAATCACTTATGAATTTTTTTTAGTACATCAAATACAACTTAATCTTGAAAATTAGCCAAAACAATTCCAGTAGCATTAAACGAAACCGCTAAATTGCAACAAATATGGACAAGTTCAAAGTTTATGAGTCCTTAAGATTTTTTTTTTTCCTTTTAACGAGGAAAAATAGAACCCACAGTGGAGGTCCAATTCTTGCGAAGAATAAATGATTGCTGTCTCTGTGGAACGCCGTGGGACATGTTTGGGAATTTGGATTTGAAATTGAAGCAACAGGCGAAGAGACAAGTTCGAATTTTGCAATTCCAATTCTCAATTGCTCAAGAATCCCCTCTGCATTAATCATTTGTATAAATAAATAGCTACGAAAATAAAAGAAAAAAAATTCAAGCTTAGGAAGTGAAGTACCAGTTAGAGGCTTGTCCGCCATGGAGAAATGCGGGGTGAGGCAGACAATGAAGTGGAAAACTGACGAGGGCGGCCGCCAATAAGACACGCTTACGCAAGTAAAGTGCACCTGTACGGCGTCGTTTAAGCTGAAGCGACACAAGGCACTGAAAAAATATAATTAGCTTTAGGGCTTTTAGGTAACTTGAATTAAATTCCATCCGAATTGATAAAATTGGATTATATATAATATTAGGGCGAGTCTATTTAAACCCACTAATTTACTCAATAAACTCATTTTAAAAATAAGTTTTTATCATTAAAATATTTTTAAATTAAATTACAGTTATGGACACTAGAATATAATTAATAAAAAAACAGAATTTTTACTCTTTAAACCCATCTTTATATTCAACATAGTTTTATAGAACTCTAATTAAATTTTCATTAAACTCTAATCAATCAAGAGGTAGGATTCTTCTCTCAAGCCATATATATTGTTAAATAGGCACATGTGAGTTGATTCAAATTAACAAAATTAATTGTTATTGATTTGATGGATATTGATTTTATGGAGGATTAATTGTTTAATTGTTATGATTCGTTTGGGAATGACCTCTCAATCAAAATTGTTTAATTAATATTGATGATTAAATTTTCAATTAATAATCAATTATTGTTTTTTCCCAAATTCTGAAAAAAAATATTTTTTCTGAAATTCCTCATATTAGATTTTCATACCATCATACAAGATTTTTCTCACCAATATAATATAACTCAAAAAAATAATTTCATGATGACAACTATTTTCTCCATCTAGAATGTTTTGATTCATTTGTCCTTAAACGAGGGTCATTTACTCAAAATTGATTATTAAATTTTCAATTAATAATCAATTTCCAATCTAATGGGTTTACAAATGAATATTATGGGTTTAATGAGTAAAATCACTATTATTATAAAAATTGGGTTTAAAAAGGGCATATTAGGTATTTTAGTGGATTTATTGAGTAAAATTTAAAATTTTAAAATTTAAAGATGGGTTTATTTAGTAAATAGGTTTATTGAGTAAATTGGTGGGTTCAAATAGCCCCATCCATAATATTATGTTGTGTTTCATACAATATTAGATTAGACTATAAATAATTATGTCTTATATTATAATATTATAATTTATAAGTTACTAATATTATTATTATTATTATAAACTAAAATTTTGTATTATTAATTAAACAAATCAACCTCGATGATATTAATGAAATATAAATCATAATTTAAATAATTTTATTTTTATTTTGTTAAATATATTTATGATATATTTATTATTTTTATTCAATAATTTATTATTTTATAAAAATTTATATTTTTGAATATTAATTTAATAATTTATTTATAATGTAAATTTGAAATTATAAAATATTTAATAATTAAATAAAATAAATAGAATTTTAATTTAATTTGAAATTAATGATGATTTTTAGTATAATTTAATATTTACATTATTAAAAACAATATTTTTTATTACATTTATCACATATTACTATAATTTTAATACTTATAAATTATTATTTTTAACTAAGTTATCAATATAATTTCCTTTACTAACTAATCCCATGGCCTCCCTTAGGATAATTTCCTTTACAAAATTGAGATTATCTATTTTTGGGATTCTAAATTAGCTTTACTTTTTAAACTATTTTTGGGATTCTAAATTAGCTTTACTTTTTAAACTATTTTTGGGATTCTAAATTAGAATTGCCCACATTAATTAATGCAAATAATAGATAGTTATAATTTAAATTTTACCTATTCATTTCCATTTAACTTTAATAATAATAAAAAAATTTAGATACAAGCAATATTTGTATTTTTTTTGGGGAAAAGCAACAATATTTTATATTAAATGATGAATAATTAAAAAATGTGTTTCAACAATATTTATATTGAATGCTGAATAATTGAAAAATATGTTTTATAACAAAAATTCACCAAACATATTTTCATTGTTCTTTTTTTTGTGTAGAAAGTAAAGCTTTCCATTAAGCAAACTTAGAAAAAAATACAATTGACTTATTCTGAGAAATTTCCCAGCCATAGAACTTGCTTGTCAAAGTCTAAAACAGCCTTAGCTAGATAGTGAGTAATAGAATTACAATTCATAGGGACATATGTAATTGAGGACGATGTCTGGACTTTCATTTTTGCTTGAATCTCTGCAATTCTCCACAAAATTTCAGCCTTGCTGCTCTTCTTGCTTAAGGATAGTTCCACCACTTCCTTTGAATCTGATTCAAGGATCAAAGGGAAGCACTTTGCTTGTTGGGTGTTGAGCGTTAGAAAATGCATATTTATAAAGGAGAAAATCGTCATTTTACATTTCAAGTCTTACTAACATTCCTTACTTTTATGTGTTTAAGTTTCTTGTACTTTAATTATGTGTATTTTATTTTAATTAAGTATTTTATTTATTTTAGGGGCATCATAGTCATTTCACAATAAACGAGAGATCAAATGGCAAAACGGACATCATTTTTGAACTCAGGACGGTCGAAAACCTTAGGAGGAGCATAAAAGAAAAAATGTACTGTTCACATGTACGGTACTATTCATATGTACGGATACTGTCTACGTTACTGTTCACGGCACTGTTCACATGTACGGATCGATGACGTGGCATTGACCGATGACGTGGCATTGACCGATGACGTGGCATTGACTGATGACGTGTCAAGATCCGGTTGGACTAAAATTCTCATGTACTGTTTATGGTGACGTGGCAGCATATTAGTGGACCAACAACTGCGCGTACGGTACATGCAACACAGGGGATTATTTACTGTGCAAATAGTGACTGAACCGCGTTACTGTGCAAATAGTGGCTGTTGACTTTACTGTTGACTGATGACGCGGCGAAATCCTGAGCGTCCAAACTGTTTTTAATCCGTTGGCCATGATTTACTCGATGTAACTATAAAAAGGGGGCCTCCCCCCCCTAATTTGGCATCTCTGAATCCATTTTTGGGATCCATTTTCTGTAATTCTCTCTCTATCTTGTATTTTCTATGTATTTTAATAAATTCTCATTTTGCCCCTAGTTCAACTATGAGTGGCTAATTTTCTTTCAAGCTTGGGTTGAAGGTGAAGTCTCAACATGTGTCATGGGCTTGATTTGGTAAATTTACTTTCTCTTCCCCTCTAGTTTTTGTGGATGTTTTGACTTCTCGTCGACAAATAATACTAATCTTGTCTAGTACTGCCCTGGTTTCACCGGCACACTAGTATAAGATTATTATTATTTGACACGATAAGCCCTTAGCACCATATTTATTAGAGCGTGGTTCATGAGGTGTGGATTCCCCTCTCATGATTTAATTGGTATTAATATGGAATATTTAGCCCATGATGCATGTTGATACGGATCCAGATACCCAAGTACGTCATTTCAATATATTTATCTTCAATTTATTCTTACCATTTAAGTTCCAATTTTAGAATTTATTCTCGCCATTTTAATTTAAGTTTTAGCATATTCCAAATCCAACCACCTCATACAAAATTAATTCTATATATAATTAAAATCAACCTCCTCGTGGGATCGACACTCGTCACCATTGATCTACACTACAACAGATTCGTGCGCTTGCGAGTTCAATAAAATTTGCACAACATTGGGCACTTTGAAAACCGAGCAGCATAGCTTCAACCTCCATACAAGCTACATTTCCTTGATATGAGATTCCTTGGACTGCTGCAACAACAACCTTGCATCTGCAATTTCTAATAACTGCTCACAGCCCTGCTTTTTATTTTGAGATATTGATTGCCGCATCAACATTAACTTTGAAGCATCCATTTGGAGGGATAGTCCATTCAAGCTTTATGTTCTTATTGTGCTCTGGAATAGCTTGGGCATTTGGAATTTTAATTCGTCTGTAGGACTCCACTAATTTCAAAAGGACACCAGGGAACAACATAAATTTAAAAAACTGCAAGGAGATTGAGAAGAGAGCATCGGGAATTACAAGCTGCTGTAGCAATGGATGATTTGCAAGATTTGAGAAACTTAAACCGTAGAGAGAAGATACAACCAGTCAATGTACATGAAGGTCTGAATGGACAATGTGTTCAAAGGCAATCAAGGAACAACAACATTATTCACATGGCGAACGATAGAGATAGTCATTCAAGACTACGTAGTGTTGACTCCTCAAGCCATACATCCGGGAATAGTTAGACCCGACGTTCAAGCTGACAATTTTGAACTCAAACCCATGATGTTTCAAATGCTTCAAAAGTGAGGCAATTTAATAGTTTGCCCGATGCTCTCTTTTCAATCACCTTGCAGTCCGCTGCCTAGGATACTGAGTAACCTAGTCTGTTCATGAAACCTATGTTCAATCTTGAGTCAAAGACGTCCAAAGGTTAGACCTAGATATAACATCATGGATGTGTTGCTGCAACAACTTTGATATGTACTTTGAGTGAGTAATTGGGTGTTGTCATTACAAGTGATAGACATTCACATGAAAGCTCAATGTTACATTGAAGGGTTTAACTGAAAAATAATAATAATAATTATGTTTGTTGTAGCATAATTTGAGTTTATTTGTGAATTCTGCTCCCCCATATGTGAATATATTTGTATTCTACCTTTGAATTATATGCAATGTCTTTGTAATGTTGTAGCACCTCTGGAATTTGATTAAAGTGGCACACACACATTTTAGACAGAATGAAGCCTAAGTCTAGAACTGAACTGTTAAGACTATTTTGCGTGATTAAGAGTGTGATCTGAGGGTTGAAGAATCCTTGCAAATTTGATGATAAAACTAAGTTAATTGTTGCATGATTGTGTAGTGTTGTTATCATTACTTGAGGACAAATAATGGTTTAAGTTTGGGGGTGTGATAACTCTATGAAATTAGAGTTATCATGACACTTTTAGACTTAAATCAATAATACTTAGAGAGTAAATAATGTGTTTTCATTGCATTTTTATTATATTTTACATAAACATTCATCTTAATTTATTCGTAATAAATTTTGTTTGATTTAGAATAATTTATGTGCTAAATCATATGCATAATTGTAGATGTCCAGAAGCTCAAATTTCAAAGAAGGAATGCTGATGCAATAGGCTTGCAAAAGATGGAAAAGAACTTAGCTACAAAAGAATTGAAACAAATTTGAAATAATGCAGTTGTTGTAGTTATTGTCGTAACAACCATTACTGTAGCAATCCTGGAACAATGACAGAGAAAATTTTACGCGGGATAATTACAGAATTGCAATATGTAGTTTCGTAATCTGACTTATGCACGACTTAGGCTTCCGTTTACCTTAATTTTCAACTATAAAAGAAGCACACATCATAAGGAAAAGAGAGGGCCGTCACCCAAGGACAAAAACCACAAAGAAACAAAAGAAAAAGAAGATTCAAGAGAGAGATTAAGGGCTGCACAAGAGGAGAAATTGCAAAGATAAATTAGTTGCTCAGTCCTTCTTATTCTTCTCTTATTTTCTATTTATTCATGGGGATGTGTTTTATGGCTAAAACCTTGTTCTATATTTTTCTTTTGCAAATCATGAACTAAATTTATTTGTAGTTGAGTGATAAACAATCTTAATGGTTTATTGACTGAATATATGTGTTACTGCATGTTTGCTATAACATTTTGTTTTGATAGAATCTATTTTTATTCATTATTTCAGTTAATCACCCATTTAATAATATTAGCTAAGGAAGAGTCACAAAAGAGTCTATCTTAGTGGAACATACCAAAGCAATACTTGATCTTAAATTGGGTTTCCCAGATTGAGTTTTACTTGAGTCCCAAAAGGGTCATGCTTGATTTAAGATTAGTGATGAACTAGATATAGGGTAAATAGAACCTAAGTGTGTAATGTTATATCTTATGTTGGCATAACAACTAATCACTGTTAGGTTGCATATAGATATAAGATATCCAACATGCGACGGCTGAGGATGCGTAAGGATTCTGCCCAGTGCTGTAGCAGATACTGCAGCAACCGAACCAACCATTAGAAAATAGTTAAGATCATTACGAGAGTTTATTCACTCAACTACTCTATATTCTCATTGGTTTTATCCTTGAGTTTGACATGATAATTTACTTTATTGCATTTTATTTATTGCGTTTTTATTTTAATTAGTATATTAGTTTTATTAATTGTTTTATTTTAATTTAGAACAAAATCTGCACTATTAAAATTGTTGCAGCAAGTCTGATAACATCAATCCTTGTGGAGACGATCTTGAATACTTATCATTATATTACTTGTTGTGTACACTTGCACATTGACACCAATAGCGTTTGAATTTATACCAAACAGTAAGGTTGGGAATCTCGTATTTTTTTATCCAGTTGTTACTGAAAATAAAGACTTGACGCCCATTACCTATTCTCCACCTTAGGCCTTTGTGAAGCACTTGTCTGCCCTAGATTATGCTTCTCCAGACAAAAGAGGGGTTTAACCCCAGCTTCGCATCCATAAAACCAGTATGCTTAAAATATTTTGCTTTTAAGATCTTAACCACTAGAGATTCAAGGTAATGCAGAATCATCCACCCATGCTTAGCAACTATAGCTTGGTTGAAACTAAAAAAATCTCTAAAACCCAAACCTCCTCTTATCTTGGCATGACACAACCTTTCCCACCTTGTCCAATGTATGTTTCTTTTTGGTCTGGAAGAACCCCACCAAAATCTTGCGATAGCTTCTCAATATCATCACACAAACTTTGAGAAATCTTGAAAACACTCATTCCATAAGCTGGCACAACTTGAGCAACGACTTTAATCAATACTTCCTTTCCCCCGCTAAAGAAGAATTTGCTTTCCCAACTAGACAGCTTGTTTAAAACTTTCAGCTTCACATCATTGAAAAAATTGGTTTTCTTCATTCCTACCATAGAAGGTAAACTAAGGTGCTTTTCATGCTTTGAAACAACATTTAAATCAAATAAACTATTGATCTCTTTCATTTGGCTGCTGTTAGTGTTAGAGCTGAAAAACATGGAGGACTTCTCATAATTAAAGACTTGTCCTAAAGCTGTTGTGTATCCATAAAAAACTCTCTTTAAATTTTTGTAGTCGAAGCTGGAAGCTCTTGAGAAAACCAGATTGTCGTCTGCAAAGAGAAGGCGAGTGATTGAAATTTCTTGACTGAACCTTAAGCTATGAATGAGATTTTGATTTTCTGCTTGCACCATTATATTGGAAAATACTTCAACACACATGATAAACAAGTATGGTGAAATGGGACAACCTTGTCTCAATCTTCGTTGAGGATGAATGAGACCTTTGGCCACTCCATTTATTAGCACATAAAAACTTGCTGTAGAAATACAGTTCATAACTAGGTTCACCCATTTTACAGAAAATCTCATCTTTTGCATTACACCCTTAATAAAAGGCCACTCAATCATATCATAAGATTTACTAATGTTTAGCTTTAGGGCCACTAGACCCCCCTCTTTCCTCTGCTTTGTCTGATTTTATTTAAACATTCGTAACCAATGATAACATTATCTGTGATAAGCCTATTTAAGACAAAAGCACTTTGCATTGGAGAGATAATATTATCTAAAATTTGCTTAAGTATATTGGCCATTGTCTTCGTAATAATTCTATAAATTACATTGCAGAGGCTAATTGGCTGAAAGTCAGTTACTTTCCTAGGTTTATGAGTTTTTGGAATCAAAACAATGAAAGTATGTTGTGACAACTCCCTTATTGATTGAGCTCCAGTGTTTTTGGAAAAAAACTACAGGGCGCCCATCCGGGCCTGGTGTTTTTGTAAGACACATTTGGGCGAGAGCATCCGTTTCTTCCTCCTCTGTAAAAGGCTGATCCACGACCCTTCTCATATCCCCTGTAATCTTTGTTGGCAAATTTGCTATTGTTGTGTCCAATTGACTCTATGAAGGGTTTGTCATGGTGAAAATACTTGTGAAGTAATCATAAATCATCTGCTCCACTTCCTCAGCATCTTTAATCCATTTTTCGTCTTCATTTTTTAGCTCACAAATTCTGTTTTTTCTCTTTCAAACATAAGCTTTTGAGTGAAAAAACTTTGTATTTCTATCCCCTTCTTTCAACCAATCTGCCCTTGATCTTTGCTTCCAAAAAATTTCTTCATCTAGCAAGATATTATCAATATGATTTTCAATCCTTTGCAGGTCCTCTCTATTATCGACATACCTGAACTGATCTTTTATATCATTCAGCCTGGTTATTAGCTGCTTCAGCTTCTTATCTCTTCCATCAAACTCTTTGTTGCTCCAAATCTTTAGCTCAACCAATAACTCTCTTGACTTTCTCTTGAACAACTTAGCCGGATTATTTTCTTTCTAGTAGCTCTCACCAATCCATTCGTGCTTAACTATCTCCCTACACTTTTCGTATGGGCTTCACATGTCTTCGTAATGAACTCTAGGGAGAGTTCTCTTTATGTATTGTTTACCCATGCCTTTTTCCATAACCTCCATTAGAATTGGGGTGTGATCAGAACTCCAAATGATAAGATGTCGAGCTTCTTTCTCCTGGAAATAATTTCCCCAGCTTCTATCACACAAAAATCGATCAAGCATTTCTTCAATAATAAATGGCCCAGACCTCCTATTTGACCATGTGAAGGGGTATCTAAAATACCCCAAGTCCCTTAGGTTACAGTCTCTGATTGTTCCTTTGAAATCGTTTATTATGCTCACATTTTTTCTTTCCCCCGAATTTTCTCGTTTAAGCTCAGCACTTCATTAAAATCACCAAAGTATAACCATGGTAATGATGATAAAGTAGCTAACCTCCTCAGTAACTTCCAAGTGTGCTTTTTCTAATCTGATTCCGAATGCCCATAAATCCCGGCACATCTCCAATAACCTCCATTCTAATTGTAAACTACTGCATTTACATGGTGTTGGCTAAAAGATTTTACCTCCAAGGTTACCTCGAAAGTTTATATCAACGCTAAACCACCTCCCAATCATTTCCTATTAACTTCAAAACAATTCTGAAATTGTAGTATTCTTACTCTTATTTGCATTTGCTTAGACACCATCTTCGTTTCACAGAGAAATAAAATTTGAGGTCTATGCTCCTGTACAATTTGCTGGGCTTTACAGAATGTTTGATCTTTGCCCAGCCCTTAAATGTTCCAGTTAATGAGCTTTATGGCTGTCGGTAAGGTTGTCTACCAGCCACCGCCGATATTTCTTTCTCATCATTGTTTCCATCTTCATTGTCTTTCCTCTCTTTATTGTCAAACTTAAACTTCGTAACTAGAACATTAGCTTTCTGAAGCTGAAATGAGAGTTTTGCATTCGATGGGCTGCATATCTTGTGCTTTTTTTTATCGTGGACTCTCCCAATTCATTAAACTAGCAGACCTTTTTTTTTTATTTGGGTAACCCTCCTTCACCTGAACAGTACTTTCTACGTTACGGGCTTGTAGTTTCCATTTCCTTCGCTTGGACTTTATTTTGTCATCTCTCGACCTTTTTTCTGCATCCTCAAATTCTAATTCTATTTTTACTCCTATATCATTTGTTTTTTTAGACCCAACTGTATTTCCTAAAGCCCTTTTACTGACCTCTTCTTCCCGCTCAAATGTTCCTGCTTTATCCATGCTGTGAAGCTTTGTATTTTCTATGTTTTTGCTTTGACCCCCTATTTCCTCTCTTTTCCTTTCCCGCCCATACATTCTGATTTCACCTCTCTTCCCAATGCATTATGCCCCCGATCTGCAATGTTTACTTGCCCTTTACAATTATCTCCTCGCCTTCCATGTTTTGTAATATCATGCATTAAATGCACTTCAATCGCCATCTAATCCTCCTTTGTGGCAGAACCCAAATTTTCCAAACCCGGATCTATTTGGACCTGGGTTGATCCTCTTCCTAAACCTATTTTTACAGGCTGCTTCTCTCCTTCATCTGCCATATTTCGTTCTAAAGCTATTTTTGTAGGGGTTGAATAACTTGTATTGAATCTTTTTGAACATGTCTCTCATCTATCTTTTCTCTTGTTTTGTCGTAATTTCTCCATGATGGTAATGGCTTTTAACCATGGACCGTATGCAAATTCATCTTTAGATTGGGATTTATAGTGAACATATTTTTTATATTGGCGGCCTAACCACCCACAACAAAAGTAAAAATCGGGCAAGTGCTCATACATCACCTGCATTAGGATATCCTCTGAATCTTCTTCATCTTGTTCTAGCTCTATTATCTTCTTCAGGGATTTGGTGATATCCACCGAGATCCTCAATCTTAAGAAAGAGCCGAAGCATTCCCCTATATCATATGTCTCTATTTCTTTTACCTTCCCAATCACTTCTCCTAATTGTATGGTCATCTCCTTAGACATACACATAATGGGCACATCGTGTATTTGTACCCAGAAGGATATTTGACTGAAATTTTGCTTCTTGATATCCCCTATTCCAACAGGTTCAACAAGTATTATAAGTGCTCTATCAAAGTGTTAGGGCCCCCCCACCATGATACTTCTTTTATCCACCTAAGTGCCGAATTTGAACATGAAAATATTGTCACCAAGCTTTTCAATTTTGACATCCTTAGAAGTTTTCCACACCATGTGCATTGCTATCTTCGGTCCTTCTATACTCACTTCCCTTGTATGACGCACTTTTCCAATTAGACAACTAGCCTCAATTTTCTCACCATTTGCCCTCATACTCCTCTTGAAAAAAACTCTTTATTTTTTCTCGTCACATAGTTTTATCGCTCTGCATCTCTTGATTAACTCTTTTGGATCCATCTGCTTTTTAAAAAGCTTACAATAAATGCTAAAATGTTGGAAACCAAACGCTGTAAGATTTATCTACCAACTAAAACGAATACTCAGAGAACCATCAATGCAACTTCTCTGTTTAACTGCTACTAAAGGATTAACAAAAGAAAAGAAAATAACCTTAACACTCACCCTTTGGAGTGACTTAAATTAGTCATGACGACCCTACTCTTTCTCTCATCCTTATTTGTTTTCAGAGAAAACCCTTAAGGAAAGGACATCCCCATCCACTGCCTTACAACTGCTTTGACTATTTTCATTGTTCTTAGCAAACAAACAAACACAATTTTATTAGTTTTATTTTTCATATATTACTTGAAAATTAAACCACCAAATGTGTTGTCTTTTTTTTTTAAAATGAGAAAGTAAAACTTTCCATTAAACAAATTTTGAAAATAACAAAATAATTCGAACCATAAAAATTTCCATCAATAAAATAGGGTTTTCAAATTCTAAAGCTACTTCACTTAGATAACGGGTAATAGCATTACAACCTCTTAGAACATACTAAATTAAGGACATATTATGACCCTTCAAGTTTGTCGTAAATTTCTTATTTAAGATATTTCAATCTTGCTACTCTTTATGTTTTAAAGTGAGATCCACCATATTTAAGGTGTGTTTGCTTATTTAGAGTGGTTCCACTCTTATGGGTGGAGGTGGGAGTGAGAATCAACTATTCAACTCCCATCTATTCTCTTTTATCATTTCCTTTAAATATAACATAATTATATTTATTAAAATAAAATATTAAATAAAATAATGTTAAATTTATTTAAAAATAATAATATCATACTTATTTGAATAATATTATTGTGTTATTTAATAATATTACATTTATTTATTTATATTATTTATCTACATTATTTATTTATTTATTTATTTATTAAAAATAATTTTAAATTGATTCTAAGTTAAAATTACTTAAAAATAATATTATTATATTCACATGAAATTAATAATATTACTATATAATATCTTTATTTGAAAATATGATAATATCATTATATTTATTTGATTTTAATGTTATTATATTTATTTAATATTAATAACTAATAATGATAAATAATTTATCGTAAGAAATATTAATTTTCTACTATATTATTAATAATGATGTTTCATTTGTATTGCTCTTTTCAATCATTTTTAATTTACTTAATTAAAATTAATATTAATAAAAAATTTGTGATTTAAATAATTTAGAATATTAATAATAATTATTAACTTAAATTATTAGAATTAATAACGAAATAAATAGTTTATTTTAGAAATACAGTTTTTTGTTCATGTTGTAATTAAGAACTATAATTCTTTATATAAGGATAAAATTGTAATATGAAGCAATTCACTCCTAATTCATGACAAAGTAAATATATAAATGAAATTTTAATTCTCATTCCATACTCTTATTCGAATGTAAATAAACAATCTACTCCTATTCTCACTCCACACTCTTAATTCTAAGATTTCACTACTCAAATTTCTAGTTTAATCCAAAAAATAAACGCTGTTGATGCAGAATTCTGGTCGCAGTTTCTGTGCTCAGAACCTCTGTTCGTTCAACCAGAACCTCCGCTCGTTCAACCCAATCTCGACCAGGATTCTTTCTCGTTCAATTGCTCTTCCTTATTCCCTGCATTCACAGAACAAGTCAGGGTGCGCCGGGTGTTTTCCCGACGTAAACCCTCCGACGCTCAAGTCAGATAAGAAGGTTTTTGGGAAAAGGTTGGCCGTAAATCTCTTGGCCTTGGGTTTTTTATCGGCTACGGATTATTAGCTTTTTTAGCCTCTTAGAGTGATCAAGAATCCAACCCTTTTACCTTTGCCGACCGCCCTTTTTATAGGCCTTCCGAGGATCCTCCCTTATTGCAGTAACGGGTGGTTGCGTACTGTCCATTACTGCTGTGACAGGCGGTTGCGTATATCTTCATCACTGTGGTGACAGGTGGTTGCGTATATCCCCATTACTGCGGTGGTAGGTGGTTGCGTATCTTGCGTGGCTTTAAGTCTCGGGTTGGTGAGAACGTCACTTCAGCTGGCATTGACCGGGTCTCCTCGGTCCAAGCCTTAACGGTAACGAGCACAGTGCCTTCCTCGGCTGGTTAGCCCCGCGGACAGTGTGCCTGAGCAGTGACAGGGGGCTTCTGCTCCTGCTCCCCTGCTGCAAGGTTCTGCTCGCCTCCACTGATCCTCATTGAAACACATCCTACGACCAGGTTCCTGCCAGTCATGCTTGATCTCGTCGAAATATCCCTAAACAAACGCTACATTATTGTGTTCGATTCAATTACCATTGGCACACATTCTGCTTGATGAGCACGTTAAATATCAAACAACACAGCTTTAAGCCTTTAACCTCCATACACGCCACATTTTCTCGGAAAGAAACCCTCAAACTGCTGCAATTAAAATCTTAGCGCTGGAATTTATGGTCACTAGTATTTTATATTTTACGTAGATGCTGCTGCCAAATGTGTTCTCTAAAACAAGCATAGAAAACACGAATCGAAAAACAATACCTCACGCTGGTTTGTTCGTCATTTTGTTTTCTGACACAATTTGAGTTTCAGGTGCAAGCGTCACCATTTCATCGAACCGCCGGCACATGATTTTCTGTGTGTTACTTGTGTGTCGTTGAATCTTCGTAGTTAATTTATTCTGATATTCTGATCTACCTTAGCCGACCAAAAAAAAAAATAAAGATACGTGTGGTTAGGAATTGACTCTTTTGTGAACCAATAAAAACAATCGGCACGCCACCAAACTTAACCTAACCCCATCTTTTTCTAATTAAAGCCCTCATCACTAAACTCTCCTAATAATTTGGAGATTAGGGGTGAAAATTTAGCAATCACGGTCCATTTCATGTGCACTAGTTCGAAAAGTACTCGATAAAAAAATGTTTAATAATCAGCAACATTTATAACATATTATATAATTCATGCATAAAGAACAACTCGGGTGGAAGATTCATTCAGCGAATGCAAAAATATTGATTCCACCGAACCTCCTGCTAACAAGAGAATTTGATCACACGGTGTAAAATTGCACCTGCGATTTTGATTAATCAAATCAATTATATTTGACAAATTGAAAATATTGATTAATTAAACCTATTTTTATATGCCCCAAGAGAACATTGTGGCATGGAGTCGAGCCCTATGGGAGGGATCATCGAACCAATCGAGACAATCACACGTGCCAAATCCCAACTTGCACACGTGCCAGCTAATCAGGGTTTAACAGAGAAGCCACGTACTTTCAACGGCCAAACCGAAAAATGCTGGCTCATTATAAAGCAAACGGGGTCGGGGGGTCCCCCAACATCACATAAGAAGTATCGATGACACACAAAAACGCAGCGCATAAAACACACGCACTTTTGATTTTCGAGCACTCGCTCTCTCTCTCTCGCCCCTTATTTATTTAATTTTAATTTTCTTTATTATTTTTTTTAATTTGACGATCTCTACGATGCTTTGATCCTCTATCCCGTTTGCTTAATAATACTCGTCTTCTCCACTGTCGCCTTCCTCTCTTCATAAAAATTTTACGCCTCCGCGTTCTCCTCTCTCTCGCTGTCTGAAGATCTCAAATTCTCTGTCACTTTTCTGGTAATTTCCTCGTAATTTGAGTTCATTTTTTTAATTTTATGTCTAAACTTTTGCTCTATCTTGTTTGTTTGTCGAGAAAATTGGTGCGGAAGCAGTAAGAATATTCTGAATTTGAATTTCTGCTAAATGTCGTGTTGGATTGTAACGGAAATGTGATTACTGAGCTCAACCAAGTTGACTACATCATTTACTCTTTTTCTTTAACTGGAAAAATTATTTATTTTTCGCAGATTTGATTTCTTGGAGCTTAATTCGAAAATTGAGCTCTTGCTGAAAGGAATTGAATAGTAGATTTGGAGAATGGCTACGATTTCACAGTCTTCGCTTGCATTTACTGGACCTTCAGCTTCGGATCTTTTTCGGAGCTCCAAAAGCCATGTAAATGGTATGCCTCTGAAAGCCCTAGGAAGGGCGAGATTTGGGAGTAAGAGCAGGGGATTTGCTGTGAGTGCAAAGCTTAGGAAAGTGAAGAAGCACGACTATCCTTGGCCCAAGGACCCCAAGGATGTTGATCCTAATGTGAAAGGCGGAGTACTTACTCATCTTTCACATTTCAAGCCGTTGAAGGAGAAGCCGAAGCCTGTAACTTTGGATTTTGAGAAGCCGCTTCTTGGTCTCTCAAAGAAGATCATGGATGTAATTGCTTTTTTGGTGTTGTGTTGATGTTAATCGTTGGTTTGACTGAGATTGTTTGGTTTGATTTTATAATTTTGTTGAGTGCAGGTGCGGAAGATGGCAAATGATACTGGTTTGGACTTCAGTGATCAGATTGTATCATTGGAAAATAAGTATCAACAGGTCAGCTTTTTGCATTAGCTTTTAATTTGTTTTTCATGGATTGTTTGGTGAAATTCAAGTTCTGGGGATATCAATTAGTTAAAATAGCCTGGACATAATTAGTGAATGATAAAACTCGCCTAGAACTGAGGATAAGGGTTTAAGTGGTTTAGATAGACATGCTTGGGTAGACTTTCCACCACAAACGTACAACTTAAGCTTTTAGGTTGGGCGGTGCTCCATTTATATGGAGTTTGGGAAACTGCCTCGCGTGTTAGTCGCGACAGCCAAACTATTTGCTTTTCCTTGCCTAAGAGTTTCTGCCATAAGCCTTGATATGTGAAGTCTATAATGGTGGTAACCTAACGCATGGGACCTATGTTTTTTCTTCCTTTGTTCCTTGTCTAGCTAAGTGACAATAACAATTTATTTGCTTTTTCATTGGCAAGTTATCATTTAATAATGAAGAAGGCAGCCACCAATTTGAGTATACATCTAACTTCTTGGTGTTGTATTTTTCATCAACAATCAAAGGAGTGAATGACTTTCTTTAGATGCCCTTTCTTTTTGGAAAATAACTTATTGATTGATTCTTAATTTTTCTGATCTAAAAAGGTTTCATAGTCCACTGGCCTTATAGTTCTATATTGATGGCAGCTTCCATTCTTATTGAAGGAATTCTAATTCCTTAACGTTTTCTTAGTGTTCAGTTCACTGTGTGGTTCCTAAGAAAAATGGGTGGGGAAAGTAGATTTAGACAATAAAAAAGTATTTGGATCAGCAAATTCTTATTAGACCTGGATTTATACAAAATGATTAAACCCATACAAAATTGCCCAATGGCTCTAGTTATAAGCCCAATGAGACCTACCACCTATAGTGGCGTTATTTTCAAAATTGCTATTAATGAGAAATACAATATATACAAAAGAACCTTTTTTCACTGGTCCATGTACCTCTTTCGGGTTGTGCAATATGTTCGAAGCGTACTTAAAGAAATTATGCTCCTACTCTTGTCAATTAAACTTGCTAAAGAAATAAAATATTGATTGCCATGCAGCAAGACGAGTGGGCAAGAGGGAGGACTCATTGCCCATGAGTATTTTGTGATGGAAATCCACCTAGTTTACAACTAAAATCACCGGAACTGACTGAAAAATGCTTTACTCTCTGTTCTGTACTTATTAGCTATTAAATTTTATTTTTCATGGAACTGATTGATGCAATTTTTCTATGACCACGCAATCAGGCTGTTCATCAAGATTTAGTTGATCTTGGGCCTGGGTCTTCATAAGCCTGGAAATGTTTTTCTTGTTTCCTGCTAAACATAAAAATTTATAATTGATAGACATTGCACTTTTGCTGCACAAATAGGGTGAAGGGGATTGAAAAATGCTTCAGTCTTGCTTTTAGGGCTTGAGCTCATAGGTCAGGGTATAATTTGTTTCAAGTGTGTTAAGATCTTGTTGCTCACATACAAACTTGTAGAATCATAGTTCAGATAGTCTTTCTTTCAAATTTCATCTCACAACTTTCCCTTACTGATTGCAGGCTCTAAAGGATTTATACACGCATCTGACCCCCATACAACGTGTGAATATTGCAAGGCATCCCAACAGACCCACTTTCCTCGATCATGTGTTTAACATTACCGAGAAGGTGTGGTAGTCATAGTAACTTTTACCATCAGATATTGATATAATGTACAACCTCTTTATTGAGGCTCCCAGCTTTTGGATTTACACTGATAAAGCTCCTTAGTGAATTTCTTCTTTGTTTCCATATTTTCAGTTCGTGGAGCTTCACGGAGATCGAGCAGGGTATGATGATCCTGCTATAGTAACTGGTATAGGAAGCATGGATGGTAGAACGTACATGTTTATGGGTCACCAAAAGGGTAGAAACACGAAAGAGAACATTCAGCGTAACTTTGGGATGCCTACTCCTCATGGGTATGTCCAATAAGAATTTTGTAGTTTATTTATTGCCACAAAATGTTGATTAGTTTTTGGAACTGGAATTTCTGTTCTCATTTTGCTAATGGTGTTTGATTTTAACTTATTTATTAAACAGTTACCGGAAGGCTCTACGCATGATGTATTATGCAGATCACCATGGATTTCCTATTGTTACCTTCATTGACACACCTGGGGCATATGCAGACCTAAAATCCGAAGAACTGGGCCAAGTATGTGGATAACACTTGTGAAAATTTGGATGGCTTCCTCACTTTACTGGCGTAACTCATTTTTTTGCTCTACACACACACAGGGTGAAGCAATTGCTCACAATTTGAGGACCATGTTTGGTCTGAAGGTGCCAATCATTTCCATTGTTATTGGGGAAGGTGGCTCTGGTGGTGCTCTGGCCATTGGCTGTGCTAATAAATTATTGATGCTTGAAAATGCAGTTTTCTATGTTGCCAGGTGATTTAATTTTCTTGGCATTGCTTTTTCTTTTTATAATCTTAACTGTATTGCACTACTCCTGTAATTCCATTAACATAAAGGAAATGCTTAGACTGTCACATTACTTTTCCATCTTTGGCTTTAAAGATTGACTATGTAGACCCTGGCTTGCCATAATCCAACCAATGGTTATAATATCCTCTGAAGGTTCCATTTCTTATATCATTTTTATATTGGGTTTTCTTTCCCACCTTCCTTAATATTTCTTTGAATCAATTTAACTTTTGCATCTCTGTTCTCTGATTTCATCTCTTTTTTATGGTGCAGTCCAGAAGCATGCGCGGCTATATTATGGAAGTCTGCCAAAGCTTCTCCAAAGGTTTACGCAGCTCTAATGTTCTTCTTGTTAGTTGGTGAAGATTTATTTATAGCTGACCACTGAAGGCTTTTTCATGTGCAGGCAGCTGAGAAGCTGAAGATTACTGCATCAGAGTTGTGCAAGCTACAAATTGCAGATGGCGTGATCCCTGTAATAATTCTCCCCATTTTCATGAATTCTATACTTTCGCCCCTTTTAATTTGTCCTTCCATGTTTGTTATTCTGTCCTTTTGGCTGTCTAGATATTCTGGAAACCATGATAAAGAGGGCCTTGTATAAACTACGAATTTTTAAAAATTTCACTTCTCTGCTTGACATATGCCCTATTCAGTATTTTGTCCCCCTTCTGTGATGCGGTCACAATGATTCAGATTTTGTATTTTCTTCCAGCACTTGTACGGTATTATCTGTGGCATCTTAAAATATTCTTCTCATCTCCACAGGAGCCACTGGGGGGTGCACATGCTGACTCATCTTGGACTTCACAACAGATAAAAATTGCTATAAATGAATCAATGGATGTGAGTGGCATTGACACTAGTTCTTCTTCAAGAACCAACTCTATCCAAATATATATTTAATGCGAACTTTGGTTCTCACAGGAGCTTGAGAAGATGGACACACAAGAGCTACTAAAGCATCGAAATCTCAAGTTTCGGAAAATTGGTGGGTTCCAAGAAGGAATCCCAATTGATCCCAAGAAAAAAGTTAACATGAAAAAGAAAGAGGGACCTATTGCTAGCAAGACTTCAAAAGAGAAGCTGGAGGATGAAGTTGAAAAACTGAAACAGCAAATCTTGAAAGCAAAGGAGTCATCTACCAAACCTCCTGATGTGGCTCTGAATGTGATGATACAGAAACTGAAAAAAGAGGTAGATCATGAGTTCTCTGAGGCGGCTAAAGCCATGGGCATGCAGGAAAAGTTTGCGACATTGCGGGCAGAATTTTCAAAAGTAAATTCTCAGGACCAGCTCATGGATCCAATTCTAATGGATAAGATTACCAAGCTTAAAAATGAGTTCAACCAAGGGCTGGCATCGGCCCCTAATTATGCAAGCTTGAAGTATAAGCTTGACATGTTGAAGGAGTTCTCTAATGCCAAGAGTCTATCGGATAGCAAAAATAAGGCTGCTAAATTAAAGCAGGAAATCAATAAAAAATTTGAAGAAGTTATATGTCGGCCTGATATAAAGGAAAAGATGGAAGCAATAAAGGCCAAGCTTCAAGACTCTGGAGCATCCAGCTTCAGCGATCTGGATGATGACCTGAAGGAGAAACTTGTGGAGACGAAGAAAGAGATAGAGTCAGAGCTAATTGATGGTCTTGAGTCCCTTGGTTTGGATGTTGAGGTTGTAAAATCTAAAGCTAAAGAGCTTAGTGAGCAGACTTCATTTTCAAACTTTAGGAGTAAGATGGAAAACTTGAATGAAGAAATTAACAAGAAAATTGAAGATGTTATCAATTCATCAGATCTGAAAGATGTGATTGAATTGCTGAAGTTGGAGATAGCAAAGGCAGGAAAGAAACCTGATGTGAAGTCAAAAAGTAAGATTCAGGCTCTAGAGCAACAAATTAAGCAAAGGCTTTCAGAGGCCATAAATTTCTCTGAATTAAAGGAGAAGCATGAGGAGCTGATGGCAGAGATTTCTGAAGCCACCAAATCTCCAGGAGGATTAGATGGAGGTGTGAACAATGAACATGCAAAGGATGACAATTCCAAGTATGATGAGTCAAGAGTAGAGATTAATGTGGGTGCAAACCGTAGCTTTGCTTAGTGTAAGTTAAATAAATCTCTTCTTCTTGCATAATTTCTTTGGTTTATAATTTTGAATTCGTTACTTCTGTTTAGAGTGGTTGGATTGTTGTTCTATATTTAATAGGTGGGTCTTCTCAAAATTTTCTCCAAGCCTATAGTTAGTGCTGTAAACTCGCATCTTTTGATATTGATGGTTAGGTTAATTTAAATTTTCTTGAATTCTACAGTATTTATGGTTTTATCAGTGTGTCACTGGTGAAGATAATACAAAGCAAATGGTGGTGGTCAATCAAGTGCTTAGAGCTGCTTCGAGGCCTTCAGGACAGGTTATACTTCAATCTTGAGCCATAATACCGCCACTGCATGGTGACCTTTGCTTGAGTTTTGCAGCTACGATAACATAAGAGAGTTGCACACCATAAATACCTGTTCTTTTGAACTGTTCCTTAATATTTTGAATTAGGTTCAACTAATTTATCAGTTTCATAGTTGTTTGCTTAATTTATTTTGGTAGAATGGTTTTTTTCCTATTGATAGACAGAGAACACTGTATAGATGATGTGAGTGCAAGGCGAAGCTAATAACATGCGTCCAAATATCAAGAATAAACAATTGTCTTTTGCAGATTGGTCATCTATAACTTGTTGCCGCTTATGAGACGCTTAATTTTTCTTGTCATCTGCTTTATTTTTTGTTGGATTTGGCATCTATTTGATTGCGGCCAATTTAGAGAATTAGAGGTTTAATTTTTCGTGATAATGAATCTGCTTCATAACTGAACATAGAATTGAATACACTTGAAAGCAGTTCAAATTTTTGACGTTTTCTTGAACAAACAAACAGAAACTGTATGAATGTCTTCAACGGAGGATTTCATTTCAATCAGGGTTCACTTACTTTATTAAGCTAAGGACCAAATTAAAATACAAGAAAAATATATATGTTAATATAGTGTATTTTACCATATTCTTTACCTATATAATCTTTTAACTCGGTCCATATATATTAAAATACACTGTGCTTGATATTAATTAATTAAGGAATCTTTAATTAAAAGGGTATTTGATATAAAATGTTGAGCTATTTTATGCTTGTTGGGGCACGGCCTAGTTCTGTTGTCTGTTATACTAGTAAGTTGAATTTTTTTGGTTAGTATCTAACTGGGTGAAATGTACACATAAATCATGAAAGAGTAATGCACATATGGCGTATGGGTCAGGATCCAACAGAGGTGCGTACAAAGTATCTAACACACTCATTTACAAGAGATCAGAGGATATTGCCTTGATGCGAGATTGCGAGGTGATAACTGTAGTTACTCTGCCGCCACCGAACCGTTTGATTGTCACTAAAGCAGCAAAATTAGACGTAAGAGTAAAAGCTACAAAATCAAGAGTCATGTCGAATCTCAAACCCATTCTGTTCCCCAAACTTTGAACACTACATGATTAATAACAAGATACAACAAAGATCAAAGAAGATACCACAAATTTAAGGCAAATGCTAAGTTACAATTATTGTAACTTACATCTCTCATGTGAACCACACAAATTATAAATTCTATAATTTTATGTAATTCAAAAGAGAGGTGTAAGTTACAATCATTGTAACTTAGAGGCTCCCCAAACTTAATACAAAAATGGGATAACAGCTTTTCGATGCTTGGGATAATCCTCACCAAACTTCTCCAGATACCACTTATGATGCGCAAGTGCCCTAGGTACCAAATTGGCACACGTGTAAAGAAAAAACCCTAAACCTACCCAAGACCATGTCATCACAGCCCAACCAAACCACTCTAAAATCTCACCAAAATAATTTGGGCAACTCACAATCTCAAACCAACCACCCCTGGGTACTTTATAGCCCCCACCTTGTTTCTTTAGCCCCACCAGAACTTTATCAGACAATATATTCACCCACATTCCGCAGAAGAAAATCACCAAACCAATCAAAAACCGCCACCAAAACAACCACCCATCGGATTCACCATCATAATCCTTGTAGTGAGAAACCCATCTAGCTTGCAAGTAAGAATTCAAGAGATTAAACCCAAATGCCATTAAGGCTACGGTAACCGGGAAACCGGTTAATTGGGTTTTATTCCGATGAAGGCGAAGAGGGTAGATGCAAGATCGGTGAAAGTAATGGAAGAGAAAAGGGGAGATCAAAATGAGAGATTTTGGGTTTCTAAAGTTATGACCAAATGGGAAGATTAAGAGAGTGAGCCAAAGGGTGGGGCTTTCCATCAGAAACCAAGCCAACGGTGGTGACATGGTGGGGCCCCACCCCGGCCGGTGGTGCTTGCCGTAGGGGGCTTGGAGGAATCTTAGGGATATGAACGTTGGCGGGGCTATGAGGTAGAGTGTGAGGAGGCAGTTGTTGAAGAAAGCTTGATCTGATGATGATGATGATGATGATGCCATTGGAGGAGGAACAAAAGATTTGATTTTTTCAAAGCGAGGGATGGGCCTTCGGCTTTTATGCTGTTGGTGTTGGGGCTGCTTTTATTTGTAAAATAATAATAATTGGCTTTTATGGCCCATAACCATGAGGTTTTCGGTTTCCACTTTGCAAGTTCAATTCTGTTGCAGAGTTGAGACAATTTTAGATTCAATTTTTCTCTGTGATTAATGCATCATTATATAATTTCAAGACAATCCTGAACAAGGAGTCCAACTTAGAAAGGATGCCATTAGACATTAGTAATTCAATATTGTTAGGATCTGAATGAGTTGTCGTAATTATTATGTGTGATCCATTTATTAAATTATGAATTTCTTAATTTTATCAAATTAATATTCTGCTATAGACAAATAATACATGCCATGTAAATAATAGTGATATAAACTGAAACAATGAAATTTCACAACCTTAAAAAACAACTAGTAAAGAAGCAAACTATCATATGAATATGATTCATAGGGTGGGAATAGAATTTCACTGGTTCCACAAATGAATAAATGATAAGACAAACAACTGAGTCGAGCATTGTTCATTGCATTGTTGGTGGCCTTGCATTGTTCATTGCATGGTGAAAAGAAAATCAAACTTTAAGAAATTAATTATAGACATTAAAAATAAAAATAAAAACCTAAAACAAAACAAGTGTAGACAAGTAGTTTTATTTGGTTAGCCATTAGAATTCAAATTTTGAGAATGATAATTTGCTAAAAAAATGAATTTAAACTCTGCCCTATACTAAAAAAAAAAAAAAAAAAGAAACAACGAACTTTATCATCTTACTATAAAGAAGATTACAAGAATTTAGATTCTAGAAGCACTTGTTACTGGCAAAATCTAAAGTATAAACCAGAATTAAGAATTATTTTTTTCACAAATTAATACGAGAAAAGGGAAAACCATGAAGAATATATTGTGAGACCTCTGACTCTGAGTCGTCCTCTGACTGAATAATAATCTCTGAATCAGTAGCTCTCTCATTTTTCCAACTGACAGGGCTGCTTCTGTGAGCTACAAATTCACAACCATTCTTGACCTTGGCCCTGACTTTTCTCAACTCTCCTAGCTTGATATGATCTAAATATAAGAATACAACAGATTCGTTGCATATCGGACATCCCCATGCCTAAAAGCCAAAACTTCTCCATCTCTCAATGATGCAACTGCCTGTACTTTCATAAAATTTGGTTTACATTTTTCTGTAGATTATTGACTCTGCCTCTTGATCCAATTCTGCCCATCAAAATCTTCCGAAATCCATACATCAATCTGGGTTTCCGAAACTTTAAGTAGCTATGCAAGTTTTCCTCCCGTCTCTACTAAATCACAGTCGTGCTTACTAGCTTCCCTAAAACATTCATCGAAATGAACCTATTTGATTCAACAAACCAATACAAAACTTGCCTCTCTACGGAAACAGGAACTGTCCAATTTAAAAAAAAAGGTACTTTAAAGGGTAGGTCATTCATTGGCACGAATGGCCCTGGAATCCTTTTCCAGCCATTATCAGAACAACCTAAAGTGAAAACTTTAAGCCCGCAAGTAGCTGAACTCATATGCACTACTTTATAGTCTTTTGTCGAAGGATCAAACTGAGCGCTATCCCACATTGTTGATGCTGGAAAAGAGAAGGGCATTTAGGGCTTTGTATCCAGGATTTGGTTAGAATATTCGTAAAATACATGCAGCAACCTTTTTTCTTCTGGATCACGGACTAATAACAAACCACTACAACTTGACCTTATATTTCCCGTTTGCTGCAGATGAAAATTTTTCGGGCTTAAATCAAGTGGCTGTGCCGCCTCATCACCCCCTCTATTCTCAGAATTTTCACTTCCCAAGGGAGTAGATGATTTGATATCAGCAATTCAGGTTTGTTGTGCTGGATATTCTGATATATGAAATCGCTGCTAGAGATTAAATTCTGCCACGATTTTCCCCAGTATCTGACCTTGTTGTACAGGTGTTTAGCAGGGGTTTTGATTAGAATTTGATAGATGATTTCTTCGGGAAGATCCTGTAGCTGGCTATATTTTTCTGACGTCTTCAGTGTTCATCTTTGTCTTCGCTTTCTACTTCCAAATTCCAGACACTGGTCCTACAAAGCAGCGATCATTCTAAATAATTTGAACTTCAAAAATAAAATTGAAAATACAAAACAAAAACGCACAATTAAGTTATATTCCGAACTGGAGTGGACTTGGGGAAATAGACAAGTGAAAAGCATTAATCTAAATTCCCACAATGAAAATATTAAACAACAAACAAAAGGTTAGCTATGAAACAATTTAATTGAATCGAATATGAGTAAAACTAATTTGTGTTGTTACTTAATGTCGTAAACATAATGTGTTCTTTTCCTATGAATGATTTTATTGGTCAATGACAAAATGTCTTATTAAGAGTTTATGAAGAGCTTAATGCAAATATTCTGGTGAGTAAAAAGAGATGATTGCGCAAGACAATACAGATATAGAGGAGCCATAGTATCATATTGGTTCAATCATGTGTTAAGCCACTGGTGATGCAATAATCTTGTAATTCTATGTAGTCTTATCATTTACAACAACATTACAACATTCACAACAAAGATATTGAATGGTATAATCACAGAATCTAAAACTTCACAAGTTTTAAGATTTTTGTTTTCTAATAACGATCCTGAAGTGTTTAGTTTAGTAAATATTTGTAACTATGGTTTGAAAATTAAAGTGATTTTATTCGACAATTGTTTGAGGAAAAACTTATATTACCCTTACTATTTTGTTAAAATTATTGACGTTAGTGGTCATATTTATCAAATATTATCAACTTTTTGTACTATAGCTCACACAACACCATCTTACCAAATAGAGCCTTAATGTGTTTAAATAACAATGGTTAGCTGAGTAAATTTAAACCTTGATCGTCATGTATCCTAATAAATAAAATGACCATTTGTGAAAAGTCATGGCTTCTAGATGCTCTGCATCTAGAAGCACACGGCTTTGAGAATTTGAAAAGAAAACAAAAGAAGAATGGAGAATGAGGAGTCGAAATCTAAGAGGCTTGAATTCAAAAGGCTGTGTAGCACACGGATTTGACAAGAGAAAGAAGAAAAAATAAATAAATACGTGAATAGTGCCAAGCTTTGAGCTATAAATAGAGGGGTTCATTCCCTCATTTGGTATTCCATTTTTTGTAGAGAAAACGAGAGAGAGAGAGTTTTGTGAGCTTAAACTTATAAGCTCTTGTTCTAGTGATTTTGAGAGTTTGGGTGTATTGGGGTTTTGGGAAGTGAGATAAAATACCACAATACTTGTAACTCATTTTCACTAGTAAAATATTTTCTTTTGTCTTTGCCTGTGGACGTAGGCTAAAAGCCGAACCACGTAATTTATCGTGTCCTCTTTTACACTTGTTCTTTATTTTCTTACAATTTTACTTTAGCTGCGTGTCTGCTTCACCCACCAATTTCCTAACAGTGGTATCAGAGCTATTGGTTGTATTTTTGGAGTCGGGTACTGTTCACGTAAGGGGTATTGACGTATACGATACTGTTCACGTATACGGTACTATTCACGTATATGGTACTATTCACAAGAAACGGTGGGAGCGACCCAAGAATTTGGTGGTGCAAAGCAGGGGATAGTGGTGTGAGTAAAGCAACTATGTGGTTTTTTGTACATGTCTAGGAAAGTTCTGTCACAAAAGGCGATAAGAGCTTAAGGAGTCTGGGTTTTAAGTGGGACCATTATGACCCCTCCAGTCTTTCCTGGGAACTTTCCTGGTGTACATTCTCACACATACTCACAACTATTCAAAGTGGTACACTAGCTTGTGTGCAGTATTTATCAATAAAATGACGGCAAAGTATGAAATTGATAAATTTAACGAAAATAATTTTTCGTTGTGGAAAATGAAGATGAAAGCTGTATTGAGGAAAAATAATTGCTTGGCAGCAATTGGAGAAAGGCCCATGGAGATAACTGATGACAAATGGAACGAGGTAGATGGCAACGCCATTTCTGATTTACACTTGGCACTTGCAGATGGAGTATTATCTAGTGTGGCAGAGAAAAACACAGCGAAGAAAATATGGGATACTCTCATAAAATTATACGAGGCCAAGTCGCTACACAACAAAATCTTCTTGAAGAGAAAACTCTATACTCTTCGAATGGCGGAATCTACAATGGTGACCGACCACATCAACACATTGAAGACTCTATTTTCACAACTCACAACGTTGGGTCATAATATAGAGGAAAATGAACGTGCAGAGCTTCTACTTCAAAGTCTACCAGATTCGTATGATCAACTCATCATCAACCTGACGAACAACAATCCAGTGGACAGTCAAGTTTTCGACGATGTTGCAGCCTCCGTATTAAATGAGGAGAGCAGACGGAAAAATAAGGAAAACAGACAAGCAAGTTCGCAGCAAGCGGAGGCGCTATCGGTGACGAAATGGAGATCAACGGAACGTGGCCCCAGTGGGAGTCAAAATCATGGTAGATCAAAATTCAAAAGTAAGAAGAATGTGAAATGCTACAACTGTGGTAAGAAATGGCACGTCAAGAAATGACACGTCAAGAAAGAGTGTTGGAGTAATTAGAAGAGAAAAGAGGGCAAAGAACCTGAGTCATCAAATGCTCAGGGTTGTGTAGCAAGTACCTCGGATGATGGCGAAATTCTTTACAGCGAGGCAACAACTGTTTCAGAAGGCAGAAATCGATTGTCTGATGTCTGGCTTATAGACTCAGGATATACCTAGCACATGACCTCTCGGAGAGAATGGTTCCACACATATGAACCTATCTCAGGAGGATCTGTATATATGGGTAATGATCATGCCTTGGAGATCGCTGGTATTGGTACTATCAAAATAAAAATGTTTGATGGTACAATTCGCACAATTGGGGAGGTACGACATGTCAATGGCCTGAAGAAAAATCTATTGTCTTTGGGACAAATGGATAGTAATGGGCACAAAACTCATGTACAAAACTCATGCGCGCTTGTATTGATAAAGGCAGAAAAGATCGGTGCTAATTTATTCATGCTTAAAGGAGAAACACTACAGGAGGCTGATGCGTGTGTCGCATCAAATGGAGAAGAGTCAACGATGATGTGGCATCTCAAACTTGGCCACATGTCGAAACAAGGTTTGAAGATTCTCTCTGAGCGAAAATTGCTTCCGGGGCTCAAATCGGTAAGTTTACCATTTTGTAAGCATTGTGTTATTAGTAAGCAGCATAGATTAAAGTTCAGTAGATCTATTGCTAGAAGTAAATGCATTCTAGACTTGATTCATTCTGATGTTTGGGAATCACCGGATATTTCTATGGGAGGTGCAAAGTACATGGTGACCGTCATTGATGATTATTCCAGAAGATGTTGGGTGTATCAAATTAAAAAAAAGTCAGATGTATTTCCAGTGTTTAAAGAATACAAAGCGCGGGTGGAACTTAAATCTGGTAAAAAGATCAAGTGCTTGAGGACGGATAATGGTGGAGAGTATAGAGACGACGAGTTTCTTGCTTTCTGTAAGCAATAAGGTATTCAGAGGCAGTTCACGGTGGCATACACTCCTTAACAAAATGGAGTGGCAGAGCGGATGAACAGAACTCTTACAGAAAGAATAAGAGCTATGTGAAGGACTGCTGGTCTACCCAATTCATTTTGGGCAGAAGTAGCCAAAATTGTTTGTTATATAGTAAATCGGTCGCCATCTACAACTATTGGGTTGAAGACGGTGATGGAGATGTGGACTGGAAAGCCAGCTGATTATTCCTACATACATACATTTGGATATCCTGTGTACGTGATGTACAATGCCCAAGAAAGAACAAAGCTGGATCCAAAATCTAGAAGATGTATCTTCTTGGGGTATGTTGATGGAGTAAATGAGTATCGTCTGTGGAACCCCATTACCCACAAGATCGTCATCAGCAGAGATGTTATCTTTATAGAAGATCAACTGCAAAGGAGAGATGAAGATGATAGCAGTGTAAAAGAAAAGTCAGAGACTGTACCGGTATATGTGGAAAATAATCCAGAAGATTCAGATTCTTCTGAAGCAGCACCAGAGCACGAGGAACAAGAACCAGTCGAGTCCGAGGCTCCAGAAGTTCGTCGGTCAACTCGTGAGAGACGACCGCCAACGTGGCACTCGGAGTATGTCACAGAGATCAACGTTGCATACTGTCTTCTAACAGAGGATGGAGAGCCTTCAACTTTCCATGAAGCTTTAAAAAGCACAGATGTTTCTTTGTGGATGACAGCAATGCATGAAGAAATTGAAGCTCTACACAAGAACAAGACATAGGAACTTGTATCACTACCATGTGGAAGAAAAGCCATTGGAAATAAATGGGTCTACAAGATCAAACGTGATGGCAATGAACAAGTGGAGCGGTATCGTGCGAGATTGGTGGTGAAAGGATATGCTCAGAAAGAAGGTATTGACTTCAACGAGATATTTTCTCCGGTGGTTCGACTTACAACAGTCAGAGTAGTCTTGGCAATGTGTGCTACATTTGACTTACATCTTGAGCAGTTAGATGTGAAAACTGCATTTCTTCATGGAGAACTTGAAGAAGAAATATATATGCTCCAACCAGAAGGTTTTGCAGAAACAGGAAAGGAGAACTTGGTTTGCAGGTTGAACAAATCTCTATACGGTCTCAAACAGGCGTTGAGGTGTTGGTATAAGAGATTTGATTCTTTCATTATGAGCCTTGGATATAACAGACTCAGTTCAGACCATTGTGCATATTACAAAATGTTTGAAGATAATGATTTCATTATTTTGTTGTTGTATGTGGATGACATGTTGGTAGCAGGCCCCAACAAAGATCGAATCCAAGAATTGAAGGCACAGTTGGCTAGGGAGTTTGAAATGAAGGACTTGGGACCAGCAAACAAGATTCTAGGGATGCAAATTCACCGAGACAGAAATAACAGGAAGATTTGGCTTTCACAGAAGAATTACTTGAAGAAAATCTTGCGACGCTTCAACATGCAAGATTGTAAGTCAATTTCTACCCCACTTCCTGTTAATTTCAAATTATCCTCAAGTATGTGTCCTAGCAATGAAGCGGAGAGGAAGGAGATGTCTCGAGTACCGTATGCATCAGCAGTGGGAAGTTTGATGTTCGCTATGATATGTACAAGACCGGACATTGCACAAGTAGTGGGAGCAGTTAGTCGATACATGGCGAATCCTGGTAGAGAGCATTGGATAGCTGTGAAGAGGATTCTGAGATACATCAGAGGAACCTCAGATGTTGCATTATGTTATGGAGGATCAGAGTTTACTGTTAAGGGCTATGTGGATTCAGATTTTGCAGGAGATCTTGATAAAAGGAAATCTACTACTGATTATGTGTTTACACTTGCGGGAGCAGCTGTAAGCTGGGTTTCAAAACTGTAGACCGTTGTGGCTTTATCTACAACAGAAGCAGAGTACATGGCAGCTACACAAGCTTGCAAGGAAGCTATTTGGATACAAAGATTATTGGAGGAGCTCGGGCCCAAACAACAGAAAATTCATGTGTTTTGTGACAGTCAGAGTGCCTTGCATATTGCAAGGAATCCAGCCTTTCATTCAAGGACAAAGCACATAGGAGTTCAGTATCACTTCGTTCGAGAAGTATTGGAAGACGGAAGTGTGGATTTACAGAAAATCTATACGAAGGAGAACCTAGCAGATGTTTTGACCAAGCCAATAAATGCTGACAAGTTTATTTGGAGTAGATCCTCTTGTGGCCTAGCAGAAACGTAGGCAACATGATTATGGCGAAGCAGAAAGGATGGTGTGGAGATTGATTGATTCTCAATCTAATCTCCAAGTGGGAGAATGTGAAAAGTCATGGCTTCTAAATGCTCTGCATCTAGAAGCACACGGCTTTGAGAATTTGAAAAGAAAACAAAAGAAGAATGGAGAATGAGGAGTCGAAATCTAAGAGGCTTGAATTCAAAAGGCTGTGTAGCACACGGATTTGACAAGAGAAAGAAGAAAAAATAAATAAATACGTGAATAGTGCCAAGCTTTGAGCTATAAATAGAGGGGTTCATTCCCTCATTTGGTATTCCATTTTTTGTAGAGAAAACGAGAGAGAGAGAGTTTTGTGAGCTTAAACTTATAAGCTCTTGTTCTAGTGATTTTGAGAGTTTGGGTGTATTGGGGTTTTGGGAAGTGAGATAAAATACCACAATACTTGTAACTCATTTTCACTAGTAAAATATTTTCTTTTGTCTTTGCCAGTGGACGTAGGCTAAAAGCCGAACCACGTAATTTCTCGTGTCCTCTTTTACACTTGTTCTTTATTTTTTTACAATTTTACTTTAGCTGCGTGTCTGCTTCATCCACCAATTTCCTAACACTATTTACTACTCGCAAAAGTTTCAGAAGAACAATCTAAATCTCAAATATTTAAGAGTATGATTGAGGTGTTTTAGTTTTTAATCAACATCTATTTACAATAAATCACTAATTATCAAGCATAAATGTATGAGCAATTAATAAATATGATAGTTAACAATCTTGTTTTAATTTCTAAACCATCATCTCGTCCAAGTCTAGATGACGAATTAAATAAATCAACGTCGTTTTTTGGTCTAAGAAATAGTTTCGAGCAATAATTAAGTTATTTTTTTCTTTTAGCAAACTTATGCACAAGGGCTTTCAGTAAAACATTACAAAATCAATACAAAGAGAATTTGATATCAAAATAATAAGATTATTCAAAGTAGTTAAAATATAATAGCAATGATAATAATAAGCGCCACAGGGTAGCCAATGACTAATAGTTAAATAGAAGACGAATAGACAATGGCGCCACTATTAATTTGGGTTCAGATTTTGCCCCCCTCCCTCCCCTCCCCCTTAATTTTAAAGGTATGTTTGGCATATAAGTGTATTGTATTAATGTTGAACAACTTTTGTTGTACTAAAATGGGACGTTATAATGCACCACAATACAACTTCTAAAATTGCTAGGTAAGTAATAAATTATCGAGAACAGTATTACAATACTATTAATTTTATATTCCAAACAGACCCTAAAGTGTATCATATAGTGCAGTCCAAAATTTCCCCCACATTAACAAGAGAATTCAACCTCAATAAGACTTGATTCCAATTTTAAATCATCTTAATTATGTAGAAATATATATTTAGAAGGAGAAATGAGTACGTTGGGACTCGAATCCACTAGACAAGTCGTTGTGATTTAAGGATGGCAAATTTTTAAAAATATATATATATATTATATAAAAAATTTTAAAAAGTAAAAAAAAGTATAAGAAAAATATTTTATTGTTAATCTTTTATTCAGACCAAGAAATATTTTTTTTTAATACTTAAATTTTTTATTTTAATTTCCATTGATATGATTTATAATAAATATAAATAAAACTGTATTTAAAAAACAAGGTAATATTATAAAATTATAGTCCAAAAATTACTTATTTTGAAATAGTGAGGGAACAAATAATATATATTGTTTTCAAATATATATTGTTTTCAGTAAGAAAAAACTAACAATCTCTCACAAAAAAAAATACCGAAAAAACTTCGTTACACTTGTTAATTTAACATAGAATTTCGATTATACCCAACACAATCTTTTGTTTTAGAATTTCGATTAAAGGACATCACATTTTCTTTTAATAAGCTGAGACCGTCCAGATCCATGGCTGACGTGGACGGCCGAGATGCAATTGTAAGTTTTGGCGGGAATTTTCTGGTATGAATAACAGAATGTGCTCACTCACAACACCTCCATTTTATTTTTTTCTCTCAAAATTAAAGAAAGAAACTGAAACTGCTTCTCAATTCCTTCTAGAGAGACCCAGTGATCGATCAAACACTTTCTCTTTCTCTCACTAAATTGTTCTCACCTTCAAGTCTCAAAATTCTCCGTACAGACCCACAATCTCTTCAGGTAATTCATTTCTCCTCTATTTAATTACTTTTCAATTTCAATAATTCCTTAATTCTTGTTTTCATTACTAAATTTGTCAGCTGTTAAATGGATCATCATCATTCATCTTACGATTTTTATTTCTTTTTCTTGAAAGAAATTCTCAATGCATTAGTTGATCATTGATTCTGTTTTTTCTTTCTTTGTTTGTTTTTTAGCATTCTTTAGAGCACTCTAATTTGTAACTCGTTTCTCTGTACACTTTCAGTTTTAAGTAAATTTCATATTTAATTTTTGCCCTTTTCTTTGTTTCTTGTCTCAATATTCTTGGATCAGAACAAATGGAGAAGGTGAAGGATTGGAACTACAAGGTTGTTGAAAAAATAGGACAAGGTGTCTTTGGTGAGGTGTACAAGTGCCTCAATCGAGAAACTGGCCAGAAAGTAGCTATTAAGATGATTGCCATTCAGAATGAGGCTGAGGGTGCCCCAAGCTCTCTGATCTCTCGACTCAGTCGTCTCAAGGAGTTGGAACATGACAATATTGTCAGGTATTAATTCTTGGTAATTCCAGATTTTAATTGATTAGTCATGCTGTCATCAGATTTGTAGGAAGCATTGAGCATTCATAATTTGGATGCAGGTTACTGGATGTTCTGAACGGCGACAGATACTTGTATCTTGTCTTTGAGTACCTAGACCTTGATCTGGGTTCCCTCATTAGAAAGCATACGATTACTTCTATTAGGCCCCTTATAAAAGTAAGCAAGAATTAACTTTACGGTTCATTATGCCCAATGTTAGTATTTTGAATCAGTTGTTTTTAAAGTTACAGAAGTCAATTATTCTATCAGAAAGCACTCGAATTTAAATTCTCTATCAAGAACTTTTATTTCATACTGTAGTTAGGATGCGCTGAATTTTTTACAGGAACCTTGATATTCATTCTTTTCATCCCTTTACAGACTATTCTGAGTCAAATTCTTGTTGGTTTGGCATACTATCATTCGCATAACATACTGCACAGAGACTTGCAACCAAGCAATGTATTGATAGATCTCAACAGCAAGAAAGTGAAACTTGCAGATTTTGGACTTACTGCATCATTTGGAGTACCTCATACAGAGTATTCTTACGATGTATTAATATTTACCTTTTACTCTTGCCTATCAGCTTCAAGTCTTTCAAGTCTTAGCTCATCCATAATGTTCTATTTTCATTACTTTGAGAATGACATTTGCGGCATTTAGAATGCGGATATATCTCACTCATGGTTGTTTTAGAAAATGAATTTTTGCCTTAGCATTATCTAATGAGAACTTTGGCTATAAGTTTTTCTTCTGTTTTTAGTAATGTATTGACTTTACTAGGTAGGTTAAATAAGTTAAAATGTTCATTATATCCCTTACCGAATAGCAGCACCAGATGTGTTTGACTTGCCAATTTGTCTTTTATGCATTCTCTGCAGGAGGTGGAATCCCCATATAAAGCACCTGAGTCTCGAATTTGTTCCTCTGTATACTCGACTCCACATGATGTGTGGGCTGTGGGTTGTATATTCACGGAGATGGTATCTGGGAAGCCTCTATTCCGTTGCGGAAAGAAGGATCACTTGTCACTCATTGTTAGGTATTTTACACCTTGACAAACCACCTGGTTATGCCTTGCTTTCTTAGTATAATGCTTCTTACATAAAATTCTGTTATGTAGGCTTTTCGGTAATCTAACCAAAGAAACTTGGCCTGGAGCTAATTATATAAGTGCACTTCTTCATTCACTTCCTCAATGCGAGCCTGCTGTAAGAAACCCTCTTGAATCCTTTGTTTGTTTTGAACTTTGTTTCAAGAAACTTGGAAGATGTGATCAATAATCTTTTCATCTGTTACTGGCAGGATTTGGCTGAAAAAACTCACGGACTAGAACCATCTGGAGTTGAACTTCTTTCCGTAAGCACCAAATTTTATTTTTCTGGTTGATAAAGCTATTCTGCTTTATGGTGTGGCATTGATATGAGGGATATTTGTGGTTTCATAAGCACCAATAAGCTCTATTATAGGGATACACTTATACTGTACCACTTAAAGAACTTCATTCCTTTACTGTCTACAGGCAATTCTTGGTTAACAATTGACAAAGGATGTGCCTGTTTGAGTATGCCTGTTTGGGTATGCATGGGCATCTATCAAACAGTTATGTCTGAAAATTATTCAACTAAATAATCACAAGATGTTCTGTAGCATAACCTAAAGGGCAATGGAATGGTAATTTGACTTTTTCTGACCGAGTTGTGCATTTTCTTACTCATACTTATGTTTGTGTTTTCAACAGCAAATGCTCTGCTTGGATCCAGATCACAGAGTCACGGCTAATGATGCACTTCTGCATAGGTACCTCAGAGATGCTGAGGACCTCAGAATTGCTGAGACTGAGTCGTTTGAATTACCTTCATCCAACAATCATGCTTTATTCAAAAAGTTTCTGAAGGGAGATTTTAAAGTGCCATGCTGGTAGTACTCTTCATTGACCTCCACTCAAGCAAGGACTAGCCCTTTTCCTTGTGCTTATTTGTGCTTTCTGAATAAAATGCTGTGACTTGCTGCTAATTTGAAGATAGAAACTTTTAGCACAAGCCCATCTATATTTTAAAACAGTACATGTGAACATATGTTGAAGCTGCTTCTATTTTCTCAGTTGTGGCATGCTTATCCAGATCTGCTAATTGCTGCTTCTATGTTCCAAATTATGTTGTCTTGTTTTGAGTTATTTTCTGGAGCATTTGAAGGTAACAAAAATTTAACAAGTGATTTTGCTCAAGTGAATAAAAAAAAATATGGCGAATGTTCCCAATTTGCATAGAGCCTACGGCATTGTATATTTTTAGTATATAACCGTAAATTTTGACCTTAAATGGCTAGTGATGTATACATGTGAAGAATGACTTTTTATTTATTTATATTTTGACTACTTTTCAGATTAAAATTTCAAATATAATGGTCAAATGGTCAAATATAGGTACAACGAAAGTGCTGATACTGTGCCCTCCGGCCTCCCTGCTGCAGTCAGAAATGATCAGAATCAAGATTTTGAAAAGGCATCCAGGTAGATTAGAAAAAAGTAGTAATTATCTTGAGCAAGAGTTTCTTTATCTATTATTTTCTTGGCGTTAACTGTACATTTGTGCTCATATCGAAGTTTCTTTGTTGCTATAGATCTTCTCCTTCTTGTGATCAGGGAGTTTATTCCAGTCAAATGCGTGATAAGGTTGAGGATTTTGAACTATTTATGCAGTTTCACATTTCTGTAATCATATGTCCTGGAAGTACTTATTCCAGTACTGGAATATTTGCAGTATGAGTACAGGCATGCAATTGCTAAAACTCGTGGTTCTTTGGTTCATAAGTGTCGTCACTATGAGACTGATCGGATTGTAGCAATTGAGAACATCAACTTTAAAGACCTATCTGAAGGAGTCCCAAGCTCAGTAATAAGAGAAGTCGCACTTTTGAAGAAGTTAGAGCATAAATATATTGTCAGGTGATTGACACTCCCTTCTTGTAGTTTCTGATATTTAGAGACACAAAATGAAGCCACGATAATCCTTTTCATCGCACTATTAGTAGTTTATCATTTTTAAACTGTTTTGCACCTTAATGAAAGAGTAGTTTGAAATATTGGGGTGACCAGGAGGGGTCTCATTCTCAGATTTACCTAGAAAATTTACAAATACAATATATTCATGCTCGGATCAGTGCATTCTGAGTTTTTAAATTGCCTAGTTTCCTTCTCTACTGCAGCCAAGGCAAATTATGTGAATGCTGTTGGTATTTTCTACCTTGCAGCCTCCTTATACTGCTCGACTATGACTACTTTCCCTGTCATTGCACAATCTCTGCCGATTTTTGTTTTCTTGAATCTGATATGCTTGGATAGTTAGATTACTTTATGGCTAAATGGTTTCTAAATATAGTCTAGGATCAAATTTTATCATGCGAAAGATTTATTTTGTTCATACATCCCATCAGCTCTATTAATCATCTCGAACTCGTCTAACCATGATATTTTGTCATTTGAATACTGAAAACCAGGTTATTGGATGTTCAAAGTGATGCGAAGAGTGCAAACCTGGTTTTTGAGTATGTCGACATCACCTTGTACAATGTCATCCAGCACTATCATCCCATAGATTTGCGTTTGATAAAAGTGGGTTGTACTTTGTTGCTTCTTAGATTGTTGTTTTCTTTCTTAAACTTTTAACATTTGTTCTTGTAGTGTTTCACCGCTGCATTAGAACATAGGATACATTCTCTTTCTAAGTTCTTATTTTACTTTTAATTAATCCCATAGCTTTTTTATATGGAAATTTTCATTTTACTTAGGTATTGAAGCATCTAGTTTTACAAGCAAGTGCATAAAGCGGTTCTTGCTTCATAGTTTTACGTAGGGGCGTATGAAAATTTAAGACTATGGACCCGTTGATTATCTTTTGGATTTTACCTACTAAAAGGTTAATACATCATCTGTTTGCAGAAGTTCCTTTATTGCATCCTCAGTGGCATATCCTACTGTCATGCTCACAAAATCCTCCATCAAGATTTGACACCCACGAACCTGCTGGTAGATTCTAAGAATAAAATAGTAAAGATTGCTGATTTTGGGATGGCCATGGAAGTTGATGCTCCTTTTGACGCACACACTACTGAGGTATCTTGGGAAACTTTGTTTTTCTTTTTTTGGTTTCTGTTGTCTTCCTATGCCTAATTAATAGCTTCAATAATTGTTATCTTGCCATTGGATTTTTCTGTCATGGTAATCAACCATGATGCATTGTTTTAACCCAGAAGTGCTTGATGATGTATAACTATATTTTCAAAATCCAAATCGCTACTTATTAGAAATTGCTGTGCATTCGAAAGTAGAACGTGGTGACGCAAATTGTATGGAGGCCTTCATTGACCCACAGATTAGAGTTAAAAAATGGAAGTGATATTTTTCTGACAAATTAATTTCAAATGTTTACATATTAGTTGCCTTCTCTGTTTTTGTTTGGAACTTTGTGCATTCATTAGCAAACGTTTTACAGCTTATTTATAACACTTGCGTCAGTATGTTACTACAAGGAACTCAAATGAATATTTGCACAATGTACTTCTAGATGACACATACTGTCAACGATTATGATGCTTTGAGCACATATTTGCAGGTGCTAACTCTGTATTATAGAGCCCCTGAATTCCTCCTTGGCAGGACCAATTACTCTCCTGCAATTGATATGTGGGCCGTGGGCTGTATATTTGCTGAGATGGTGAAAGGGAAGTGTCTGTTCGGTGGACTGGTTAAATATGTTGCATGGAATTTTCAGGTGCTATACTTCTTGCTTCATCTATTTTTCTTTGTTTAGCTCCTTCTTAACTGCTGTACTAATTGTATTCAGTTTACTCAATGTAGTTACTTTGGCATGCCGGGTGCAGATACCTTGCCGGAGGTGACTTTGATATCTGATCACTACTGGGTAATAGAACTTTCTGGGGCCGGTTATGTCGTGTAATGTTTAATAAGATATTTTTTATCATCTTATTTTCTTAGCTCCATTGCAGCGTAAGCCTATTGACAAGCTGAACTTGGCAGAAGAGCTCACCAGGCTTGAACCAGATGGTTTGGATCTTCTTTTTGTAAGTTTAGACCTTCTTTTCACTGAATGTTGTTGCAATGACATGCACTTTTCCGCACGTATTCAAATCTGTTTGAATCAGAAGAACTTTTGCTGCATCTATTGATCTGCCTTTAAGCATATAACCTTGGAGTTGACATATGGGTTTTTAGTTTTTGTCCAAATGATTTCATTGCGTACATCATTTTCTGTTATTTACTTACGCTTGATCTTTTTTTTTTCTTTTGGGAAAATGAACTGTTTACAGAGAGTGCTTTCTCTGAACCCGACCACAAGAATCGCTGCCGAGAGTGCACTTAATCATCCGTACTTCCAGGGCAAGGGCACTCGCACTTCTCCTTTATCATCTCCTGAGCAGTGAAATATTTCTTGTAAAACAAATCATGTATATACTTTCACTTTTTAAACATCTTCAGTGATGGAATCGTTACTCTCATTTTTACAATTCCTTTGCCGACAAGTACGTACCTATTGGATTCTTGTCACGTGTTAGGGTAATAGAATTCTTGTACGTACAGAGAGTACTCATAAACTTTCACCCATATGTCTCCTTAATATCAATATGAATTATTGTCTGCTGTTTAGTTCAGTATCCTCATAGGGCATGTTTGGTTATAGTATTAAAGAGTTATTAAAATACTGTTCATATTAGCTTAATACAAATATTATGTTTGGCAAATTTTTTTTTTTTCTTTTGCTTTTAACTTTTGCTTTTTGCTTTATTATTATTATAATATTAAAATAATAAATAAATATAGTTTTTAATTTAATATAATATTTTTATTTTATTTGTTTTTACATTATAATTATTAATATAAATTAATAAATAAATAATTTATCATTCAATAATAGTATATTTTTTATTTTTACATTATAATTTATTAATAAATTTATAACTTATTATAATTAATAAAAATATTTAAATATGAATAAATTTAATTTAAAATTAATAATAATATAAATAATAACATAAAATATTAATGCAATTTAAATATATTAATATAATATAAAACATTAATATAATATAAAATTTAATTTAAATTAATTAAAAAAATAATACAATACAGTGTAGCACCAAGCATTGTATAACATTATTATAATACAGTGCTAATGCAATACAACATAATACAATACAGTGTGCCAAACGCACCCATAAGGAAATTCGTTTGTACGTTATACACTTTTAAATGTAAAAAAAGCCATCGCTTAAATCATTCAAATTAATTAACTTTATTTACTCGTCCATTCTTAAGCGTCCATTTGCTATGGCCTATTTAATTATGATAAGTGCTCATTTAATCTTATAAAATATTTTTAAACTTTTTGTTGTTAGTTGTATTTTTAGTAGAGTTTTTAAAAATTAAATAAATTATTTTACGTATACTTGAGCTTTTGCGAGCAAAGGTTTGAAAAACTTTTCTAAAATGTTAAAATGTCTAAAATATCATTTACTTATTTCATCATCTTATTTCATTTTTTTCATAACATAACTTGACTATTAAGATAATTCTCTATTTCTTAATAAAAGCTCTCATTGACAGTTAAACAACTATTTTTTTTTTTTTAGTAAAAGCTCTACTTGTAAATATCCTAAATAAGCTCTATTTAAAAAGTTATACAAAATGAAGCCTAAGTGCCTGTTTGGTATGGCTTATTTAAGAGCTATAAGTGCTTATTTAATCGTATAAGCACTTTTAAAAAATTTTTATAGTGTTTGGTTATTTTTTTAGTAGATTTTTTTTAGTTTAAATAAGCTAATTTACCTCTACTAACAAAAGCCCAAAATTTGAGCTTTTGGGAGTAGAGGTTATAGAGCTTTTCTAAAAATATATAATATAAAAAATATCACACAGTTTAATGATTCAAAAGTGTTTTTTTTATTGACAACCAAACACCCAATGACTTTTTGTCCAAAAGCTCTATTGGTATAAGCTCTACTGTTATAAGCTCGATTTAATAAGCTGTAACAAACGGAGCCTAAGTATCCTAAGTAAGCATGTTGAAATAATTTCAAAATAATTGATGTCTTATTGTAAAGATATGTCCAACTAATGATGCTTTATAGAAGAGATATCTTTTCACTTAAGGATGCATCCTTTCATGGTGACATGTCATCTGAAAATGCATCCGTTTATGGTGGCATGACATTTGAAGATGCATTCTTTCATAGCGGCATTTCATTTGAAATGACAATGGTCTTGTTTGGACCATTGATTAAAATCAAATCTAGATTTAATGGCCATGAATATATTAAGAAAAATGACATCTCAAATGGAGTTTCACTAGCATATCTATAAATAGAAGTCATGCTTGGACTACTTGGACATGGAAATAATGATTCTACACCACTCATTTATCATCCTAATGGATCTCATCATATAACAACTATTTTTATGCATCAAATATCCAATATATGCTTACTATGAGAATGACATATTGATTTTTAGAATACTTGCAATATTCAAAAGTATCTAGGTTTGTTTTCATTGATGCACAATGTAGGCAAACAATTAAGTGTTTCGTTGTATCCTAAAGGCATATTTACTTAAACCATATGCATTACTCAATTGGTGATGATACATAATATCTTAAGAAAAGCAATATTTATAATGTTCCTTAAAGTATGCTTTAATTTTTTGTAATTTACCTGTAACTATTATTTTATTTATATCTATAGAGTGGTACGCACATTACTTCATAAAAAAAATTCCACCATTATTATTGCTATTTTCTACATTTGCCACTTCCCACAAATGTATATCCTCTCCAAAGTAAGCATAGTTTTGTAAAGATTTCTTAAATAATTTTGTTATCTTTATTTTACTTTGCATTACAAAAAATAAAAAATAAAGCATTTAGTCACATCGATCTTATTCCATAATCAATATGCCACAATAAAATCTTATTTATTAAAAAAAAAACTAAAGCAATTTTTTTTCAAAATTTTTTTCAGTTATATAGTCTAATGACAACTAAATTCCATCTCTACTCATACGTGCAGATTCAGACTCCTCCACTCAAAAGAAGTCAGCTGAATTAACTATCACCAATTAATTGCCAAGAAAAATTTGTTTGTTAATTCAACATAGTTAGAGACTCAAGATTGGTAGAAGCATGAGTATATTATAAGTAAACTATTAAATGTAATATAATAATATAGCACATTGTTAAAAATAAACCAGAAATAAAGATAGTAAAGTATTGAACAATAAACAAAGCGCGGAAGAAATCACTCGGACAAAGGCTTCGGATTTTATCGTTAATTTGTTATTGAATGAGTCGAATGAATGCTATTTTACAGGAAGATATTAGGGTGGGATTATTATCCGTAATTATTATAAATTACAAAACTAGATAAATATAATAATTATCAACTCCCGATAAATATGAAGATTTTATATTGTTATTATCCGTGAACATTTATTTACTTACAGCAAACAAACGTCGCATGATCATTTAATTTTGCTGACGTGGACGGCCGAGATGCAATTGTAAGTTTTGGCGGGAAATTTGGGGGATAAGAAACAAGAATGTGCATGGCTCGCCCAAATGAGCACGTACGAAAACATCAGTTTCATTTTATTTATTTATTTATTTTTTTCCCTCTCAAAATTATAAGAAAGCCGCTGCTTCTTAGTTCTCTTTACAGATCCACGATCTCTTCAGGTAACTAATTTCTCTTCTTTTTTTTAAATTATTATTATTACTTAATTTGTCAAGTGATAATTTGATCACCATTCATATCTGAGCTTGAAAGTTTCATCCACTGATTCCAATAATTTTAATACGATTTCTTAATTCTTTTCTTGAAACAAAATTTTTAATGAATTATTCTCAATGCAAGTTAGATGATCATTGATTCTGTTTTTTTTTCTTTCTCTCTTATGTATTTGAGCATTCTACAGAGGAATTTAATTTGTGAATCATTTCTCTCTATAATTTCAATCTGTGAGTTATTCAGATGGGCTTCCTTTAGTGTTAAGTAAATTGATTGCATATTATATATTCTTGGATCAGAACAAATATGAAAAAGGTGAAGGATTGTTGCTACAAGGTAGTTAAGAAAACAAATGGCTCAGGTGCTTTTTCTTTCTCTCAACTAAATTATTCTCTTCAACTCTCAATTCTCTGTGGATCAACAATCTCAACTAAATTGTACACTTTCATTTTTAAGTAAGTTTCACATTTACTTTTTGCCCTTTTCTTGTTTTCTTGTCTCAATATACTTGGATCAGAACAAATGGAGAAGGTGAAGGATTGGAACTACAAGGTTGTTGAAAAAATAGGACAAGGTGTCTTTGGTGAGGTGTACAAGTGCCTTAATCTGGAAACGGGCAAGAAAGTAGCTATTAAGATGATTAACATTCAGAATGAGCCTGAAGGTGTCCCTAGCTATCTAATCTCTGGAGTCTCTCTTCTCAAGGAGTTGGAACATGACAATATTGTCAGGTATTAACTCTTGCTGATTACAGATTTTAATTTATTATTCATGCGGTCATCAGATTTGTAGGAACACATTGTACATCGACAATTTTGCTACAGGTTGCTGGATGTTCTGACCAGTGGCAGATATGTGTATCTTGTCTTTGAGTACCTAGACCTGGATCTGGGTTCCTTCATCAGAAAGCATACGGCTACTTCTATTAGGCCCCATATAAAAGTAAGCAAGAATTAACTTTCTGGTTCATTACGTCCAATGTTATTATTTTGAATTAGTTGCATTTAAAGTTAGGGAACTCAATTGTTCTATCAGAAAGCACTCGAATTTAAGTTCTCCATCTAGAACTTTTATTTCATGTTTTAGTTAGGATGCTCTGAATTTTTTACAGGAACCTTGATATTCATTCTTTTCTTCCTTTGCAGACTATTCTGAGTCAAATTCTGGTTGGTTTGGCATACTATCATTCACATAACATACTGCTCGGAGACTTGCAACCAAGCAATGTACTGATAGATCTTAAAAGCAAGAAAGTGAAACTTGCAGATTTTGGACTTACTACATCATTCGGAGTTCCTCATATAGAGTATTCTTACAATGTATTAATATTTACCTTTTGCTCTCACCTATCAGCTTCAAGTCTTTCAAGTCTTAGCTCGTCCATAATATTATATTTCGATTACTTTGAGAATGACATTTATGGCATTTAGGATGCAGATCTATCTCACTCAAAGTTGTTTTAGAAAATGAATTTTTGCCTTGGCATTATCTAATGAGAACTTTGGCTATAAGCTTTTCTTCTGTTTTTAGCAATGTATTGACTTTACTAGGTAGGTTAAATAAGTTAAAATGTTCATTATATCCCTCCCCGAATAGCTGCACCAGATGTGTTCGACTTGCCAATTTGCCTTTAATGCATTCTCTGCAGGAGGTGGGATCCCCATATAAAGCACCTGAGTCTCGAATTCGTTCCTCCGTATACTCTACTCCACATGATGTGTGGGCTGTGGGTTGTATATTCGCTGAGATGGTGTCTGGGAAGCCTCTATTTCCTTGCAGAAAGAAGGATCACTTGTCACTCATCGTTAGGTATTTTACAGCCTTGACAAACTACCTGGTTTTGCCTTGCTTTCTTAGTATAATGCTTTTTACATAAAATTTCTGTTATATAGTCTTTTCGGGAAACCAACCAAAGAAACTTGGCCCGGAGCTAATTATATAAGTGAACTTCTTCATTCACACCCTCAATGCGAGCCTGCAGTAAGAAATCCTCTGGAATCCTTTCTCTGTTTTGAATTTTGTTTCAAGATACTTGGAAGATATGATCAATAATCTTTTCATCTGTTACTGGCAGGATTTGGCTGAACAACTTCTCGGTCTCGGACTAGAACCACCTGGGGTTGAACTTCTTTCTGTAAGCACCAAAATTTTATTTTTCTGGTTGATAAAGCTAATCTGCCTTGTAGTGTGGCTTATATACGAGTGATTTTTGGGGTTTTATAACTACCAATAATCTCTATTATGGGGATACACCTATATTGTGCCAATTAAAGAACATCATTCTTTTACTATCTACCGACAGTACTTGGTTACCAACTGACAAAGGATGTGCCTGTTTGAGTATGCATGGGCATCTATCAACAGCCAACTATGAAAATTAGTCATCTTAATAATCACAAGATATTCCGTAGCACAACTTAAAAGGGCAAAGGAATGGTAATTTGACTTCTTCTGACAGTGTTGTGCATTTCTTTACTTATGTTTGTGGTTTCAACAGCAAATGCTCTACTTGGATCCAGATCTCAGAGTTACGGCTAATGGTGCGCTTCTGCATAGGTACCTCAGACATGCTGAGGACATCAGAATTGCTGAGACTGTTCCGTTAAAATTACCTTCATCCAACAAACCGTCCTTTAGTCAAAAAGTTTCTGAAGGGAGATTCTAAAACGCAATCCTGGTAGTATTCTTTGTTGACCTCCATTCAAGCATGGCCTAGCCCTTTTCCAGAGTTTGTTTGTGCTTTCTTAATAAAATGCTGTGACTTGCCTGCTAATTTGCACGTAGAAACTTTTCGCATGTGCCATCTCTATGTTAAAACAGAATATGTGAACATAGTTTCAAGCTGCTTCTATTCTGTGTTCCAAATTATCCTGTCTTCTTTTGGGTTATTTTCTGTAGCATTTGAAGATAGCAAAAATTTGACAAGTGATTTTGCTCAAGTGAATAGAACAAAATATGACGAATGTTCCCAATTTCCGTAGAGCTTACGGCACTGCATATTTTTAGTAAATAAAAGTAAATTTTGACCTTAAATGGGTAATGATGTATGTGTCAAGAACAACTTTTTATTTTTTTTGACTTTTTTCAAAATAACATTTTAAATATAATGGTCAAATATGGGTACACCAAAAGTGCCAATACTGTGCCCTCCAGCCACCCTGCTGTGGTCAGAAAGGTTCAGAAGCGAGATTTTAAAGTGGCGTCCTGGTAAATTAGAAAAAAGTTGTATCCCGGTAAATTAGAAAAATGTAGTAATAATCTTGATGAAGAGTTTCTCTCTGTTATTTTCTTGGCACTAGCTGTACATTTGTGTTCATATCGAAGTGCTGTGCGCAACCCTTTGCTTTTTGCTATAAATCTTCTCCTTCTGGTGATCAGAGAGTTTATTCCAGTCAAATGCATGATAAGGTAGAGGATTTTGAACTATATATGCAGTTTCACATTTCCGTAATCATATGTCCTGGATGTACAGATTCCAATGCTGGAATATTTGCAGCATGAGTGCAAGTGTGTAATCGCTAAAACTTGCGGTGCTGTGGTCCATAAGTGTCGTCACTATGAGACTGATCGGATTGTAGCAATTAAGAACATCAACTTTAAAGCCCCATCTGAAGCAGTCCCAAGCTCAGTAATAAGAGAAGTCGGACTTTTAACAAAGTTAGAGCATAAATATATTGTCAGGTGACTGACACTCTTTGTAGTTTCTCAAATTTAGGGACACAAAATGAAGCCACGACAATATTAATAGTTGATTATTTTGACACCGTTTTGCACCTTAATGCAAGAGTAGTTTGAATTATTGGGTTGACCAGAAGGGGTATCGGTCTCAGATTTACCTAGAAAATTTACAAATACAATATCCTCATGCTTGGATCATTGCATTCTGAGTTTATAATTATCTACTTTCCCTCTCTACTTCAGCCAAGGTAATTTATGTGAATGATTTTGGTATTTTCTGCTTTGGAACCTCCTTATACTGCTTGATTATATCTACTTTCCTGGTCTTTGCATTTTCTTAGAATGCCAGTCCTGAAGTCAATAGGTTTATGGGTGCTCAAAATTGCTGCCGGCTTCGGTATTGTTGAATCTGATATGCTTGGATAATTAGATTATGGCTAAATGCTTTCTGAATATAGTATTGGATCAAATTTATCATATGAAAGATTTATTTTGTTTGTATATCCCATCAGTTGTATTAATTATTTTCAACTTGTTTAACCATGATATGTTGTCATTTGAATACTGAAATCAGGTTATTGGAGTATAAACCTTGTTTTTGAGCATGTTGACGACACCTTACACAATATCGTCCAGCGGTGTTATCCCATAGATTTACGTTGGATAAAAGTGGGTTTTACTTTGGTGCTTCTTACATTGTTATGAATTTTCTTTCTTAAACTTTAATATTCATTCCTGTAGCGTTTCATGGCTGCATTAGAAAATAGATGTATTCGCTTTCTAAGTTCTTGTTTTCCTTTTAATAAATCAGATAACTTTTTTTTTTTAATTTTGAATTAATCATTTTACTCAGATATTAGAAGCAACCACATAAAGTGGTTAAAGCATCATATTTTCTTTAATGCGTACCGGCACATACGTGCGTGTAGATGAAAATTTAAGACTATGGACCCCTTAATTATCTTTTGGATTTTACAAATTAAAAGGTTAATACATCATCTGTTTGCAGAAGCTCCTTTACTGTGTCCTCAGTGGCATATCCTATTTGCATGCTCACAAAATCCTCCATTGAGATTTGACACCCACGAATCTGCTGGTAGATATTAAGAATAAAATAGTAAAGATTGCTGATTTTGGGATGGCCAAGGAAGTTGATGCTCCTTTTGATACACACACTACTGAGGTGCCCGTGGCAACCTTTGCTTTTATTGTTTCCGTTGTCTTCATAAGCCTAATTATTAGTTTCAATAGTTGTTGTCTTGCCATTGGATTTTTCTGTCTTTGTAATCAACCATAATGCATTGTTTTAATCCAGAAGTGCTTGATGATGCATAACTATATTTGCAAAATCCAATTGCAATTTATTGGAATCTGCTGTACATTCGAAAGTAGGACGTTATGATGCGAATCTACGGGTTCAGGTACAGCCCTATTGTGAAACTTCTGATCTAGTTGGGAATCAAGAAAATTCGAAATTAGAAATATTTCAATTTTAAAAAAAGAAAAAAGAAAAAAGTGATTTCACATCTTCTTAACCTGAAATGGAAATGTGGAGGTCTTCATTGACCCACAGATTGGAATTAAAAAATGGATGTGATATTTTTCTAACAACTTAAATTCAAATGTTTACATATTAGTAGCCTTCTCTGTTTTTGTTTGGAACTTTGCGCATTCATCAGCAGAATTTTTGCAACATATTACATATTTGTAACACTTGTATCAGTATGTTACAATAAGGAACTCGAACGAATACTTGCACATTGTATTTCTAGAGAACACTCACTGTCAAGGATTATGATGCTTTCAGCGCAGGTGGTAGCTCTGAATTATAGAGCCCCTGAACTCCTCCTTGGCAGGACCAATTAATCTGCTGCAATTGATATGTGGGCCGTGGGCTGTATATTTGCAGAGATGGTGAAAGGGAAGTGTCTGTTCACTGGAATGGTTAAATATGATGTATTACATGGAATTTTCAGGCGCTATACTTCTTGCTTCATCTATTTTTCTTTGTTTTAGCTCCTTCTCAACTGCTGTACTAATTGTATTCAGTTTACTCAATGTAGTTACTTTGGCATGCGGGATGCAGATACCTTGCTGGAGGTGGCTCTGTTATCTGATCACTCCTGGGTAATAGAACTTTCTGGGCCGCTTATGTCATGTAATGTTTAATAAGATATTTTATACCTTCTTATTTTCTTATCCCGATTGCAGCATTAACCTAGTGACGAGCTGAACTTGGCAGAAGAGCTCACCAGGCTTGAACCAGATGGTTTGGATCTTCTTTTTGTAAGTTTAGACCTTCGTTTCACTGAATGTTATTGCAATGATATGCACTTTTTAGCAAATTTCAAATTTGTTAGAATGCGAAGAGCTTTTGCCGCATGGCTATGGTATTGATCCTTTAACCATATGGCCTTGGAGCTGACATATGGGTTTAGTTGCTCTAATGATTTCATTGTGTACAACTTTTTCAATTTTTTACCTCGTTGCTTCTTTTTACTAGTACTCGGTTCTTTTTTCTTGGAAAATGAACAGTTTGTAGAGAATGCTTTCTCTGAACCCAACCACAAGAATCACTGCCAAGTGTGCTCTTAATCATCCGTACTTCAGGAATCATGGCCACCTTTCTGCAGTCAAGAACTTTCAGAAGCAAGATTCTAAATTGGCATCCGGGTAGATTAGAAAAAAGTAGTAATTATCTTGGGCAAGGGTTTCTTTCTCTGTTATTTTCTCAATGTTAGTTGTACAACTGTGTTCATATTGGGGTGCTGTGTATAATTCTCTTCTTTGCTGTTATAGATCTTCTCCTTCTAGCGATCAGGGAGTTTATTCCAGTCAAATTCATGATAGGGTAGAGGAGTTAGAACTATATATGCAGTTTCACATTTCTGCAATCATATATATGTCCTTGAAGGACTGATTTGAGTGATTTGCATCATGAGTATATTCTTGAACTCTATAAAGGATCTGGTGGTGTAGTTCATAAAATGTCTTCAATATGAGACTGACCAGATTGTAGCAATTAAGAACATTGAAGTTAAGGCTCCATCTGAAGGAGTCCAGAGCTCTGTAATGAGAGAAGTCGCACTTTTCAAGAAGTTAGAGCATGAATATATTGTCAGGAGTCTGACATTCCCTACTCGTAGTTTCTGATATTTAGAGGCTCAAAACGAAGCCACGACAATCCTTTTTAACTGATTTTCATTTTAATGCAAGTGTGGTTTGAAATATTGCAGTGACCAAGACTGGTCTCAATCTCAGATTTATTGGGGAAAATTACAAATACAATGTACAGATGCTCAGATCATTGCATTCTGAGTTTATAATTATCTAGTTGCCCTCTCTTCTGCAGCCAAGCTAAATTGCATGAATGATTTTGGCATTTTCTACTTGCAGCCTCCTTGATCAATATATATCATTGATCCTGATACTGCTGGATTATATCTACTTTCCTATTCATTGCATATTCTTAGAATGCAAGAGATGATGAAGTCCAAGAGTTTATGGGTGCACAAAGTATGCCGACTTCTTTTCAGTTGAATCTGATAAGAGGATGTTGGGATAATTAGATTAATTTATGGCTAATTGCTTTCTGAATATATGTCTTTTAGGATCAAATTTATCATGTGAAAGATTTGTTCTGTTTGTGTATCCCGCCGCTTCTAGCTATGTTGTTTTCTTGAACTCATCTAATCATGACATATTGTCGTTTGTATGCTGAAAACCAGGTCACTGGATGTTCAAAGTGATCTGAAGAGGGAAAACCTTGTTTTTGAGTATGTAAACATCAACCTGCACAAATTCATCCAGCAGTATCATCCCATGGATTCACATTTGATAAAAGTGGGTTGTACTTTGGTGCTTCTTATATTGTTATTAAACTGCTTTCCTGAACTTTTAACTTTTTATTCCTTTGCTGTTCTTCTCTTGCTGCATCAGAACATCTGATATTTTCTCTTTCCAAGTTCTTATTTTCCTTTTAAGTAATCCAATAACTTTTAATTTTGAAAATCAATTATTTGACTCAGGTATTGAAGCATCTAGTTTTATGCAGTAAACACATATTTGGTGGTTCTTGTCATATTTTCTCGAACATGTAAAATCACATAGAAGTACGTATAGGGTGTATGAAAATTTAAAACTATGGACCTGTTAATTATCTTTTGGATTTTACATATTAAAAGGTCAATACATCATCTGTTTGCAGAAGTTCCTCTATTGTATTCTCAGTGGCATATCCTATTGTCATGCTCGCAAGATCATCCATCGAGATTTGACAACCATGAATCTGCTAGCAGATATTGAGAATAAAACAGTAAAGATTGCTGCTGATTCTGGGATGGCCAAGAAAATTGATGCTCCTTTTGATGCACACACTACTGAGGTATCCGTGGCAGCCTTTGCTTTTATTGTTTCCGCTTTCTTCATATGCCTAATTAGGAGTTTCAATAAGTGTTATCTTGCCATTGGATTTTTCTTTCTTGGTAATCAGCCATAACGCATTGTTTTAACCAAGAAGTGTTTGATTATGGTTTCTTGATTATGTATAACTATATTTTCAAAATCCAAATCGAAGTTTATTAGAACTGCTGTACATTTTAAAGTAAAAGGTAGCGACTATAGTTGCATGGAGGTCTTCATTGACCCACAGATTAGAGTTACCAAAATATGGAAGTGATATTTTTCCAACTAGAATTCAAAAGTTATCATATTTACTGCCTTTTTTTTTTTTTTGGTTTGGATCTTTGGGCCTTAATTGGCACAATTTTTACATGTTCACATTGCTTTTGTCAGTATGTTACAACAATGAACTCAATTGAATGCTTGCACATTATATTTCTCAATGACACTGTCAACGATTATGATACTTTCGGCACGTCTTTGCAGATGGTGATTCTGAGGTTCAGAGCCCCCAAAATCCTCTTTGGCAGGACCAATTGCTCTGCTGCAATTGATATGTGGGCTGTTGTATATTTGCTGAGATGGTGAAGGGGAAGTGTCTGTTTGAAGGAAGTGGAAGTGCAACGATTGAATATGATATATTGTCAGGAATTTTTCAGGTGCTAAACTTCACTCTTCATCATTTTTTTTGGTGTTTAGCTACTTTTCAACTGCTGTTCTAATTGTATTTATTTTACTCTATGTAGTTATTTTGGCATGCCAGATGCAAATACCTTGCCGGAGGTGACTTCATTATCTGACTGTGATCATTCCTTGGTAATATAAATTTTCTGGGCGTGGTTGTATCATGTAATCTTTTTAATAAGATATTTTATATTATCTTCTTATTTTCTTTTCTCCATTGCAGCTTACACCTATTGAGACGGTGAACTTGGCAGAAGAGCTCACCAGGCTTGATCCTTGGAACTCTTTTTGTGAGTTTCGACCTTCTTTTCACTGAATAGTGCTGCAATGATATGCACTTATCAGCATATTTTCAGATTTGTTTGATTGTGAAGAATTTTTGCTGCATGATATAATATTGATCCTTTAAGCATATAGTCGTGAAGCTGACAAATGGCTTTATTTATTGCACAAATGATTTCATTGTGTGCAGCTTTTACAATATTTACCCCTGTTGTTTCTTTTTACTAATGCTGAGTTTGTTTTTTCTTGGAAAATAATCTGTTTGCAGAGAATGATTTCTCTGAATCCGACCACAAGAATCACTGCCAGGAATGCACTTAATCATCCATACTTCAAGGACAGTCACAGTTCTTTATCCTCTCCTCGTTATGAAGCCTTTGGGTTTCCCTAGAAACAGAATATTGCCACAAGCTGTGGCCAGAAGTAAATATACCAAGTATTTATTGTAGAACAAATGTATATATTCTCATTTTGTAAGCATTTTCGTTAATGCAAAATCATTACTCTCATTTTTACTGTTCTTTTACTGCCAGGTACTATCGGCAGGTATAAAACAATGAATTGCAGCCACCTTATTGGATTCTTGTCATGTGTTGGGGGTACTGTTTAGCCACTTCATTGGACTCTCGTCATGTGTGTGAAATTAATGAAAATAGAACAATACATAGGTGGTACTCAAAAACTTTCCTGCACACTTCTCCTTAATATTTAATATCAATTATTTTATGCAGTTCAGTAACCTCATAAGGCAGCTTGATAATGGAATAAAAGAAAATTAGTGTTTCTAATGTCAAAGAAAGAAAGGTTGGAAAAAAGTAAAATTTATCGAAGGCATTGAAGTTCACTGGTCCAGAATTGGAATGCAAACACCAAGCATCTTCATAAATAGTTTGTATGAATTGCAATAATAAAATTTATAAATTAGCATTGGCTTGTTCAGCAAAAAGGGTAGACAACTGAGTATTCTGGAAGTGCAGAGCAGCCCCGCGATTTATCTGCTGGCAGCTCTTTCTCTATCCCATTTCTCCAACAGATAAGGCTGCTTCTGTAGTGTACAAATCTGCTGCCTTTCCTGATCTTCCTCACATTGGATCTTTTCAACTTCCCTCGCTTCATATCATATAGATAGTAAGCATGCTTAGAAATTTTGTGCTTAAACATGATTACTTGACCATCTTCCAAGGCTGTGAGTGCAAATAATTTCGTAAAATCTGGCGGATGCGTGCAGAGTCTAGAAGAATCCATTGTATAGCTTATTGAATCTGCCATTATGCTGTCTCTTGATCCACTTCTTTTCCTCAAACTCTTCCAGAATCCATACATCAATTTGAGTATCGGAAACTGGATAAAACAATGCAAGTTTTCCTCCCATCTCCAACAAATCATACCTGTGTTCGCCACCATCCGGAAGATTAATCCTCCTCCATTTCTCATCACTGACATTCATACCTACAATGTATCTGTTTGATTCAACATTCCAATATAAAAATTGCCCGTTTACTCACACAACGTTTGTCCATCGAAATGTTTGAGGATTGAAAGGTCGCTCCAGTGGTTCATTAAATGGTCCCGGAATCCTTTTCCATTTTTCTTTAGACCAACCTAAGTTGAATACCTCAAGCCCAAAACGATCATCATACATATGCATTACTTTATACTCATTTGTAGAAGGATCAAAAGCAAGGGCAATTCCACAGCCACTGTGTGTGTATGGACAAAGAGAGGAGCACAATGGGAAAGCTACGGAGTCCTTGGTGACTAAATTTACAACATGCGGGACCCAATCATCGGGGTGCAGTATAGTTAAACCATTACAACTCGACAGAATTCTTCCATTTCTGGAAAATGGTGCAATTTTCAAGTTGAGATCATCCGACTCCAATACTTGCACTCTGGAAGAATATTGGTCTACCACGAGCACTCCAGACTGGCTTTGCAGCATATTGTTGCGGACCGCCCAAGTTACTAGCTCAATTGCCCACCATTTCGGGCTAGAGAGCTCAAGACAAGGCCAAGAGTGCTATCTTGGCCCGATTCCGGAAACTTCTAGGCAACTCTAGCACATTTGAGCTTGTAAATATCTAAAATACTCTACACATTTCCAGCACATGTAATTATCTAGATAGTTGGTAGAATTCTCTAGAATCTATAGAGTTTGACAAGCCTCCCCTATAAATAGGGCATGACATTTAGCATTTGAGCAACAAGCTTAGAGCAAGCAACTCAAACGCTCTTATAAGCTCTCTTGTAATCTTACATTTGAGTAATACAATTTTCTTCACTCGGCTCCATTGCTCTCTTCTCTATAACTCTTCGAAAACCTCTAGGCTTAGCTAGTCGAGAAGCTCAAAGCTTACTTAGCAACATTCGGTAAAGTTGTCTAAGTACCGCACAGGTTCGTTTCGCAAAACACTCATCCTGTGACAATATGCTGAGATATGAAGTAGCTGCAAGTGACTATTTGCTGCCACTTTTTGCACACGCGCCTGACATTCCAAGCATCTTCAGCTGGGAGTTTGGCAAGAATCTGAAAGATAACATGTTCCGGAAGATCTAGCTGGTGTGTTTCTTCTACAACATTCTCTGTCTGGGGAATCCTTGTATTGGTATGGAATTTTGTTTCACATATTTGTTTCTCTGGAAGTTGCACATTTTTGTCTCGCTTCTTCTCAATTGCAGTTAGAATCTGAAAGATATTTGCTTTAAGGAAACCCAGCAGGGTATTTTGTACGTTCGCCATCTTTTGTCTTGATATTATACGTACGTGCTCACCAATTGCACTACCCGTCTGAGAAAAGCAACCAAGATTTATTCTACCAATCGAAGAAAGGATGAGTGACTGGCAAACACCATCAGGTTTTTGCCCAAAGGCAGTTTCAAACATACCCCAAGTTTTTTTAACAATTGTACATAGATTACACACAAGTTCATCCTACAGAGTCCTAAAATTAAAGGAATCAACATCATTCACAAGATCAACAATTTCTAGTACAAGAAATTGATGTTACATGTCCAAATTTATGTGCAAGTACAATAGTGGTGCGGATCCATTCATACTCTAGAATAAGGCAATTGACCCCACTAACTCTATTTTTTTTTTTTTTTCAATCACATGTAATTGTCTCAATAAACACATGGTTAATATCTATTTCACCAAAACTTTTTTTTTTATTTTTCAATTAAAATTGTCCCTTGTGAGTCAATTTTCTGTTCTAAACGCAGAACGTAATTCATAGAAAAAGATACTAATCATGTCAAATGTTCATCAAAGCATTTTTTTTTATTATTAATCTTTATTAAACCGATTAAACTCTACGAAAATAAATACAAGAGTAAGTAGAAGAAGCAATACCCGGCGTAAGCTTGCAAGCCAAGTATAACACGAATTGACAGCGGGGCCTGAAAGTTGGAAGAGTCAGATTTTGTTTTTATACATAAGGACACAGTAAGAGTTCTTGTCCTTTTCTAAATCAAACAAGTATTGGCATTACACGTGTGCATAGCTACAAACCCTAGTCTTCTTAGGAAAGGAAAACTTACGTAAGTAGCCAGGTGGGGGAACCAGCGGGGCAGCAGAAAATTATTTTTTAATTTCAAGTGAGAAATTATTTTTTCGTAATAAAAAATTATATTTATTCCCACTGTCTTTAACTAACATAAAGAAATAATTTTGAAAAATCCGGCAAACTGATAGCATGGCTCATTAGACTGTCTTGAATGGTTTATTGAGCCTGCCTTTATGCTGTGTCTCTTGATCCGCTGCAAATAATTTATCAACCTAACATGCACTTTTAACCCCATGCAATCAAATTCCACCACATCATCAGTACAAAAGTAAACTAGTTTCCTGGTATTTATTACATATCCTTTTCGATATTTTTATTATAAACAAATTCTATGGTATAAAATTTGATAAATTCTAAAAAAAAATTGAAATTAAAAACATGTTAAAAGTATAAAATTTAAATCTTTAATCTGATTGGTGATTTTACCTAAACATGTTTGAAAAGAATATATATTTCACCTAAATTAAGTGGAGGATGACGGAGAGACATGAGGGAATGGTTTCCTCCCACTAAATATGAAATTCTATTTACACGTTTTTCTTATTTTTTCCCCTTTAAATGAGTATAAATATAAGTCCAAATAATGCTCATTATCAGCAAAAAAAACAGCATGACTGATCAACAAAATAATAATGATTAGTAATTAGAAAAAAATTAAAGTGGAGAGTACCAACAAACTAAACTTTGGCTTCGTTGCTTGGTATCTTTAGGGAAAATAAAATATATTATTTTTTAAAAAAAGAAGGAAGTTCACGTGACTAATATTAAGAATAGAGAACCGTGCTTTAACTAACCGGAGAGGATACCAATGGACCTTTGGTCCAGTGGGAGAACCCTTGGACTTAGAATAATGAGTGCAAGAGTTTGAGCCTCCATAAAAATATTTATGGGGCTTATTTATAATCCTTCCTCAATTATCAAATAATTGAGTGGAGCTAGTCTATTCCTCACGAAATATGAGTAGAGTGGACAGTTCTCAAATATTTGAGAGAGTTTGAAGAATTTTGGGCAGCGCTTCAGAGGAGTACATGCCACGAAACGAAATATGAGTAGAGTGGACAATTCTCGAATATTTGAGAGGGTTTGAAGAATTTGGACAGCGCTTCAGAGGAGTACATGCCACGAAACGAAATATGAGTAGAGTGGACAATCCTCGAATATTTGAGAGGATTTAAAGAATTTGGACAACGCTTCAGAGGAGTATATGCCACAAAAAAAGTCTCAATTGTAGAATCTGTTTATAAATATTAATTATAATATCTACAGTCCTATATAATAATATTAAAAAAAAAACTAACCGGAGAGGATCCATGTCCTCCAAATCTCCAGTGATGGTACAGCACTTTTGGAATCTTTCGGCTCGCTTCGTGTGTTCTTGTCGTTATTCCGGTTTTGTGTAAAGCGTGGGACTCTCCATTATTGCCTTTTCGGCGAGTCACGCTACCTTGGCTTCCAGTTTCCTTCCGCCTTTGCTTTTGTGGCGACAGACGAGTGGCGATGGCGTTACCGTCGTACAATGTGTAACTGGAGTCAATCGAATTGACACCATCGCCTATCTATCTTCGTACTGTTTGTGCTTTTGTCGCTTTTGCGGTTCCTTCTTCACTCGGCTGACCGACCCCACTCTCTAATCACGTGTGCTTGTTTTTCTGATTCAATCAAGTTTTCTTTTCACTTTCTGATATTATTACTTATTTTTTAATATCCTATTTTTATTATTATTATTATCCTTTACAATAACAATTTTTCTCTTAATGTTTCCGTTTGTTTATTTTACCACCAACCATTAATAACTTTATTAATAAATTACTGATGTCGCAAGAGTATTTTAAGAATTTCAATAGATTCAATATTTTAAAATTTTCATAATGTGTAATGTTTATAATTTTATTAATTAATAATTTTAGATATATAAAATAATCAATGGATAAAACTATTATTTATTTGTACATAATTAATTTTTTATTTTTATAATTTAGAAGATTAGATTACACTTACATAATTTAGGGTAAAATAGACTTTTACTAATTTTTTGTTAAAAATTCTGTTAACTTTAATGATTTGGTGGTGAAATAAAAAAAAACTAAAGGGTTAAGTAAAAAAATAATTATTAGAAAGCTTTAATAATTAAGTGATATGTTAGAAACTATTAGACAGTTAAATGATAGTATTATTTTTTTTTCCTCTTTTATTGTATTGAAATATTTGATAAATGCTTATTATTGTGATTTATAAGTTAAAATTAATTTTTAGACAGTAAAATGATAGTAGTCTTTTTTCTTTATTTTTTATTACACTAGAGTGTTTGATAAATACTCATTATTGTCATCTATAAGTTAAAATTAATTTTATCCCACACTTATATAATGGAAAAACCTATAATGTTTTTTTTATCAATTTTATTTTTTAAAAGAAATATTTACCGATAAGCTTTTATTTTATAGTTACTGCTTTGTTTGTAATAACTTAAGGCTCAATTTAGTATAACTTTCTAGTATAGCTGTGTCTAGCTTTACAAGTAAGATTTTAAAAAAAAATTGATTGTTTGATTGTTATATGAGATTGTTGAAAATTGTAAAATTATTTGAATAGACAAGTTTTAAAGTCATGTTATGAAATTGATGAAAAAAAATGTAAAATAAGTATTGGGCATTTTAAACAATTTAACCTTTCAAATAAGTTATCTAATCTCTCTACTCGTAAAAGTTTAAAGTTTAAAATTTTTTTATTAGAGGTAAAATAGTTTATTTAATTCTCAAAATATCTACTTAAAATAAAAATAAAAAATTACAAAAAATAAAATAAACACTTATGATTATTTGATAAGCTATATCAAATAAACAATAAAATCATAATACCTAAATTTCAAACAAAGCACTAGGCTTTCAAAATAATTCCTACTATAATAGTAGGGTCAGTGGTAGTCGTAGTAATAGTAATAGAAGTAGTAGTAGTAATAATAATAATAATAATAATAATAATAATAATAATAATAATAATAATAATAATAATAATAATAATAATAATAATAATAATAATAATAATAAGGCCAAACCTATGTTACATGCAACGTAACATACATTCAGAATTGTAAAATATCAATTAGTACCCTTAAACTAATGGAAACCTCACTAATAGAATTAAAAGAAATACTTTTAAACCTTAAAGAGAAAATAAAAGAAGTAAAACTGGAAATAGGAAAAATAAAAATAGAGATGGCTACAATGCAAAAGAGCCAAAAGAAAAATAAAAAAGTAGAGAGATTTGAAATATTAAAAACTGGATTTTTAGGAACAAGTTCAAATAAACCCATACAGAAACCACAACCAGGAAGCTATGACGACTGGTTTATGAAAACACAATATCCTAAAATTTTAAAAGAATCAGAAGAATTAATGGCAGAAATAAAGAAAAAAGAAAAAGGGAAAGAAAAATTAGAAATAAAAGAGACAGTACCAAGTGAATCAAACTCAGAATAATGGAAGATTTAGAAAATTTAACTGAAAAATTTAGTGATATAAATTTAAGTGATTTAGAAACATTTGAAAAAGAATACCACATAAAAATGAATACATCTGGAGGACCAGAACTGAAACCTAATGTGGCTGAACCTAGCCATAGGTATGCAAATAGAAAAAAGAAAAATAGACCTTTTTATGAATACATACCCCAATCCAAAACTACACCTTGGAAAAAGGAATACCAATCTAACCAAGACACATTAATTCCTATAAGCAATGCTGGAACATTATTAGATCTAGATTGTAAAATAAATCCTAGAAAGACATTAGTCGAATGAGGAATACAAATGAAATTGTTCTTCACTTATAATGGAACAAATGATGATTGGAATGTAGACACAGAAGATGAAAAAATAAATGTTTTTACATAAATCCTTTTAGCAAGTATGATAGGAAATGTGTTTAACTGGTGGAGAGGATTAAGCAGTGATACACAAAGAATTATAATAGACTCTGTAAAAATAGCTTTCAGAAGAAATAAGTCATTAGGAATTGAAAGATTAATAGAATATATAGCAAATGAATTTTTAGGAGAAGATTGGTTAGAAAATTCAGCAGCAGAAGCAAGTAAGGAAAAATTAAATGCTAGACTAAAATTAATGAATTTAACAATTTGTAATATGTGCTTTGTCAAAGAATACACATGTGAATTTACTAGATATTATTATGAACAATATGTAAGTCTAGAAGACCAAGAAGTATATAAAACTCTATACTACTCTAAATTACCATATCCATGGAATAACTATTTTATTAATGAATATGAAAAATATAATGTAAAAGATAGACTCCCAGATACTTTGGGATCTAGAATAAGATTTTTAAATACAAGATTAAGTGAGATATGCATGCAAAGAAATTTAATAAAAAAGAGTAAAAACGTAACAGAAATATGTTGTGAGAAAACAGAAATGCCAACCCAATGGGGTTGTTATGTACCACATAAAAGAAAAAGAAAATGGCATAAAAAAGAACGAAGATATAAAAAATATAATCATTTTAAGAAGAAATATAAAAAAGAAGGAAGGAAGTATTATAAAAGGAAATACCGAAATCGAAACCAAAGGAAACAATTAGATAAATCAAAATGCAAATGTTGGAATTGTTGAGAAATAGGACACATAAGTACAGACTGTAAGAAAAAGAAAGTTAGAATTCTACAAAGAGAATTTGAAGATATAGAATCTGAGCTAGAACAGATAAGTAATATATCAGATTATGAAGGAGAAGAAATATACATAATGGAAAAAAGTGATAGTGAAAATGAGTCAGAATAATAATTTAGTAAAAAAAGAAGAAGAGATAGAAGAAATTGAAGAAATAGAAAGAGAAGAAAATAAAAGTGGATACAGTTTAGTATCTACATTTAACAAAGAAAAATATAATAGACTTTTAAAATTAAATGTAGAAAAACCTGAGTATAGTGTATTACAAAAATTAAGAGATTTATTTAAAAGGACAAGAATAATCCTACATGAATATTATGAACAAGAAAAAACAGTAACTATAACACAAGCTGAAGGAAATATTAGATTCAATCTAATAAATAAAAGAACCATAGATTTAGCATTAAGAAAAATAAAAAATGAATCAACAAGAGAAAAAATACAATATGTATATTTAGCTGAAATACAGATTTTAGTAAAATCTCTATTTAAAGAAGGAGTAGATAGCCCGATAGTATTATCAATACATGATCAAAGATTCTATGATCCTAATATAGGACATTTAGGAACAGTAGAAGGAAATTTATGTTATACAAAATTATTATTTACATGTCACCCGAGATACTGTGTACACATAAAAGATAAAAATATAGATGAAACATTAAGTTTACATTTTAAACTATTAAAAAAGAATTTAATGAAAGAAGGAAATAGATTAATGACTATACATTACTCTGCATTATATAGTTTTTGTAACTCAAATTATGGAGAAATTTATGGAAATAAACCATATATAGAAATAAATAAAGAATGTGAAGATATAGCAACATTTATAGAACCTATTATACAAGATTATAAAATTCCGTTAACATATGAATTAAATGTAAATGATAATAAACAATTTTTAAATAATAACAATGAAAATTCCATTATCCCAATTAGCTTTGCAGGAAAAACTTTATTAAGAGGAAATTCATCTAGAAGATTAAATACAGATAGACAATTAATAAATATAGATAAGCAAATAACTAGGCCATTAGTAACTAATAATGTAGTTAAAATATTAGGACAATATTTTAATGGTATAGAATATACAACAAAGATACCTATATTAATTGATACTGGAACAAGTCATAATTATATGAATCATACAAAAAATAAAGGACTTTTAGTAAAAGAAAAGGAAATCCCATATGAATATATAGACTTTAATGGAAATAAACATGTTTGTAGACAAGAAGTAAAAATACCATTGATCTTGGAAGGAACAAGATTAATTGTATCTTGTTATATAGATTCCTTTATGACTACAGATCCAGAGAAACATATAGTATTAGGAAATAGTTTCCTTAATAGTTTGGAATATTATAAAATTGAGAAAAATCAGATAACATTGTACATAGAAGGACAAAAAATAATATGTAACACATGTTAAAACAAGCCTATATAAAATATCCTATGTCAGTTTATATACAAATCAATATCCCAGAAAAAGATATAGATACTTATGATTTAATAGACATAGGAAGTGAGATTACAATAATGAAATCCTTTATATCTAACCAATGGAAACCCAATGGAAGCTTAAAAATTATTGGGATTACAGGAGATAAACAACAAGTAAATTTATCTTTACAGAATTATGAAAATCTTTTCGGAAGTAAACTTATACGTATCCATCAAATATACCAATATAACCAGATGGATTGTGATATCCTTTTAGGCAATGATTTTATCCAACAGTTTCAATATTACCAGCAGACTACCTATATGATTACCCTTAAAACACCTTGTAATTATATCTTACGAATCCCTCGGGAATTCAAACCATACAGAGTTCAGCCAGTTCAGCGTGGTGATTCTCTGATATATGAAAAACGATATTTAATATCACAAGGACAGCGTTACAATATACAAATAGAAACAATAAAATCACAACTTGAACAAGTATACAAAGAAAACCCTCTAGCATTATGGAAACCAGATCACCCTAGAGCAAAGATAGAATTAATAGAAAATAGAATAATAAGATTAAAACCTATGTTGTATACAGAAGAAGATAGAGAAGAATTCAAAATCCAACTAAAAGAATTAATAAATCTCAAATTAATAAGACATAGTAATAGTCCACATAATAGCCCAGCCTTTATGGTTAGAAAACGAGCAGAACAAGTTAGAGGAAAAGCTAGAATGGTAATAAATTATAAAGAACTAAATAAATATACAAAATTTGATGGTTATTTCTTACCAAATAAAGAAGTATTAATAAATATTGTTAAAAATAAATCTTATTATTCAAAATTTGATTGTAAGTCAGGATTTTGGCAGATAAAAATGAAAGAGAATAGTATACCTTATCAGCCTTTAGTACTCCACAAGTCCATTATGAATGGTTAGTGATGCCTTTTGGATTAAAAAATGCTCCACAAATATTTCAGAGCAGAATGGATAAAATATTCAAAAACTATAAATATATTATTGTCTATGTAGATGACATACTAATAGCATCATAAACATTAGAAGACCATAGAAAACATTTAAAAGAATTTGTTAATATATGTATAAAAGAAGGAATAGTCTTATCAGAAAGAAAAGTTGTAATAGAACATAAACGAATAGAGTTTTTAGGAATGATAATTGACAAGAATGGGATTAAACTCCAAAATCATATCGGGAAAAAGATTACTGAATTTCCCGATAAACTAGAAAATAAACAGCAAATACAAAAGTTTTTAGGATGTTTAAATTATGCAGAAGGATTTATAAAAGATTTGGCAAAAAAGAGAAATATTCTTCAAAAGTTACTTCGGAAAAATAACACTAGAGGATGAAGCATAGAACATACAGAAACTGTAAGGAGTCTAAAAGAAGAATGCAAAGATCTCCCTACATTAAGACTACCAGAAGAAAAAGATGGATTAGTTATACAATCATACGCATCCGACCTACATTGGGGAGCTATACTTAAAACAAATATAAATGAAATATGTAGATACACAAGTGGAACATTTAACCAAGCTCAAGTAAATTATCCTGTACATGAAAAAGAATTACTCGCAATATATAAAGGAATAAAAAAGTTTTCCTTATTTTTATTACAAAAACCATTCATTGTAGAAACGGATAATGCGCAAATAAATTCACTCATAAGCAGAACTTTACCAAATGAACCCCAGTATAGAAGACTACATAGATGGCAAGCTTATTTATCTTACTATAATTTTAAAATTGTCCACATAAAAGGAACTAACAATTTCCTTGCAGATTTTCTGAGCAGGAACATAGAATTCGGGAATGAATCCTGAAGTAAATAAAACCATTGGTGCAATAAAAACCGAAATAGCCCGGCTTAAAACAGAAGCATCTGATATGATATATGCAATACACTATTTGAAAGAGGCTTCTGAAGCCCATGAGAAGGGAATCCATTTGTTAGAGTCATACATAGAGGACCTAACAAAAGGGCTTACAATAAACACCAGCCCAATAAATATTGATGTCGGAAGCAGTAGTGGACCCATCAGAGAAAATAAACCAATCTCTGATCCATCTCCTACCCAAATAGTAACCATAGAAGTTGAATCACAAAAAACCGATTCTCAAAAAAAGTATATCCAAATAAACACCACCCTAGTAGAACAGGATGAATTACCTCTAGACCCAAAAGAAGAAGAATATAAACAGTTTTCTACATGGGTTTATTCCACATGCTCTCACCAAAATACAATCTTTAGAGCACCAGAAAAAAATATGTACCCTAGAATGATTGCTACAAGAGGAGCAGATCCACTCCTCATAGGAAAAATAGCTAAATATGGATTCCTTGACCTAGTATATCCCGATATAGACCTTAAAGAAATAGCCAGTTTTAATGAATTATTAGTCAAAGAAATTTCAAAATTTGCCAAAAAAAGACCCATATATCTCAAATTTTATACTATAAGTCCAGAATACAATCAGCACATAGAATACCAAGCCTTCTACATGGTTTCAGTAGGTCATCTCTCAAAAAGTTTCAAGGTAGAAGTTGAGACAGAATATACAACTATTCCTCACATAAACAAGTCTTGGATAAAAACCAGAAGAGCCAGAGGAATCAAGGCAATATGGAGCATAACAAAGGACTTGTATAAAAGAAACTTCAGAACCATCATAAAGTTTGAAAACTATATTCTCATAACATCGGAAGACAGTCATTCTCCGTCGGCTATACTACTGGACTTCATCAATGAAATAAGCACAATGAGGTTTCCCAGTAGCTGTGAAACTATCCAACTAGCCCATCAGCTCATGGAAGATGACGATAAGATAAGACAAGCTCGTGATAAACAAAAGTAAAAAGAAGATGCTCGTGACAGACAAAAGATAAAAGGAGATGCTCGTGGCAGACAAAATAAAAGAGATGCTCGACATGAGATCCGCAATAAACGGAAAAAGAAAGCTCGTGATAAAAAGAAGAAACACGTGTCATATTTGTAATAATGTAGTAAAAATGTAGTGACATAAGGAATGGTGTAAAGGCCCAAGAATAGAAGGGCAGTAATGTAATTTTTATTTAAGAAGCCCAATCATAGAGGGGCAAGGATGTAAAAGCAAGATGTAAAAAGTTTTGATATAAATAAACAAAGAAAGAGAAGAAGCTCTCAGAGCCTATTTTTTCAAAGAAAAAAAAACTTCAACTCAACTCATCCTCTCGATTACAATAGTTATCATCTTCAACAATTCTCATTTTAAACTTGATTCAAATATAATACGAATAAACAATCAGAGATAAATATATGAAGAGCTAAACTTCACTCTAGCTCTAAATCCCAAACAAAATCATCAATTAGATAAAAAACAGAACCACGACAGAAAGGAAAAAAGAAACCTAAATTATTTGGAGATTTCAAGCATGAAGATCGAAGTCCATACAGTAAGGCCGTTCAAGTCCACTCATCCCGTTTAGGCAAGGAGGCCGTTGAGGGAATCAGGACGTTCAAGGTTGCAGGTCACTGGAGAAAGATCTAAAGGCGAGAAATCAAAGATAAATTAGGTAATAATTCTTTACCCTTATCTGTTGGTGGAGATTGTTGATGATAATGATTGGTGAAGGAGTTTGTGGAGGAAGAGCTAATTTTTGGAAGTGTTAAGCATGAATCATAATGTTTTATTAGGAAATTGTAAAGAATATATGGTAAATCCAAATACCAGAATAACATACAATGATTCTATGATGATAATAGATTTTAATTTAGGATCATTTAAACAAAGTTCTTATTTATTCAGTAAACAAGAATTAGTAAGTACAGAAGAATTACAAGCTGTTTGTACACTTGAACTTCCCCAAGAAATTAAACATAAAATCATAAAACACATAGAAATCGAAAATATGAAACATAACATAATCATGTTAACTGTTGAACAAGGAATTGATATAGCTTTAGCATATACGGAACAAGAAAATAGAGAAGTTGGACCATCATACATATACGAGATTAATTCAGATAACGAAGAAATTGAAATATGAAAAGTATATCGGCTGGAAACCATTGGATGCGGCCTAAATATTCAGCAGTCATAAGTCTGAAATGGGGCCAAAGGACGATCTTAATCGTCATTCCTAGGTAGAACAATGCCACGTACTTCTATAAGATAAAATAAAATTATTATATGGACATTTTTAAATTCTATATTTGTATGACAAATAATATAGCAATAATAGTTTGTATTTATACACTATTCACTGACAATATAATGCCTGAACTTGTAATAGAAACAGAAGCAAATTATTATGAATTTTATCACACCGAAGCATTTAGTTCAATCCCTGATTACATAGAAAACTTAGAGGGAGAATTAGAACCAATTATAGCATTATATATAAAAAATCCAGATGGATCTTATAATAGATACACTCATTAATAGATCATTGTTTTTCTGTAATTATTTTTTTGTTTTTGTTTTTCTGTTTTTATGCAAAAAGCACTTAATGGTATCAGAGCCATATGAATGATCAAAATAGGAATATATACATATATATAATCGTAGACCCAATAAAATTATAATCAGATTATAAAACTAAATGGATCCTATAGAAGCTATAGTAAATAGTCTTTATTCTTTAAAAGTATATAAAAAGGAAGAAATAAAAATTTTAATAAAATCTATAAAAGCTGAGAAAAATAATATAAGAAATATAGATCTTGAGTTAACCCAAGAACTACAAGAAAGATCTATAGACACAATAGGCGGTGAAATTTTAATAGAAAAGAAAATGAAGTTTATAGATGAACTTATAAAATTTTTAATACACTGGTATAAATCAGAAGCACTATGAATCAACATGCATTCAATACAATACATGAACTATCAAATAGCATAGACCGTATGAACCTTGGATGGGAAAATATAGTAAATGTTTATATAAATTTAATAAATCAAAAAATAGATTTGTTAGAACAAGAACGAATGGGAGTAATAAATTTAGGACCAGAAATTTATTCCGAATTTATGGATTTATATGAATTTGATAACCATATACTAATGTTTAGAGAAATAAAGAAAACCTTAGAAAAAATAAAAAATAGGTGCCTAAGGGATGGAAGAAGACAAATACATCCACAATTATAAAAATTGAAAATAGAAAAAACTAAAAGGACGTAGATGATATTTGCCAAAAAGAAAACGACAAAGGACGTAACATACATTTAACGTAACTTAGGGAGACCCTAATAATAATTAGTAAAGACACCATAAAAGTATTTAGGTAAAGACTTCTGATTAGGGACCCGCCAGTAACTAGCCAGTTTGATATGAATATAATATTATTCTCTTAAATGTAAAAGTATTTAACTTTCATGGATAAATCGGTTCTTGCTCGATTGATATTAGAAATTGCAGTCACCATCTTATAACGAACTAATGAAAGTATTTGGTGCGTTTAGTTAAATGTGCATTTGATTGTGAATCTTTTTAAAATGTTATTTGTCAAAAATGAAACAGTTTTTAAGAAATACTAAGGTCATGTTTGGTTTGAAAAAAATGGAAAAGGAAAAGAGTAGAATGGAGAGAAAGGGAGAAGAGTAGTGAAATTCGATTTTATTGTTTGGTTTGATATAACATTTGATAAGGAAATGAATTATAATTTTTTTCTTTAGATAAATTTATAATTTACTTTAAATATTAAACTATTTATATTAGTAATAATATATATATATATATATATAATAAAATGGCAATCTAATGGCCGTCGACTTTCCAACGAAGGTCCGGTGCTTTTCCGGTGAAGTCCGCATGGAGGTCCGGCGGTGGTTTGGTGACGTTCTGCGAAAGTTTGGTGACGTCTGACGGTAGTTTGTCAACTTTCCGACAACGGTCCAGCGAAGTCCGATAGTGGTCCGGCGACTCTCCGGACCAGGTCTATTTATAATGTTAAATCAATAAAATAAAATTATAAATAATAATTATTAATGGCATTAAACAAGTTAAAAAGTTAAAGGGTAATTTTGGAAACTTTAGTTTCTAACATAAGAGAAATTTAAATTCTTCATTACTTGGTGTGGAATTCAAATTCTACATTATGATGGATATTAAATTTTAATAGAAATTAAATTCTTATATATTTTGTCAAACCAAATAATATAAATAAAAAGAAAATTTAAATTACTTTCCTCTCTTTCATTCTCTCCTCTCAACCAAACACCACCTAAGCCTAAGGGTCTTTAAAAATAAATAAACATCAAATAACCAAACATTTTTTTAATTAAGCATAGTATAATTTGATAGTTGATATTGTCAAGCGCTCATCAGTTAATTTCAACTTCAAGATAATTTACGAGATTTTTAAAAATCACATCGCATGTCGTGTTACCAACTGTACAGTAGGCGAAATTACCTAACAAATTAATCATATACATTTTATTTATCGAGGTTATTCTAATTTTTATCAAATTATCAAATCTTTCATTATAATTCATATGTATTTTTTTTTACTATTGGCCTAACACTAATTTAATCATCTTTCCACCAATGTGAGTAGAGTTCAAACCAAATAATAAATTTATACTTATAATACCTTTTTAAATTGTATAATAAGTTTCGTTAATAGTTTAATTCAAGTATTAATTCATAATGCTCGCCAACTCTCTCTCAAGACCTATTAAAAGTTTCGATGTATATTCATAAAACAATTAAATAAAAGAATGAATAATGTTGGGAATTTAAATATTTAATATTTAATTTATAACTTAATTAATGTGGTATCCATTCATTGGAGTATACAATAATAATTTAATTAGATTACAAAATTAATCATCTAATAGATGAGCGACACATATAATTAATATTCATTATTATAAAAGAATAAATATAACCCACTTATTTACCCTTTGAGTAATCTCTAAAAAAAAAATTGTCTATTTTGTTAGAAAATCTGAAAATATGTTTATTAAAAATAAAATTAAAACTCAAGAGTCTTTTTCAAGTCAATTATTAAATGACCATAATGTCCTCGTAATTTGGCCTTTTTAAGATTTAAGATGTCATCACCGCGCCGTGGGTAATTTCCCATTTATAAATAACACGGAGTTATATTTATTAACTGACCTCCGTTCCCCTTTCATTAAACAAATTACAAATCACAAATCGTGAAATTGCCTCCTGTTCTCCCTCGTGCTCTCTCTGTCTCTCTCTCTCTCTCCCTCCCTCTCTCTCGTGACATGGATTAATCAATTCACTTTTACCACTCTCTCTCTCTCGCTTTCTTTCTCTCTCTAGGGTTTCGGAAGAGAACTTTCAGTTTCGATAATTGAAAGTGTCTGCAAAAGAAAAAAAAGTTCTAAAATTCGTAAAAATCGTTTTAAAAGTTTTAGTTTCGCTCGTAATTACTTGATCGCGAGAATCCTCAATTTCTCGCCGGTTCAAGAGTCGGCTTCTATCTGCTGCATCGGTGCACTGTTGTTCATTCGACTCGGTGAGTTGGTAGTCTTTTATTATTTGTTAGGTTTTGGCTCGTCGTATTTGTTTCCTTTAAAAATGATGCGTTTTGTTACTTAATTAATTAGAATTTTTTGGTTAATTAGGGTTTTAGGCGTTGATTTAGTTAAAATGATAATAGTGTTTGTGAACACATGAGAAATCGAGACGAGTGAATTTTGAATTTTTCCTAAAATTGTTTTGGACGTTTTGTTGAAAAGGAAAGTTATTGGTCGAATCAAGAATTGTACTGAGTTTGGTCGATGGTTTTATGACTTTGCGCTTTTAATTGATGTAAATAAGTCTGTTTTTTGTTGCTCACTAGGATTTAAATTGTGCTCTGGGCACAGGTAGGTACGAGTTCAAACTTTTACTGATATTGTGAAGGTAGCCTTATGGGCGTTTGAGACTTTCATGTCGGTGAATGACACTGAGTGGATGTTGAATGATTGGTGCCATGGATTTAAATGCTTCTCCGTTACCTGAAGAAGATGAGGATACTTTTGAAGGACATATAGAAGAATATGCTGCACAAGAACGAATAGAATCTGGAGCTGAGATTTTGCGCAGGGTACTTCTATCTTTCTCTTTTATTTATTTATTTTTTCTGTTTAATATATTATTCATTTTGTCCTCTGATATACTATACATGATAGCTAGAGGGATTTCAAACTGTCCTTGATCTTTCAGTAAATTATACAAATTGTGTGAAACTTGCTAGATTTTGATCCCTTGCGGGTTTGGCATAATGCCTCGAATGCCAGTTCAAGTGATCTGTTTAGGGTGGTCAATATGTAGGTGATTTCTGTTATTATGTGCAAGGTTTAAGATGACCATTTGGTCTCAGTATCGATCTCTCTTCTTCTTCTTCCATTTTCCCCCCTCTTTAGGTGTGAGAAGGAAGATGACTATCTGTTATTGAGCGAAGTTATTAGTTACCATTTTTTGTTTCCGTAGTTTTCTACTCTTTTCGTTGATGTCTGTTCACGGTTAGAGATTTTGTTTGCTTGTGTCAGGAGCGTGAAGAAAGAAGAAGGCGTTTGAAAAGAGATCGACCTGATGACAGACCTGTGCATGCATATCAACCAGCCATGCATGATCAATATTATCAAAATAAAAACTACAAGTCCTACGACAGAAATAAGCTCCCCCCTGGTACTTTTCTATTTACTGAGTCAGGTTCTACTTTATGTCATTTTTATGTTGTCTCTATCAGCAATTAATTTCTGTATCTTGTATGTCCCATTACAATAATTTGAACTCCTTTTAAAAGAGTTATCTTGATTGTTTCAAGAGTTTACTGGTTCTATTTGGCTGAGTGGTGAGATACTGCACGGATCTTGCTCCCCTCTCACCAATTTGGGTTTGGTAAATATGTTTCATCAGAATATAAGTGGGGAAAGATATATCCCTAAAATAGAAATATAAATTTGTATTGTGCTGTAAAAGAAGTGATCTAGGTTGGTCTTGGTTGACCCTTGATTGTAAATGTTGGTAGATTGTAACACATAAAAAAAAGAAGGGGAGATTATACAGGTTTTTGTTTAGTAGGATTCAATTTGACAATCATTTTTTTACATTTTCCGGTCAGGCTACTTTATTATTTTGGAGAGTCATGAAATAAATGAGGAACTTAATACCTTATAAGACCCTTAATTGAGGGATCGAGTGACTGGTCCATGGTATTAACTTTTCCTAATATTCTTTATGGAGAGAGTGTAATTTTAATTACATATTTACATTCTTGATTTTTTCTAGGTTTAAATCATTTTGTTCTTCCCTTGTAGGTTGGTTGGACTGCCCTCCATTTGGTCAAGAAATTGGTGGTTGTATAATCCCTTCAAAGGTTCCGCTTAGTGAATTCTTCAATGATTGTATTCCTCCTGGAAAAAGATACTCGTTTAAACAGGTGATTCACCAGCTAAGAGTTTTGGGAAGAAAGGTAAATGAAGTCAATAAAAATGTGAGAAAGCTCTTTTCTGCCTTGAAACATCAGCATTTTTTTTTCTCTATGGTATGCTATAAATGCATCTAATCATGATCATGCACCTTTTGGCTGGACAACTGGTTTTTGAGAATTATCTCCCTGTTTCTCTTTCTCCCAGCTTGGTTTGGTGATTGATTTGACAAATACAACACGTTATTACCCAACATCAGATTTGAAGAAAGAGGGCATTAAGCATGTTAAGGTGAGTATCCTTCTTTTCTCTTGACGGTGATTGAACAATTCCATATTTTGAAACTTTTTATTTGTGTTCTAGATTCAATGCAAGGGCCGAGATGCTGTACCTGATAATGCTTCTGTAAATAACTTCGTATATGAGGTTTGTTCTTTACCTTTTCTATGCTGCGTCAGTTTAGCACATTGAATTTCCTGTGTACAGCAGGCTAAAGTTTCTTATGATGCTTTATGTAACCAATTTTTCCAGGTTACCCAGTTCCTGTCACGACAGAAACACTCAAAGAAGTATATTCTTGTTCACTGTACACATGGACATAATCGAACAGGATACATGATTGTTCACTTTCTTATGCGTTCACAGTCAATGTCTGTTGCTCAGGTTAGTTTTGTGATTGTTGTTTAGAGTTTTTCAAATAGTTTCAATTAACAAGTCGTATTAAAATCTGGTTCCTTTGATTTGGCTGGTGTGCAGGCAATAAAAAAGTTTGCTGAAGTACGCCCACCTGGAATCTACAAGAATGACTATATAGAGGCTCTGTACACTTTTTATCATGAGAAGAGGCTTGATTCGACCCCTTGTCCTTCAACTCCAGAGTGGAAAAGAGAACTTGATCTCAATGGTGAAGCTGTACCGGATGATGACGATGACGGAGTTCCAGCTGCTGCTTTGCATGTATGCATACTCTAAGAATATACTTGAGTTTAAATAATTGTCACTTCATTTATTGGCTACAATAATAGTGTTGATTTAGATCTCTCGATATGTGTGCTTTGTCCCTAAATACGTTTAAATAATTGTCACTGCATTTATTGGCTACAATAATAGTGTTGATGCAGATTACTTATGTGTGCTTTGTCCCTAAATGTCATTGGAATTATTTCGTATGCAAGCTTTGGCTTTTACTTATGACACAATATCACTTCAAATATAGCATTTTAAGTTTCCCTAAATTTAGCCACTGTACTCCTCCTTTTGAAGCTACAATCACAAAATGATGAATGTCATCACTGGTTGAAATAGTGAAGATATATAATTTGGCACAATTTAATTTTCCTATCAGATCTATGCTAACAGTGTTGTACGTGGTAGGTGTATGTGGTTGTTAACATTTTCTATGTTATTTGCCATTATTGAACTTCCTTTTTCTTCCTCAATTGATGGGAATTCCATTTCTCTTCCATATTTTTTGTTTTGTTTATCACTTCTTAGTGCCGCTTGTCTTCAATGAAATAACTGTGATTGAAATTGTCGTGTGCAACACCCCCCCCCCCCCCCCCCCCCCCCCCGGGGTTCCTTTTTGTGTTAATAGAGACTAAAGGGAAATCAATATAAACTATTTTGTTCTGTGCATTTATTGCAGTATGGCTTATTATCTTGTTAATATTTTTCATGTTGTTGGGGTACTATCAACCAATTAATCATATGGGACAAAAGGCTTGATGATTAAGTTTTATAAATCAATAGAAGTTAGTGCTTTTTTTTTAAAATTATTTTTCATGTTTGTCAAATGCTTTTAATGATATGTCTAGATTCTTATTATTTCAGGAGAATAATGAGGTAACTATGACAAATGATGATGTTTTGGGGGATGAAATACCTAATGACCAACAAGATGCCTTTCGGCACTTCTGTTACCAGACACTTAAGTTGAATTCTGGGGTAAGTTTATACTTTAAATGTGTATACCTGCTGTGATTTGTATGCATCTTTACATTGTTCAAGTGTAGAAGTTTTTAAAGAAGAAATGATTATTCAAATAATATGCTCCAAGAAAGGGGCATCTGTATAACACTAGAGTATTAACCAAAGAATGGATCACAACTCTTTTTATTTCTTGAAACAATATGTCTATGCTGTATGCTTGTTATGCATTTGGTAGCTATCTGATTTAACTCAAGGTTTACCTGATTCATTTCTTGCAATCCAGGGAAGAGGGAATATGCAATTTCCAGGGTCACATCCAGTTTCTCTCAACAGGTCCAACTTCTGAATCTTGTTTACTCTAATTTTGTTGAAACTTCTTCTTCCTATTATTAATCTTTATAATTAGGTTGCACATTTTCTCTGGGACATCTAAACAGCTGTTCGGATCATTAGAATTGTTGCAGCAAGTTTTATTATCAAAAGAAGAAAAAAGAAAAAAGGATAAGGAGAACTGTGGGGTGGCTGGGTTGGCAGTGAGGAGTTGGAATATAGTTGTCCTCCTTTCAGCATGCTATTCTATGGAATGTGTTAAGCTTATTGGACTTTTAAGAGTGTTCAAAATCCCGTTTTTCCTGATATCATTGTCAAAAAAGGGACTGTCTTGTTCTGTTCAAGTAAAAATAGTCTGTACTAATGGAGTTCTTAATAAACTGCCTCATTTTCTGATTAGTCTCGATTTTTCAAAGTTGCCCCTAGGTCAGGGCAGGAAATAATTTATTTTATTCAATGTTAGTATTAAGGGAAAAAAAGGTAAAAAGTAATGGTTGGTAGGGTAGATTCTGGCCATTTCAAAATGTACTCTCCCCTGGATAATAAAGATAGATCTTGGTAGATGATGTTGAGCAAAACTTTATGTCAGACAATATTGGAGTATCTTTCTCCAAAATTTTCCTTGTTTCTTGTGTGCATCATTTTAACAAGGAATATACGATAGGGTGGAGATTTAGAATGAATCCAGAATAGACAGATATTGGCTGGATCGAACATCTGATGTAAATTCCAACTTCACTAACCTTGAGTGAAAAGTGAATATAGTATGAGTGGAATGGAGCCTTTGGATGTGTTTTTGTTGAATTGGATTTCAAGGATTTTTGCGCTTGAGATCCATAGAAGTCGAAAAAATGTTTCCAATCCTACTCAAATGGATGCTGTTCATATAATTATGCCATCCAATCAGATTCTGGGTGCTAATTTCGTATGATGTGATAATATTTTTCTATCTTCCAAATGCAGAGTAGTTGGAAGAGCATGATAGCTGTTTTTTTTTTTTTTTTTGTCTCTGTGTGTGTTTCTTTTTTTGGTGGTGACATAATTTAGTATTTCCATATGCAAGGGAATTTTTTGAATTTTTTGTTCTGAATAACTTTCTTGTTTTTGGTTGCAATCTCTGAATTTTAACTTTTAACTTCTAATGCATGCAGTGACAACTTACAACTATTACGGCAACGTTATTACTATGCCACGTGGAAAGCTGATGGGACTCGATACATGATGCTTATAACCATGGATGGATGTTATTTGATTGATAGGTGTTTCAATTTTCGAAGGGTCCAGATGAGGTTTCCTTGCAGAAACTCAAATGAAGTATGTAGTTGAATCTTGGCTTGCAGAAAGGTTCTTGGTATTGAAACCCAATTTTGTATAAAATTGGAATAATGACTGTTAATTTGTCATATTTGTTTTGCTTGTAGGGTTTGGGTGAGAAAACTCATCACTTCACATTGCTGGATGGGGAGATGATTATTGACAAATTGCCAGACTCACGAAGGCAGGAGAGAAGATACCTTATCTATGATATGATGGCAATTAACCAAGTGTCTGTCATTGAGGTTGGATTTGGGATAAACCTGTGATAAATTATTTTATGTTCTTTAATTCATGTCATTATTATAATTATATCACTGCAGCAATTGAATTAGTTGTATTGTGACTATATGTTGGTAGTTAGATACTTTGCCATATGTCGGTCAAGCACCAATGTGTCCATAAGCCACTGACAAAAGAGTTTTACCTTGAAAAAATTTACTTTATCCATATTGGATGTTGCTTATCTAACTTTCTGTGCAACATATTTAGCATTAGTAGTCCCTATAGATGAGTTTTCCTCAACTTCTTAGTTGTTATGCTATGTATGGTCAAACCTGATCTGAAAATGTTAGATTTTGAGGTTTCTGAATATAGTTTATTTGAGAAAACCCGAAACAGCTTCTCCCTAGTACACATTGAAGTAGTCCTCTATTAGAAAAGTTGACCTGAGCATATGAAGATTTATAATTTATGAAAAGGATGTATGATTAAAAATGTTCCTTGTTGCTTTGATTTACATGTGTTTAATGGAAAACATTGTAGCATGCTCTTTTTGGCTGAGATATGGAGCCAATATGTGCTACTGGTGATGCTTTCAAATCAGGCAAATGAACTGGGGGAGTTCAATGAAACCGGCTTATTTTGGGGAAAAAGTGGTTTAGAAACTGCAATTATATTTTTCTTGTTCAAACTAGCTTAATAGGGTTGTTAATAATGTATATTAAATGCTGATAATATCTCATTGTGATCGCAATCTATTTACAAAATTTATTAAGAGGTTGATGGCTCCACTAACAAATCATATATATGAGAATATGTAGGGAGGAATCAGGTTCCTAAATAATTTTACTGCTGTAATTCATATTGTTAATGACAAAAAAAACATATAGAATGTGGTTGCCATGTTTTTCGCTGGATTGTAAGAGGGATTAACATAATAACTTACGTTTGCTTCTGGTATTCATCGACTCCTAGAGGATGTGGTAATTGTGTTGCTGTGAATTCTAAAATAGCACATCAATATCTACATTTCCTTTGTATTGTACAAAAAAATTGTTTGGACTGTTATTTTGCTGTTAGATTCATGTGTGGATGTGTTTAAGGTGTTCCTTTTAGTAGTATTCCATGTACTTGTCTTTATTTCTTTGGTTTGTTACAAAGATATAAATAATTAATAGTTTGTACTAACAATAAAGTCTGGTTATCAAATGTGGGCCAGCGGCCTTTCTATGAACGGTGGAAGATGCTTGAGAAAGAAGTCATTGAACCACGGAATTATGAGCGCCACAATATTTACCAGAGTAGGAACCCTTACTACAGATATGATCTGGAACCATTTAGGGTATGTATTGAGAAGCATCATTCCTCCTGCCTTTCCTTCCCCAACTGCTTTTGGTTATTGATTGTTTAAATAATTTATCAGGTTAGGAGGAAAGATTTTTGGTTGCTCTCCACTGTTAACAAGCTGTTAAAGGAGTTTATTCCAAAGCTTTCGCATGATGCTGATGGTCTTGTTTTCCAGGTAATTGAGGATCATAAACTACATTTGCAAAGTGTAATTTAACAACATTTTTTGATGGTTTTATTAGCACAATATAGGCCTCTGATTCTGCTTCTTCCACCCAAGAAATTTTTACACTGCACTGTGTTTTCCTTTTGCTGTGAAATCGATTATTTAATTGCATTTTAGTGACTATTCTTTAAAAATTTGCCTCTTTTAAGTGAAGAGAGTTTTTTTTTGGGAGGAAAAAAGTGAAGCTGAGAGTTAAATGTTAGGTTGTAAAATGTGGTTATTAGTGATTACTATGTGGCAGGGCTGGGATGATCCTTACGTTCCTCGAACACATGAAGGCCTTTTGAAGTGGAAATATGCTAGAATGAACTCGGTTGACTTTCTATTTGAGGTAATACTATTATATTTACTTCGAGTATGAAAAACTCCTCAACATCTGATTCTAATACAGAAGGTATATGCCGACAGGTGACTGATGATGATCGACAGCTACTTTATGTATTTGAACGTGGAAAGAAGAAGCTGATGGAAGGGAGTTCAGTTGAATTTACAGGTTCATTTTCCTCACAGCTAACTAGTTTTTTGAAGCAAACCCATGCCTGTCGGATTATTATTTTGGATGCCAAAATTTATGTCTTCTATAGTCGGAGTCCCAGCCATGACACCTATAATGGCATAAAGCCAAAGATGGATCCACTTGTGATGTTAAATGGAGCTCCTATACAATTTTAACTGCATACATAAATAGCTTTTATCTTTTTTTTCTCCCCCTATTTCCAAATTTTTGTTTGGGGAGTATTTCTGGGTGTTATGGTGGTAAATTCTATGCTTGTTGGGCTTGCTGGTGTACATTGGCCTGATCATGTTCTCATATTGCTTAGCTGTTGCCCATGATATTATGGAATAAAGATGAATCATGATTGTATATTTGGCTGGTTATGGATATGCTTTTGCTGGATTTCTACTTCATGGTTGCCCTGCTTACTATGTGGGTTAAAGAAGTCCTGAAATGGCACTTCTCAGTTGTGCAAGTTTTGTTGGGACTTCATTCTGCTACTATGTTTGACATGTGGCACCAGATTGGTCAGGAATTGATTTTTTGTCTATTGGATTTTCCTAGTAGAATTTTTTCAACATTTTTATTCTGTAGTATTTGCATTTGCATGCAATATGATGGCATTTTCTGCTTATGATGATGATCAGCAATCTAGAGTCCTGTCTGTCTCTGCCATGTGGCAAATATCTTCAATTGGAGGAATTCATATCCTGCAGAGGTTTAATTGCTATCATGGAAAAATAAATAAATATATAAACAAAAGCTTGTCATTTTCATGTGTCTTTTACATCATGGTTCAGTACTTTGTTTACATGCCTATGATAATTGTTCATTCGTTATCCCTTGTTTTGAAATGGCTAAGGCTTGAAAATACTTGCAGATAGAGAACCGTCTTTTTACTCAGGAAAGATTATTGAGTGCACTTGGGATCCAGACGTACAGGTATGGAAATGTATGCGGATCAGGACTGATAAATCAACCCCGAATGATATCAATACCTACAGAAAGGTCCATCTCTTCACCTATTCTGTCATATATAACTCTATTCTTTTTTCAATTATTTAGCCTTAGTGGAATAATAAAAGGTGCTTTTTACTTGTGAAAACACAGGTGATGCGAAGCATAAGGGACAACATCACTGAGGAGGTCTTGTTGAACGAGATACAGGAGATCATTCGCCTGCCAATGTATGCTGATAGAATTCGAAATGACAGCAAAGCACACTTACATACAAGTTCAGCACGAAGGAGGTGATGGGATAAGAAGTGTTGAGTCCTGGATTACCGACATACTTTCCAGGATTACCTTAGTGGAAGAGCCCAAAGACTAAAGTGGGACTATGGAGTACCCTTTCTGATGCATGCCTGCATTTGCTATTGCAGGTTTTGGTTGGTTGAAAAAAGCTGGGGCATTTACATCGTCTACCTAGGGGTCAATGAGATATTTTGTAATTAGACAGTTTTTTTTTTGTTTTTTTTTTCTCATATTGTAATGTGTGCTAAGCTGGTGACTTGTATGATCCAGTGGGGTACACTTGAATAGTTATCATATCAGAATTATTTTCCTGATAGTTGTCCAAAATCAAGAGAAATAGGATTAGGATCGCAGTATGTATATTATTAGTGTTTATTTCTGCCCCTTTTTAATCTTATTCAAATATAGTGACTGCTAAGTTGGTTTTAACAGGTAGTCATATTTTTTTCTTTTAAATAAATTTCTAGTATGTAGATTTGCTTTTCCCCATTTCTGTGGATATTACTCAGGTATGTATGTGTTAGCTGAAAAGACATACTAGTTGTAGCTCTTAATTCCCTAATCTATTCTTCTCCGAGCAAGAGGATTTTAGAGGGAGAAAAGGAAGGAAACAAATTGTATTTTTGGAGAAGGCTATTATAGGTATTGCAAGTGTGGTTGTTGATGACTTTTATGTATCGATAAATTTATCGAATCTGAATTATTTTCTAAGGAAGTTGGTGACGGACAATTTGTGCGCCCATTGTAGTATCTAAAGACGTGCGCCTGGTCTGAGCATTCCCGGTTCTTCGGTATCGGAAAACATTCTTTGATGAGCTCTGAATTTTATGCTCAACTAATTTATAACGAATGGGGGATAGCATTAATCATTTTTATATTTAAACGTAAAAATTCAATAATTGATTAAATTCTAAAATCGTATTAATTTAGTTCATTATCCTTTTTTTTTTAATTGTCTTAATAATTTTTATTATGGTATTTTTAATTGGTAACAGAGAGCAAATGCTACAAAAACGCTTTTAAAAAATATTTTGCAGTCGCGACAAGATTGGATTAGTCTTGGCTTTATTCCTGTCACCGGTCGCGGGATCGAGCGCTGGTGAGTAGTGACGCATTACTGCTCAAAACCCTCAATAACAATTTGCAATAGAAAACAAAACCCTAATTTTCCAAGTTCCCAATTCCAACTGTCATCAATGTCGTTGAATTCCCCAATTTCAATACTTGTACATCCATCTTCTTCATATCGCCTTCACAAAGAGATCAATTAAATATATTTTTGACCAACAGATCTTCGGCGCCGTCTTTAGTCACTTCCAATTACAATAAAATCACCAAATATTTCAAACCCAAATAAATTCAAATTAAAAATTTTAGTTGTTAGCAATTTTCAAGGGTAACATATGAAATCCTCAACAACGTCAGCGAACTGTGTTCTTTTAATTTGTTTGTTGCTCTTCAATTCCGCTTGTGGCGGCGACAACTCCGAGCAAAATAAATTTCGCCAGCGAGAGGCTACCGACGATCAGCTTGGTTTGCCTCAAATGTGAGTTCTTAAATTTTTAATTTCTTTTTTTTGGGATTTATTTGTGAAATTGCGAATTTATGATTTTGTTTTTGTTTTGTATTTGTTAGAGATGAGGATGCGTTGGTGAATACGCAGTGCCCTAAAAATTTAGAGCTTAGATGGCAAACTGAAGTCAGCTCTAGCATCTACGCCACTCCTTTGATTGCTGACATCAACAGGTATTAAAATGAACTGCATCCGTAACCTAATCAGCTGATTATGGAGTGATTTTGTATTGTTTTCAGTTTGGCTTTTTTTTATCTGCTAAATTTTTATTTTAGTGATGGGAAGCTTGATATAGTGGTTCCTTCGTTTTTGCACTACCTAGAGGTACTAGAAGGTTCTGATGGCGACAAAATGCCGGGTATAATTCCTTTTTATGTTCTTTTCTGCTTGTATACGTTGCTTTTGCACCTGCAGTAAAATAAAATGTAATCCTTATAACAACCGATTGCCGTAATGTTGTTAGGTTGGCCTGCTTTTCATCAATCATCCGTGCATTCTAGCCCTCTCTTATATGACATTGATAAAGATGGTGTTAGAGAAATCGCACTAGCTACTTATAATGGTGAAGTTCTATTTTTTAGGTAATTCTATCTTTTTGGTATGGTAATTGAGATTACTTTGTATGTTGATTCACGTGGTTCTCAGTTGCCAAGATGCTCAGACTTATACCAATTAAATTTATATTTACTGTTTAGGGTGTCGGGATACATGATGACGGATAAATTGGAGATACCTCGTAGGAAAGTTCGTAAAGATTGGTATGTGGGTTTGCATTCTGATCCAGTGGATCGGTCTCATCCAGATGTCCATGACGATCTACTTGTTCAGGAGTCAGAGGCTGCTCGTATGAAATCAATGCTTGGTAAGTTACTTCTAATTGTTAAATTTGGAGTTGTTCTTGGTACTTTCTGGCACATTGTAATGTTATGTTCTTCTACTTGTTAACTAAAGCAAATTCACAATCAGCCTGAGTTTATCCTATTTCTTGATGTGTTTTTGAGATCGCTCGCTGCTTGATTGTTCCTTGCAATATAGTTTCTGGCATACTAGAAAATACTATGATATGGATTCCCCCCCCCCTCTTTTCCCTTCAGATTTTGTATAAGTAGTGATTTGGATCTGTTTCCACCTCTTTGAGTCCTATGTTGTTAATTATGAGCTGATTTTATTTATGTAGATTATTTTTTCTGGACCTAGTGTTCTTATCTTCATAATCAGTCTTGATTTCTTCTATGGAATTTTTTACTTGAAAGAGGGTTGATTCTAACTTGGCTTATGTTGGTAATTATTGTAGAAACGAAGAAGAGTACCCCTGAAACAAATGCAACAGTGACGACATCAACAGAAAGTAATCCTGCTCCAGCAACTGTATCTAATCCAGATGTAAAGAAAGTGAATGAAAGTCTGGTAAATGTATCTAATCCTAGTGAAGAAAGGAAAGTGAATGAAAGTCACACAGAAATGAACATTAAGCTTCCCACGAGTGTGGATAATTCTTCCACGACTACTGTATCAGGTGGAACTAATAGTTCAGAGAATGGAACTAACACTGGGAGACGTCTTCTGGAAGATAACAACTCAAAAGGGTCACAGGAAGGCAATGATAAAGAGGATGTTCCCGTTGCAACTGCGGAAAATGATCAAGCATTGGATGAAAATGCAGATTCATCTTTTGAGTTATTCCGTGACACTGATGAGCTGGCTGATGAGTATAATTATGACTATGATGATTATGTGGATGATGCCATGTGGGGAGATGAGGAATGGACTGAAGAACAACATGAGAAAATAGAGGATTATGTGAATATTGACTCTCATATATTGAGCACTCCTGTGAGTGATCTTCAGTAAATACAAGGCTGTTTTAATGTCTGAACACCTTGACAGATGAAGCTGAGATATTATTTTGGCACTGATGAAATATAGTTTTCTCATTTACACAGGTCATAGCGGACATTGATAATGATGGTGTCTCAGAAATGATTATTGCTGTTTCTTACTTCTTTGATCACGAGTAAGTTTTATTTATGGCTTTTCAAAACTTTCTATTCCAGTTTCCTGTTCTCTTAAATATTAAAATTCAGATTACAATTTGAAAGTTATCCATTTCTTGTGAACTGGAGATATACCATTGTATCTCAAATTAGAAATCAGTCATCATCGTACACTCATGTTACCTTTTGCACTTAAGTTTGCTAGCTCAAAGCATTCCTGGTGCTTTATATGAACCGATCTGAAATTTTAGACACCTTATGAGTTGGCAGGTACTATGACAACCCGGAGCATTTGAAGGAGCTGGGTGGTATTGATATAGGGAAATATGTTGCTGGTGCCATTGTTGTTTTCAATCTTGATACAAAGCAAGTTAAGTGGACTACAGATCTAGATTTAAGTACAGATAATGCAAGTTTCCGTGCATATATATATTCTTCTCCAACTGTCGTGGATTTGGATGGTGATGGCAATCTTGACATACTTGTTGGGACCTCTTTTGGGTTGTTTTATGTCTTGGATCATCATGGTAATGTCCTAAGATTGGTTATTATTGTTTTTTTTTTCTGAAAATGTCTGTTTGGAACATATTTTAATATATTTTTCCTACCTGGGCACGTCGGTAACTAATTTGAATTGTACCATAATCTAGTAAGTGTGGAAATTGCTAAAACCTTTGAAACTGTAGGAATTGACGGTGACAACTTTCAAGATGACATCCAGTTTCTATATTGATCCCTGTTCTCATCCTTTCCCTAAAGGATATTAGTTTGATGTTAAATGCCTTTGCATAAGTGTGATATCTGGCAAAGAAGTTAAGTCATTGCCAGCTCATTGTACACTTTCTTAAAGGGTGACTGTGAGTGGTGACTTTAAATGATTACACTTTACTCTATTTGGGACCTACATTTCATATTGTAGAGACATTTCTGGTTTCTCACTAAAATATTATGCTTGTGTATTTGTCAATTTCCTTTGAGTTTCAATGTCTGGTCAATCTTTTGTCCAATTGATTTGCACAAAATTTAAGAGGATCAATCAAAACGGCTATCATGACATATCTAAAAATTATGCTTTGAAGGTCTTTTAAAGAAAAAACAGCTACAATGATGGGGGATCTAATGATGCATGTTTTCATTAATTAAAGGTGTTTATGCCAGGATCAAAGTTTTAATTTTTTTTCGTTCTTGTTCGAACTAATTTTTAATGTATCAGCAACTTAGTGTCAATATCAGTTAGTATCTGAGAAATTAATTGTTTCTTTTTTGCTAGGCAAAATTAGAGAAAAGTTTCCTCTGGAAATGGCAGAAATTCAAGGTGCTGTAGTTGCAGCTGATATCAATGATGATGGAAAAATTGAACTAGTGACCACTGACACACATGGAAATGTTGCTGCATGGACTGCAGAAGGAAAGGAAATATGGGAGCAGCATCTGAAGAGTCTTGTTACACAGGTTTGTTGCTGTGTCAATCACCTTATGGTGGAATGATTTATATTAAAAGCCAAATTGTTACCACTAGTGCATGAGGCAGATTCTTGTTTGTGTGCCTCAATTTGACTGAGATCTAATGATTTTTTCCAAGTACCAACTGTAATTGTCTACTTAAGACTATATTGATGCGAATATGGCATAATGGCTTGTGGACTATTCCTGTAGAAAATGTACCTTATGTACATGTCTGCCATAGAATTTGTGTAGGTGTTTAATACAGCGTTTTATAGCTTAAAAATGATAACTGTTTATGAAGCTGTTTTAGACTTTTGTCTTTGCATAAGATTAAGAAATTATTACAATGGCAAAGAGAGTAGCATTCAGTAAACGGAATAGTTACATTGATAAAGAGAATAGCATAACTAAACACTGTCAATATTGAAGTTTGTATTCTTTGTATTGAAATGTTTCAGTGCTTATTTTTTAAAATTAGTTTTGTAATTGTCTGAAAATGACGATTTTAATCCTCTTTGACTATATCATTAGTTGTTATCAGAAAGTGGTAACTGTTGATTTTTTTTAAAAAAAAGCATTTCTTACTCCCAAAATAACAACAAATACAAGTGTCTTTTTTGCCCTTAAAAAATTGCTGGACCAGTGTTATCATTTACTATTGTATAAGATTGTATTAGTTGGTCGTACGGCTAAATAAGTGATTTTTTTTTACTGTTTATTAATCTGGTGACTCGGTAGAAATATGATTCTGCATGGTCATTTCCTTTGAGGGACACTTGAGTTATGATTGTTACTCTCATCTTGGAAAGCTGTAAAATTGTGTAAAGATACAGTTATCTGACACATCTTGTTATCAGGGTGCCTCAATAGGTGATGTTGATGGGGATGGCCATACTGATGTTGTGGTTCCAACACTATCGGGGAACATTTACGTTCTTAGTGGCAAGGATGGCAGTAAAGTCCGTCCTTATCCTTATAGAACTCATGGAAGGGTGATGAATCAAGTTCTTCTTGTTGATTTAACTAAACGCGGGGAGAAAAGCAAGGGACTCACAATTGTTACAACATCTTTTGATGGCTATTTGTACCTTATAGATGGCCCAACATCATGTGCTGATGTAGTCGACATTGGCGAAACTTCGTAAGTATTATCTTGTTCAGTGCCATAAATCTTTTATCCCCAGCCTCCAAACACATCTACACTCTTCTTCTTCCAAAATTTGACTTAAATGTGAGTCTCCTCATGACAGATATAGCATGGTCTTAGCTGACAATGTTGACGGTGGAGATGATCTTGATCTTATTGTTACCACAATGAACGGCAATGTTTTTTGCTTCTCAGCTCCTGCTCCACACCATCCCCTCAAGGCAGGATAAATTTGAACCTTGGTTTGTAGAATATTCATTATAGATTTATCGAGCAATCTATATATTATTTGCATGTTATTGTTTCCAGGCATGGAGATCAATTAACCAAGGAAGAAACAATGTTGCAATCCGTTACAACCGTGAAGGAATCTATGTTACACATCCATCAAGAGCTTTCCGTGATGAGGAAGGCAGAAACTTCTGGGTGGAGATTGAGATTGTAGATGAATATAGATTCCCATCTGGGTCACAAGCTCCATATAATGTCACTGTAAGTTGCTTTTAGAGTTTTAGTCCATCAAACTGTTGTTTCCCACAGCTATTCAGATCCTAAGTCCAGATTTCAATCTCCTGAAATAAATTTTAATATTTTGTTCAAACTTGCAGACAACATTGTTGGTCCCCGGCAATTACCAAGGTGAGAGGAGGATTAAGCAAAGCCAATTCTTTGCACGTCCTGGAAAATATAGAATCAAATTGCCGACAGTCGGGGTAAGGACGACAGGGACTGTTTTGGTGGAGATGGTTGACAAGAACGGACTTTATTTCTCAGACGAATTCTCGCTTACATTCCATATGTATTACTATAAACTACTAAAGTGGCTCCTAGTCCTCCCGATGCTCGGGATGTTTGGTGTGCTTGTCATCCTTCGTCCACAAGAAGCCATGCCTTTGCCATCATTTTCACGGAACACAGACCTGTGATGAGATCATCCTGTATTAGACCTGACATGCCAATGCTGTCAAGACCTGAACCGTTATTTCCACCTTAATGAAGGTTAGATTGAGGTACCAATGGATTGAAAATCAGATCCTCTAGTGACTTTTTCTCCGGAAAAGCAATCGTGTGATAGACTGTCTAGGAAGCACTGGTCTCAATAGGATTGATTTTTGGACCAAGAAAGTCGGGACTTGTAACATAGATAAATTTGAGTCCTCTAAATTCATTTCGTAGTTTCAGTGATAGTCAAAAGAGGAAATATATATTTTTGTCAATTATTAGAAAGCCGTTAAACATGTCTCCCACAGGGCCAATACTTTTACAAACTTTGCTTTTCCAGTGTCTTTTTCTCTCTACGCAATATTTATTGGTAATGATACTTGCAGCTTTTCTTAGAAACTGTAACTGATTTTCATCTTTCTTTCTTGGTTGTTCAGAGTTATTGCTAGAAACGAACCTTTTATTATGAGAACCCTAAAACCCTTTGTAATTGTGATTGGAAATTGGAATCCTAACGCATCCTAGATAAATTTAATTCAGGTTTCTGTTTCATGAGCTTAAATGCTCTCTACATATGTTTGATAGTTTTATGTCACCTGCTCTTATGTCACATGCTGCTTTTCCAAAGTAAAATGTCAAATATAACTGTGCCGAACGTCAATGTTATTATCTTTTATGGCTTTGTAACATAGTTTTGGGCAATCAATTCGTGAAAAATGCGACTACTACTTTTCAAGGCAATGGGATCCGACAAATAACTTGCCAGAAAAACAACGTTCATGGGCATTCATCAGTTTCAGAAACTTCTCTGGGAAAACTCATTTCAAAATTTGGCCGCAAACTTCTAATTACAAAGAAAATACTTACCAGTCCATCAAGACCAAAGTTCATACTAATGGAACAACAGAGAGAGATTCATGTTTCTGGGGGGTAAAAAAGTTGTAGTCTCTATGTAATTCTCACTAAACTGACAATAAAGAGCTTTTGTGCCTCTAAATAGCATATGAATTATACCTTGCCCAAGAACCATTCACATTTCTTCACCCAAAAGGCATTCTTAAAATGCAACCAAATGTTATACTATGACTTCAACTTGGTAGGAGCTGCTATGAATTACTGCAACAGCGGACAAAATTCAAGTGTGCCACAAAAGTCCGAATGCTTACACCACTAACCCTGACAAATCACCATGTACACTCAAGTGTCTACAACCGCCAATCTGGAATATTTTTCTTTAGTTGATAGCATAACACCAATCAGACACTCAATAGCAAGAATCCTTGTAGATAGTCTCCAAATTTTCAGGCCTAAACAGCCTTGCTTAAGTAGCAGTTTAAGTCTTGAGGTGCTGCAAATCATAGAACATTGTTCTATCTAGACCATACAGAATGGCAAAAGCAAATTTGTATTTCCTGATGCTATAGCAAGGAATATGCTTTGTTGAAAAGAGGTGAGTGCACTAGATATATTCCCTCAGGCTTATAGGTATCATTTAGAAGATAAGGTAAACAAACATTATGGAGTTCTATGATAGCAAATAATAAGCATGTAAACATGTAATGCAACTCTGAAAAAAATAAATTTAGCATTTCTGGACCAAAGCAGGCGATAATTCAACCATGCAAATCTTCACCGGTTTGCACCTTATTCCTGATTTATTGACTGTATCCAACAATCAATGGTTTTTTTTGTCAAACAAAGTTCATTTCTTGGTCAAACAAGCAATCAAATCTACAACTGACACCATTTGTAAATGAAAAAGCTCTCAGTAAAATCATTCTCTCTACAGGACACTGCACGAAAATCAAAATTGCATTCACTAGATATAAGTACCTCTGAAAACTGATGAAATTAATATGATATTTGCATTCTTGCCCCGAGAAGGGGCAGAAAATTCTAGAAAAACTGAAGATTCAACAACAAAGCCAATATCATCCAACACATAAACCACTTTGAAACCCGTTGTGAATTTATTCAAGTGATGAATCATGTTTGATTTCAAGCGAACATATTTACACATAAGAAAACGAGAAATAAAGTTAAAATTTGACATCAACAACGAGTTCAATTTGAATCAGAAGCATCCTAAAAGCATTTAAAAGTGTATCCTGTATCATGAACAGTCAGAGAAGCTTACAATATGATCAAAAGACCTGCAAAACAGGCCTCTTGCCAAGCCTCTTGATCTCTCTATCCATTTTCCCAGTAAGCATCAATCCAAACATCTTGAAATCACATAAAACCGACCAAAATGGATGCCCAAAAGTTGCAGGAACATTTCCTTCAACAAAAAAATGGCTATACCATGCAAACCCGTAACCAAAGATTGGCACAAAAACCAAAAAGCACCAACTAAAAAATACAGATAATAGCAAAAAGAAAATACTTACGAGTGTGCCCACAAAGTGCCATCGCCTAGTAGAAGGTTTTGAGTGTTGGTTCACATAGAAAGCCCAAAATTCATCCAAACTCCTGAAATTCATAGCTTATAATACAAGCACTGCAAAATAAACCCAATTAAAAAGTTTTGATTTTTTTGAAAACCCTAGCCAAAAGTTTTGATTTTGAGGTTTTCTAGACAGCCCTGGTGGAAAAAGAAAATAAAAAATTCTATCTGGGTTTGTTTTGACTGGCAAAATAGACCGATGGGTTTAAGCCTGTGACTCAAAAAATAAAAAGGAGTGAAATTCTGAAATTTTCATCTGGGTTTGACTGTAATTTTGTGGCAAGAAAATTTGTGAACTGAATTATCAGTCTTCACCTAATATAGGGAGTTGATAGGTTTTGATGTAATCTTAAATCTAACAGATCAAACACAACAAGATGAGTTGTGTTTTGTTTGAAGGGTGAATAGTTGCTGTCTCTGTGAAGAACAAATCAAAGTAGGCTTTGTGTCTCTCATGCAATGGTTACATGGACACATCATATGTGATGTTTGGTGTTTTAAAAAATCTGCTCCATTTTAATATATTTTCATATTATATGCAATTTGTTACCCACCCCCTTTTTTCTTTTTAAAGAGTTGTCATTTGTTGAAAATTTTGAAGTTCGTTAATCGTTATCTTGATCATCTGAACAGAAATGGTATAATTGGGGCATAGCAGCAAGCCTTAATCTTTGTTTGTTTATTTTGTTTCATCTGTCTTCCTATATAAGCTTAAAGCTTTGAAGCCATATGCAGCGGCGGAATACTATTTTCGCAACAATTTTTTTTTAATAAAAAATGATTTCTTTGAGTTTTTAGTTTATTAGAAACTCAATAATGAGTTTGATTTGTTTGTGATATAAAAATACACGTGAAATAATTATCCATTTTCTTGAACCTATATTCAACACAAAAAAGATTAAGATTTTCTTCTTATTTTTTATTTTCTCTTCTTGTCTCCCCTTGTCTTTATAATTGAAGGAAACAAATTGACTTAATTATAAATAAAGTGAAAAAAATTGACTTTATCTCAATCTTATCCCAACACAAAAAACTTATTATGTGTAGAGTTTTGCAATTCCTAAGTCCTAACATTAGACGTGTTGCGCTGCAAAGATTGCTTCAATCAGAAATAAATTTTTAATTGAATTAAACAAAAAAAATATAAAAGCACGTTTATTAGTTTTTACAATTTCATACGAGATCGCACACCTCCTAATATCTTCTTCAATTTTATATTCTAAAGGATAGACCGGGAGTGTGCCTAAAAAAATTAAATAAATCGCTTACATACAGGGCAATTTGCCTGGTGCATAATCAATTAAAGAAAAAAAAACAAAAAAAAACTGTACACGATCAAGTTTTACTTCCATCCATAATTATGCCCAAGAAACAGGCTCCGAATTTTAACTACTTGAATCAGCTTAGTTCATCCTTTTTCTTCAGCTGAATCATGACTCGAAACAGTTTGTGCATTGGTTCTAGAAGACTCGTTCTCCCGTAGAGTACAGGTTCCAAAAGATGGTTGTAACAAAATAAAGTCCTGCAGTGACTGTGAGGAATGCTTGGAATGATCCAAGCCATTGTACAAAATAACCTGTTCCTATTGTGCTGATTATTGCAGCTAATGTTCCTGCTGAATTTGCAATGCCGTGGAGAAATCCTGCGCAATCTGGAGCGATTTCCTGATTAAAGAATCCGAAGAAGACATATTAAATTGGAGGGGAAAATAATTTGACATCGGCTGTGCAACTTTATGGTATTGTAGTGACTGGACAGTTAAACTTACTTGAATATTGAGGAGATATCCAGCTTGGCTGAAAGAGCTTAAGCTTAGAGCTATTGTTATTAGTACAGCAGCAACTGCTGGGGACTTAGCATAATTCAAGCACAGCAGTGACACCCCAGGTCCAATGAAACCTATGGACTGTTAAATTCGTGATTATGTGTTAGTGCTCAGATTATGAAGAAGAGATTCCTAATGTCAATAAACAATTTAGAAACAATGGTGACCACGCAGAATTGAGATGCAATTTCTCTTCATTTTACAGCTCTTGAGCCACACATTTATTATAATTCACAATATGATTGCGGTTTTCTTTTGGCCTTCCTGATATCACTTAATGGAGGGCATTCAGTTCTATTCAATACTGGTTGTATGTTATATAACTGAATGCTATGGATTTTAATTTTATCCGGCATGTTTCTTCGATACTATTATGATTTTGATAGAGGAATTATTACCTGCATTATCTTTCGAACTAATGTCAAAGAGTACCCTGCCTTGATTAAGGAATCTGATGCTTTACCAGCCATGTAGCCAGAAACTGCCATTGTCCCCCATGGTACAGCACTAAACCAAGCTGCTTGCTTCAAATTCACATTGAACACCTATATTTACCAGAAGAAAAAATCACAGACGATCAATATGACATATAAGGATAAGATTGTAGAAAAGTCTCATCTAAAACATGAGCATTCCATATAGAGGGCAATTCTTAGATTACATCACATAGAAGACAGGAATTTATCCAAATTGAGAAAATTGTGACTTACAGTATTGAAATATATAGGCATCCATGATAGAAGAACAAAGTATCCCTGCGAATTGCAGCATGTTCAAAAGTGTCAATGCGAACCCTAATTCATTTAGCAATGCAAATGAGACATCATGGCGAAGAAAACTCACCCAATTGTTAGTTATATTGGCTATGATAACTGTCCAGCTTGGTAATTTAGATAATAAATGTTGCAGAGATGGAGGGTTCCCTTTCTTGGCCACAGAATCTGATTTTCCAGCTTGGATTAACCGCAGCTCTGATTTGCTGACAAAAGGGCTGTCGCAAGGATCGTTAGTGACTTTAGATGTCCATGTTGACAACCACAGCAGCCCCAGAGACGAGAAAAGAATGAAGGGACCAGAAATCCCAATTGTTGATAACATAATTGGAGTAAGAAGTAAGCCTACGACATTGCCCAGATGAAATCCACCCATACAGATTCCAATTGCACTTGCTCTTTCGTGGCTTGGAAACCACCTAACCAAAGATACAGAATCAACATAGTTTTCAGTTAATTCGAAAATCAGCTTGTCGTGTCCTACACAAATGAAACTCATCTTTAAACTTTGAGTAGCTAAGCTAAACATGACATGAAGACATATATTATCGAAGGGTCCTGTTGATATGTATCCTCCAAGATATAAGTGAAGGAAGATTATGACTCTGCATGATGTATCAAATAGAATTTAATAAGGCTTAAGGAATAATACCTTGATGTGAGGGTGCTCATGGCCGGCATAGCCACGCCTTCAGCCAGTCCAAAAAAGGCGCGTACGGCAAGGAGGCTGGCTGTGGAGTGGGTGGCAGCCCAGGGAGTGAGAAGTGTAGACAAAGACCATAAGGCCACACCCCAAGCCAGCACTTTCTTCCCTCCATATTTATCCACCAGGGCTCCTCCTATCACTGATGAGAATATGTACCCCCATAGAAATGATGACTGTCAACACAAATTTAACATTTCAACCGCATTAGAATCGGCACAAACACAACTAGAGAAGCTCCAAATCATAACTAAATTAACCATATTTGAATTAATATAATTTCTAATCAAATATTTATATGGTTAGTCCATTCATAGGGGCAAACTAGTTTAGTTGATAAAATCTCGTGCTGTGTAAGATTTAACTCTGCTCATATGTGGGAACAGAATTCAGTTCACGGCTACTTATTATAATTATTATTTTTAAAAATAATCATAATAATAATTATTTTTTTTAAAAAAAAAGAAACCCAATATGAGTTGGTGCTATTACAAGACAACTTGGATGACAGCGCCAATTGACCGAAATCTACTCAATAAAGAAGAGGTGATAAGAACGAATTTAGGAGGTAAAAAATGTCTAATTCAATTTAATTTTTTTGGCAAGTTACTTAATTTAATTACACAATTGTTATTTTGCCTCCGTAGTGCCAACTGTAATTTACTCTGTTCATTAGCTTGAACAAACTGGACGAAAAAGAAAGTTGGGGGGATTGAATTCAAGCCTAATTAGATGTAGAATTTTTGTGGTGACAAGTTGCCAACTTCATTAACACAAACGCTGGGATGGGATGGGACCTGGTTGGCGGTCAGACATGTACTGTCCAAATTCCAAACCGAACCCTTTCCGCGTTTCTGCTTCTTGGTTTCAAGCAAAACAAATACATCATCTGGCCCACTAATATTAATATCTCTCCTCCTTCCTTCGAACATCGGTCCATTTAATAAATAGGCCGCCAGGTTTGGCGAAGTGGCAACAGCCCTTTTGGTTCGTCACTTCAAACGCTTTACCATTATTAATGTTTGAATGTAAATTTAGTCAATCAATTATTATTATTATTTTAATTCAAATGCGTTTAGTGTGAGGCAGTGTACTGTACGTTATTATATCGTAATATATTACATTAAGGTGTGTTAAAATATAATAATATTATGTATATTTAATAAGTTTATGATACCGTTTATATTAAATTAATACTTTTATTTATTTTTAGAAAATAAATAAACCTTTCAGCTAGCTGCAACCGTTAGGCCACCACCACCGTTTATCCAAGCGCCGGCCAACAGATATAAGAGACGATACCTTTCATTTTCTCACCTACTCACATTGCTTTTCTCTTTCCTTTTGTTTTCACACGATAAACAAATCCCACCTTTTACTACAGTCCAAATAATGTAATTTCTAAGTCAAATATCTTTTTTTTTTCCCCTCTTTTTTAAGGAAAAGTTTGTTTTTGTTTTTTTTTTCCTTTAATATTTAATATTGGAGAAGTTGGTTCACATGCCCTAGTCATCACAGTCATTTCCATTTTCGATATGACGTTTTGTATACATGACCCAAATTTATAAGCTATTCCTTAAATCCAAAAGTTATTAGTAGTAGTACAATAAAAATATGGCAATTGTTAATTAGATGATGCAACATAATCGTTTAATTTTTGTTATCACGTTCTTCGATTAATTATGTAAAAATAAAATATTTATGATTACGAAGGTGGATCTAAGATAGTGTCGTATATTTTATGATGACAAAGATGGAGTGGTGAAGGGGCCAAGGGGTTTACCTGAACGATGCCGAGGAAAGAGCTGGACCAACCAAATTTAGCGGCGAGAGGGACAACAGCAACGGACATGACAACTCTGTCAGCATTGCACAGACACATGACGCACGCCAACAAAGCCACCACCTTGTATCTCTCTCCCACCAATATCGCTTCTCTTGATTCCCCTCCTCCTATCAGGATCCCTCTCTCTATCCCTTCTGCCGTACACTTTATAACGCTGCTGCGGCCGCTGTCTCTCTGCTGCTGCCTCCTTCCTAGCTTGTATGAGAATGATAAACTTTGCTGTGATCCCCATTTGATGGGCTTTACGAGGAGGTTCCTAGTCTTGAATGCTCCCCCCAGACGGGTTCTCTTCAGATTTGGTGAATTCGACTGAGAGCTGAAGAAACACGATGGGTTTGACGAATGCAGCTGAGATTTAGCCGCCATTTATAATAATACCGGCAGAGCTCTAGAGAGAGAGAGAGAGAGAGAGAGAGGGGAATATAAATAGATTGAGTTTTGTTTCAGGAGGTTTTCTTTAAATAATAAGCAATGGACTTTTATTTTTATTTTTTATTTTTAGAACAATAATGGACTTTTATTGTTGGTGAGCATGAGAACCCTCAGTTGAAAGTCTTTATTAATGAAGTGAAAGCGTTTAAAATATGCCAAAGAGATTTGGTGTTGGTGAGGAGCAGGAACTGACTCCGCACGGCAGTAGCCAGGATTGAATGGTGGGTTGGTTGGTGACGACTACTGAGCGAGTCTCGAGTGACTCGAAGTCTCCTCCTTAAAATGCTCCTACAAGGGTAGTTTCGTCATTCGCTACCCTAAACATTCCGACGTGGCGACACGTATTGCATATAACCCACTCACCTACCCTCTCTTTGAACTGTTAACTCACTATTGTCCTCCAACAACCCCCGGGGTGTTTATATTTTTGTACATATTAAAGTCGTATAATAAATGATTACTTGAATAAAAGTATCACATAATTTACATAATAATATGTCTTTATTATTTTATATATTTGTTTAGCCAATCAGATTGTACAAATGTTAGTTGCATAAAAATAATTTAATACAAGAATTTATAGCTGTAAACTTGTATATATATTAAGGGGTGTTTATATTTATTTAATGACTTGATATATTTGACTCAGTTGAAATAATTCAGTCTCATTTTTCAAACTAATGATAATTTTGAGTGATTTTGACTGAACCAATTTCTTTTTTTTTCCTTGACTTTATGATATGACGTCTTAATGATATCATTAATTTATTTTCTCAAAATTATCCTACCTAGTTAATTTATCTTCATCCAAGCCCAAATTAAAACCTAACATATATTTGATATTTCATTCTGTTAAGAAACGGTGTATAGATTTTGTTGGATTTTCTGCATCTCAACTTCACTCGTAATTTGAGTATTTATAAAGATGATTTTAACTTTAGTAGCCTTAGCATTCCGCTTTTAATCTTTATATTTTGTTCTAATTTAAATTGTTTGTCTTATAATTTTTCAAAAGTACTTTTCATAATTCATATGCCACATTATAAACTACAATAACATTGGTGTTTTAGACAGGGGTTTAAAAAGTTAATCTAGTCTTTGCCCACCCCTCCACCTTCAAAAAACATCACTAGATAAATGATTTAGCACGTTTGTTTGAAAAAGAAAAATTATTCATTTAACCCATATTTTTCATTTTTTTTCTAAAAGGGTAGAAGGGTGCTCAAATTACATCCGCAGCAGGATTCGAATTCAGATAGTCAATTAAAGTAGGCGAAACCTTAAAAATAAATATTCAAAATAAAATGTCACCCAAATTTAGATAAATATTTAGGTCTATTTAAATTAGGTGTGGAACTACATTCAAGAGAGTATTGTGGGCAATTGACCCACTCAAAAATAAATTTCTGTTACTTTCATATTAATTTATGAGAAAAATTATCTTTAGTAGGGGCAATTTTACAAAAAAAAATTGATGTTGTGGTCAATTTTATGAATTCTTATTTTTTATTATAATATTACCCTGTGAATCAATTTTCCAAACCTACCCCGATTTAGATATTATATGAATTTATATTTTAATTAAAAAACTAATGCCATCTAAGATTTTCTTCCAAAGTTTAAAATTTTGAGATATTAAAAATGTGATACTAACGGATAGGTCCAAAGAAAGTAACATGTTTAATTTTTTTTTTTAAGTACGGATAACTCTTTTTATTTGTGTCAAATGGTAGATAAGGCTTAATCTAATAATAATATTGTGGATATTTTTCTTATATGGGATATTATCATTTTACTACTAAAATTATTTTGACATATCATGTCAGTACCATGGTTTATCAAAAAGTGTATTTTACTACCAAATATTTGCGCTATTATCAATTCACTACTATTCCATTAAGAACGCTAAAAATTTGTTTATATATTGCTGATGTCATAAGGGTATAAAAGACATTTTCAGCTGTAAGAGTAAAATTGTCTGTTAATTTGATAGATAAATTATTATTTTACTACCAAATTTTTAGGAAAATTATTATTTTACTACTAAAGTTATTCTGACATATAATGTTTAAATTACAGCGAGTAAATATTCGGACATATAATGTTTAAATTACAACGAGTAAAATTGTCTTTTAAGCTCTTGGGAGGTAAAATCGACTAAATTTAATTTCTGTTAAACATTAATGTTTTCTTAACGTAATAATAGTGAATTAATAATGACGCAAACATTTGGTAGTAAAATGTACTTTTCGGCGAACTATGGCACTAACATGATATGTAAGAATAACTTTGATAATAAAATGATAATTTCCCTTCTTATATTAAGTTATTCTAGCATTGCATTTTGTAAGTTATTCTAGCATTGCATTTTGTAGTTTTATACTTTTATGTTTACCCATTATGTCTTGCGCCGCCAGATTTGGATGATTTGAAAGTCAAACAAGGATTGTGATTCTTTTTTTTTTTTTAATATGAATGTAATATTTGTTTTAAAAATCATACTCGATGTTTGAATTTTGAAGGGTTGAATTGAATATGACTTATTATGTATTTTCGAAATTCAACTGCGGATGATCTATTGTAAAATAATAATAATAATAATAATCCGAAAGGGAATAAATTATATTTTATTTAATTTAAGATTTAAGTATTTTTGAATTCAATAACTTATTTTTATGAAATGAGATTATTTGTACTATAAAAGTACATTGAGTATCCGTATTTTTTTTAATGAAATTTTATATTACTGAATACTCATTATTTAATTTAAAGAAAAAAATTAAAAGAAAGATGCTACAGATTTAAATGTATTAATTGTGTGTAATTAGGTGAGCCTCACTTAAGACTTTATTTTCAACGTTTGTCTCCGAATGATAGTTATTTGGGGGAAAAATAGAAGAACGTCACGTGTCGACAAATGGAATAAAGTCAGTGTAATATGAGGTATCCCACATGATTGGAGGTATCCGGCTTGATTAGAGGTACCCCGCGCAATTAGAGGTACCCGGCGTAATTAGAGGTACCCGACTTAATTAGAGGTCCCCCGCGCAATTAGAGGTACCCGGCATAATTAAAGGTACCCAATTTGATTAGAGGTACGCTGCACAATTAGAGGTACCCCACACAATTAGAGGTACCCGGCGTAATTATAGATACCCCACTTCACTCCAGAGTAACTCGAGGTACCCCACATGGATCGGGGTATCTCTTATAACTTGAGGTACCCGACATGTCCGACTTAGGAGAATCTTTTGAAAAAGTCCACAATAGGAAATATCTCCATATCTTGAAGGATAATATTTGATTTTGTTAGAATTAGGAATCAAGAACGTCGTACCAAAAAGGGGGGACAGCCGCCTACTACCTCTGCCAAAAGTGAAGGACACTGTCCTAAGGACAGTGGTCCTCAGCCGCCTACCCGACAGCTACTGCAGAGGTACCCTGGACCACTCTCCAGCGTGCGCCACGTCTCCGAAGGATGAGATATGCCGCAAATATGCACATAACGACCCCAAAATCATAAAAGGTAAAAAGATGTTAGCCAAAAGGGGTACGCCACGTGGCAGCTGAGGTACTCCATCTATAAATGTGCCTAGGTTTTATTCTCCATCATGTTCTCACTCACCATAAACACTCACACTCCAAAAAATAGGTTTTCTTCAATCTTAAACCCTAATTTACAGAGGGCTAGCCAACTCTCTTTGCCATAAAAGCTTGAGTTTGCTAACTTGAGCGTCGGAGTATGAACGCTGGGGTACCCCAGCTTCACCTCTAACCTCTACTTCACTGTTTTGCAGGCGTGAAGCTCATTTTGAAGGACATCTTTCTTGGTTTTGACCTTTCACCAGCGTTACCACTCCCTCTCCCCTTCTTACCTCCCCGAATTTCAGATACACCGCACCGTACACAACCAACCAGTGAGGTACCTCGTCTCCCCCAAAAGTATAAATTCATTATTCTCGATAGGTTTAGTTTTTCCTACCCCAAAATCTATCGAAAACAATAGTAATTTTCATATTATTACTTAAGAATTGAGAAAGTTCAATAATTCATTGGTTGAATTCTTCTCTTCCTATCTTTGAGGTTGAGGGTTCATGCCTGTCCATTTATTCATTAATATGAAAATTTATTTATTTGTTAATTTTTTTATTTTAGATTTTTGTACTAGATCCCTACTGAAACTCGTAAAGATCATCGGATGAGAGTATTGCCGGATGCCAGTCAATTCATTATGCAAGAATCAAGATCTGTTAATAAATGAGAGAATGAGCTACGTTCATAGAACTTGTATAGGATAATAAATTTTTGGGTAATTTTTAACATACTCTCAAATAAATTGACATTTTGTACCGTACACAAAAAAAATGACGTGTTGTACCGTACCCCCAATTCCGTTAATTTTTTCAGTTAAGTTTAACGATGGAGGGGTAAAATTAGAAGTTCATTCCTTAAATTAATTTTAATAGGAATTCTCTTTATTGCAATTGAAATAAAAATCTTAAAAAAATTAAAGAAAAAATAATAGTGGTGACAATGTACATGTAACAAGAAATTCTTTTTATTGCAATTGAAATAAAAACTTTTAAAAAAATTAAATGAGCTAAAAATTTTATTTTTTTAATAAAGAGGGGCATTTTTGTCATTCAATCAAAAGTTAGACGAAGCTGTTATAAATAACTGAAAATTTAACGGAATTGGGAGCGCGGTGCAACACGTCATTTTTTTAAGGTGCGCGGTGCAAAATGTCAATTTATTTGAGGGTAAGTTAAAAATTTTCCTAATTTTTTTTAATAATGCTATTTGTCGAAAAAATTATATTCCAAATGACTAATGAGATATTAAAATATTAATTGTTTGACTTTGGAATCTCTCTGTGATTTTCACTTTGGGGTCTCTTTGTGATTTTCATGCAAGAGATCTTTGCTTCCGAGATAGGAAACCCCTTAGGGCAGCTAACAAGAACTTTGATCGACAGCAGTATCTTTATTCTTTAATAGCGACAATTCATCTAGAGATTGTTTATTTATTTATTTATTTTTGAGTTATAGATGGAAATTGATCTATCCCCTTGTCAGAAATGGAAGATCCCTAAAGATTGCGCCATAGACAGAGCTTATTCTGATCTGATATTAAAGGCAAACTTTCTTATTCATTCAAAAACTAAAGTCAAAGGGCACTGCCCATTACAACACACACTTAATTAGATCCCTTTCATAGACAAACACAGATATAATGAGGTAATGTTATTCCACAAGACATTGACATTAATTATCACGCCACACACACACACACACACATATATATATCTTAGGATATTTTAATTCATCAAATACAAGTTCCAATACAGTTGACCATCAAAATTACTAGCCTCCGTACTAACATCTCCACTGTAAGCATCGACATTTAAAAGATTAATCTCCAAAAGAAGACAACCTCCATCACTACCCACACGACTATGATCCGTATTGAATTGGTTAAATGGAACCATAGTTCTAACGCCATAAGTGTTACGCTTAAGAGAATCACCACTTGTGGGAGGCGGAAAAAAAAATTCCATCACTAGAACCAGATGCAACAACGTCAAACAAGTCTCCGGTCTCCATAAAATTTGATCTCGAATGCGGTAAATACTCTCTCCAGTTATACTCTTTTAACGCCGCGAGCAAATACGACGGCCCATGAAATGTGGGGAGCCCAACTCCGACAGAACAAACCAAAATCCAACCGATCGTAGCACTTCAATTGTTCAGGATCTGCATGGCATATAAAAACGTAATCTGATTTGAAATTTCTCAATTGGCGATGACCAGACACCTTTACCGCCATATCTCGCTAGCTTCTGAATTTTTTTTCCCCCTTTTTTCTCTCTACGTACACTCTCTATTCGAACAAGACATTCTTCTTCCCACTTATTTATACAGTAAGGAACCCGAATACAAACAAATCAAGAACGGTTGGGGGAACTGGAGTGCAAACAAATGAATAGCGGTTGTGACTTTGTCCGATCAGAGGCTGCTTTTTCTGAGTCAGACGACACAAGTATGCATTAGGTGAGTCAATGCCTCAACCACCAAAAACTGATAAGTTAATAATTTCAACATGGTTATTCTATTTTATTAGTTATTTTAACTTCATTAAATGTAGTACAATAATCTAATGTATACACCGATTACAGAATATTACTCTATAAAGTCTACGAGTTAATCCAGTCTGCACAAGAAAGCCGGCCTTAATGAATATAATATTCAAATTGAACCGAACAATTAAACTTTTTTTTTTCTTTTAAAGGTAAGGGGGGTAGGCAAGCTCAAATATAATTTTTATCCTTTTACCACCCTCAAAAATCGAACCCAGATTTTGGTAGAGGCTACAGCTGCATTGCAACCAATCCGATCACGCCCTTAGGGGCAACCGAACAATTAAACTTGCTTATGTCGCAATTAATTTTTAGGTAAGGGCATACTTCACGGTGAGCGCATTGAGGTGAGACTGTCTCATGGAATATTTTCTCTAGCTTGTGTGGTGGAGCTTTTAGGAGCCATCTTGGTGCCTTTTTGGGAAATTGTGGACTATTTTTGTGTTAATCAACATCATATATTGCAGAGGCTGTTGTGGCAATTACAGCTATGGAGTTAGGTGAGCAGCGTGGCTGAAATTTCTATCCCTCAAGCGAGATTCCATGTTGGTATTTCATTTGTTTGCTAATTCAGAATTAAAGACTCCTTGGTGGGTCGAAAACAGGTGTCTTATTTGTCTAAATGTGGTCAAGTCAATACAATATCGGTTCTCTCATACATTTATTAAGGGTATTGCGGTTGACGATCATATGGCTAATTGGGCTATGGGTCATTCTATTAACTCTATCGATACGTACTTGGTGTTGGTGGTAACATCCTCTTGCTTCTGCACAAGTCTTTCTCTCCAAAATGCGAATGGTTTCACCTGCACATATTTGCATGAATGTTCCGAGAGACTTTTTTTTTTAATTTTTATTTTATAAATAAACCTCAGCTAATGAAGCAATTTTATTTAAGATAAATAATATTATACTCCTACTTAGGGAGACAGTGAGTTTTATCTTTAAAAACAGTTAGAAAGTTACAACAGTAAAAGAAAAATAAAAAAGATAGATAGTGAAATAAGAAAAAAGCAAAAAAAAAAAAAATTTAAGAGAAACGGTAATTATGAACTCCATTAACATCATTAGAAAGAAATCTAAAGATCTCATTTAGTAAATTATCCCACCAAATATAAACAGTACACTCTAATCCTAGGTTCACCAAACGATCTGCTACATAATTAACTTTATGAAAATAGTGACTAATTCTAAAGTCCATCTAAGGAGAAGACAATAATTTAACTAATGGTTTTATAAAGTTCAACGAGACTAAAGTGGCTTATTGTTTAAAAAATATAATCACAAAGTTACAAAAATTTAGCATAATAGGCTGTATGATTTCACTTGCACATAGAATTACATCTTCTTGCTTCTGTACAAGTTTTTCTCCAAAATGCGAATGGTTTCACTTGCACATATTTGCATGAATGTTCAGAGAATTTTTTTTTTTAAATAAACCTCAGCTGCTAAAGCAACTTTATTGAAGATAAATAATAATATACTCCTACTTAGAGTGATATAATGAGTCTTTATCTCTCAAAATAGTTAGAAAGTTACAACAATAAAAAAAAAATGAAAAGATAGACAGTGAAATAAGCAAAAAGGAGAAAGAACAATTTCAAGAAAAACGGTAACTAGGAATTCCATTAATTATTAGAAAGAAATTTAGAAATATCATATGGTAGATTATCCCACCAAGTGTCAGTAGAGTACTTTAATCTTAGGTTTGCCAAACAAGCTGCTATATAATTAAGGTCACGAAAATAGTGATTAATTCTAAAATCCATCTGACTAAAGAAGGTGACAATAATTCAACTGACAATTTTATAAAGTTCAAGTAGGTTGAAGTGACTTATTGTTTAAAAAATGTACAATCAACATAAAATTACATTCTAGCAAAAAGTTCAAAAATCTTAGCATAATAGGCTGTATGATCTCTTAAAGGAATGGAATAACTCCCCAAGAAAGTATCCGCTAGAATCTCGAAAAAAGCCACCTGCCGCAGCACCACCTGGGCTTCCTTTTGATAAACCATTGAAATTAGCTTTTGCACAATTCATTTTGGGGAGGTTTCCTAATTTCACAATTCATTTCGGGAGGTTTCCAATTAAGAATAAGGACTTTCAGGGTCCGACCCATAGAAAAGTCCTACAAGAGAGGCCATTATGTCTCTATCTCGATCATTAAAAACATAACCAAGAAATGTTCAGAGAAGCTTAATTATAGGATTTATTCATATATTTTTTTTGATAATGCTACTCATCCAAAAAATTAAATTCGAAATGAGATGTCATCAAATGTTTTGCCTCCAAGATAATAAATGCCGTCCCTGGCTAATAAGAACTCGACCTTAATTTAGGTTATCTTTATCTTTAATACACATTAATTACTCATAAATTTAGTGGGTTAATTGGTATTTTTCCTTTTTTAATATGGAAGATCCCTCAAGAGGGCGACATAGAACAAAAATATAGTCCGAATATATCAGAGGGCTGAGGATGTCTCTAGCACGTATGAGTGGAGACCCTCAACTTTTGATTAGTCCAGACTAATTTATAAATTTATCATAAATATTTGTGTGAATTCTCTGAACATTCATGCAAATATGTGCAAGTGAAACCATTCGCATTTTGGAGAAAAACTTGTACAGAAGCAAGAGGATGTAATTCTATGTGCAAGTGAAATCATACAGCCTATTAAAAAAGTGTTGGCTCTACTAGCAATGGAGTCTCCTTAAGTGGCTTGATTGGGTTTGCTCTACAGTTCGAGTCGCAGAGAAGTCGCATTTGTTAGGAGAACCTGTGCCTCCCGGTTCGAGTGAAGATTGCTAGTTTGGGTTATGGTACATGCTTAAAGGTGTCTCCCACAGTTGAGGCCCTCCCCAGGATACCTCGTGGTCAAAACAAAAAAAAAGAAGTAAAAAATCAGAGGTTTAAGCCCCGCTCTCATATGGAGTCACTACTTTGACTAGCATTTTACCCCTTACGGGCAGACCCGGTGCGAGTGGAGATTAGTCTGAGTTGTGGTACGGGCTTAAAGATGACTCCCACAGTTGGGGACCACTTAGGAACACCTCGTGGTTCAGATAAAAAAAAAAAAGAAAAAAAAAGGTATGAAAATTTTTTTTCAATTTTATTGATGTTGGTTACAAATCTTAAATTCTGTGCGTTTCTCATGGGATGCAAAATTCATTATTACTGCTGGAACAGGTAGACAACGTCATGTAAATTCATTATATATTTATACGACATTATCTTTGTACATAATATGCAGACATTTCCTTGAAAACAAAATAAAAACCCTATTATGTATATGAAAAATTATAAGAACTTGAAGGGAAACCCGGTCTACATGTTTTCAAGATTTGTAAAAGCAAACTTCTTTACTTATTCAAGGGGCTCTGCCCCTTACAACGGCAGACTTCTTTACTTATTCAAGGGGCTCTGCCCCTTACAACGGCAGACTTGAATCCCTTTTATAGGCACACTAAGGAATCTTATGTACAATACTTATTACAACATACTAGAATCCCTTTTATTGGCGTACTAATGAGGGCTTCTACGAGATCTAGAGGTAATCTCATAATTGCTATTACTATAATTCAATACATTGACACATTACCTTATCTTACAAAATTCAATTTAAATATAAGTTCCAATATAGCTGACCATCAAAATCCCATGAATTAGTAAGAGCATCTTCGCTATTGTGTGCATCTAAAAGATTAATCTCCAAAACAAGACAACCTCCATGAGACCCCACACGTTTATCAGTTTTCAATTGGTTCAATTGAACCGTAGTTCTAACGCCATGAATGGCAGGGTTTTTAGGACCTTTTCCGTCAACAAAATATAAAATTCCATTAGTAGAACCAGATGCCACAACATCAAGCGAGTCTCCGGATCCTATAATATTTGATTTTGGATCAGGTAAGTAAGCTCTCCAATTATTCTCTTTTTCGCTGGGAATAAATGCGATGGCCCAAGAAACATTAGGAACCCAACTCCGGCCGAACAAACCGAAATCCAACCGATCGTAGCTCTTCAATTCATCAGGACTTGCATAACGTATAAAAAGGTAATCTGATTTAAAACCTGTCAGTTTGCGGTGACCAGATATCTTGACAGGAGTAGACTCCATATCCCCTGCAATTTTATTGAAAAATATATCTCAGGCCATAGACAAAACAAGCTAATTAACCAGAATAAAATTCTTTGCCCAGTGGTTTCGAATCTGAGGGAGATAGGGGATTAAAAATTAAATTATAATGCATACCCAACTGATAAAACTCTCGATCTTTAAAAAAAAAAAGATAATTATCAAATCTAAATTGCTATATAAAGAACACTTACTTGTGTTACTAGACACCTTTACTGGAAAACACGGTGCCATTCCTTCTGTAGTTTAATAATAAATAAGCTCTCAGAGCCTATAACGACTGAGTGGTCTCAAATAAGTTTATTTGACTAGATTTTTGAGTTCAAATCGATCCCTAATTTAATAATAGATAACTCTCAGCCGTTTGGACCTGACTTACTAGAAGGGTTTATACTTTATACGAAGAGAGAGAGAAAGCTGAATTGCTAGAGTACTTGCAATCTCTCTCTATTTTCCTGCCTTCTAAGTAAACATTTTCACATCTATTTATATAAGGAGGACCTGTTCATACTGCCACTGTAGCACATAGAGTAATAGTACTGTTTATCATACGATGTTATCATTTAAACACTTTTCACTTTAAATATGTATTGTAGGTGCATCAATGCCTGATGCGAAATACAACCGCCTTAAACACGGCACGCGTTACTCTTTCACTTGAAAAGAGTTCTTTACTAAAATTTGTATTCGATAATTTGTTTCTATCGTGCGAATCTGATTTTCCAACACCATCCGAGTTTCAAAATCCTTTGCTTTGCGTTACACTTGCTTCCTTCAGAAGTTTTTCATTGTACACTATAATCATCTCATAGCTACGTACTTTGAATGTAAAATACTTTTTTGGATTTTAATTCGCAAATATCATTGGTTTAATTGGAGATTACAAAGTTAATATTTGGCGCATGAGCTCTATTTAGAGTAAGAAGTAGGTTCAAACAGGAAGTTTATTAAATGCTTTAGATATTTCTTGGAAGACAAGCAACGTAAGAAAATTAAATTTATTCCTATTCAGATTCATAGGAATTATAAAAGAAAATAAACTCTTATTTGAAAAGAATCAAAATATTTTAAGAGTTACTATTTTTGTGAAACTCTAGTGCCTATATAAAGAGAGATATTTCACAATTGAAGGTGCGCAATACTGAGCACAAAGCAGGGAAGCAAAATTTGGTCTTCTCCCTAAAGAATCCTAATTTGGCACATAATATTGTGTTGATTTATTTACTTATCTTCTTTTCATATTTGTGTAGAGTCTATGTGAATCTTGGATCACTAGACATTAAAAAATTGAAGAATTGCTATTGATCACTTTGCTATTGACATTAAAATTGAAGAATTATTTAAGAGAAGCAAATTCAGTCTGTATAGTGATAAACTGTAAGTGAGAGTTTTAAGTTTGATAAATCTATCTATGGTTGTAACATCTCAACTTAGTGAATTGCTTTTCATCTGAGCGTGACCTCGTGAATGTAGAATTAATTAATCTGAATCGCGTAAAAATCTCCGTACCATTTAATTTTTGTAATTTATTGTGTTTTTGAAAAATTAATATTTTGATGCGGATAAACAATAACCGTAAACATTAACTATAAACAATAAGCGTAAACAATAATGATGAATAGTAATGGTAAACAATATTTCCGAAAGTTAATTAAGTTGTTAATTTTAAATTTTTAATTACCTACATCTAAATTACCTACATCTAGTGCAATTTTGAAAGGTATTAAATTGGCAGAGGACTTGGGGTTTCTTCCGCTACTGATAAGAGTCCGATTCAGTTAATGTCATTAGTCTCATCTCACGAAAAATTAACAGCCAATTAGAGATTGATTGGCTAATATCTGATATTAAAAGTTTTATTTGTGAGAAAAGTGTGTTGAAAAGTGTGTTTGCTATAAGACACATTCCCAGATCCGGTAATTCGGCAGCTCACAAAGCTGCAAAAATGGCTCTTGATCATGCTGAGTCGCGCACATAGTTACAGGATGCGCCTCCAGACATTGTACCCCTCTTGTAATGTTATGGTGTAATCAATGAAAATTTTATTGTAAAAAAAAAAATCCTTTCAGAAATTAATATATTACTCTTTTAATGTGGAAAATCCCTTCAGAATTAGTTCGATAAATACAATATTCATCCAGTTACCGCAGGCTAATAATGCTCATCCTGGATAACTCATGTCGCCTTTTACATATGCTGTAATCTAATTGGTGTGATTATCTTTGTAGCCCTACCTTGTCACTTGGCCAGAATCGAGGTTATATATGGTCATGCAATTATAAATGAAAAAAGAATATCTTTCCAGTAGTTCATTTTCCCTTTCATATAGAGCATACTGAGGATATATATATCGGAAACCTGAGAAAACTAATGAGATATTTGAAGGTTAAAGGGGAAGCCGGCTCCGTTATTAAAAGCAAACTTCTTTATTTATTTATAGACTAGAGTCAAGGAGCTTCACCCGTTACACACTTGAATCCTTTTTCTAGGCACCATAAAGGAGTTAGATTTCTGAGAATTGAGAATGAAGAAGATGAAGCTCTATTTTATTATCACAAACTTAATTACAACAATGAGCTTAGCTCAGTATTTATATTGGAAACTAATGCTAACTAATCACGTCAAATTTGCCTTAACCATGTTGCTAACTAACTAACAAATACACAATTAATAATAGCTAATTTGTTAACTGATTTCAGCAACATCCAGCAGCATGGGAATCTTTTCATAACAGTTTTGCCAACTGTCATTCTTCAACTTCTCACGTGTGCCTCTGACTCTCACTCTCAGGCTAGCTACTGGATTTGCAGCTGGCACTCCCACGTGAGTTGCATGAGGTTCAGCTTCATCAGCTAATTCAACACCCCTTCTCAAACTTAAGTCTTTTGGGAAGACTTTAAGTTTGCTTCTGAAGAAGCTGAACTTGGGATGAGTAAGAGGTTTAGTTAATATATCAGCAACTTGATCGTTTGTAGAAACAAAAGCAATTTCAACTTCTTTTCTCTCAACTTTGTCTCTCACAAAATGAAGGTCTATTTCTATGTGTTTAGTCTTAGAGTGCATTACTGGATTTGTAGCTATAGCTGCAGCACTTGTGCTGTCACTCAGCAGCAGTTAAGTGTTCTGAAGCTTGACATCTAGTTCTTTAAGAATTGAGCAAATCCAAGTTAGTTCTGAACAAGCCAATGCCATAGCCCTGTATTCTGACTCTGCTGATGATTTTGAGATTATGCTCTGCTTCTTTGAACTCTAGCTGATCAAGTTTTCACCCAAGTATACACAATAGCCACTGGTTGATCTTCTGTCATCAATGTCACTTCCCCAGTCAGCATCAGTATATATCACCAGGTCTACAAACTCAGTTCTCTTGAAGGTCAAACCATAATCTAATGTTTCCTTGAGATATCTTAGTACACGTTTACAAGCAATCCAGTGAGGCTGTAAAGGATTAGCCATGAATTGGCTTAATTTATTCACAGCATATGCTATTTCAGGTCTTGTTAAGACTGCATATTGTAATCCTCCAACAGCTTTCCTGAATTGAGTTGCATCAGTAAAGACATCACCCATGTTTTTGCTCAGCTTCTCAGTTGTGGCTAGAGGAGTATCAGTTCCCTTGCAGTCTCTCAAATCAAACTTAGCAAGTAAATCTTTTATATACTTTGACTGGGATAAAACTAAAGTTTCATCATTTCTAATAACTTCAATACCAAGAAAAAATTAAGATTTCCCAAGTCTTTAAGAGCAAAGGTACTGCTGAGGTTACTAATGAGCTGTTCTATTTCAGCATTATTATTTCCAGTTACTATTATATCATCAACATAAATCAACAGCAAGATCATATCATTTCCACTTCTCTTAACAAATAAGGATGTATCTGACCTGGTTCTAGTAAACTTCCAAGACTCCAAAACTAATCTGCGCTTATCAAACCAAGCCCTTGGTGCTTGCTTCAAACCATAGAGAGCCTTTGTTAGCTTGCACATATAGTTTGGATGCTCTGGATTCTCAAAACCTTCTGGTTGTGGCATGTAAACAGTTTCACTGAGTTCTCCATTAAGAAATGCATTATTGATATCTACTTGCCTCAGCTTCCAGTTGTTTATAACAGCAAGGCTCAGTACAATCCTTATTGTTGCTGCTTTAACCACTGGGCTGAAAGTCTCTTGATAATCAATTCCTTCTGTTTGTAAAAACCCCTTAGCTACCAAGCGAGCTTTGTATTTGTTAATTGAACCATTTGAGTTCTGTTTGACTCGAAAAATTCATTTGTTCCCAACCAGTTTCATGTTCTGTTCTGAATGAATTAAACACCAAGTCTGATTTCTCATTAAGGCATTGAACTCTTCCTGCATTGATTGTTTCCATGTCTGGTTATTCAAAACATCAGCTACACTTGAAGGTGTGTCAAGGGACATGGATTTTTCAGTGTTGTAAGTTTTTTGTTTGAAAATGCCATTTTTTGCTCTAGTTATCATAGGATGTGAAGGTCTAGGTGGATAGGTAGGCTGAGAAGTTTCTGGAATTTGGTTGGTTGGTTCAGAAGGAATTTGGTTGTTTGGTTCAGAAGGAAAAAATGTTTGAGATGAGTTATATGTGTTGTTTTCGTTGTTATGTACTGGATTAGTTTGAGCAAAAATGTTGTCAGGATTTTGTTCATTAAAGGAATTGTCTGAGACAGTTGTGTCATTCAATGAATCTATACTTGCTGCTGGTGACTCATGACTTTGAGTTTCAGAAGGAAATGAAATGGAAAGAAACTTATGAAATCAGTTTACAGATTCTAAAGCATGAGTAGTCTCAGTGACCATGAACTTAGAATCATCTTTGAAAGGAAAAGTATTCTCATTAAAATTAACATGAGCAGCAATATAGATTCTGCCATTTGAACTCAAGCACAGATAACCTTTGTGATGTTTACTGACACCTAAGTTGACACATTTTGAGGTATGAAAATCAAGTTTATGACTGTTATATGGTCTCAAGAATGGATAACAGTCACAACCAAAGATCTTGATTTGTGAGTAGCTTGGTTTCTTGGAATAAAGGGCCTCAAAAGGAGTTTTGTGATTCAATGTAGGTGTACTGATTTGGTTGATAAGATAGGTAGCATTGTAGAATGCTTCCCACCAGAACTTAAGAGGCATATCAGCTTGGGCAAGGAGTGTGAGTCCAGTTTTAACAAGGTGTTTGTGTTTCCTTTCTGCTTTCCCATTTTGATGATGTGTATAAGGGCAGGAATATATTATATCTATCCCTTCATTTCTGAGGTAAGGTTCAAAGGCTTTGTATTCTCCCCCCATGTCACACTGAATGGATTTGATTTTCAGTTCTAGGCTTTTTTCAATTTGGTTTTTAAAAGCAATGAAGGCTGACAATGTTTGAGACTTGTTAGTTAATCCATAGATCCAGGTGTTGTTTGTTTTGTCATCAATGAAGGCAATGTAATATCTAAAACCTTGGTTTGAGATGGTTGGTGCTGGACCCCATAGATCATTGTGTATGATCTCAAGGGCAGCAGAAGATTTTGACACACTGCTTTTGAAAGACAGCCTATGCATTTTACCATATTGACAAGCTTGGCAAAAAGACAACTCAGACATTTTATTTCCAAATGAAATATTACAAGCAGACGGGGTTTTTCTAAGATCAACAGAATTTGGATGACCTAATCTCATGTGCCAAAGATCAAGTGTTTTGTTGATTCTTTGATTTTTACAACTTGTACAGAGTTCTTTAGAAACAACTGACATCATAGACTCTGGTTTATTTATTTTACAAATTGAAAACAAACTGGAACATGAATTTGAAGATAACAGAACATACTTGACTTGAGAATGGTTTAAAGGCAAGTCCAGCAGCTTGTACAATCCACCTTTAGCCACACCTTTCATGAGAACAATCCCCCTTCTCTTGTCCTTAACAACACAACATGTTTTGTTAAACTCAATACATATATTGTTATCATTCAAAAGCTTTGATATGCTGATAAGGTTTTTGGTTATTTGAGGTACATAGAGAATATGGTTTAGTTTAATGTGTTTCTGGATATCAGGTTCAAGTGTGCCTAGCAGTGTATAACCAACAGAAACAATCTCAAGCTTAAAGCCATTACCTACAGCAAGCTAATGATTACCTTTGTATTCAGAACTTATGCTCAAGTTGTTGAGGTCATTGGTAATATGATCTGTTGCTCCACTGTCAAGATACCAGCCTCCACTCTTAGCTTTTGCACGTTCAGCCACATAAGCACTTCTTTTGTTCCCTGCAAAATTAGGCACATAGTTTTTCTTAAACATATACCAGCAAGTTACAGTAGTATGATTCTTCCTGGAACAAATCTGACATGGTCCTTTAAGTAATTCTTCATCAGCTGGAGCCTTCCCTTTCATCTTATCTTGAGTTGGATTAAAATTTCCACCACCAGAATTGTTTCCATCTTGTCTACCATTCTGATTAGTCATATTTCCAGAATTGATGAAATTTGGTTGCCAATTCCTCTTCTGATTTCCTCTGTAGTAGGCTAAGTTTGCTTGATAATCTGAACCACTGACAGAGTTTTGTTGTTCAATCCTATTTTCTTGGCTTAACAACATGCCATAAACCTCAGATGGAGTTATGCTTTCTGACTTAGCATTGATTATAGCTACAATGGAGTCATACTCAGGTCCAAGACCAGCAAGTAGACACAACACAAAATCATCATTACTCATATAATTACCAGCAGCTCTAAGAGCATCTAAATTCATCTTCATCTTAGTATAATACTCATGAACATTCAAGGATCCTTTCCTAGTTGTCTGGATCTGAGTTCTTAAGTGAAGAACTCTTGATCGAGACCTGGCACCAAACTGTCCAGCAAGTGTTTGCCATACCTCTAGAGATGAGCTTGCTCCAATAACAACACTCAACACTTCTTCACTTAGAGTTGAAAGCAGCCAGCTCATGAGTTGTTGATCAACTTTCCTCCAGATCTGGAATTGTGGATTTACTACAGTGACTACATTCTGATCATTATCAACATTGACAATCATTCGACTTGGTGGATTCTTAGTGTTGTCAATCAGATCTTCAAGCTTGTTGGCATTGATTATGGCAATCACTTGAGAACGCCACATCAAATAGTTGTTGTTTGTGAGCTTGATTGGAGTGTTAAAAATCAATGAATTAGTCGATGAATTGTTAAATGAGTTTGTGATCGGATTTGTATTTGAGCTCGAAGCTCGAGTCCTTGTGGCTTGAAATTCATTGCTAGCCATTGAAACAACTAGCTCTGATACCAAGTTAGATTTCTGAGAATTGAGAATGAAGAAGATGAAGCTCTATTTTATTATCACAAACTTAATTACAACAATGAGCTTAGCTCAGTATTTATATTGGAAACTAATGCTAACTAATCACGCCAAATTTACCTTAACCATGTTGCTAACAAACTAACAAATACACAATTAATAATAGCTAATTTGTTAACTGATTTCAGCAACATCCAGCAGCATGGGAATCTCTTCATAACAGTTTTGCCAACTGTCATTCTTCAACTTCTCATGTGTGCCTCTGACTCTCACTCCCAGACTAGCTACTGGATTTGCAGCTGGCACTCCCACGTGAGTTGCATGAGGTTAAGCTTCATCAGTAATTCAACAAAAGGATCCCAACAATAAAACATTACGCGTCATTACCTTTATTTATAGACCAGACACAAGGCGCTCTGCCCATACAACATGCTTGGAACATTTTTAAAGGCACACTAAAAGACCATCCACAACAAAACATTGATTCGATCATTACACTGGAGGTCGCCTTTTCATCGGAAATTGAGATTTACCTTACCAAGAGGTAATACCAACGTTACACAAAACATGACATATAACCATGTCTAACCTTATATCTAGATTAGATTACACAGTACACACCAGCTTAATTATCTTACAGTAGTATTCAATTGGAATACAAATGCCAATACACTTTACCATCGAAAGTATGATCAGAATCCAGAACATTTCCATGAGGTACCTCTACAAGATTAATCTGCAAAACAAGAGAACCTCCTTCCTGCACATGACGATCTTTATACAGTTCATCTAATTGAACCATAGTTCTAAGGCCATGAATAGGACGATTTTTATCAACAGGCCTATAACCATTAGTATAACCAGATGCAACAACATCAAAAGATACTTCAGCATCCATATTATTGGCGGCTGCAGGAGGCAGATCTCCTCTCCAAGCATCCTCATTAGCTCTGGGAACAAATAGGACGGCCCAAGAAACAATAGGAGCCCAACTTCGACCAAACAAACCAAAATCCATCCTATTCAAGTTCTTCAAAACACCAGGATCTGCATAACGCAGAAAAAAGTAGTCTGATTTAAAACCTATCAATTTTCGCTGATCACACGCCATATCTTCCGTGATTAATGAAAAATAAGCGCTCAGAATCAGATCACTTGCCTCAGAAATTATTTTTGTTGCCCTGTCACTCTTTTTTCTGCTGCCGTCCAAAGACATTTTCACGTCTATTTATGCAAGGGAGGAATTCGAACACAAACAAATCACAAATAATTATTAATTAATTATAACAGGACTCTTGATTAATGCATTCCGGCATCTTCTTCTGCAACGTGTCTGGCGACGTGGTTTTGTCTTCGTCTGTGCTCCGCCTTTCATTTCTTGGATATCTTCATCATAGGTATTAGAGCCAAGTTAAGGTTAGGTAGATGATACAAGTCCTCTTCAAAAGGATTTTGCTACCTTACATTACATATTAGAGCCTAGTAATATAAGGTATAATCTCACATAAAATTATGGGATTAAGTGGAACCTACAATTAAATTTGTATGAGACTGTACCTTATATTACACGCTTCCTTTAATAATTGACACATGTTAATTAATGCATTCCAGCATCTCCTTCTGCAACGTGTCTGGCGACGTGGTTTTGTCTTCGTCTGTGCTCCGCCTTTCATTTCTTGGATATCTTCATCATAGGTATTAGAGCCAAGTGAAGGTTAGGTAGATGATACGAGTCCTCTTCAAAATAGCTCTCTGTCACAAGTGGTTCCGGTACGTAGATCCACGTCTGCTTTTGCACGTGGTTTGGCCTTTTCAGTTCTTCTCATTCTTTGATTTCTTCGAATAGTTATCTGCACCGTGTTTACAGGTTAGGTAAGACTAAGGATTGGGTTCGCACAGTTCTAATATTTTGATTGGACCATCCTGCATCTATCTGTTATTTAGTTTAGCATGACTTATTTAACATCATAACTATTTATTTAATTTTATAATTTTTTAAATATTAAATAAATTATTTTTTTATTAGTAAAATTTTAAATTTTGAGTTTTTGAAAATAGATTGAAAAATATTTTTAAAATATTAAAATGTTTAAAAAATTATTTATTTATTTAATAATTTTATTTCATTCATTTTATAACATAAATTTAAAAAATTACCTATTAAAAAAATTTATAATTTCTTAATAAAAACTCTTATTGATAGTCAAATACCTTAAAGTTTTAGTAAAAGTTTGCTTGTAAAAGATTTATTAACAAAAATTATGCCTAAATAAGTTTTATTTGAAAAATTATATCAAAGCTTGATTTGGTATCAAAAGAAAATTATCATACACTTATATTTTTATATTATCATTTAAAACTGAAGAGAAGAGTAAAGAAAGATCAAACCAGAGTGACGAAAGGAAAAGTGAAGAAAGGTTAACATCAAATGAAAGAAAAGCCTCGGGCATTATACTATGATTTGGGAGAATGATGAGTTATTTAGTTTTGGTGGGTGTAAAAGGAAAACGAAGCTTAATAATATGAGCTTAAAACTCAATTAAAATGAGTTTAATGAAGGGTAGTTTTAGCATTTTAAAGTGCGATCATAGTTAATTTTAATTTTTGCAATTTATTGAATAAACTATTTGCAATGAATTAAGAAAAGTAATCAATAATTATAACAATAAAAGTAATGATTACTGAAACGACCCACCTCGAACTTCAAGAGCAAATCTATCTAATTTCTTTTAACGTGATTAGTAAAACTTATTAATAAGGATTTTGCTAAAATTTTCCAACATGCAAATCTGCAAAACAAACACTTTCAAAATAATTCAATACACAACAAACTTCATTAATCAACCTTCTCAACCATGATATTGAATATCACCTAAACACTTATAAAGTATCAAAAGATTATGTTATAGCTAATGTCAACATATATTAAACATTCATAATCATCAAATCATAATACAATTATGCAATCCAAAATGAGATTATCTAAATGCCCTAATAATATCATTTATATCTTTTAGCACCATCACATGGCCAAAATTCAAAAATGCTACAGTTGTTGGGTCGATTAATGTATCCACAACCTTCTGTGGGGGAAAAGTATAGTAAAATGGAATGAATATAAAACTCAATGAGTGAATAATAACTTTTGAAAATAATATATTTTAAAATAATTATATCTTTTCAATATACTATTTTCATCAAACTATAAGTAAGAACATAAATGAATTATTCGAACTTTAAATCAAACAACTGTCGTTTTAATTTTAAAGTGCGATCATAGTAAATTTTATTTTTTTAATTTATTGAATAAACTATGTACAATCAATTAAGAAAAATAATCAATAACTATAACAATGAAAGTATTGATTACTGCAACGACCCACCTCAAACTTCGAGGGCAAGTCTATCTAATTTCTTCTAATGTGATTAGTAAAACTTATTAATGAGGATTTTGCTAAAAGTTCGTCGACAGAGTCCCCCCCTATATTTATAAAATTTCTAACATGCAAATCTAAACGCTCCCAAAATAATTCAATACACAACTAACTTCATTGATCAACCTCCTCAACCATAATACTGAATATCACCTAAACACTTCTAAATTATCAAAAGATTATTTTAGAGCAAATGTCAACATACATTAAACATTCATAATCATCAAATCATAATACAATTATACAATCCAAAATGAGATGATCTAAATGCACTAATAATATCATTTATATCTCCTAGCACCATCACGTGGCCAAAATTAAAAAAAAAAACAAATACTTCAATCATTGGGTCGATTGGTGTACCGCAACCTTCTTTAGGGGGAAAGTATAAAAAAATGAAATGAGTATAAAACTCAATGAGTGGATAATAGTTTTTGAAAATAACATATTTTAAAATAATTATTTCTTTTCAATACACCATTTTTCATCAAACTATAAGTAAGAACATAGATGAATTATTCGGACTTTAAATCAAACAACTGTCGTTAAAAGAATACATGATATTATACATAATATACAAGGAAATCATATCAAAATATAATATAAAATACTTGATTATGAAATTGTCACTAAATAGTACCTAAGCAAATAATCTTGTCATTCTCGCACCTCTTATCCATGGTGAAATGACGTACTATCTGAGTACTATCATGTTCGGAGCTAGAACGAGTAGACCAATGGCATACTATCTCATATATCTCATCATATCTCCTTATATTTCATGTAAAACACAGTCCCTACAGGATAAAAACACCCAAGCACACAACCCAAAATCTTTGTGTATATTCAGACGGGACCTAAAGATCTCTAGCTCAACTGTAATCTCTACAACTGAATCTATATCTCTGTATCTCAAACTGTATCTGGAGAGGAGGAGTATTGTCAAATGATTTTGAAAACAAACTCTTATACACTTGTAGATAAACATATAATCATACTTTAAACTTCATTTCCTTTTTCATTAACATACTGTAAATCTATTTTTCTTTTCTTTAAAATACTCTTATGCGTTTACTCAACATAAAGAAGCAAAAGTAATCATCAACTACGTTTTAACAATATATTAATACATAAATAAAACTCATTTATAAAACCATTAAATCAAAACATTAAACTCTTGTTTCGTATGTATGCGTTACTTTACTTAATTTAAAAATAATAATAAATTATAAAGATGGGTTTAGTATATTCCATTTGCAATGATGATGCTCAAGCTCAACTATTATCGACGTTCGCAGATTGACTCACGTTTATGGCTCCTCTAAATTGTGGAACGACATAATTACTTTTTGAATATATGAAATACAACTAGCTTTAAGCAAGATAGCTCTCAATGAATATTTATCCCACAATGTACAACTCCCGAAACCATACTTGTAAGATAAAAATGACCATAATTTACTCAAAGCCATAATTTACACCTAATACCTAAAATTCCATACTCCTTAAATTTTTCATATGTTATAATACTAATAAATCTTCCACATTATCAAAAATCTCATAATTAACCATAACCTACCTAAACATGATGCATAACTACAAGCTATTTACATACCGAAATGAGGGAACGATGAGGGCTACGCGTTTCTAGGTGTACAATGCCTCATTGGTGCCCTTGTGCATCTATAATAATCCACTAGTTACAAAAATTAGCTTCGGACAATCTTTACCCATTTGTTAGAACCCATTTGTTAGAAACCTTAACTATAAATAAAGTATACAAATCTTTAAATTAACTTCATTCCCATGAGATCCAACTTCGAATAAAGATAACATGATAGAAATCTTACTTCCTTTGGTGAGAAAAACCAACTTGGAAGCTTGAATCACTTCCTTCTCACTTAAATCCCCTCTCTACACTTACATTAAAATCCCACTTTAATGGATGTTTTCAAAAGAATTTAGGGACGGAAACACTCTAGAATAACTCTCCATTCCAAGCTTTCCAAGATCCAAACTCAAACTTCGAAAAATTTCCCCATTTTTCTCCTCTTTCCCATTGCTCCTCTTCTCCTTTTCTTTTTTGCCTTTTTTTTTCAAATCAATACATATAAAAGCCAATGGAGACTAACAGGCTTTCAAGTAAGGGTGCATGTTCAGATTGGTATTTGTTTTATTCTTTATTAATATGGCCTGGATTTGAGATTTTGGAACTATAAGTGGCTGGTTACTGGGAAATTTTTCGAAAATGAAATTGTTGTAACTTAAATTGGACCCAAACTGAAATTGAGACCTAAATTTTCAAACCGAACCAATCCAAAGTGTGATCCCAAATAGAACCGAGTTGCACTAAATTCGGTTCGGTTCTGTTTGGGTTTATGTTTTGAACCTAATTAGGTTGAATACTCTAACCCGATCAGGTTGTAACCTAACTGGAACTCAAACAACCCGAATCGAAACCCAATATGCCCACCCCTATTTTAAAGCCTACAGACCAATGGAAGAAATGGAAAGAAAAAATATGTTATAGTTATTAACTTGATTCTTGGGTATTATAATCTCAATATTTAACATGATGTTGTTACTCATATTAGTTTCTATCTTCTATGTTGAGACCTAGAGTCTTATTTAAGTTGGCATCTTGTAAGGATTGGCATTCTTATTGAATTGTAATTCATAAATTGAAGGCTATGTTAATTGGGAGATTTCTTAATTTAGTTATTTTCTTAAAATTAGGATTTAAGTCTTTTCATTTTAAGGATTTACTTAGAACACAAAGAGTCTAATTTTGGAAGCAAATCAAAATTAAAAAAAAAAAAAGCTCTCTATAACTTGTTATAGAAGTTATACATTGAAGATAGTTCATCACAAGCAGAAAAATAGAATTTTAAGGTGGATGAACAATGCTATAAATAGTATTAGATGAACAATATTAGTTAATAATGTCTATTGAAACTATTCATTGAACTTTAATCTTTATAGGGTACACGCTTATTTAGTCCCTATATTTTCACTCAAATGTATGTTTAGTCTCACATTATAAAATATATCTCAAAACACTCATATAGTTAAATATGTTACATTCTTAACCTTTTTTGGTTTTATGATAACACCCTTCAAACAATATTCTTGACATGAATTAAGGTATCTATAAAAAAAGTTAATTAGCATCTTAACCAATAATTAATTATTAGCAAATTAATTAACAAATACCACTGTGAAAGAACTAATATTTTTGTACTCTTGCAATAATCTTACTAATAATTATTTATAAATAAATTAATAGTAGCCAACTTAAAACAATGTTTATTAATATCTTTACAACAATTTTAATAATAATTTTTTATAAAAATTAATTTACTAAATTAATTCTAAAAGCAAAATAATAATATAAAAGTTTGGGTGAATTTTTATGTTACTTTTAAGATAAATTTTGGTAAATTAACAATTTTTATTGATATCCCAAGAATATTGTTGCAAGAGTGTTATCATAAAAAGAAAAAAATTAAGGGTAAAAAATTAAGGGTAGGAATGAAACATATTTGACCTCATGGGTGTCTTGAGATGTGTCTCTCTGTGTGTAACACTTAAATCAAAATATAGGGATTAAATAAGTATTAATCTATTTTATATTCATCCCGCTCTTAGACATACTTTTGGTGCGTTTGGGATTGAGATTGAGCAGCTGTAGCTTTTAAGCTACAATAGTAAAGTGTTTGGTAAACACTAGCTGTTGTATCTTGAAAGTTATGTTAATATGATTTTTTACTTGTATAATAAAAAATCTATTATATCTTTAATGATTTTGTCAAAAATATTATTTAAAATTTATATTTACTATATATTATTGATTTTTGTTTTATAATTACAGTTTTTTTTCCACAGCAGTTGTAGCTTAAAAGTTATAGCACCTCAAGTCCAAACAAGACCTTTGTTAATTGGTCTCTCTTCGTTAATTGGTCTCTTACAAAAAATATGTTATTTGGAGCAGTTAAGGAATTTCATATCAAGGTTATGAACAAGAAGACGAATGGTTCTCGCAAATTACATATGCCTTAGTTGTCTGAGATGGCGGCAAAAGTAAGTTAAATTGATGATTTGGTATAATTACAATAATTATTATTTTTAATTGATATGTGGGTTGAAATGGCTATATAATCATTTTCAAGTGCGAGCATCCATATTTTTTTGGGAAAATGACAAACACACCCGCAACGTTTAGGCAAAGGAATAAAAAACCTCCTAACGTTTTAAAAAAGACATTTACACCCCAACTTATTATAATTTTACCATTATACCCTTCTAGCATATAAAAAAAATTATTAGATTATCTAATTTTTCTATATATTGTTAATAAAATTATAATAGAAAAATTGAATATTATAAAAAAAATTATAAATATACCCTCATTGCCCAATTCTTCTATTTAAATTTTTATCAATAACCAATTTTCAAAAAAGATATCTATACACCTAAAAAATTGTAAATAAATTATAATTTTTTTAAAAAATTGGTTATTAATAACCAATTTTATTTAAAATTTAAACTTGTATATTTAACAATTCTCCACATGTCAATCATTTAAACTTGTACATTTATAACCAATTTTCTATGTTATTTATTATGGTATTAATAACCAATTTTATTTTTAAAATTATAATTTATTTATAATTTTTTTTAAGTGTGTAGATGTCTTTTTTGAAAATTGGTTATTGATAAAAAATTAAATAGAGGAATGAGACAATGAGGGTATATTTATAATTTTATTAACAATATATAGACAAATTGGATAATCTAATAATTTTTTTTATATGCTAGAAGTATATAATGGTAAAATTATAATAAATTGGAGTGTAAATATCTTTTTCAAAACGTTAGGGGGACTTTTGTCCCTTTACCAAAACGTTGGGAGTGTGTTTGTCATTTTCCCTATTTTTTTAATACAGATACGCTCTTAAACTGTATAATTAAAAAAAAATAAGTTTTAAACTAAATTATAATATTATCCTGTTTAAAAGAGTTAAAAACTAACTCTCTTTAATTTCACAACTTAAAAACATAGCCAAAAAGAAATTTTAGGGTGCCGGCATTGAAAAAAGACACATAATGCTTATCAAATCTAAGATTAAAATTCGGAATTAAAATAATTTGGGGTCCGCTTATAATACAGCCACTGCATGCCATACAGCCGTTTTTATTTTTTATTTTGAAACCTATTCCCCGTTGGATTGCTTATATTTTTTTACGCATGAAACCTGCTACCGAACGAAAGAATTGGAAGTGGGAACTGGCAAATATCAGTAGCAATTATCACATAGCTACAGCCAATTTTATCTAAATATCAAAATTATCAATTTAAATTAGGAAAATTTCAAAGACACCCTCGTCAGCATGAAAAATTTGCATTTTCTTATGGCTGAAAAAATTACTTTGAAAGATGTAATGTCTATATTAGTGAGAATAATATTTATATTAGTGTAAACTAAGTATATTTTTTTCTTATTTTCCATTTAACTATTGGATAGTTTTCAAATAATTATAATTATTCATAGTACCAAATATCCTTATTAATCATCAAATATTGTTATTCTCAATATTAGTTGAAATAGTGACTAATGTTAATGGTTTAAATTTGTACTGCATACAAGGCATATATAATGTACCATATATTTGATATTTGGATTATACTCACAAAGTTTCTCTTACACAAATTACTTCATACAAATTTATCACAAATTAATTAAATTATTGCATACTTTGTTTAATTTTTTTATTTTGCTACATTATTAAATTATCGCATGTAACATATTTGATCTTGAGTTATTACTAGTACTATCATTAATGATAGTTAAGAGAAAATGAGAATTACCTCCTACTGCCCCCCTCCCCCAAAAGTTATAATAACGTTAGCTTTATATATCATTTTATTATTCTACCCCTAATCTTACTGTTAGTTATAAAATTTAAATATTTTGAAAATACAAATTAAGTAAAATAACTTATATATCCTTAATGATCAAATTTTATTTTATAATAAATTGTAAATTATAGAGAAAAATTACAAGTGGGGAAAATATCCCTAATAGTTGTAAATTATCCATTTAAATTGGAATAACATTTGGTTATATATATCCACAATATGTGTGTGTGTGTGTGAAGTAACTTTTCTCGATAATTTATTATTAAATTTATTTAATCATTAGGGTTATATAAGTCATTTCACTTTATTTATACTCTAAAAATATTTAAATTTTATGGCTAACATCAAAACTATGGGTCAAATAGTACAATGATATATAAAGCTAACATAGTTAGAGTTGCAGGAGAATTTGAACTTATTTTAAAACATGAGATGGTTTTTCGTTTTTCTAAACAACAAAGGATAATCTTTGTTTTTTTTATATTGTTAATAACTATCATTATAGTAATTATTATTATGATTAAACTAAATTCAGCTTATGATATTTTTTACGATATTATATATTTTTAATGAAATGTCTTGTATAGTCTATATGATTTTATTTTCTATAATAATAAAAGTTTTAATAATGTGTGTATATATAGTCCAATTGAATGTATTTTTCTAATTTGATTTTATTTTTTAACCCCGCTTGAAAACCACTAAATCAAGTCAACAAGGTACAATTTGTTAAAAATTAAAATTTTAATAATATCAAGCATAATTTTTTAGGTATTATTACAATAATTGTTATTGACATTGTATTATACCCTTAACTAAATTAACAATGTAATTAGAAAACTATAATTTTAGTGCAACACTGAGAATTAAATAATTTAGGGAAAAAGATACCTACACCCCCGAGATTTGAAAAAATGATCATATAAAACCTCATATTTTCACCGAGGGACCCTAAGACCCCTTTGACTATAATACAATTTGGATTTATTGATTCAAAAAAATTGACTTTTAGATTTTTAATAAGTACAAATATAATTTAAATAGTTTAATTTGTCTAATAAATTAATAATATTAAAATATTTTTTAATATATAAAATATTTTTTAATATATAAAATATTTTTTAAAATGTAAATTATGATATTTATTTTAATTATATATTTCTATTTGTTAGAAATTTTTTAAATAAATCTTTAGGTTAAATAGATTTTATAATTAATAAAATATATCTCATGTATTAATAGTATTCAAATTTTGTATACAATATTGAAAATAATTTAAATTTTTAAGTATTTATTTTAATATTATGTTCCTATTTATTAAAAAATTTTAGTTTACTAGAATATAAGACTGTAAAGTACTAAAATATTTTTTATATATTAATTATTTTAAAATGCATATATTGTTACATTTATTTTAATATTATATTTCTACTTATTATAAAACTTTAGAGTCAAATTTTTTGAATTAATAAAGTCAAAAAGCATTATTGTTAAAAGGGGTTTTAGTGTCTCTTAGTGAAAACTCAGGGATCTACATGATCATTTTCCCAAACCTTGGGAAGTGACATTTTCATTATTTACGCTTAATTGCATATGTGATTATATGATTTAAGTATAATAATTAAAATTTTAAAGTATAATATATTAATTTAAGTAATACTCACTTATAAAATAGATATTATATAATTCGAGTAGTAATCAATGAAAAATATGATGTATAATCAATTATTACAAATTCATAACACTATTAGTATACAATGAAATAAACTATCACTAAAATATATTAATTGAAAATAAGGCAACATCAATTAAGGTATAAATTACGTATCCAACTATATAAGTATAATGTTAAATAAATTTAATTTTTATGACTCATAAAAAACTATTGCAATTTGGAGCAATAAATAAATAGTTTTAAAATTGTAGTCAACATTATTGTTAAATTATAAGGTTGAATTTATCTGTAAGAGAAAATTTACCTTTTAATACTTAATTGAGGAAGCAAATTAATGTTTTAATATATTTTCTTTTTTCTTGATTGCATTAATTTCCTAATGTGTTTTTTATACAAATTGTTTATTTGAAATGCATTTACTGTGCTTAAAACATTAATTAAAGATAAATAAATGGTGACTTAGTTGAATTGGATTCAAAGTAAATGCTAATTTGCAAATCTTAAAATTTCAATATAAAAATTAATTTTCACTATTCCTGTGATAATCATATAATAAATTAATAAATAAATAATTTGTTTTATCTTAAACATTTGAAAAATAAAAATTTGAGCTGTACAAATTGCATATGCAATTGTTAAAATTGAAATTTTGGTTGAAGTGATGAGATATCAAAGAATTTATTTTGGAAAGAAAATGAGTACAAATAATTTGAATTAATAAAATAGGCATATCTATAATGATCAAAAGCTCAAGTATAAATAAGTTGAGTTTAAGAAATCTCATGAAGTCAAGAAGATTAAAAAGAAAAAAAAAATGTTCCAACATAATTAGATTAGGTAAGTTCCTAATATTTTAACTTACAATGTTGATTGTAGTTTATAGAAAATTGAATAGGGGTTACAATAGTGAAATTTTAATATATTGTTGTAAGTTGATATTTACTGAAATAAGAGGAGTAAAATGAGATTCACCTTAATAATATTATTTGTTTTTCGTAATAAAGGTACCTTTGAATTTTATAATATCAACTTGGAATTTAACCAATAATGTTGAAACATAACGTAGGCACTGAGAACTTGAAACACAAAAGTAGTGAACTAATTAATTGAAGTAATTGAACCCATAAGTGAGAAAGTTTAACCAAAATATGAAACTTATCTAACCATATATAAAATCTAAAAAGTAAATTTGGTATCTAACCCAATTTATTAAAATCTTACATAAATAATCGGAATATTCAACACAATACTAGTGAAATTATTAGTTGAAACTCATGTACCAATAAAGGAGAAAGTTTAACCAAAAGTAGGGATTAGTCCAACGAGAAATGAAATTTACTTATAATTTAACCCAAAATATTGTTACTTAACGAATTTAATAGAAATATTAAACACAAAACTCATGGATTGAAAAGTTGAAATATATTAACCTATAATTGAGAAAGATTAACCAAAATTAGGGATTAGTCCAACGAGAAATGAAATTTACTTATAATTTAACCCAAAATATTGTTACTTAACGAATTTAATAGAAATATTAAACACAAAACTCATGGATTGAAAAGTTGAAATATATTAACCTATAATTGAGAAAGATTAACCAAAATTAGGGATTAGTCCAACCAAAAATAAAATCTTACAAAGTAGATTTAATATTTAACCCAAATTATTGGAATCTTAACTAGATAATAGGAACACTCAACATAAAACTAGTGGAATTATTAGTTGAAATAAATGAACCTATATGAGAGAAAGTTTAACCAAAATCAGGAAAATTATCCAATGAGAAATAATATATACTTGGAATTTAACCCAAAATATTAGTATTTAACGATTTTAGTAGGAATACTAAACACAAAACTAGTGGATTGAAAAGTTGAAACATATAAGGCTATAGTTGAGAAAGATTAACCAAATCAGGAACCAATAGAACCAAAAATAAAATTTTACAAAGTAAAATCGGTATCTAACCCAAATTATTGAAATCTTACCTCGATAATAGGAAGATTCAACACAAAATCACTGGAATTATTAGTTGAAATATATGAACCCATAATGGAGAAAGTTTAACCAAAATAAGGAATTATTCCGATGAGAAATAAAATTTACTTGGAATTTAACCAAAAATATTGATTTTTAACGATTTTAGTAGGAATAATAAACACAAAACTAATGGATTGAAAAGTTGAAATATATTAACCTTAAATTGAGAAAGTTTAACCAAAATTTGATACAAATCCAACCAAAAATTAAACGCTACAAAGTAATTTGGTACTTAACCCAAATAATTGAAATCTTACCTAGATAATGGGAACATTCAACACAAAGCTAGTGAAATTATTAGCTGAAACCCTTATACCAATAAGAGAGAAAGCTTAACCAAAATTAGGAACTCATCCTACGAGAACTGAAATTTATTTGTAATTTAACCCAAAATATTGGTATTTAATGCATTTAGTTGGAACATTAAACACAAAACTAGTGGATTGAAAAATTGAAATAAATGAACCAATAAATGAGAAAGACTAACCGAAATTAGAGACATGCAAAATAAACTTGAAACATCCACCCATTAAATTGGTATTTAACCAAAAAAATTGGAATATAATTATTTTTATAATTTCTTAACATTTATTTATGTTAAAAAAATTTAAAATATTTTTCTCATTTAATTGATTTTTTATGTTTCAGATTTAAATTTTTCATATTTTTTTCATTTTACTATATTTTTTAAGCATTAAAAACAAATTTTAAAAATTATTTAATGAACAACCGGTGAAATACCGGTTGTTCTAGTTTTTGGCAGCGGCTGTATAAGATACAGCGCTGCACTGTAAGATGACTCAATAATTTGGGACGGATAAAAAATATCGTAAAAGTAATTTAGGATGCCATAAATTCATACTGGTGTCTAGTTCTAAACTTTATCTCCATATTTCAAACATTCATCGCTTTGTGGCCCCTATTTTCTTTGTTTTTCTAACTTTCTTCCGGTGGCGGAGCCCACCATTGTAAGAGTTAATTTTGTTTTTTGACATTTTTTTCATTGTCTAGCCCACCACCTTGTTTGACTCTTCTCTGGAAAAAGTTGCTTTTCTATATTTTTTTTCAGAACTTGACTAGCATACAGAATCTGTAAGCTACAGACTGCAGCATCAGCCGTTGGATGTGGTTGGATGTGGAGTGAGAAACTAAACAATAGAAGATCGGACGGTGGGATGACGGGAGATGTTAGACTGGTCCTTTTTTTCAATGCCGAACCTGCCGAGCCCACCAACCTGTTCTCATTTTATTTTTTTGGCAAACCCTTACATACATTTAATATATCTTACATCAAACAATGAATGGACGCCACACCACTCACTGTGTGAGTGGTTGTAATATATATTAAGGCCATATTTGCTTGGGGGTTGAGAAGTGAGGAGAGGAAAAGAATTTAATTTTTTTTATACTTTTTATTGTTTGGTTGGACTAAATTTAATGGAATTGAATTTTTATTGAAATTTAATTTCCATCAATTTAAAGAATTTGTATTCATTATCAATGACTAAGGATTTCAAATTTCTTATCTATTTAAACACAAAAATTCTAATATTATCCTCTAAACAAAATCAATTTTAAATAAATGAAAGTATAAATAATTTATATTTATTTTATTAAATTAATAGGATAAATTTATTTGACAAAAGAAAAAACAGTAAAGTGACTCGCCGGAAGGTCACCGAAGACTCGCTGGAGTTTCGCCGGAGAGCGCGTTTTCATCAAAACCGGTACCAATAGAATCCTCATGAGCCGATCTACAACTTTATGGGGTTAGAAATGCTAATATACATTATTATTTACCTCAAGTCTTGTTTAAATACTTGGGAAAATTTTAACTCAACTATATAGTGTATTTTCTTCAAAATAAACATTTACAATGAGTAAATCGTCCATTTTTTTAATTATTATTATGCATTTAACGCGATGAAAAATGGTAGTCAACGATGGTCAACGGCGCCGGTCAATGACGATCAACAGAGGTCAATGCGGCAGCTGTTCATGGCCAAATGCTGTAATTTTTAAAAAATATTTTTTTTATTTAATTAAGTAATTTTTAGATTAAATTAATTCATAGTTTTATTATGTTTTAATTTATTAACAATATTAACATTAAAGATAGTGGGTATATTTGTCCAAATAAAAAATATGTAATTTCTTTTCCTTTCAAATTTTATGTAAAACCAAATAATAACAATTAATTTTTGCACTCTTTTCCTCTAATCTCCTCTCCATTTCTCTCTTTTTTTTCTCCTTTCGTCTCCTCCCCTTTGTTAAAACCAAACACCACATAAATGTATGTTAGAAGAATCCTTTTTATTTTATTCAGGCTTTCATTTCCTTTCATCCGCGGGGTAGGTACTTTTAAAAAGAAAATTATATTTTAAAAATATTTTCAACATTTATTTTTAATTAAATATTATATTATCAAATTACTCTTTATAAAATTTACCGTTATAGACAATCAGAGTTACTAGATACAATTTTATAATTGTGTAAAAAAAATCGTTTTTTAATTTTTTTTTCATTTTAATTTTCTCCTCGACTTCACTGGTAAATATTTACTCTAAAAAAGAGTGGCTGTTAAAACAAAAATAAAATAAATAATTGGGCATTGGTTTGGATAAGATGGACAACATTTATTGGGACTCTATATCATTGGGCGGTGGAACTTGGCGGTTGGACCGTTGCGCTTTTAATAAATTAATTTGTAAGCAGTTTTTTTTATTCGTTGATATATTATAATTAGAGCTCTACTAATATAATCAGACGTCAATAAGATACTCTCTTCAATAATTTTATTGTAGCACAACTCGAATATCAACTTTTCGCTTAAAATTAAAAGGAGATCTACCATCACTATTAATACTGGAGGGGAATCAATTCTACCCCAATGTGGGGAGAAAAAAACAACGTCTAAGTTCTCAATAATTTTAGTGTGAATAAAAGTTCAGTTCGTGACTATGAAATTAATCGGAGTTGTTCCGATGGTTACCGCAAGAGTGTTGATGTTTGAAGAAAGAGAGCTTGGGCAAAATAAATTAATTTTAGGGTAACTTTGGGATTTTGATGAGCGTGTATAGCAAAAAATTATATTTTTAAATTTGACAGTGTATTGAGTAAATGAGTGTCCAAAATATTATTTAGAGTATAAATAATCTCACCTAAAAAAATTATTTACTTTAATAAAGACAATCATTTACGTGATTCGACTTAAAATCTACATTTACGAGCAAAAGATAAAACTAACTTCATTAATAAATAAAAATTTACCAAATTAAGAAAAAATACCCTCAAAACTCAAAATCCCAATATACCCAACTAAACCATTAGTAGAACACTCAAATAAAAATACTATTCAATTTCTCAAATTACTTCCCTTATAATTACTTTCAACTTTCACACTTTAGGATGATCTTTAAATGACAAACTGCCCCTCTGTCTATGCCTCTATGGGAGTGCGTGGCTCAACTATTTCTCTCAATTTTAGTAATTTGTCAACTTGTTTAGTCCACCGAATTCGGAACCCAATCTTGTGCCGCCATTTCTTAAAAAGCTCTCCAAATGCATTAAAGTGTCTAGTATTTCAATAACCAACTCTATATATTTGTTGGCAATTTTAAATGTATTTAATTCACTTTTTTTGACTTTTCAACACACAGCATATGGAGAAAAATAATTATGTTTTCGTTCTATTTTTTTCAATTGTTAGTATGATAATCAGCCAAATATATACAACATACCATTCTATAACTCTGATACTTTATAATATATACCAATCAAGCCCCAAGTCTAAGACTGTCTCATAAAACTATTAAAAATTTTGAACCTAATACTTCAACGCATCACTAAAAAGTTTTTTAAATTAGATTTTATTACTTATTAACGAGTCATATCAATCAATAAATTTTAAGACTTTTTAAGTGAGTTTTTTTTTTATTGAAGAGAGAGAAAAGTACTATCTCATTTGAAGGGTTTTTTAAAACCTTAAATTTATTCTATTTTTTCTCATAATTTCATGAAGAGAAAGAAGTATCATATTTGCTATTGTTTTTGTAGAGAAATTTTTTTGATTAAAATAATATATTTATACTTTTATTTAAAGAATCTTTTAATTTTTTTCCACTCTTTCATTTACAATATATAGAAGTAAATAAATATTTAAAAAAAATTAAATTTAGAAGAATATTTTAGTGATCTTCTTAGATCTACTTAGTGCATGTTTGGTATAATTTATGTAATGCTCATAAGTATTTATTTAATCTCAAAAATTCTTATCATAATTTTTATTACTATTTATTTTTTTTAGAGATTTTATAATTTAAATAAGTTATGTTATTTCTACTAGTAAAATCTCAAATTAGGAATAGAGATTGAAATTTTTTTAAATATTAAAATATTCTCTACTTATTTGACTTTTTTTCATAACATAATTTTAAAAACTTATCTATTAAAATAATTTTATAAATTTTTAATAAAATTTTTTATTAACAATCAACAACTAAAATTTTTTAAATAAAAATTTTATTTACAAAAATTTTGTTATCAAAAACTCTATTTAAATAAATTTTATTTAAAAAATTATATTAAACGGAGCCTTACCCTCGCGAATCGCGATACCACAACTATTTTGAAGAAATCGAAGAATGGAAAGAATTGAAAAGGCAAAACCGCGTTGTAAAAGAGGACGTGGATCAAAGTACCCGTCTACCTAACCTAAACGGGTACAGAGACCTTTTGTTTTTTATTTTTGCAATAGGTACAGTTACGTATGACTGAAGAAAAAAAAAAAAAATGAAAAGCATAGGGTAGAAGAAAACAAAGCTACCCATTGGCTTCGTGTTGCAACTCTGCAACAGAATGTCAAATCGACAATGAAATTTCTTTGTCCATTTTTCACGTGCACAACCATAAAAAAGAAAAAAAATATCACAATTGTATGTATATGCTGGTGGGTCCTTTTCAAATTTGAAAAGAGGATTTTAATTTTTCGTGGAATTTGTGTTACTTCAAATCATTTTATAGAAATTAGGAATGGCAATGGCGAGGAGAGGGGAGGGGACTAATCTCTTCGTATTTATTTTTGATATTTTGCGTATGTTACCCTCTCCTCCCTATTCCCATTATAATTACTTGAGAGAATCTCATTTTCCTCCCCGAATAATAACAGGAAATTTTTGAGGGTTTTTGATCCCCGTATAATTAATGTATTTTTTAGTTAATTATATTAAAATAAAAAATTCAAACAAAAGTAAAGTTCGAAATATATTTTACATTAACATTGATCCATTATAAAAGTCACATGCAAAATATAAATTATCAAAATAATTATCTTTGTCAATCTTCATAATCCTACAATAAAAAGAAAAAGAATTTACTTTTATATCAACAATAAAATAAATGAAATAAATATAGATACTTAATTAATATTTTTAATAAAATAAAATTAAAATTAAAACAAAATTTTTGGGTTAATAGAATCTACCCGACTTTTTTAATGTCTTAAATAAAAATTTAAGACTTTAATTAGTTAATTAAGCCTAGAAGTTTAATAATATGAATATTTTAATATTTGTTACTTTTACCAATAGTTATAATTTTATAATATAATTCAAATTTTATTATTTATTTACTAATAATTTTAAAAAATAAAAATAAAAATAAAATTAAAAATTAAAATGGAGAAATGGAGATGGGATGGGGATTCCACCTCATCCCCGCCCCTTCCCCATTTTAATTTTTAATTTTATTTTTATTTTTTAAAATTACTGAGAAGGGGATGGGGATTCTACCTCATCCCCGCCCCTTCCCGAATAAGAAATTAGGTATAGAATTATGCATGTACTCTCCCTAAATAGGAAAAATTACCGAGAATATCCGTCCCCGAATGAAAAATTGGGTATAAAATTTATTCTACTTTTTCTCATAATTTCATGAAGAGAAAGAAGTATCATATTTGCTATTGTTTTTGTCGAGAAATTTTTTTGATTAAAATAATATATTTATACTTTTATTTAAAGAATCTTTTAATTTTTTTTCCACTCTTTCATTTACAATATATAAAAGTAAATAAGTATTTAAAGAATTAAATTTAGAAGAATATTTTAGTGATCCTCTTAGATTTACTTAGTGTCTATTTGGTATAATTTATGTAATGCTCATAAATATTTATTTAGTTTTATAAATTCTTATCATAATTTTTGTTACTGTTTATTCTTTTAAGAGATTTTACAGTTTAAATAAGTTATTTTATTTCTACTAATAAAATCTCAAATTAAGAGTAGAGATTGAAATTTATTTTAAATATTAAAATATCTAAAATATTATCTACTTATTTGACATTCTTTTCATAACATAACTTTAAAAATTTACCAATTAAAATAATTTCATAAATTTTTAATAAAATTTTTTATTAACAATCAACAACTAAAATTTTTTAAATAAAAATTTTATTTATAAAAATTTTGTTATCAAAAATTTTATTTAAAAAATTATATTAAACGGAGCCTTACCTCGCGAATCGCGATACCACAACTATTTTGAAGAAATCGAAGAATGGAAAGAATTGAAAAGGCAAAACCGCGTTCTAAAAGAGGACGTCGCTCAACGCACCGAGGCCACTAATGACAAATAGCTACACATTTTGAAGTAGACTCCTAGCATCTACCTAACCTAAACGGGTACAAAGACCTTTTGTTTTTTTTGACAATAGGTGCAGATACGTACGAATGCATTAATTAATGAAAAGCAGAGAGTAGAAGAAAACAAAGCTACGTCGCCAGACACGTTGCAGAAGGGATTCTGGAATGCATTAATTAAGGGGCCTTAAGTATTCAATAGTCCAAGAAATGAGAAGGTAGAGCGTAGAAGAAAACAAAGCCACGTCGCCAGACTCGTTGCAGAAGGGATTATGGAATGCATTAATTAAGGGGTCTTAAATATTAAGTAGTGACATCTTTTTAGTGTTTTTCCATAAGAAGATGCTGGAATGCATTAATTAAGAGGCCCACTGTGATTAATTCATAACTACTAGTAATTTGTTTGTATTCGAGTTGCTCCTTTGTATAACTAGACGTGAAAATGAGTGTTTGGTGGGGTGGTGGAGTCGAGGGTTCTAAGAGCAACAAAACTAAATTCTGAAGCAATTGTTCTGACTCTTGAGTGCTTATATTCATTTCATTAATCTCGGAAGATATGGCGTCTCATAAGGTGCCTGGTAAGCGCAAATTGATAGGTGCCAAATCAGAATACTATTTTATGCTTTATGCAGGTACTGAACAAGTGAAGAGCTACGACCGGATTGATTTTGGTATGTTTGGTCGGAGTTGGGCTCCCATTGTTTCTTGGGCCGTGATAGTTGTTCCCCACGAGCCGGAGAGTAATTGGAGAAAAAATTTACCTCCTCCAAGCGTCAATAATATGGACCCCGCTAGCTCGCTTTGTGTTATTGCATCTGGTTCTTCTAATGGTTTTAAGCCCATAGATGATGATAAAAATGATCGTCCTTTTCATGGCGTTAGAACTACAGTTCCATTGAACAAATTGAAATATGATCGTGAAGTGTTGCGCGGAGGTTCTCTTGTTTTGGAGATTAATCTTTTAGAGGTTTTTCACGGAGGAGATGTCGTGGATTCTGATCATACTTTTGATGGTCAAGTGTTTTGGAACTTGTACTCGAATTGAATATTGTACGGTGAGATAAGTTGATGTGTGTATTAATGGTATTATCTAATATAAACATAGGATTGGACATATAGTTGTGTCAATGTATTGTGTAATTTAACTACCTCTAGATAATATTATAGTTTGTGTAATGATTGTAATTGATGTTTTGTTGGAGGATCCTTTAGTATGCTTATAAAAAGGATTCAAGTGTGTTGTAACGAGCAGAGCTCTTCTAAGTCTAGTCCATAAATAAATAAAAGAGTTGACTATAATGTAATATTGTGGGGTCTTCTACTGTGTCTATAAAAGGATCCAAGTGTGTTGTAATATGAGTAGAGATTCATGAATTTAGTCTATAAATAAATTAAACAAGTGTTTTATATAGTTCTTTTATGAACATGTATGGTCTCATTTCCTTCATAAAGCAATGTATATACGTAGAGATTCATGAATTTAGTCTATAAATAAATTAAACAAGTGTTTTATATAGTCCTTTTATGAACATGTATGGTCTCATTTCCTTCATAAAGCAATGTATAGCCGTTGTGACAAAATCTTATTACTCAAGTGTACTCATGAATCCTTTACACAAATGTATAGCGGTTGTGACAAAACCTTATTACTCAAGTTTACTCATGAATCCTTTACACAAATGTTACAAATGTATAATAACAAAATTGAAAAGTCATTTTCACACGTTACAAATATTTACTAACAAAATTGAAATAACATTATTACAAATTAGAACAATATGTAATAACAAAAAATAAATAAATAAACTCGAGGCTTGTAAAGTTAATAGTTTATTTAAAACAAATTCGCATCTTCTCAATGGTGCTTAATTTATATCAACCTCTGTCTTTCAAGATGCAATGGATTCGAATAGTCTCATCAGCACAATCATACTATTCTATCAAATTTGAAACTAGTGTTTGAACTAAAATGAGAGAAAATTTGTTTCAGATAGAAGAAGGAAATGTCACTTCAATTTTGTGTGTTTTGCAAATAAAATTAGAAACCAATTTATAGAATTTTTGGAGGACATTTTTGGTATAGAAAAATTAGGCAGTAACTATTGAATTTAGTACTTAAAATAAAATCTATAACAATAGACATCTAACTCAAAATTAGCCTTCAAATAATTGAATGCTTATTTAATTCCTATATTTTAACTTAAATATCCGTTTAGTCTCATATTATAAAATATATCTCAAAATACCCATGTATATTTTGGTTTTATGATAATACCCTTCAAATAATATTCTTGACATGAATTAATTATCTATAAAATATTAATTAGCATCTTAACCAATAATTAATTATTAGCAAATTAATTAACAAATATTAGGAGTGAAAGAACTAATATTTCCTGTACTCTTGCAACAATCTTACTAATAATTATTTATAAATAAATAATTATTAGCCAACTTAAAAATTAACATTTTAAGTAAAATAATGATATAAAATGTTTATTAATATCTTTACAACAATATTAATAATAATTGTTTAATAAAAATTAATTTACTAAATTAATTCTAAAGTAAACTAATAATATAAAAATTTGGGTAAATTTTTATGTTACTTTTAAGATAAATTTTGATAAATTAACATTTTTTATAAATATCCCTATGTTATCGTAAAAAGAAAAAAAAATTAAGGGTAGTAATGAAATATACTTGGCATCATGAGTGTCTTGAGATGTGTGTGTCTCTCTCTTTCTATATATATATAACACTTAAATCAAAATATAAAGATTAAATGAGCTATCTTTATATTCATCCCACTTTTAGACATACTTTGTTAAATTGTCTCTTCTAGAAAAGAGGTCGTTTGCAACAGTGAAGGAATTTCATATCAAGGTTACAAACAAGAAAACGAATGGTTCTCGCCAATTGCATTTGACTTAGTCGACTGAGATACGGCAAAAGCAAGGTAGAATCTAAAATTACATAAGAGTTTAATAGGCAATAATCTTCCTATAATTAATGAATAGCTCAATATCTTGACATGACCTCACAAATGTAGGATTTCAATCTCCGTGTCGTTTATTTTTTGAAATTTTTATTACTTGAGTTTAGATTAGTTAATTTAAGATAATAATTGATCTACATTTATAAAACATATCTAAATTTTCCTACGTATTAAAATACTAAATGTGATATAAGAACCAGCTATAAGTAGGTTAAATTGATGATTTGGTATAATTATAATGATTATTATTTTTAATTGATCGATGGATTGAAATTTTAGTACCCATATATTTTTTCAATACGGACAATTTTAGAGAGTAAGCTTTTGAATAAATTACAATACTATACTATTTTAAAAAAATTAAAAACTCTTAAATTTTATAATTTAAAAAAGTATCCGCATAAAAATTTTTTAAGGGTGGCGGCATTGTTGCTGGCTTTGTGTTATTGCATCTGGCTTTAGTAATGGTTATAATGTTTAAATAACATAACTACCTTTTTCTCAGGAATATTCATGTTGTATCACCAAGAATCAATAACGAATTATGCGAAAGCGTACCTAAATCTGTAACACTAAATTACTGTATAATGTTATGTGGTTGACCTTCCAAATCTATACATTTTCTTAGAGAATCCTTTAAATTTCTCACTACTCTTTCACTGATGATAGGATGTCAGTAGAGAATGGAAAGATAAGTGTGATATGTGGACCATAACCACTTATATAGACAACCTTTTTCCTATTGTCATTAGATATTTTTAATTCTACCCATTATAGAATTAGAATACAATTAGCTCTTTACACATTAAAAGCTCACACCCTATTAGATACATTAAAGTTGATAATTTCGAAAACCTTAATTGATCACTTCTAATTGGGCTTAATGTTGGTATGAATTCAAATGCTATTTGTGTGAATGTGCAAGTGTACACAATAAGTAATATAATAATAAGTATTCAAGATCATCTCCACATGGATTGATGTTAATAAAATTGTTACAACAATCTTAACAGCTCAGTTTGCCTTAAATGAAAATAGATTAACAATTAAACTAATAACTTCATAATAAAATGCAGTAAATAAATATGCAGAAAAACTTTAACGTCTCACACACAAGGATAAAATCAATAGGAATGAATTAGTTGAGTGATTAAACTCTCTTAATGGTCTTGATTATTTCTTCTAATTCTAAGTTCAGTTGCTACAACATCTGTTACAGCATTGAGCATAATCCTTATGTATCCTCAAATGTTGCATGTTGGATGTCTTCTAGCTATATGCAACCTAACAGTAACCAATTGTTATGCCAACATAAGATATAATATTACACGTTTAGGTTCTATTTACCCTACAAGGTGAATCCCTATGTCTAGTTCCTCATTATTTTTAGAATAACCATGACCATTTTGGAATTAAGTTAAACTTAACTCAAGAAATCTAATTTAAAACCAAGTATTATTCTGATATGTTCCACTAAGAGAGGCCCTTCTGTGGCTCTTTCTTAGCTTGTATCATTAAATGAGTGATCAGCCGAAATAATGAATAGAAATAAGCTTTACTAAAACAAAATGCTATAGCAAACACACAACAACATATAAATTCAGTAAACGACCCATTAAGATTATTTATCACTCAACCACAAGTAAATTTAGTTCATAATTTGTGAAAAAAAAGTAAACAACAAAGTTTCAGCCATAAAATACATCTTCATGATCAAAGAATAAACAAGAAAACAAGAAAAGAATAAGAAAGACTGAATTCCTATTGATTCTCGCAAATTCTCTATTGGCGCGGCCTTGATTCTTGCTCTTGAATTCTATTTTTCCGTTTTTTCTTTTTGATTTTTGATATTGGTTGATGGACTCCCTTTTTTCTCTGCGTGTGTGCCTATTTTATAGCTTGAAATTAGGGTAAACAGAGGTCTATGACGCACAACTTCCAGATTAAGAAAGTACATAGCACAATATGTTAATTGGTTTGCGTGAAATTTTTTTCTGTCAATGTTTTAGGATTGCTACAGCGTTGGTTGCTACAGCAATGACTACAACATCTGCATTGTTCCAGATTTGCTCCAATTCTTCTATAGCCATGTTCTTTTATCCTTTTTGTAAGCCCATTCCCACAACATCCTTCCCATGAAATTTGAACTTTTGGTTACCTACAATTATGCACATGTTTAAGCACACAATTATTCGAAATCAAGCAAACTTTATTAAACTTAAACTAAAATGGATGTTAATGGAAACTATCTTTAAAATGCACTAAAACACATCAATTACTCTCTAAGTAATCTTGATTTAAGACTAAAAGTATCATGATAACTCTCATTTTATAGAGTTATCACTTAACCTTATATGACAGTCTGCTACACATAATTATTCACATATAAGACCAATGTTGGATTAAGAATTCAACAATTTTAGATTAAAAAATCCAACAATCTCCCACTTGGGCTATATGTGTAACTTTATAATTATCCTTTGGCAAAAAATAACTGCGTTATTACCGAAATATATCTATAACCAATCCGATCTATCAATCATACCAATATAAGATCAAAGCGGCCTTCGTTACAATTATCATAACTCGACCCATCAACGGTCACTATGCCAATATAACTGAATGACATGGATCATGATGTGGATGTTTAGTATGGAAATTTCATGCAATGTGGTCTTAACATGCCTATTTCTAATTGGTTCACCTTAAACTTTAGTGAGATCAAACCATACTAAAATCAAAGTCTAAATAAACTAAAAACTTATTTCTACAGAAAATAACCTAAAATATCAATAAATTGAAATAATTGAAAAATATCTATATTATAAGAGCATTTAAAATCACAAACTTCCATTAAAACTGAATATCCATTAATGACACAACACCCATATGAGCAACATGCTCATGAAATATCTTGGTGTGGTAGTCTTTTAGTACGTGCATCTGCAACCATGGAGTCTATTCTGATGTGCTCTATAGACAATTGTTCGCTCTTAACTCTTTCTTTAACAACTAGAAACTTGATATCTATATACTTGGACTTCGTAGAACTCTTGTTGTTATTGGAATACAACACTGCTGACTTATTGTTACAAAATAATCTAAGTGGTCTATCAACATTATTTATAATACATAGCCCCATGATAAAATTTCACAGTCATATTATATGATTGGACGCCTCATAACATGTTATAAATTCTACTGCTATCGTAAAAGAGGCTGTAAGGGACTGTTTAATACTCTTCCAAGCTAGTAGATAGATGTAACTCGAAGTGGATTTCATATTATCTTAGCACTAGCAAAATTGGAGTCAATATACCCAATGATCTCAAGCGATCCGATCTCCGATATGTGAGCATGCAGTCTTTTTCTCTTTGTAAATACTGTAAGACTCATTTAACTGCTTTCCAATGGTCTATTATTAGATTACTTAAATATTTGCAAGACATCCTTGTAATGTATGCAATATCCAATTACAAGGAAACTTGAGCATACATTAAACTTTCCATTGCTGACGCATAAGGACTCTTCTGTATTTCTTTTTTCTCATAATCATTCTTAGGGCACTGATTGAGACTAAACTTGTCTCCCCTAGCCACAAGGGTATCACTTGATCTATAATCTTGCATGCCCTATCTATTGAGAATTATTTCGATATAGTTCCTTTGTGATAATCTTAGAATACATTGGAAGCAATCCAAGTGTGTTTGTATGCCTAATACAAAAGAGGCATCACTGAAATCTTTCATCTCAAAATTCTTATATAAAAATATTTTGGTGTCGTGCAATAAGCATATATTGCTGTTAGCAAGCAAAATGTCATCAACATATAAAACGAAAAAAAAAATACACTTGCTCCCACAAAACTTATAGTATATACAATTATCGACCAAATTCATCTCAAAACCAAATGAGATGATCACTTGATGAAACTTAAAATACCATTGTCGAGATACTTGTTTGACCCTATAGATGGATCTCTTAAGTTTGCAAACCATATTCTTTGGGTCTCTAGGCACAAAGTTTTCTAGCTGCACCATATAGATTGTAACTCAAGATTGAAATGCATCACCAATGCTATTATAATTCTGAAAGAGTCTTTCGAAAAAACCAGAGAGAATGTCTTTTTATAGCCGATGCCTTCTCTTCGTGTAAAGCCTTTTGCGGCAAGATGCGCCTTGTATCTCTCCACATTGCCTTTCGAATCCCTCTTGGTTCTAAATATTCATTTGTAACCAATAGGTTTCACAACTTCTAGTGATGGGACAAGATCTATACTCAACATGCACCATGAGCTTAATATTCCTTATTAGTGCCAATTAAATCATGAGGGGGGTTTCTACTCCTCATAAATCACACTTTAATCAATATGGTGCTAAGGACTTATCGTGCTAAACAGAAATAACCTTGCACTAGGGAGCCGATTATACCAGTACAGTATCTAGACAAGATTATTACTATCTATCAACGAAAAGTCAAAACATCCACATAAATCAAAGGGGAAGAAAAAGTAAATTTACCAAATAAAGCCCAAGGAATATGTTGAGACTTCACATTCAATCCAAACTTGAAAGAAAATTAACTACTCATAATTAAACTAGGGGTAAAATGAAAATTTATTAAAATACTTAGAAAATACAAGATGAAGAAGGAATTATAGAAAATGGAGCTAAAAAATGAATTCAGGGGTGTCAAATTAGAGGGGAGCCCCCTATTTATAGATACAACGAGTAAATCATGAACATCAGATTAAAATGATTTGGACACTTAAGATTGCGCTACGTGACAAATTCTGATTGGATAGAACACATCATCAAGGTTGTCATTCCGTGTATATGTATGTATCGTACGCACGTTTTTCGATCCACTAACATATGCCAAGTCACCGGTCAACTCCACATAAGCCTTTTAGTCCAATAGGATCGTGACACATCATCGATCAAGGTCAACTCATCAGTCAACGCCACATAAGCAGTCAAGCCATATCATTAGTCCAATCAAATGCTGCCACGTCATCGATTATTGCCACATCATCGATTCGTATATGTGAACAATGTCGTAAACAGTACCGTAAACAATATCGTATATGTGAACAGTACCGTACATGTGAACATTGCCGTGCATGTGAATTTTGTTATATACCATTTTATACTCCTAAGGTTTTCGACTATCCTGAGTTCAAAATGTTATCCATTTTGCTGTCTGATTTCTTGTTCCTTGTGAAATGACCATGATGCTCCCTAAAATATATAAAATACTTAATTATAATACAACACACATAATTAAATCACAAGGGACTTAAATACATAAAAATAGGGATGTTAGCGAGACTGGGAGTGTAAAATGACAATTTTCTCCTTTATAAATATACAATTTCTAATACTCAACACACCCCCCAATCAGCTTATTGCTAGTTCCTAGCAAATAAAGCGAAGACAAAATTCGAACCCAAAATGATTTTTTTAAAACAATCGTGTTTATTCAATTAGACTAATGACAACAATCAAATAAAAGTATAAGCATAATCTCCAGCCTAAAGAAATATCATCCCCACATCAACTGTCCACATAAATTAGTCCAGTAGACTTTATCACGGCTACAATAATCAAGCCACTTTCAAGAATGACATGTCAAACAAAAAATCTCACCGGTAGTAGTGATACTTTCACAAAGAAATTAAACCCAATAAAGATAGTCAATACAATGAATGGTAAATTGAAAGAAAATAATAAAAAAGTAATATCACACACTCTCACCAAGATGAAAGAAATATGGCCACAACTTAAAACTAACACGATCTTAAGTCAAACAAAATGCCAGTCAAACCAATGTTTTTTTTATGCATCGCTACATCTTTTTAGCCCATATAATTCGCTTCTATTTCAGACTATAATTCCCTAAAATCAAGAAGGACTTTTATTAGAATGTAACGTAGGTTAGGGATATGATTAACAAAGGAAGGGAAATAAAAGAAACAAAATATATGTTTGAGAAAAAGTAGAAATATTTTGGAGATTACAAGGTATATTTCGTTTATTTATTTATTTTCTTTTTTGAACTATTTTTTAAATATAATTTTTAATTTTTTATAGCACAACTTTACTGAACAAAATAATTATTTATATTTTTCTCAAACATGAATAGGTGATGGAATTTGTAAGATATCGGGTAATATTCCAAATACGAGTGGGTCAAGATGATAGGTTGACAAAGAAAGGTATTATTATTATTTTTTCTATAAAAGGCTCAAAAGAATTAACTATGGATATTTCATAAAAGTGATGGCTAGAAAGGCTCAAGCAGGTCAAATATGACCTTTCCATCGCCTTTTAGGGTTCTAAATAATCTTCCATATCTACGAGTTAGATAGACCTTCAGATGTAGCAACACACATTTTTTTTTAGAGGGTTGACTCAAAAGAAATCTAGAGATCATGTATAAAATAATAAACTGCTAAGCTGTATGAAGTTTGGGTAAAAAATGTTACTCTCCAAGAAAAATGACAGGCTCAAAAACTTACTTGGAATTTATTATGACACGTGCATTCCTTCAAGCAACTCATATTTGTCTCCGACATCAACATGTAGAGTAGCAAACATAATGTAACATAGCTCAAGACCAAAGATAATACAAATACTAATATTTGAAAGTTATCATGTCATCAAATGTTAAAAGGAAACAAAAAAATAATTTTTTCTAAATGATATTCTACCCGCAAACTTATTTTAAACATAAAAAATATACATGCAAAAAAGTGAAAATGATGTAGAAAAACTAATTGGCAAAAGAAGAAGTTGGAAAGATTACACTTAAAATGATTGTCGAAGCTTAATAATAAGGTAATAAAGAAAAAAAGAAAATGTTCAGAAAGTAAATTTTTTTTGCTTTTTTTTTTCAAACTAAGAAGACGCATTTCTAAAGTTATTACACTCCATATTCAGTCATTTTCGACTCAAAAATTTGAAAGTGTATATTAATAAAAGAGAAATTAGAAAGAAGAAGTTAGAAAAAAATGATTGTCAAAGCTTAATAAAGAAAAAGAAAATGTCTGAATTTTTTTTTTTACTTTCAAACTAAGAAGATGCGTTTCTAGAGTCACTACACTCCATATTCAACCATCTTTGACTCAAAAAGTTAGCCACGATTATTCTCTACAATAAAAAATCAGTAAAAACTTAACCAATATTGAGACATTCCACAATTGTCAACTATTCATATTCCCTCCCCCCAATCAGAACGAAACATTGTCCTCAATGTTTTAAAGAAAAGAAGTACAATTTAGAAGACATCACCTGGGTGTTGCAACACAGAAGAAAATATTTACAAGTAGAGAGTTAAATCTAATTTGCACTTCTTACTGCGGCTACTGTTACCATCATTATTTGGACACTCCAATATAAAGGTTATGGAATCTGGCTATGTTTTATAAGCTTGTAATAGATCAAGTAGCTCATTAGCAGTATGAGCACAAATAAAACCTTTTTTCGTTGTGGAAGGAATAAAATAGTTTTTTATTGTATGGTTAAGAAATGCGATAAAGCCATCATAAAAGTTATTAACATTTAACAAACCGATGGGTTTCTGGTGAATGTTCATATGGGTCCAAGATGCTAATGTGATAAGTGTCTCTAGAGTTGCAAGATCTTATGGTAGGAAAATAAAAGCATCATCATGATTTAGCATTTAAGTTATTCTCTCCTGCATACCTGAGACGACTAACTCTTCTCTAGTTGGTGAATCAGACAAATAGCCCAAAGGTTTTAGGGTTCTTGGGATGATGCCTAACACTTGGCTCCCTTTGACATAAGCAGCTCCTGAGACTAGTTTTGATAATCCTCGGTCACCTCCTCCATATACCAAGTGTAATTTCCTTGCTGCTATACTTCGACCAAGATCTTTGGCAGCCTCAATGAACTCTTTATATTTGCCATAGTTAAACCCAGAGAGCACACAAATGCTCTTGAATTGTTTATTAGGAGTAGCTGCCATTAGGATACTTCTAAAAAATAATTTGTGAGTGCTTGAAAAAATCATATTTAAGGATCTTGGCAACAATGATTCACAGCTGTATATGAGGTGATATGTCTGTGTCAATTAACGCGTAAAACACATGGCTCAAGAGTAGAAAAGGAAACAGAAAAAAGAAAAAAGTAAACAATGATAAATTATTAAAGACAAGAATGCAAATAATAAAATAACAGTGAAATGAAAGGATATTTACAGGTAGTTGTGATTATAGTTCACATTTTCCTCTAGTTTTACGTTCAGAAACGGCTTGAACGCCCTCTATGAGTCGAGGATAGATTTCCCATCCAGTTTTCTTATAAACTGGCAAATAAGGACATTTATGAAATTCTAGTTATGCAACCCAAGAGGCGGGATGAATTGGGATTTTAAAAATTAAGCTAAGCAAATCAGACAACAATTTAATCTAATGCCTTAATGGAATAAAAAATAATAAATTCAATAAAACATAATAATAAAGGAGTAAGGGAAGAGAGAGCAAGCACAATGATTTTTATGTGGTTCGGCAATCCCCTCCTACGCCCACGCCTCCAAGCTCACCGGGCTTGAGGATTTCACTAAGCAAGCCTCCAAGACTTCAAATGCTTATAATTGACTTCCAAGGTGTCAATGGACCTTCACAACAAGAGATTATCTCCAATCTCTTAACCCAAGTGTATCACAACACTTACAATCTTTTAACTTGATTTTACAAAAAGGATTACAAATGAATTTCTTTCACACAATGTGTTTGATCACAAATGAAAGCTCAATGTGTGAATGAATAAGATGAATACAAGGATTTTAAGCTTAATGAAAGTTTTATTCTCTATATTTTGTTCAATGATGATCGTTGGAATTGTTCATGTTTGGATTTGAATGAGCTTATTTATAGTTGGAGCTAAAAACTAGCCGTTATTGACTTTTTGCTCATTGTCGAATCGCCGTTAACTAGATGTATGATCGCCGTTTAACTGGTCAATATGACCGTTGTTTCAAATTGTCGGATCGTCGTTTTATAGATGTCGGATCGCCGTTAGTGTCCAGAGGCTAATCTTTCAATTATGTGCAATGTCGGTTAACCGTTATCTAGATATCGGATCTCCGTTAGTGTCCAGAGGCTAATCTTCAGTTCTGTTCAATGTCGGTGAGCCGTTATCAAGATGTTGGATCGCCGTTTTCTACAGTAACTGCTACAGTGAACTATTTTGTAAAATAACAATTTGATCCCAAAACTTTATATAACTGTACTATAACCCAAAACGTTATAAATTTTACAAATAGATCCAATTTCAGAATTTCTAAATAATGCTTACTATTCCTAAAACTTTTTGAAATTATGATATGGCCCAAAATGCTATGAATACTTTTCAAATAAATCATTCTCCAAAATTTAAGCAATACTTGTTGATTTCAAAGTTTTCAAAACTCTTTCAATTAAATTATAAACTTGAAAAACAACTAATTTCATAAAATCATTTTTTCATTAAATATAAAACCTTTAAAATGTGAAAATAACGATTTATTTAAAATGTATAAAAATAATTTGAGCTTTTAAAAACTTAATCATTCTTAATTTTGTTTGTTATCATCAAAATCAACATTATGAATACATAAATGTTAACAATCTCCCCATTTTTTATGATGACAAACTTTTCATGTATTTAAAGAATGATTGCACAAATTGCTCCCCCTAAATGTAAGTTTCTCTTACAATTTAGCTAAATTAACAAATTTAACCATATGTATTCTTCTCCCCCTCATCATCAAAAAGAAAACTTAGTGGAAAAGAAAAAGAGTAGCAAATTTGTTACCCATATTGCCGAGTAGAAATTTTGATAGAATCTCCCCCTAACAACAAGCATCACCTCAAATACAAGTTTAATAATATTACTCCCAAATTATTATAAATCATGATACAAGCCAACTCTATATACAAATCATCACATAATTCATCAATCATAAAAAGATAATGAACTATTATTCCATCAATTACCAAATCAACAACTTATAAAATTATCATATAAAACAACCATGTAGTCAAATCATCATTATATCCCAAAATCATCAAAATCATCACCATAATCATATCAATCATCAAAACAATACTCAAAGTGCATATTATTCTCCTCCTTTTGACAATATCGAAATGATATATTTCTTTGTCTCCCCCTTTGGACAATAAAAAATTCAAAATGCATATTATCCAAAATCATATTGTATGCTCCCCCTAAATATATGGCCAATTTAAAATTTAAACCAAAATGATTTTATCCAAAAACATATCATATTTATCTCTCACTTCATCATATAAAAAAATGATAGATAGATGCAATCGAAACAAGATCATCAAAAATCATTTGATGAAGATATTACCCATTTTGTGCGAGCAAAAATTTCGGCAAAATCTCCCCTTAAAAATGAACAAATCCTCAAATACACAACATAGTTAAAAACACTTCCATATAAGCTTAAACAATTATAACAAACCAACAACTCCGTCAATGATCTAATGTAACATTTTAATATAACTTAAGAAATCTTATATGCTTAAAAATCTTGAAATATATATATATATATATTCCCTTTTTCGATATCATTTAAAACAAGTAAGACATATTCAACAATACATCGATAAAGTACAAAAAATGCATTCATTCACTAATCATAGATTGTATAAGATCAAAGTTTCATCAAATTCAATGTAATCATCAATGCACATTCTTTATCATAAAAACTTAAGTAAAACATAAGTACTTAATGACAATATATAGATCATCAAAATCAACATATGACAATATATAGATCATCAAAATCAACATAGCTATTAAGAAAAGCCATCATTATAAGTAAAGAACAAGTGATCAAATTCACAAGTGCAATAAGTTATTTGTACAAATTTTATAAATGATATAACACAATTAATGGCATATGAATTCACACATACATAAGAGATGGACAATGATGATAGACAATTAAGAAGATGAAATCAAAGACCATACAATCATCAAAATCAAACAAAAGCATCATGATAAATCACTCAATGTTATACACAATAATAATTCCATCATGTAAACATACAAGCATACTTTCGCAAATTCAAGCTATTATCCATTTATCATGATCCACTCAAAAAAATCAATATGGCAAGAATTGTTACCAAGCAATTAAATCATCTTACTCATCATTTTCTCTTAGATCATGATCAAATGAGTATTCTCACAAGCTTTCATCAAGAAATTCTCTACCATTTATTGATTATGGTACCTACAAATAAAATATTCAAGTTGTGTGCTTTGGTACCCAAATATTCTTGAGTCCTTGAGTGTTAGCAATGGTTCCTTTTGGAGCCCAAATACATGTAACTCCATAACTTGCATTTCTTTTAACTGGACATCTAAGCTTCATGTGACCATTTTGATTGCAATAATGGCATACAATTTGATCATTAATAGAGGTAGTTTTAACAAAATAACTCTTATAATATTTTTGTTTCAAATTTGGCTTATAACCAATGTCTCCCTTGTCAAACACACATTTTTGTGAATTAAGCAAGTTATCCAACATCTTTTGCCCATTTGTGAATTTTAACACAACATCACTAAGTTCAAAGTTCTTTTTCTTGAGCATTTCATTTTCCTTTTTCAAATCATCTACATGTGGCTCTAGATGCTCATGTGAAGTGCTTGGTTTCTCATTTGATAATACAACTCTATTATGCAAAGTTTTATTCTTTATTTCTAGTACTTTAATCTTTTCATTTAATGAATCATTGCATTTTTGTAAAGCATTCTTTTCATTTTTCAAGTCATCTACATGTGATTTTAAATGCTCGTGTAAAGTGCTACATTTCTCATTTGATAATACAACTTTATCATGCAATGTTTTATTCTCTAATTCTAGGCATATACTCTTTGCGCTTAGAGATTCATTTTCATTTGTGAGCTCTACCATTTTCTTTTTAAGACATGCATTCTTTTTATCAATTTTCATCCACTCATCATACAATTCTTTAAACGCATCATGTAATTCATCATAAGTAGGAAGATCATTTACCTTATCAAGTTCATCATCCGATTCATCTTCAATTGCCATGAGAGCTAGATTTGTCATTTCTTGATGCTCTTCATCATCACTTGTTTCCTCATCGCTATCATCCAATGTGGCTACCACTGCTTTCTTCTTGAGCTTATTGAGAAGAGTATATTTCGTTCTTATATAGCCAGGCTTCTTGCACTCATAACATTTGATTACTTCATTCTTCTCTTTTAGGCTCTTGAGGTCTCTAAATTTTCTCTGCTCACTGAATTTCTTAAATACTTTTCTAAACCTCCTAGCCAGCATATCCATCTCTTCCTCATCCAGCTCGCTTTCCTCATCACTTTCATGTTTCGAGGCTTTGAGAGCAATGCTTTTCTTCTTCTCCACATTGCCTTTTTCGGCTGCCAAGTCTTCCTCATAAGAAATAAGAGAACCAATTAAATCATCAATAGGTAAGATATATAAATCTTTGGCTTCCTCAATGGCAGTCCTTTTTTGTCTCCAATCCTTAGGAAGTGACCTAATGATTTTCTTAACTTTCTCGCTATTTGAAAATGTCTTTCCTAGGGCTCCTAGAGTGTTCACTATTTCCGTAAATCTAGTATACATAGAATACACACTCTCATTTTGTTCCATTTGGAATAATTCATATTGTCGAGTGTACCTACTAATTTTAGACTCTTTCACTTGATTCGTGCCTTCATAAACAACTTCAAATTTATACAAAATTTTATTAGCACTTTCACAACTAGATACTCTATGAAACTCTTTCTTATCTAGTGCACAAAACAAGGCATTCATAACTTTGGAATTTAAAGAAGCTTTTTTTTTCCAATTCATTCCATTCCCGTGAAAGTTTTGGAATATCTTCCCCGACTTCGTTTTTAGTCAAAAGCATAAATGGACCATCATAAACAATTTTCCAAATTTCATAATCTAAAGCTTGTAAATAAATTCTCATCCTAGTTTTCCAATATGGGTAGTCATTACCATCAAAGAACGGTGGTCTAATTATAAATTGTCTTTCCCTAAAGGTTGAGTCATTATAGGTTGCCATGGATCTTTAATTCTAGATGGTTACGTCTACACAAGAGCACCTTTCTCTGATACCAAATGAAATTCTAGTTATGCAACCCAAGAGGGGGGTGAATTGAGATTTTAAAAATTAAGCTAAGCAAATCACACAACAATTTAATCTAATGCCTTAATGGAATAAAAAACAATAAATTCAATAAAGCATAATAATAAGAGAGCAAGGGAAGAGAGAGCAAACACAATGATTTTTATATGGTTTGGCAATCCCTGCCTACGTTCACGCCTCCAAGCTCACCGGGCTTGAGGATTTCACTAAGCAAGCCTCCAAGGCTTCAAATGCTTACAATTGACTTTCAAGGTGTCAATGGACCTTCACAACAAGAGATTATCCCCAATCTCTTAACCCAAGTGTATCACAACACTTACAATCTTTTAACTTGATTTTACAAAAAGGATTACAAATGAATTTCTCTCACACAATGTGTTTGATCACAAATGAAAGCTCAATGTGTGAATGAATGAGATGAATACAAAGATTTAAAGCTCAATGAAAGTTGTATTCTCTATATTTTTCTCAATAATGATCGTTGGAATTGTTCATGTTTGGATTTGAATGAGCTTATTTATAGTTGGAGCTAAAAACTAGCCGTTATTGACTTTTTGCTCATTGTCGAATCGCCGTTAACTAGATGTATGATTGCCGTTTGACTGGTCAATATGACCGTTGGCCCGTTTTATAGATGTCGGATCGTCGTTTTATAGATGTCGGATCGCCGTTAGTGTCCAGAGGCTAATCTTTCAATTCTGTGCAATGTCGGTTAGCCGTTATCCAGATGTCGGATCGCCGTTAGTGTCCAGAGGCTAATCTTCAGTTCTGTTCCATGTCGGTGAGCCGTTATCAAGATGTCGGTGAGTCGTTTTTTACAGTAACTGCTACAATGAACTATTTTGTGAAATAAAAGTTTGACCCCAAAACTTTATATAATTATACTATGGCCCAAAACGTTATAAATTTTACAAATAGGTCCAATTTCAGAATTTCTAAATAATGCTTACTATTCCCAAAACTTTCTGAAATTATGATATGACCCAAAATGCTATGAATACTTTTCAAATAAATCCTTCTCCAAAATTTCAAGGAATACTTATTGATTTCAAAGTTTTCAAAACTCTTTCAATTAAACCATAAACTTGAAAAATAACTAATTTCATAAAATTATTTTTTCATTAAATATAAAACCTTTAAAATGTGAAAATAATGATTTATTTAAAATGTATAAAAATAATTTGAGCTTTTAAAAACTTAATCATTCTTAATTTTGTTCGTTATCATCAAAATTAACATTATGAATACATAAATGTTAACAATTTATAGTCAGATTCCCAAGACTGTATCGTGCACGCGCTTTCTGGAATAATGGCCATAATTGAAGAATTGTTCTTTGTACATATCCACTAGGATGCGTTTCAAGAGACAAGAGGATATCATCCAGTAACTCTTTATTCAAGCCATCCCAAGTGAATTGAATATTGTCTTCCCTGTTATCAGACACCATTCCTAAAGAACATGGTTTTTTATCGCATCTCATTATGGTACATTTATGACAAGCAACAGAAAGTCTTCGAGCTATTCATTTTCTTGCATAATTTCTTTTTCCACAACCAGACATGTATGCAATAAATTTGAGAGGTAACTCATCTGCCAATCGTACTTTGGCCTCGATTAACCAACAAATGCCAGTAGGGATGTTATTCCTCATAAGCAATCGCAGCATGCGTTCGGATCAAGCTTTACAGATTGTAAGGAGGGCATTCTGAGGAAGTGAAGGAAATCGATTGTAAAGCTTTGTTAAAATCGCGTTTTCGTCCATACTTTCCCCTCAGAATATTAGCTATTATGAAAAATTGAAGTAACCAACTTTGATTGTCACGGAGTACCGTTATCCGCCACTTAACCGGGGTAACAAACTAAAGCACACAAACGAAGTAACAAACTAAAGCATACAAAGAAAATTAATTTCACAATTGTCCTCTTATTGAATTTACCTCGAGCGCCAACTAGATGTCATAGATACCTCCCTCAATTTCTCTGAGTTGTCTTTCTAAAGCCTCAACATGAGATACTAAATCTGGTGTTTGTAGATCCTAAATGTGATGTGTTTTACAAAATCGAATTTGACTTCTGAAATGAGATTTTACACGTTGAAGTCGTATAAGAAGGTTCAAGATGATCTGTTTAGTAGAGGCACACATGATTAAAAATGATAAAAGAAAAATTAATTGTTAAACAAATACACTTATGTCAAAATAATTTTAATCAACAAAAGAATAGTAAAAAGAAAGAAAAATATCAAATCACCGAAAAGAAAGAAAAATCTTAATTCAAATTTTGTGGGTCACTCAAATTTATTTCGGTGTCCTCTCTATGTAGTTGGTACTCTAGATATGACTTTCATCTTTGACCATTAACTTTAAAAGTGACATTATTCTTTGGATCCTTAATTTCAATTGCTCTATGTGGAAAGGCAGTGTGAACAATAAAGGGGCTAGACCATCGAGAGCATAACTTACCTAGGAATAGGGTGCAAACGAGAATTGAATAAAAGCACTTTCTGACCTAGTGTTGTATATTTAAGCTCAATTGCTATTGGTGCCAACATGTATATGTACACCACAAGTAATAAAGTAATGAGTATTCAAGATCGTCTCCACATAGACCGATGCTACTAGAAATGCTACAACAATCACAAAAGTGCAAACTTTCTTCTATCTTAACTTGATAAAATTAATAAGATTGACTAACTAATGAGAATAACAACTCAATAAAGTAAAAATGCAATTATGAATTAAATTGTACGTTCAACAAAAAGAGAATTCAATAGGAGTGGAGTAGTTGAATGATCAAACTCTCTAGATAGGGTGATTGTTTTGTCAAATTAACACCAATTGCTACAGCACTGGGCAGAATTACCTTGCATCCTCAGTTGCCGCATGTTGAACTTCTCATATCCTTATGCAACTTAACAATGACCAGTTGTTATGTCAGCACAAGATATGACATTACAAGCATGTGCTCTCTCTACCCTGCAAGGTGAATCCCTATATCTAGTTGATCATAAATCTTAAATCAAGTGTGACCCTTTTGGGATTCAAGTTAAACTCAATCCAGGAAACTCAACTTAAGATCAAGTATTGCTCTAATAAGTTCCACTATGACAGACACTTTTGTGGCTCTCTCTTAACTAGTATCATTAAATGGGAGGTCAATCAAAATAATAAATGTAGCAACTCAAAGAACAATCAAGAATCCATCTAGATTATTTATCACTCAACTACAATCAAATTTAGTTCATAACTTGTAAAAGAAAAACAAACGACAAAGTTCTAGCCATCAAGTACATATTTTCAACCAAAGGATAAATGAGAAGAACAAGAGTCGAATGAGAAAAGTTGAATCCCAAATATTCTGCAGATTTTGTTATTGGTGTAGACTTGCGTCATTCTCTTTAATCTTCTTCCTTGTTTCTTTTTTGTTTTTCTTTGAATCGTGATTGATGGCTCCCCATTTTCCTTATGTTGTGTGCTCCTTTTATAATTGAAAATTAGGGTAAACGGAAGCCTAGGTCGCGTGTCTTCCAGATTAGGAAACTGCAGGTCGTAATATTCCGTAAAATTTCCTCTGTCGTTGTTCCAGGATTGGTACAACAATGGTAATGGTTGCTACAGCAACGGCTACAACAATTGCACTGTTATAATTTTTTTCAATTCTTCTATATCCAAGTAGGGGTGGGCAAAAGTAGCTGATTATTTTAAAACCGAACCGAACCGAACGGTTCGGTTCGGTTTTTTTGCGGTTTTTTTTAACTCAAAAAACCGAAATAGTAATATAGTAATAATAGTATAATTTTTCGGTTCGGTTTTCGGTTTTTAAAAAAAAACCGAAAAACCGAACCGATTTTAAAAGAAAACCGAACCCCAAAATTCCTAATTCCTAATTCCTAAACGTAAGCCTAGTGATCTTATTTTCATATTTTCATTTCAATTTCATTTTCACAGCCGTGACCTTCAGCCGCTGGAACTCGTTCCCGTCGCTGGTCCCCGTCGCTTGTCTCCACCGCTGCTGGTTGCTGATGGTTGCTGCTGGTTGTTGCTGGTTGCTGCTGGTTGTCGCTGGTTGCTGATGGTTGCTGTTGGTTGTTGCTGGTTGCTGCTGGTTGCCGCTGGTTGCTGCTGGTTGCTGCTGCTGCCGCTGCTGTTCGTTGTTGCTGCCGCTGCTGGTCGTTGCTGGTCGCTGCTGCTGCCGCTGCTGTTTATTGCTGCTGCCGCTGCGTTTCACTGCTGGCCTGCTGCTGCGTTTTTGGTTTGGTTTCTTTCCTGTTAAGAATTGAAATGAAATGGGCTATGCTGCGTTTTTGGTTTGCTCACATGGGCTCTACTGATTGGCAAATGCCAGCAATTATTCTTTTTTCTGATTTATGAGTTTAGATCGACATGCTTGCTGTTTTTGTTTGCTGTTTTGCTTGCTGTTTTTGCTGTTTTTGCTGCTGGTGGTTGCTTGCTGTTTTTGCTTGCTGTTTTTGCTATTTTTGCTGCTGGTCGTTGCTTGCTGTTTTTGCTTGCTGTTTTTGCTGTTTTTGCTGCTGCTCGTTGCTTGCTGCTTGCTGTTTTTGCTTGCTGTTTTGCTATTTTTACTGCTGGTCGTTGCTTACTGCTTGCTGTTTTTGCTTGCTGTTTTGCTGTGTTTGCTGCTGGTCGTTGCTTGCTGTTTTTGCTGTTTTTACTTATTGTTTTTGCTGTTTTTGCTGCTGGTCGTTGCTTGCTATTTTTACTGTTTTTGCTTCTGGTCGTTGCTTGCTGTTTTTGCTTGCTATTTTTTCTGTTTTTGCTGCTGGTCGTTGCTTGCTGTTTTTGCTGTTTTTGCTTGCTGTTTTTGCTGCTGGTCGTTGCTTGCTGTTTTTGCTATTTTTGCTTGCTGTTTTTGCTGCTGGTCGTTGCTTGCTGTTTTTTCTGTTTCTGCTTGCTGTTTTTGCAAAACTGCAGAAAAAGTTAAATCTTTCTGCCAAAAACAGCAAGCTTTTCTGCTATTCTGAAGTGTAGAAACAACTGATGTTTCTTCTGTTCAAGAGTACAGAAACAATATCTGTTTCTGCTGTTCAAAATAGCAGCTGTTTCTATTTTTTTTTTGCAAAACTACTAAATATTAAAGTTCTTTGCTGCTGAAATTTGTTGCTGCTGTTGTGTTGATTTGTTCACTACTTTTAATTCATGAAATTTGTTGCTGCTGTTGTGTTGATTTGTTGCTGCTGTGATGTTGGTTTTTTGTGAAGAATGGAAAATCATGATGAGGAGGAAGTGCAAGAGGTGGAGATTGATGATGGGAAAAAAAGGAAAATTCCTTTAAGATCAAATGTTTGGGTTCATTTTACCAAACTACCTTGTGGAAACAAAGGAAAATGTCATCATTGCCGTAAAACCTTTGCAGCTAATAGAGGAAATACCACTAATTTGAAGAATCATTTGGAGAGATGTAGGTCATATGAAGATGTAAAGGTTGAAGGGGATCCGACGCAACAAGTACTTATCCGTCAAAAGGGAAAAGATAAAGATGGAGTTGTTAAAGTTAGTGGTGGATTTAGTCAAGAGGCTTGTAGAATGACACTTGTGAAGATGATTGTCAAGGATGAATTACCTTTTAGCTTTGTGGAGGCCGAAGGGTTTTTAGAGTTTATGCAAACTTGTTGCCCAAGATTTGATGTGCCATCACGAAGAACAATTACAAGGGATATTCTTGAATTGTATCAGCATGAAAAATGATTTTTAAAAAGTGTCTTGGGTGCAAGCAAGCAGAGGGTGTGTATTACCACAGATACATGGACATCAATTCAAATGTCTAACTACATGGTTATTACTGCTCATTTTATTGATGCGGAGTGGGTGTTGCACAAAAGGATTCTTAGTTTCACACCTATAGCTAATCATAAAGGAGATGGTATTGGGAAGCTAATTGAGACATGTTTGATTGATTGAGGGATTGAGAGGTTGTTCACAATTACAGTGGACAATGCAAGTGCCAATAAAGTTGCAATAACTTATGTGAAGAAGAAGTTAACAAATTGGAGTGTGAATTCAATGATTTTGAATGGTATATATATGCATGTGAGGTGTTCGGCACACATAATAAGGAGTTGATGATGAAGCTATATAATAGCTATATTGGTGGGAGTGATGGGAGGAATAGTGGTGGTGTTTGTTTTGGTGATATCCATGATGGTGGTAGTGGTAGTGGTTGTGGTGGTAGTGGTGGTGGTGGTGGTGCTAGTGCTAGTAGTAGTATAATGTCAATTGATCTTTTTTCATCTTTCAAAATGATGAAGCAAAGTTCAAATGATGACATTAGTTCGAAAAATGATGTTGAAAAGTACTTGACGGATGCTAATGAGAGTACTAGTAATGCCAATTTTGATATTTTGACTTGGTGGAAGTTGAATGGGCATAGGTATCCGATTTTGTCTCAGATTGCCAAGGATGTTTTGGCAATTCCAGTGTCTACTGTAGCTTCGGAATCGGCATTTAGCACAGGAGGGCGTGTTCTTGATCCTTTTAGAAGTTCTTTAACTCATAAAACTGTTGAGTCATTAATTTGCACTCAAAATTGGCTTCGCTCAACTCTATTAGGAGAACGGATAATACAACCTTCTCAAGAGGAAACTGAATTCTATGAAGTTATTGAAGCAGGTAATATATTACTACTATATTTTGATATGTTGTTTTGATTATTTCACTTTTAACTAATCATTCTAATTTTTTTTTAATTTGTTAATGTAGAATTTGGTAGGCCAATACTAGCTCAACAAGAACAAGCAACCAATGAGTAGTTAAGATTATGATTTATTTTGATTTGAACATGTTATGTGTTATTTGAACATTGTTCGAGATATATTTTTGAATTTTTATTTATTAACTTTTTATGTTTGTGGTAGATTTATTAATTTAAGGTTTTAAATTTAAAAAAGCCCAAAATAGGCCCAATAGGCCCATAATCGAAATAATCGAATCGAACCGAACCGAATCGAATTATTTCAATTAATCGCGTATTTGATTATTTCGGTAATTTGATTAATCGCGATTATGATTTTAAAATAATCGTAATCGAACGATTATGAAAAATTTAGTAAAAAACCGAACCGAACCGAACCGCGCCCACCCCTATATCCAAGTTCTTTTCCATCTTTGGCAAGCCTATTGCATTAGCATTCCTTTCTTGAAATTTGGGCTTCTGGTCACCGACAATTATGCATATGATTTAAGCACATAATTTATTCTAAATAAAATAAAATTTATGAAGAATAAACTAAGAATAGTAATTATGCAAAATATAACAAAAATGCAATGAAAACATATTATTTACTCTCCAAGTAGTATTGATTTAAGTCTAAAAGTGCCATGATAACTCTCATTTTATAGAGTTATCACACCTTCAAACTTAAACGATTACTTATCCTCAAGTAATGATAACAACACCAACACTTCAATCACACAATCATGCAACAATTAACTTATCTCTGTCATCAAATTTTCAGGGATTCTTCAACCCTCAAATCACACGCTTAATCACGTAAAATAGTCATAGCAGTTCAGTTCTACACTTAGGCTTCATTCTGTCCAAAGTGTGTGTGTGCCACTTTGATAAAATTCCAGAGGTGCTACAATATTACACAGACATTGCATATAATTCAAAGGTAGAACAAAAATATATTCACATATGGGAGAATAGAATTCACAAAGAAAATCAAACTGCGCTACAACAAACATAATTATTTTTTTTAGTTAAACCCTTCAATGTAACATTGAACTTTTATGTGAATGCCTATCACTTGTAATGACGACACCCAATTACTCACTTAAAGTACATGTCGGAGTTGCTGCAACAATGCTCATAACATAGTCTTATCTAATGATATCTTTAACTCAAAGCTGAACATGGGGCTCATGAACAAACCTGGCTACTCAATATCTTAAACAGAGGATTTTTTTTTTTTATAGTTGCTCTACTGAATTGTTGTAGCAGTCCTCTAACAGAATTTTGTGCATGCATAGGGATGTGCTAATTCCTTTAATGTCTGCCATAGTCTATTCGATTGCCTTTTTGTATTTCCCAAGCACCTATACCAAGCTCTTTTCTTGAGCTGCATTCAGAGAAGATGAAATGATTATAGAGAGTGTATAGTTCTTACTAAGATAAACATATTTTAAATGTAAATGTAAGAGTTTTAACTCAAGATGACACAATTTTCTTTACTTCCATGTTTGAGAGATCTAGAGATTCAAAATAACTGTTATATCTATCAGATTGCTTTTCTCTTGACCATGTTATCTGAGCTGCTACAACATCCTCTTCTTCAAGGCTTCCAAAAGTAACAGTTTCGATAACTTCTGTTCTGCAGCATCCATTGATTCTTCTACTACAACAAGATCTACAACACTCATAAAATTACAATCTTCTGCCTCATTAGGACTCTTCATAGCTTCCAATACATTAAAGGTGACTTGTTGGCCATTCACTCTCATAGTTAGCTCTCCTTTTTGTACATCAATTAGAGTCTTTCTTGTTGTTAGGAAATGTCTTTCAAGTGTAATTGGTACCTCTTTGTCGGTCTCAAAGTCTAGTACAATGAAATCCACTAGAAAAATGAATTTGTCTACCTTTACCAGTACATCTTCAATCTTTCCTTCAGGATATGCATGAGATTTGTCAGCCAATTATAAAGTGACTGTTGTTGGTCTGCATTCTCCAACTCTCAATTGCTTAAATACAGATAATGACATTAGATTTGTCGGTCTCAAAGTGTTCTGCCATTGTATCTAGATCCAATTAAACATGGTATAGTAAAACTTCCTGTATCCTTCAATTTTTTAGGAATCTTACTCTGAAGCATGTGACTGCATTCTTGTGTTAACGTGATAGTTTCAAATTTTCTCAACCTTCTTTTTCTCTTTAAGATATCTTTTAAGAATTTCACATAGTTAGGCATTTGTTCGAAGGCTTCCACAAAAAGTATGTTGATGTGTAATTACTTCAGCACTTCTAAGAATTTTTTGAACTGTTTGTCTTATTTTTGTTTATGAAATCTTTGTGGAAAGGGATGTGAATGCCTGAATTTTTGTACAACTACAGGAGGTACAGATTGTTGCTCATTTGATTTATTCTAAGTTGTTACTATTGGTGTCGCAGCATCTACCTCAATAGGTGTTGAGTAATTTCCTTCTGCGATTGCTTGAACTTGACTACTATCTCAAGTATCTTTACAACTGGTTTCCTGTAACTCTTTTTCAGCTTGAAGCTCTTCTTGTAAGGAAGTAGGTTCCAACCTTTTTTTGGCCACATCAACAGGAATATCAACATTCTTCCAGATCTTAAGTTGATCACTTTGCAATGCTCCTTAACTTCTCTTTTTGGATCTTTTATGTTGCTGGGTAAACTTTCTTGAGGTATGTTACTCATTGCTATGGCCAGTTATCCAATTTGATTTTTAAGATTTCTCAAAGTTACAATTTAACTTTGCACAATTGCTTCATTTTTCACAATGTATGCCTTAAGAAGTGTTTCCAAGGAACTAAATTGATCATTGCTGGTATGTCTCTGCCCTTGATTTTACTGATGAAAACTAGGTGACTGAGCAGGTCGGTTCTGTCCACTGGGTGTTAGACCATGTTGATTCTGGTTGCTCCATGAAAAATTTGGGTGTTGCTTCCATCCAGGGTTGTAAGTATTAAAATATGGGTTGTTCTGGTTCTGTCAGTTGAAGTTGCCTATATAATTTACTGATGTTGGATTTCCTGGGCAGTTGTTAAATAAATGGTCCTCTCCACAATACACACAAGATAATTCAGTAACTTGCTTTACTGCTACTGGAACAGTGGTCATAGTTTTCACCATGTTAGTCAATGATGTTATTTAGGCTGATAATGCCGTAATTGCATCTATATTATGTACCTCTACTACTCCTCTTGTTATAGTTTGTCTAGTTGATGGCCACTGATAGTTGTTATTAGCAATTCTCTCTAAAATTTCATAGGCTTCAATGTAAGATTTAGATAATAGAGCTTCGTTTGTTGAAGTATCGACCATCAGTCTAGTGCTTGGATTCAACCCAATGTAAAATGTTTCTAACTGTATGTAACAAGAATTTCCATGATGAGGACATCTTTTTAGCAACTCCTTAAATATTTTCTAAGCCTCATATAAACTTTCATCTTCAAGTTGATGAAAATATGTGATTTTATTCCGTAATTTTGCATTCTTGATTGGTGGGAAGTATTTCATCCAAAATTTGTCAGCCAAGTCATTTAATGTAGTGATGGAATTAGATGATAAAGAATTCAACCATGCTCTTGCTTGATCTCTTAGGGAGTAAGGAAAAAGTTTAAGTCTCAATGCATCCTATGATGCTCCAGCAATTTTAAAAGTATCACTCACCTCCAAGAACAACTTAAGATGAAAATGAGGATATTAAATTGCCATACTGTTTGCAGCATCTGAAACATCACTGGCTTGAGTTCAAAGTTAGCAACTTCCACTTCAGGTCTGACTATTTCAGGGTGTACAACTTGAGGAGTTAATACAACTTAATCTCTGATGGCTCTGTCTCTGTCATCTGTCATATAAATGATGTTGTTGTTCCCTAGATGTCTCTGATTAATTTGCCCATTTTGATCTTCTTGAACATTGACAGGTTATAGTGGTCCATGAGGATCAAAGTTTCCCAAATCTTGCAAATTATCCATTTATGCAGCAGTTTTTGAATTTCTGTGCTCTTTTCTCAATCTCCTCGCCATCCTCTCAATCTCTGGATCAAATTGAAATTCAACGAGTCTGTATTTGCGAATGCAAGTTTGAGCTGTCAATAAAATGGACTAATTAAATCAAAGTTTGGCACTGTCAAAATTAATTTCACAATTCAAAAATAAACAATCAATCCCCGGTAACGGCGCCAAAAACTTGTTGTATATTTTAAGCTCTATTGGTGTCAATGTGTAAGTGTACACAATAAGTAATAAAATTATGAGTATTCAAGATCGTCTCCACATGGACTGATGCTACTAGAAATGCTACAGCGATCACAATAGTGCAAACTTTTTTCTATCTTAACTTGATAAAATTAATAAGATTGACTAACTAATGAGAATAACAACTCAATAAAGTAAAAATACAATTATGAATTAAATTGTATGTTCATTACAAAGAGAATTCAATAGGAATGGAGTAGTTGAATGATCAAACTCTCTCGATAGGGTGACTGTTTTGTCAAATTACCACCAGTTACTACAATATTTGCTACAACACTGGGCATAATTACCTTGCATCCTCAGCTGTCGCATGTTGGACTTCTTATATCCTTATGCAATCTAACAATGACCAGTTGTTATGTCAACACAAGATATGGCATTACAAGCATGTGCTCTCTCTACCCTACAAAGTGAATCCCTATATCTAGTTCATCACAAATCTTAAATCAAGTGTGGCCTTTTAGGGATTCAAGTTAAACTCAATCTAGAAAACTTAACTTAAGATAAAATATTTCTCTAATAAGCTTTACTAAATCAAGTGTGCCCTTTTGCGGCTCTCTCTTGACTAGTATCATTAAATGGGAGGTCAACTGAAATAATAAATGTAATAAGATTTATTAAAGCAAAGTGCTACAACAGACGTGCAGCAACTCATATGAACAATCAAGAACTCATCTAGATTATTTGTCACTCAACTACAATCAAATTTAGTTCATAACTTGTAAAAGAAAAACAAACGACAAAGTTCCAACCATCAAGTACATATTTTCAACCAAAGAATAAACAAGAAGAACAAGAATCGAATGAGAAAAGTTGAACCCCAAATACTTTCCAGATTTTGTTATTGGTGCAGACTTGCATCATTCTTTTCAATCTTCTTCCTTGTTTGTTTCTTTTTTTTTCAATCGTGATTGACGACTCCCCCTTTTCCTTATGATGTGTGCTCATTTTATAGTTGAAAATTAGAATAAACGGAAGCCTAGGTCGCGTGTCTTCCAGATTAGGAAATACATGTCGCAATATTCTGTAAATTTTCTCTGTCGTTGTTCCAGGATTGCTACAACAATGGTAATGGATGCTATAACAACGATTACTACAATAACGGCTACAGCAACTGCATTGTTCTAGATTTGTTTCAATTCTTCTATATCCAGGTTCTTTTCTATCTTTTGCAAGCCTATTGCATTAGCATTCCTTCCTTGAAATTTGAGCTTCCGGTCACCTACAATTATGCATATAACTTAAGCACACAATTTATTCTAAATGAAATAAAATTTATGAGGAATAAACTAAGATGAATAATTATGCAAAATATAATAAAAATGCAATGAAAACGGATCATTTACTCTCTAAGTAATACTGATTTAAGTCTAAAAGTGTCATGATAACTCTCATTTTATAGAGTTATCACCTGGGGTGAAAGATTTTCTTAAATTTACTTGTCATGAAAGACTTTCATTCACTGCTTGTAAATCTTGGGATTTTCGTACGCATCGTTGCGAACTTCTTCAAGTTCTGCCAGCTGTAATCTTCTTTCTGAGCTAGCTTGCTGCATGTCAAAGTTGAATTTTTTGATGGCCCAGTACGTATGATGCTTGAGTTCTATAAGTAGGTGGCAAGCTTTTCCATACATTAGCCTGTAGGATGACATCCCAATCGGGGTCTTGAAAGCCGTTCTATATGCCCATAATGCATCATCAAGTTTTAATGAGCAATCTTTTCTGTCTAGTCTCACCGTCGTTTTTAATATGTGCTTTATTTCTTGATTGAAGATCTTGATTTGACCACTGGTTTGCGGATGATATGGGGTCATCACTTTGTGAGTGATGGAATATATTGTCAAAAGCGTTTTGAATGATTTGTTACAAAAGTATGTACCACTATCACTAATTATTACTCAAGGAAGCTGGAGCTGCTGGTCCATTTTGTTGAAACCCTTGAGACCATGAAAAATTGGGATGGTCTCTCTATCTAAGATTATACGTGTTGGAGTAAGGGTTGTAGTTTGATCACTTTCTCATTACACCTATGGCATTGGCTTGATCTGGGTATGAGTCATAGGCATGTGGTTCTGTTGATTTAGCAACAATTAATGATGCCTATTTGTTGGGAAAAGCCTTCAACCATCTCTTTGACTTCTTTAATTTCGAACTTAATTTGCCAATGTAAACTTCATTCACTCCCTTAATTCTTTTATTATTCTTGAGTGATCGACTCCGCTGTTGGGAATTATTCACTTGTTGCTGGAGGAAATCTCAAATCTCTGATGCATTTTTTGACATTAGCTCTCATCCACATGTTGCCATTAGCCATTCTTGCACATGCGACAATAATTCCTCTAAGAAGTATTAGCATTGGTGCCATTTCTCGTACTTATGATGTGGACACTTCAAGAATAGTCCATTGAATCACTCCCATACTTCAAAAAACTACTCATCTTCTCTCTGGGTAAATTCTGAATTTTTCCTGAGAATAGCATTGGTTTTAAGCACTGGGAAATTATTATTCAAAAATTTTGTTACCATTTATTCCTATGATGTAATGCTATTAGCAGGCAATGTATTTAACCATAAACGAGCTATATCTTTTAAAGAAAATGAGAATAATCTAAGTTTAACATCATCATATGAAAAATTCTCATATTTAAAAGTTTGACAAACAGTATGAAAATTATTCAGATGATTATATGGGTCTTCATTTTCTAGGTCATAGAATGTTGAAAGATAATTTAGCACACTAGGTTTTTACTCAAAACTCCTAATAGCTACATTTAGGTATCTTATGCATGATGCGTTCAAGTTAGCTAAGAGACTAAAGTAGTCCTTAAATGGCCTCTCCTGTGGTAGTGGTTGTTGTTGTAAATACATTTCAATTTTATCTTTAATTGCAACATGTTTGTGTGTGCTAAGTGTTTTCTTCCAGTTCAAAATTTATGGCCTCAAGATTAGGTAATTGTGACATTCGACCATGCATGCAAAGAATACAAAACAAAAAGAGAACAAAACTAATAAAAATAAAGAAGAATGAGAAATTACGGTACTAACCTTATCACGATGTCACAACCTTACTATGAAAACACACTCAAGTGCTATAAAAAAATACGTGAAATAAATTAACTAAAATTAAAATAACTTAATAAATTGAGAAGACAAAAATCAAAGAAAAATAACGTGAGAATTAAATTACAGAAATTTAAAAAAGAGAAAAAAAGAAACATTTACCTCAAAATGTAGATTCACTTTCTTCTTTTTTTAAATAAAAAATTACAAGAAAACAACTAAAACAATGATATTTTACAAAAAATTAATTTTGAGAATTAAAATAATTTATCTCCTCGGCAACAGCGCCAAAAACTTGTTGTGCAAATTTTATTGAATACCTTGGAAGCGATCCAAGTGTGTCTGTATGCCTAATACAAAAGAAGCGTCACCAAAATCTTTCATCTCAAAATTCTTATATAGAAATCTCTTGGTGTCGTATAATAAACATATATTGTTGTTAGCAAGCAAAATGTCATCGACATATAAAACGAAAAAAAAATACACTTACTCCTACAAAACTTATAATATATACAATCATCGACCGAATTCATCTTAAAACCAAATGAGATGATCACTTGATGAAACTTAAAATACCATTGTCAAGATACTTGTTTGAGCCTATAGATGGATTTCTTAAGTTTGCAAACCATATTCTTTGGGCCTCTGGACACAAAGTTTTCTAGCTGCACCATATAGATTGTAACTCAAGATTGAAATGCACCACCAATGCTATTATAATTATGAAAGAGTCTTTCGAAAAAACCGGAGAGAATGTCTTTTATAGTTGAGGCCTTCTCTTCGTGTAAAGCCTTTTGTGGCAAGATGCGCCTTGTATCTCTCCACATTGCCTTTCGAATCCCTCTTGGTTTTAAATATCCATTTGTAACCAATAGGTTTCGTAACTTCTGGTAATGGGACAAGATTACGTACATCATTGTCCTTAATATACTTTATCTCCTTATTGGCATCAATCCACTTCTAAAAGTTTGAACTTACTATGACTTGACGGAAATTTGATCGGATCATCTTTTATCATGCTGATGTCTACCTCATGTTCTTAGAGAAATATAATGTAGCCATCTAGTACTGCACTTCTTCTTTCTCTAGTGGATCTCATCAATGGCATAAGTTCTTGAGATGTTAGAGTTTGTTCTTCTGGAACAACTTCTTGTATAGGGGTTTTTCCAACATTGTCTTGATTTGTTGTTGATAAATATATTAAATGAGAGTTATCATGACACTTTTAGACTTAATTAGTAATCTTTAAAAAGTAAATGATGTGCTTTTATTGCATTTTAGTTATATTTTATATAAACATCCATTTTAGTTTATTTTTAACAAATTAAGTTGTTTTAGAATAACTTGTGCTTAGATTATATGCATAATTGTAGGTAATTGAAAGCTCAAGTTTAAGGAAAGAATGTTGTTGCAACAGACATGCAAAAATAATGAAAGAACTTGGCTACAGAAGAATTAGAACAAGTCTGAAACTGTAAAAATGATGTAACCGTTGTTGTAGCAACCCTGAAGCAATGACAGACTAGGTTTTGCACGCAACAATTAAAAGATTACAATATAAAGTTTCCAAAATGGTGGATGCGCACCACATACTTTCAGTTGCCCTAACTTTGAGTTACAAAAGGAGCAAACATGAAAAGAGAAAGAGAAAGTCGTCACTCAATGAAAAATCACAGCGAAAAACAAAAGAAAAACAAAAAATAAAAGGGATTTGAAGGATGTATTGTGCAAATTTTATTGAACTTGCAAGTGCACGAATCTATTGTAAAATAGATCAATGGCGACGAGTTTCGATCTCACGAGGAGGTGGATTTGCGTGTAGAGTTAATTTTCTAAGTTGGTGGTTGTATTTATGGTGGAAGTTATTTAAATTATCCTAAAATTTAAATGAAAATGGCGGGAATCAATTAAAGTAAAAACTATTAAAACAAAGCACTTGGGTCTCTAGATCCATACTCAACATGCACTATGGGTTTAATATTCCTTATTAGTGCCAATTAAATCATGAGGGGAGGTTTCCACTCCAAGTGAACCACACTCTAATCAATATGGTGCTAAGGGCTTATCGTGCCAAATAGAAATAACCTTGCACTAGGGAGCCAGTTATACCAGTGCAGTATCTAGACAAGATTATTACTATCTGTTGATGAAAAGGCAAAACATCCACATAAATCAGAGGGGAAGAGAAAGTAAATTTACCAAATAAAGCTTATGGAACATGTTGAGACTTCACCTTTAACTCAATCTTAAAAGAAAATTAACTACTCATAATTAAACTAGAAGTAAAATAGAAATTTATTAAAATATGTAGAAAATATAAGATGGAGAAGGAATTACAGAAAATGAAGCTAAAAAATAAATTCAGGCGTGTCAAATTAGGGGGGAAGCCCCGTATCAAGTAAAAGTTTTTAACTTCATGATTAATCTATAAATTAAAGAATATGACTAGCGAATGAAAAAGGTTATACCCAGGGTTATACAGGAATACGGTGACTTGTCCCAATTCTGCCAAGCCTAACAATTTTTAAATGTATTGACTCATGTCTTTGAAGCTGACCCTTAGATATAGCTTCTCAAAAAGCCCAAACTGAACCAGTTTATACTTCCATTGCTCTCAATCTCCTCATACAGGTGTCTAAGGGGAAACAAACATATATAACGAAGTAAGTTTGAATAAAGGAAACAAAATAATAGCTCCAAGTTTACTAAAACATAAGCTATGATTTACCGTACTTGATCCATATGTTAATGATGCAGTTTGAGACCTCTTTAAACTCGATGATTTCAGCACAAATCATTTTGTCCAAGTGTGTTTCCCAAATTTCACCAAAGGTTGATGTGTCATGCCAAATCCTGATCAACCGAGGTAAAGAATTCCCGATGAACATGGTAAACATGTTCATATATTCACTCATGTCATTTTTTCTTGATCGTGCTGCTGCCCGTGTATTCTTCACACGTACCTTGAGGTCTTTTGTTGTTGGTCTGATGACCCGTGGTTCTTTTTTGGCTATTTCTGCTGGTCTGATGACCAGTGGTTCTTTTTTGGGTACTTCTGCTGGTCTGATGACCAGTAATTATTTTTGGGTACTTATGCTGGTCTGATGACTAGTGGTTTTTTGTTGGGTACTTTGTCATGACAGGAGAACTGCCTATCTAGTACTTTAGGAGTTAGTCTAGGAGATCTTCTCGGTGTGGGCTTTGAAGTAATTTCACACTCTACTTTTTCGGGGGTCTGTTGAGGAGTTACTTGGGAAATTGTGGTGTGAGTGTCCTTAATTTTACTCTTCACAGATTTTGGAGTCGACTTACCCGATGGGAAATCAGCCTATGTAATAATCAAAATACATACCATTAGTAGTAATACATGCATATACAAATAGAAATAAAATAATGACATGTAACAGGCCATATACCTTTCTTTTTCCAAGAGTTTCAGGGGATTGTTGATCATTGTCAATCTGAACACCAGTGAAAGCTTTTGACTTAGGAAAGTTAGAACTTCCAACTTCAGTATTGTTGTACGCATTTAACCTTGCATTCATGCATGGTTTGACTTTTCTATGGGTCGGACCTTGAAAGTCCTTATTCTTCATTGGAAACCTCCCGAAATGAATCGTGCAAAAGCTAATTTCAATGGTTTATCAAAAGGAAACCTAGGTAGTGCTGCGGCAGGTGGCATTTTTCGAGATTCTAACGGATACTTTCTTGGGGGTTATTCCATTCCTTTAAGAGATCATACAGCCTATTATGCTAAGATTTTTTAACTTTGTTGCTAGAATGTAATTTTATGTTGATTGTACATTTTTTAAACAGTAAGTGACTTCAACCTACTTGAACTTTATAAAATTGTCAGTTGAATTATTGTCACCTTCTTTAGTCATTCGACATGTTTATAGAGTAATATTCTGTAATCGGTGTTTACATTAGATTATTGGACTACATTTAATGAAGTTCAAAAAACTAATAGAATAGAATAACCATGTTGAAATTATTATCAGTTTTTTATAGACACCTTTTCTGATATGGTTGTGGCCATTGAAAAGCTGAGAAGTGAGAAAACTATAATTCGGTAGAAACCTGGCTCTAACATTAAAGTTTTAAAGCAAACCTCTTTATTCATTCATTATTAGGACATGGTGCAGTGATATTTCTATAATAAATGAGAGAACCAGGCAATGTTCATGTAACTTTTAGAATTGTTTTAATATTTTAAGCATTCCTGTTCATCTAAATATTTTACATTCTTTTTTTGATACATAGGGGCTCTAAATAGAGTTAGGATAAAATTAGACGGGGATAAGCCACCTCATACATGAGTGATGATAGAAGCTAACCCAAGAGGGGGATTAGGGAAAATATGAAGATTCAAAGGAACCGAAAGAGCGTAATTTGTCAAGAAATCAGCGGCATGATTTGCTTCTCGATAAACATGTCGAATGGTAACATGCCAGTCCTGTTTGATGAGGTCTTTTATAGCTTGAAGAAGGGAGGCATACTCATTTGTTTGAATCACGGGCGTAGATACCAGTTGTGTGACACAAAGACTGTCCACTTCAACAGATAGCCAGCGACAACCATGCTGCCATGCCATGAGCAATCCTTGGTAAAGACCCCAAAGTTCCGCCACAGTAACCGAACATATGCCTATATTCATGCCAAAGCCAAAGATCCAATTCCCACTCTGGTCCCGAAGAATACCTCCAGCACTCGCCACTCCAGACTTTTTTTTGTCCCATCAGTGTTTAGCTTACACCATGTCCAGGTTGGTGGACTCCAACCAATCCATCTTTCAATACGTTTACTACCCATGAGCGGATGCATAGTTACCACACGATCGACTTCCTGAGCTCTCATTCTAATATCATTGAAAATAGTGACACTATCCCAAGATCCATTGTTAAAAGATAGTTATTACGCCAGAACCATAAGCGCCAAATAGCAACCCCAAAAACAGTGCACCATTTCAACCCCGTATCAAAACTCCAGTCGCTGGCTAAGTTATACTTCATCCAATCTGTCTTATTCAGAGAGTAAAAATAACGTCAACTGTGCCCAAGGAGGAAATAATTCCAAACCTTCCTAACCACCATGCAGTCCCTTATAGCATGCAACAAGTCCTCACGACCACAACCGCACCGATCACAAGTATCACAGCTGAAGTGCCTCCGTGATAATTCAGCTTTCGTCTTTACTCGGTCATGTAAGACCAGCCAAATAAAAATTCGTATACTTTGAGGACCTTTCCAGCTCCAAGCAAGATTCCAACGACAGTCCTCCATGCTGAAGATATTCTTGGAAATTGCATGATAAGCCGATTTTACTGTAAAAGATCCCGTCTTAGACTCAGCCCAGCAAAATTGGTCCGCACCTCTCTCTTGCCTTGGCGGATAAACAGAAGCGATTCTGAGAATAATGTTGCTGGGGAGTAAGTGGTTAAAACCTATCCAGTTCCAATTACCGTTATTATCCACGAAATCCGCAACAAAGTTATTAAGAATCTCATTAGGAATTGCTGCAATAGCATAGTAAACTAAAGGTTGAGTCTTTGTTGCCCAACAATCCCACCAGAAGCGAACTGTGCGACCATCCCCAATGCTCCACCGAATACCCATTCTTATATCTGTCCACACTTTTCCAATGGATTTCCAAAGATAAGACCCATTTTTCGTTGGCAGAGTTGGCGGAAGGTTGGTAGGATCCAGCCTATATTTAATAAGAAGCACCTGAGACCAGAGGCTAGTAGGTGAGAAGATAAGGCTCCACCCTACCTTCATCAACAGGGCTTTGTTCATCATATCGAGATTCTTGAACCCCAAGCCACCACACCTTTTAGGTTGACACACTGTATCCAGCTAACCATGCTCATCTTCCGTTTTGGACTGGCACCGCTCCAAATAAATCTTTTGCAAGCTTGATCAATTTGACATTTGACAGCCAAAGGAAGTCTGGTTGTTTGCATGGCATAAAAACCTTGGTAAGTATCTTGGCATGCCCCTCCTCCACTCCAGGGTATCCAAGAGTACCTACCGAGACATCATAGACAAAGTGGAACATAGACTTTCCGGATGGAATGCCACTCATCTATCTTTGGCTGGGAGAATCACTCTAGCTCAAGCTGTGATCCAAGCAGCCTCTATGCCATGTAAAAATTTTACATTCTAAATGAGACGTTATGTAACTTTTTAATGTCTTTGAATTTTTTGGAAGAGATTAACCAATTGTAGATATTTGTCCACGAGGTAACAAAAGCATCCCCTAAGAACTCGAGCTTTGATATCTAGAATGTCTTGTACTTTTATCAAAATTTTAACAAGAACTCGGGCTTAACCTAATACTTTTATCAGTGCTGCTTTTTTTCATATTTATTTATAGACCAGACTGAAAAAGCTCAGCACATTACATTTACAGCACTCTTAGATCCTTTTTACAGGCAGATTAAAGGATCCAACATATGAAATCAGTGCCTTTATTATTTAATAGAGTAGATTCAAGGAGCTTGCTCATTATAACACACTTGAATCCTTTCTAAAGGCACATTAAACGATCTACAACAGAGCTAGTTTTACCTTGTTAACTAGAGGTACACAATACATTGACATATAACCATATCTAATCTTATGCCAAGAGTGGATTACACAATACACCCATCACACTATTCAACTCAAATACAAGTTCCAATACATTTGACCATCGAAAGCATAATCAGTATCGGCACGAACTTCTCCACTGTCTTCGTTTGTTGCTAAAAGATCAATCTGCAAAATGAGAGAACCTCCAGCTCTCAGATCACTATCAGTTCTCAATTCGTCTAATGGAATCATAGTTCTAAAGCCATGAACAGCACGCTCATGAAAACCGTCTGCATCAACAGCAAACAATAGTCCGTTAGAAGAACCCGATGCAACAACACGAAGCAAATGTCCGGTGTCCATAAAATCTGATTTTTCAGTAGGTAGATATTCTTTCCAATTATACTCTTGAACGCCGGGAGCAAATAGAAAGGTCCAAGAAGCATTAGCAAGCCAACTCCGACCAAACAAACCGAAATCCATCCTACCGTACCTCTTCATTTCATCAGGATCTGAATAACGTATAAAGAGGTAATCTGATTTATAATCTTTCAATCTTCTATTACCAGACACCTTCGTCAGATCTGACTGAGAAGCAGAATCAGATGCCTTCAATGGAAAAGAGGAAGAGGCAGCAGACGCAGACACCTTCACCGAAGCAGCAGACACCTTCACCGAAGCAGGCGCAGACGCCATATAGCCTGCAATTAAATGAAAAATAAGCACTCAGCAGCCCTTCGTATCTCGCTTATATATTTAGAGAGTTTATGCGTAGTGAAAATTTTCCAATTCAATAATCTAAAGATTGTACTAAAGTCCGGACGTATTTACGAAGTTGCAAATCTGAACCTTTACAACTTCATAAACTTGTCCCAAATTTTTGATGACGTCTAAATTCTCGAATTAGACTCTTATGTAAACAGAAATAAAGAAAGATAAATTGCTAGAACACTTGGTTTTGATCGCCTTCTAACTAAAATTTTTCATATATATCTAAACGATAATCCTTTTTGAAACCTGTCAATTTGCGATGTCCAGACACCTTCACCGGAAAGGACGCAGACAAATGCACCGGAACTGACCCCATACAGAATATGTCTTCTGTGATTTTAATGAAAAATATATCTTTAAATTTTTTTTCCTGCCTTGTAATTAACTACACATTTTCACCTCTTTTTATACAAACGAGGAACTCGAGTACAACCAAACTTTGAGCGCATGTGCATGGCCAGCATGCAACTTTTGGATGATCCGAAATAAGATCATGACCATTTATTCACTAATTTTATTTGAATTATTGCTATCTTTCATATTAGATAATTGAATGTAACTATCACTCAACGCATGTTCTATACATGTTATTCAAAACCTTTTTTTATTGCGTAAAATGATTAAACTTTTGCTTTTGATTTTTGACACTTGGCTTCTCTTTTGACGGTATGAAGGTCTTGTAATTTGAGTATTTGGCAAAGGGCAAATTTCAGTAAGTCCCTTTCATAAATTGATATATTTCAATGAAAACATAATATTATGCACAGATTCTTATTGCTCTCATTATATTTGTTTATATCTTCTATATATTTTTGCATCGATAACAGATAGCTGATTAATCTAGGTATTACAGTTTCTATTATTAGCAAAATATTATGTATTTCTATTATTTTCCAATTTTTTGGGCTTCATCATTGATTTTGTTTTTGGGTTTATGTAATTTCAAGTAAATAATTGTTAAGTAATGTGTGAGGCGTAATAGGGGTTAGGGTATAATTGTGTTTGTGAACATTTTACAATAAAATTCATATAAAGACTTGAATGAAACAAATTTAAGTATGTATTTTTAAAAAATTCTCGTCTCTTAGTTTGTTAATTGCTACAGACTACATGGACTTTGTGTTAGAACGAAGTATGAGGACAGCGCATCAAACATGATAAGCAAGTTCAGCAGAAATGATAAAGATGACTTAGTGAGTCAGCTAGCACTCAAGAATACTCAAGTGGAGACAATGGCCATGTGATTAGCTAATTATCTATATATTTAAGTAATATAGCAAGCCTGTAAAGCAATGTAAAACTATAGTTTGATGATGGCTTTTATTTTTGGTATCATTGTCTCAATAATATTATTTTACTAGCGATCTGTTTTCTTTCATTAGAAATTTATCTAGTTTTGTGATTTAATTAAGATAAGATTATGTAGAATATTGAAAAATATTTTTGTAGGCATAAAAGAAACAAATTGGTGTGTAAGTATGATTATGTATCAAAGAGTTTCTAATATAGATGACCATTATATTGGTAAGTATATCAAGTATTATATTGGCCGCATATGATGTTTCATATTCTTGTGATGTTTTAGTCTTCTTCATCAAGTCTTCATCGTATCATGATGTTTTAACTTTCTTCATCAAGTCTTCATCATATAAGTCTTTTTGGTCTGAACCATAAGGTGGTTCTGAGTGGGCCCTAACTGTATGAGGCACTTTTAAGTCCGTACCACAACCCATACTAATCCCCGCTCGTACCAGGTCGGCCCGTAAGGGGTAAAGTGCTGGTCAAAGTGGTGACTCCATATGAGAGCATGGATTGAACCCCTGACCTCTCTTAAGGAATGAGAGTGCCGATATAAGTCTTTTATTAGATATTCTTTATATTTACTTTGGTCTCTTTGGGACAAAGAAGTCATTTGTTGTGTTGAGAGGATCACAAGAAAAGTAGCAAACACAACTAAAGACGAGGGGTTCTCGCTAAGGAAGGTTGGCTAAATTAGATACAATGAGGTGGCGGTAAAAGTGAGAGGGTGGTTGAAATTGTGTAAGAATAGTTATAATCTTTTCAATACTTAGTGAATAGCTTATTGTTTAGATGTGACCCGTGGATGTAGGATAATAATCTTAACCACGTAAAAATTCTTTATGTACTTTACTTTCTGCAATTTACTGTTTCTAGCATATTTATGTGGATGAACAGTAACATAAACAATGTGGGCATATTTATGTTGGATGAACAATAACGTAAACAGTTCGGTGAATAGTAATGATAAATAGTATCCATAAACAGTAACTTCGATAAACAATATCGCATGAACAGTAATCAATAAACAATAATTTCATTATTAATTAATTAGGAAAATTAATTTATTTTTTTGTTTTATTTTACCTACACTTAGTTTACATAAATCAAAATTCTTTACATATAGTATATATTCAAACTAAAGAAATGGAAACGATGTGCATTTACAAAATATTCTTTCATCTCTCATTGTCATATTCTTTTCTGACTTAAATAAAATATACCCTCCAAAATAGCAATTTTCAAATTATTTAAAAGTCGGGAACCAAAGTACATAGTTAAAAAATTGTAAAATTCTAGGCCAACAGTAGTTCAAAAGCTCACTGAATTCTCAGAAGAACCTGCCCTGAATTGATATATTCTGATGGGAAAAAGATCGATCGACCACAGAGCCAACGTAAAAGGTGAGAAAATTATATATCGGTTGAAACCTGGCTCTGGTATAATTAAAACTTTAAATTAAGCAAACTTCTTTATTTATATCCTTCATAAACAAGGCTTAAAGGGCACTGCCCCCTAAATTACAACCTTTTTATTTATTGACACATCACCTTATCTTAGGTAAGACCATACTCATATAATTCAACTCAAATACAAGTTCCAGGACACGTAACCATCAAAAGTATAATCAGTATCCGCACGAACTTCACCATCTTCGTTCATTGCTAAAAGAGCAATATTCACAAGGAGAGAACCTCCAGCCTTAAGACGACTATCATTCTTCACTTCGTCTAATGGAATCAAAGTTCTAATGCCATGAACAGCACGTTTATGAAAACCTTTGGCACTAACAGCAAATAGAAGTCCATTGGAAGAACCAGATCCAACAACATTAAGCAAATCTCCCGTGTCCATAAAATTTGATTTTGCAGGATGTAGATAGTCTTTCCAATTATCCTCGTTGACGCCAGGAGCAAATACGAGGGACCAAGAAGCATTAGCAAGCCAACTCCGACCATATAAACCAAAATCCATCCTATCGTACCTCTTCAAATTTTCTGGACCAGAATAAAATATAAAAACGTAATCTGATTTAAAATTTGTTAATTTCTTATTACCAGACACCTTATCCAAATCAGACTCCCTCAATGGAACAGAAGCAGACGCCTTCAACGGAAAAGACGCAGATGCCTTCAACGGAAAAGTCGCAGACGCCGGGTATCCTGCAATTGAATGAAAAATTAGCACTCAGCAGCCCTTCGTGTTCGCTTATATGTTTTGACTGTTTATGCAAAGAGAAAATTTTCGAATCTAGATTCTTGGGTTGGATTAAAATCAAGATGTATTTAGAAAGTTGTAAGCCGACTTTTATAATGTCGTAAACTCGTTATAACTGGAAGCTGACTCTTATGCAAAGAGAGATAAAGAAAGCTAAATTTTTTGAACATTTGGTTCTGACTGCCTTTTAACTGCACTTTTTTTTTTATATATATCTAGAAGTAATCAAATTTAAAACCTGTCAATTTGCGACGACAAAACACCTTCGCCGGAAGGGAAGCAGACATATTCACCTGAACAGACGCCATTTAAAGTATATCGTCTGTGATTTTAATGAAAAATATATCTTTAAATTTTGTTTCTGCCTTGTAATTAACTACACATTTTCACTTCCTTTTATACAAACGAGGAACTCGATTACAAACAAATTCTGAGCGCATGTGTATGGCCAGCATAACTTTCGGATGATCCGAAATCATATCATCACTATTTATTAATTTTATTTGAATTATTGCAATCTTACATTTTTTATAGGGAAATTATCATTGCATCACATTTCTTTTGTCTTATGTTCGTTCAATCGCCACAAAATTCTAACATTTTCTATACACTATATTTCTTTTAAAATTTACATCAATTAACCACTTTTGCACTAACACTGTTAAATAACTTAACCAAAATGATAATTTTATCCCTAAATAAATTAAAAGACCATTTTATCTTATAAAGTTTTAAAAAGTAAAAAATTATAATTATAAAAATACCCCTAAATTTAATAAAAATAAATTCAAAATAGAGGTGCTCAGTTATTTTTATAAAATTTAGATTTTGCAAAATTTTAATAGAAAATAAACTGAATTTATTTATTAAAATTAAAATTTTGCAAAATTTTATTAAAATAACTGAATTTATTTATTAAAAAAGGGACATTATCATTGCACCACCTTTCTTTTGTCTTATGTTCCTTCAACCACCATAAAATTCTAACATGTTCTCTACACCACCTTTCTTTTAAAATTTGTATCAATTAACCACTTTTGCACTAACACCATTAAATAATTAAAATAAAACAATAATTTATCTCTTAATAAATTAAAAGACCATTTTATCTTATAAAAGTTTTAAAAAATAAAAAATTATAATTATAAAAATACCCCTAAATTTAATAAAAATAAATTCAAAATAGAGGTGCTCAGTTATTTTTATAAAATTTAGATTTTGCAAAATTTTAATAGAAAATAAACTGAATTTATTTATTAAAATTAAAATTTTGCAAAATTTTATTAAAATAACTGAATTTATTTATTAAAAAAGGGACATTATCATTGCACCACCTTTCTTTTGTCTTATGTTCCTTCAACCACCATAAAATTCTAACATGTTCTCTACACCACCTTTCTTTTAAAATTTGTATCAATTAACCACTTTTGCACTAACACCATTAAATAATTAAAATAAAACAATAATTTATCTCTTAATAAATTAAAAGACCATTTTATCTTATAAAAGTTTTGAAAAATAAAAAATTATAATTATAAAAATACCCCTAAATTTAATAAAATAAATTCAAAATAGAGGTGCTCAGTTATTTTTATAAAATTAATATTTTGCAAAATTTTAATAAAAAATTAACTGAATTTATTTATTAAAAAAAACAAATCCCAAAATTTTAATAATTTAGGGGATTTCTATTAATTCCAAAATTTTGTAATTTTTTATAATTATAATTTTTTATTAAAAAAGAAAATTTCTAATTTTTGGATTTTTTTAATTAAATTTAGGGGTATTTTTATAATTATAATTTTTCTTTTTAAAGTTTTTAAAAAATAAAATGGTCTTTTAATTTATTTAGGGGTAAAATTATCATTTTATTTAAATTATTAACGGTGTTAGTATAAAAGTGGTTGATTGATACAAATTTAAAAAGAAATGTGGTGTAAATAACATGTTAAAATTTTGTGGTGGTCAGATGAAGATAAGTAAAAAAAAAGGTGGTATAATGATAATTTCCCTATTAGATAACTGGATCCCACCATTTAATGGAAGTAATTATCATTCAACGCCTGTTCTATACATGTTATTCCAAACCTTTTTTTATTGCTTAAAATGATTGAACTTTTGCTTTTGATTTTTGACATTTGGCTTCTCTTTAGACAATACTATTGTCTTGTAATTTGAATATTTGGAAAAGGGTAAATTTCAGTTAACCCCTCTCATAAATTGATTTATTTCAATGAAAACATGATATTATGAACATATTCTTATTGCTCTCTTATATTTATGTTTATATCTTCTATATTTTTTGCACCGACAGCCGATAGGTGATAGGAGTGTTCACGGATAAGATTTTACGGATTGCACATCAATCAATATTCAATTTATGATTTTATGGATTATAAATTTTTAATTCAATTCAATCTATGGATTGGTGAAATTCAATCCAAATCTGATCTATACGTTTACAGATCGGATACAAATTTGACCCAATCCATATCTAATCTACTATTTAACGAATTAGTTTGCGGGCTAAAAATTTTTAATTATGTCTTATCCACAAACTAATTAAATGAAAAATTAATATAAAATTGATTTTACTACAAATATTAAATTACAAAAATTAAATTACAAATTGCTGCAGACTACATGGACTTCGTTAGACCGAAGTGTGAAGACAGCACATGAACCATGACAAGCAAGCTCAGTAGAAATGATAAGATGACTAGATGACTCAGCTAGCACTCAAGAATACTCAAGTAGAGACAAAATTTAATGGAGACAATGGCCATATGATTAGCTAATTGATTATATAAAGTAATATAGTGTATAGCATGCCTGAAAGCAATGTAAAACTATTGATTATATTCAAACTAAAGAAATGAAAACGATGTGCATTCACAAAATATTCTTCCATCTAACTGTTGCAAACAGGGGAGGACAAAATTGCTCAAAACTAAAATTATTTAGGCAGCAAAAGAATTTTGCTAAATTGAAGTATTTTATTTATATTTTTTAAGAAACACTACAACACTTACGACTTAGTTTTTTTTCTCTCTTCTAATTCTTCATTACTCACTTGATGTCTATTGCAAAGTGTTTATGGGTATTTATAGTCATGGGCGGACCCAATTAAGGCCCATTAAATTTTCTTTTAAATGTACCACAAGCCCCTTTTGAAAAAGTTAGATAAATAAATTTGGACACATTTTTCATACATTAAAAGACTTGTAGTTCAATGGTAAGAGTGTTATTTAATGGTTTCAAAACCTTGGTTCAAATCCCATTAACCACATTATTTTATTTTTTTAAATATTTTGTGGAAACTACTTTGAAAAATGATATTTTCACGCATTTAAAAAAATAATTTATTATTATTATTATTTAGAATTTTTTAAAAAAAGTAATAAAATTTGAGTTTATAAGACTTAAAATGTATTTAAGTGAACATTAAAAAAATCTAAGTTAAATAATTTTTTTTAAACTAAGCCCCCCTCATTTTAGTTTCTGGGTCTGCCACTGTTTATAGTAACGTAAAACTAATACAAACCACACAAATATTAAATTACAAATTGCTACAGACTACATGGACTTCGTTAGAACGAAGTGTGAAGATAGCACATGAAACATGACAAGCAAGCTCAGTAGAAATGATAAGATGACTAGATGACTCAGCTAGCACTCAAGAATACTCAAGTAGAGACAAAATTTAATGGAGACAATGGCCATATGATTAGCTAATTGACTATATAAAGTAATATAGTGTATAGCATGCCTGAAAGCAATGTAAAACTATTGATTATATTCAAGCTAAAGAAATAAAAACGATGTGCATTCACAAAATATTCTTCCATCTAACTGTTGCAAACAAGGGAGGACAAAATTGCTCAAAACTAAAATTATTTAGGCAGCAAAAGAATTTTGCTAAATTGAAGTATTTTATTTATATTTTTTAAGAAACACTACAACACTCACAACTTACTTTTCTTTCTCTCTTCTAATTCTTCATTACTCACTTGATGCCTATTGCAAAGTGTTTAGGGGTATTTATAGTGGCATAAAACTAATACAAACCACACAAATATTAAATTACAAAAATTTGATAACCACATTTTACAAAATATCTCTAAATATCTTAGAGATTTCTAGAATTAGATATTTTTAGTACCATTAAATATTTTTAGATTAACAATATTTGCCATTCTCTATATGGTTCTTGAATCTTCCATGAATTGGGCTTTGGTCTTGGGCTTAAACTAATTTAGTTGGATCAGATCATGAAATTGGTACTAGACTTTTAACACTCCCCTTCCACACCAACTTTCATCATTTGTCTTAACGTACTGCATCTCAAGTTCATCTTGTAAGATTTTTTCCCTAATGAAATGATAACAGACCTCCATCGTTGTTTCACTGTACTCTACTTTTATGCTTGATAGTGATACAATTAGTTGTCTCTTATTATACCAAGAGATTACTCTAGACCCAATCCTAAAAACATACCTAGTAGTTGATCTTTTTGTATCCAGATCTCCTACGTAGTCAGCGTCATAATAGCAAGTCAACTTGCAACTTTCACCTTTCTTGTATAATAAACCAAAGTTGATTGTACTTTTCACATATCATAGTATTCGTCAAACCATTTCTAACTGAGGCTTCTTTGGATTTTGCATGTATCGACTCATTACACCTACTACATATGAAATATTTGGCCATGTTAGCATTAGATAAATTGAACTATCTACTCATTGTCGATACATCGTTCCATCTTATAAATTTTTTCCTTTTTGTGTGTACAATTTTGTATCGACTTCCATTGGAGTTGAGATTGGCCTGCATTCTAACATTTCAAATTTTTTTAGCAAGTCTTTGCCATATTTTTACTGGCACAAAAATGCCCCCTCTTCTATTCGATCAACCTCTAGAACAGAGAAGTGGTTAAGCTGACCAAGCTTTTTCATTTGAAAACGAATTGATATGTTCTCTCTTGTTCACTGAATCTCTTCTTCATCGTTACTAGTAGGAATTAAATCATCCACATATGCCACTATAGTTACTAACTTTCCTTTACCAGCTTTCACGAACAAGCTAGAGTTTGCATGTTCTACTAATTAACCACTTTGAGTTAGAAATTCAGCAATCTCGTCATACCATGCCCTAAGTGCTTGCTTTAAACCATAAAGTGTCTTTCTTAGCTTGTATACATACTCTAAATGAGCTTGATTCTCAAATCCTCTCAATTGGTTCATGTAGATCTCTCGATCCAATTCTCCATATAGAAAGTCATTTTTTACATCCATCTGCCACAATTTCCATTCCTTACAAGTTCTGATAGTAGAACTCTTATTGTGCCCACCAAACTAAATGTTTCATCATAGTCTAACCCTGTATTGTTATGAAAATCCTCAAGCAACTAACTAAGTCGTATACCTTTCAACTAGACCATCTGGGTGCTTCTTAATCTTGTACACCCGTTTGCTAGATATTAGTATTGCATCCGTTGGTTTTAAAACCAGATCCCAAATTTGATTCATCTTCAATGCATCAATTTCTTTCTTCATCGCCTTCATTCAATGAGAATTCTCTACTGCTTCTTCAAATGTCTTAGGTTCTTTTATTTTTCTTCTTCTGCAACTACTGCATTAACATACTTGAGATTTGGCTTTTGTATATTCTAAGTTGAGGTTTGAGAGTTCTTTGTTCTAGCTCACTTGGTTCTTCATCTTTCACAAGGCTTTAACGAACATTTGTCTTCCAATGACTTAGCGCCTTATCATTCTAGATATCATCATTCTTTAGATCATCAGAATCTTTAAATTCTTCTAGGCTCAGTTGAATTTCGGTAATTCGTTCTTTCACTTAATATTCAAAATTTTTTTAATCTGGCAATTTCTCTTTTCTCTAAAGACCACTACGAAGATACTTCGTCAAACACAAAATTTCGTGTCGTGTAGCACCGTCCTCTAGTAGGATCACAATACCTCTATGCTTTCTTTTGACTGTCATACTCAATAAAGATACAACAAATTGTTTTCTTGTTAAATTTTCTTTGTATGTGACTTGACATGAGGACAAAGCATACATAGCTAAACACACGAAAGTGGTTGACTGTAGTCTTTACATTCAATAGCTTCTCGTAAGGTGATATGAACTCTATTTTTTGTTGAGGAAGTCTGTTGATCACAAGAGCTACCGCTTTCATAGCTTTAGCTCAAAAGCTCTCTGATACCTTTTTCGCATGTATTATACTTTATATATATAATTCCTTTCCTTTTTATTGCCTAAACAAAAACTTTGATAAAATTATTGTAGACATGACTGACAAGCATGATAATTGTGGACCACATGCAAAAATGAACGATGACTCTCAGAATGCAATGATGAAATGGCAATAATGATAACCATTACCAATCCTACCAAACAACTACTACCCACAAAACACGTTTACACATCTCCTTCATTTATTTTCCTTTGACTTTCTCTTTGTAATTGTTTCAATAGCTTGTGTATTTATATTATTGTAGAATAGACGGTGATATTGATAAATAAAAGCATGTTCTTGCCTTTGGCCTTTCATTATAGTATTAGAGCAAAAGCTCTAAATTGTATTTCCTCTTTTTTTTTCCTTTATGGTTGATTCCACTAGTGATACATCAAATGAGAGTGTAAATACTACCTTTTTTTCAAACTTATTTACTTTACATCAATCTGATAATCCAACAACAATTCTTGTCTCACTTCCACTCAATGAAGATAATTATAACACTCGGTATAAGTCAATGCATATGGCATTGAGGGCAACAAATAAATTATTTTTTTTGAGGAGATAATTCAACTCCTCCTTCCACTTCTTCAAATCATGAACAGTGGATTCAAGCTAATGATGTGGTTATCTCATGGCTTATTCATTCAACGGTTCCAGAACTTGCATCAAGTATCATCTATTCAGACACATCTCAAAAAATTTAGATGGACTTAAGAACATTTTTCCTAACTTAATAGCATAAAGATCTATGAGGTAAAAAAGGCAATTTCATACGGTAAACAAATAAATCATTCTATCACTACTTATTATACTCATCTAAAGATTATATGGGATGAATTGGCATCATATATAACCATTCCAAGTTATTTATGTAGAGCTGCAAAGACAGTGACACATTTGTTGCAATAAGATCGTGGAATGCAATTTTTACAAGGTCTCAATTATTGTTACTCAGTCGTTCGAAGTATAAATTTTATTAAATGAGCCATTGCCAAAGCAAATAAAATTTATTCATTATTATTAAAAGAAGAGAGACTAGGACTAATCTTTGTTTCAACACCTACCTCAAATAAAATGGTCTACACTAGCTAAGTCTCAGGGTAATAATCGTCAAAATTTTAAACCATGTTATTCTTTTGCAACCCCTACAAAACCTAGAAATGGGCAAATATCCCCTCCTAGAGGCAGACAAAAAAATCGTCCAAAGGTTCGCTGCACTCACTGTGGGAAAAATGGTCGTCCTATAGAAAAATGTCACGAGTTACAAGATTATTCAAAGCATATTAACAATGTTTCCTTAAAAACTTCTCGTAACACAAGAACAACATGACCAAATCTTTGCAATACTACAATGAAGTAGAAATGATCTCCTCACTAATTTTGTAGGTATTGCCCTTAATTCTTCTCTTGTTGATACTTGGATAATTGACAGTGGAGCCACAAATCATATGTGTTCTTCACCTCAACTTCCTCAGTCTTTATCACCAAAAACTTCTTTCTCAAGTGTTCAAATAGCTGATGGATCTACTGCATGGATAACCACAAGTGATGCTACTTTCATTAATTCTTCTCTCCATCTTGATAATATTTCTTATACTATCTTTTAAGTTCAATTTGATTCGGTATCACAAATCACCAAAGTCTTTAATTGCTCAGTGACATTTTTCCTTAACAATTGTGTATTTCAAGACCTCACTGCAAAGAACACGATTAGGGTGGGTACATGTTAGAATTGTCTTTATCACTTGCAACGTTTAACAAATCGTTATGCAAATGTGAAGCCTTCATTTGATATTTGGCGTTGGCGTTTAGGTCATCTTGCTACAAACCGCTTAAGTTCTATTTTTTCTTTAGCTCTTGAAGTTTCTTTTTGTAATAAAAGAATTTGTGATATACGCCGCTTGAGGAAACATAGAGAAACTTTTTTTTCTTCAAGTCAAATAAAAAGTGCTTCGCCTTTTGAATTGATCCATTGTGATATTTGAGGAACTTTTGCTATTCCTAGTAACTCTGGTGCTTACTATTTTTTAAACATTGTTGATGATTTTAGTCGTTGCGCTTAGGTTTTCTTAATGAAACATTAGTCTAAAACTCAAAATGTTTTAAAATTATTTTTTCTTTGGTATCTACTTAGTATGATACTAGAGTAAGAAAAATAGAAACTGATGGTGCTCTTGTTGTTTCCTCTAATGAGTTACACTTATGGTGCGTTTACTTCTCGGATTGGGGAATCAGAATTCGGAATCGGAATGATTGACGGCGTTTACTTCGCAAATATAGAGCAGGAATCGAAATCGGAATGGTGGGGCCTACCACTATTTGGGAATGGGGAATGAGAGATTGATTCCCATGGAGGGAGGTGGGAATGAGTCTCCTATTCACAGGATTGACCACTTTGCCCTCCCCCAAAATTAAAAATGCCCACTTTGTCCTCTTTTATAATTAATTCATATAATATTATAATTAATTAATATATTATGATTAATTAATATAATCTTAACTATAATTATTAAAAATTATAGTTCTTGAATAAATAATCACAATAATTAATTAATTTATTATTATTGTTATTTTAATTAATTAATAGATATACTATTATAATAATTATTAATATAATTAATTTATATATCATTATTAATGAATAAATATAATTATTACTATTAATTAATATATTAATATATTATTAACAATAATATGTTAATAATTATTGTTCCTGAATAAATAATCACAATAATTAATATTACTATAAATAATTAATTAATATACTATTATAATAATTATTAATATAATTATTATAATTAATTCATATATTATTATTAATTAATATTATTAAATAAATAATATAATATAATTATTACTACTAATTAATATATTAATTAATTATTAACAATAATTATTAATAATTATAATTTTTGAATAAATCATCACAATAATTAATATATTATTTTAATTAAGTAATTAATATTAATATTATTAGTTAATATATTTTTATAATAATTGTTAATGTAGTTATTATAATTAATTAATTAAACTTTTTTACAATTAATTAATATATTAGTTAATAATAATTATGACAATAATCCATTAAGTACTTTTTAGTAATTTGTTACAATCTAACTCATTCCGATTCCGATTCCAAGACAAAGTAAACACATTAATGGCTATAAATATTAATTAATTATTTATAGTAATATTAATTATTGTGATTATTTATTCAGGAACAATAATTATTAACATTAGTTAATATTAATATTATTAGTTACTATATTTTTATAATAACTGTTAATGTAGTTATTATAATTAATTAATTAAACTTTTTTACAATTAATTAATATATTAGTTAATAATAATTATGACAATAATCCATTAAGTACTTTTTAGTAATTTGTTACAATCTAACTCATTCCGATTCCGATTCCAAGGCAAAGTAAACACAATAATGGCAATCCAACTCATTTCGATTTCTATTCATATAGTTCAAGTAAACAACTTATTTTGATTCTCATTCTCTATTCCCATCTCAACCCATTTTCATTCCTGCTCATTCCGATTCTAGCTCATTCCGATTCCAGTTTAGTAAACACAACATTAGCATTTTAGTTTGAACTGATAATGGAATTAAGTTTCTCTCTAAAGATTTACAAGATTTCTTCTAAACTCATGGAATCATTTACCAATGAGGTTGTGTTTGTGACCCATAACCAAATGGAGTGGTGGATCAAAAACATCACCATCTACTTGATGTTACTCGAACATTACAATTCTAAAAAAAATCTTCTTTTAAACTTTTGGGGGGAATGTGTTCTTACTGCTATTTATTTAATTAATAAAATTCCTTCCCCTGTTTTAAATGATAAAAGTCCACATGAAATGGTACTTGGAAATGATTCGGTCTATGAAACATGACTAAGAAAGCGACTATTATGGATTGATAGACATAAGTGTGATGGGAGGATTTAATTTTTTTCTTTTATGTAATTCACTGGTTGACCAATTGTTTAATATCTTTATGATATTACAATTGTGAATATATAAAGAGATTGCGCAATTCTAGCATACTGAGGGGATTTAGTATGCTTGAGTATTAAAGTAAATTAAATCTGGAATACAATGAACATATGTTAAGTTCTCTTGCATATGATTGCAATTGAGACATCTGTTGCCTGGGTTAGCAATTGAGATATGTCTTTGGCTCCTCGAATGGGTTTTTGGATATGTTCATGGTCACACGATATATTTGCCTGTATGATTAAAGATATGTGGTTGTTCATTGTTTCTTTGTTCATTGCTCTGTTGTTTCGATGTCGTCCCATCATGTGCGAGAGGGAGATGTTGGACGGGTGGGCGCCCAAGATGGGCCAACCCGACCCGACCCACACATGGTAACCACTTGTTGGTTACCATGCACGTTTGGGAGAGGGAAGTTGAACACAAATCAACTTCTCAACCGCTGTATATATATCAAAAAACCACTGCTGGAAAAAAATGCAAGTTAACGATTCATTTCGAAAAAGAAAAACCAGCAAAGTGCGTGTGTGTGGGTGAACGAAAAAGGATTAAAAACAAGAGCATTGAACAATCCGGAAAAGGCAAATACACTGTGATTTGACGAAGATTTCTGTTCGTTATTTCTTTCCGACCGGTGACGTGATCCAACACTTGTTTATTCTGCTGCATAATTCGAAAAGGTAAGGCCTATTGACTCCTTTTTGAATTTCTTTCAGAAATTTATTTGTAATCATTTTTGTAGAATCAATTTTAGAGGTTGTAAGTGTTGAAATACACTTAGGTTAAGAGATTGGGGATAATATCTTGTTGTAAAAGTCTATTGACACCTTGAAAGTCAATTATAAGTTGTTAAAGCCTCGGAGGCTCGCTTAGTGAAATCTTCAAGCTCGGTGAGGTTGGAGGCATAGATATAGGCACGGTTTGCCGAACCACATTAAAATCACGTGTTCGCTCTCTCTTACCCTATCTCTTTATTTTTCATTGCACATTAATTTGTTTATTTTGAATTTGGTTGTTTTGTTTAATTTGCATTAAGTTTTAGTTGCTTAAACTTTTAGAATCTCAATTCACCCCCTCTCTTGGGTTGCCTAGTTAGTATTTCATAAACATCCTTTTTGTTGTTAACCTTTTGAGTTAATTTATGCAAGCATCACGATAGCCTTACTTTGAAACCTACGTACGTGTTTTACATTATCTGAAAGGATTTCTTGGAAAATGCATTTTAATGGCATTTTCAAGTCCCCTTCAGCTGATTGCTTGTGCCGACTCCGATTGAGCAAGTTGTCCTAATACTCGTCAATCTACAAGTGGCTTATGCACTTTTCCTGGATCTGCTCTTATCTCCTGGAAAACCAAGAGACAAAGTATTTTCTCTTTTTCTACAACTGAAGAGAGAAGAGATCTATGGCCTAAGCTACTTGTGAATTACAATGGCTGCAATTTTGTTTGTAGATTTTTGTCTCAATCTTTCTTCACTAGCTTTCTTATACTGTGGTAATAAAGTAGCACTCCCTACTGTAGGAAATCTTGTTTTTCATGAGCCGACCAAACATATTGAATTCAATTGCCATTTTATCCGTGAAAAGATTCAGGTTGGATTAATCAAAATTGCTCATGTGTCCACAATCAAACAAATTGCCGGTATTTTCACTAGGCCTCTAGCTTCTCAACAATTCGACTGTCTTCTGGGAAGTATTGCAGACATGACAGACAAGTATGATAATTTTGGACCGCATGTAAAGATGAATGATGACTTTTGGAATGTAATTATAAAATGGACAAAATGATAACCACTACCAATGCCACCAGACAACTACTACCCACAAAACACGTTAATTATACATCTTGTTCATTTATTTTCCTTTGACTTTCTCTTTATAATTGTTATGACAGCTTATGTATTTATATTATTGTAGAACAGCTTATGTATTTATATTATTGTAGAACAAACGGTGATATTGATGAATAAAATCATGTTCTTACCTTTGGCCTTTCATTAAAAATGTTGAGTTTCCAATTAAGTGAATAAACTAGGTCGAGTTTGTTTTCATTTTTTTCGTCAGCGTAATTTTATATATGTTTTTCTTTATCTAACGATCACCTAGTTGTCCATTTACCAAGGACTAATTCTATGTCCTAAACAAGTCCCGTATTTAATCTTTTCCTCTACATATAAGAAAATCTTGTAATTTTACTAGGAGGAATTTAAATTTTAAGTTAATTTGATGCACATAGAGTCGACCATCTTTCCATATACATGGTCAAATAACTATCCCTGGGATTTCAAATTCTATAGAACAATTATCTAGATATATTTGTAGTGTTTGTTGTGAACCAAAACAAGGCTTCTCTGCTTGCTAGAGATCTTGTTCTACTAACTTTTGTGCAGAACTAAAGAGCTTTTGTAGTTTATCTTTAATGAATATCTTAATTATTTTACTTCAATTAGACCCAAAGTTTCTTGGTGAGTATGTTTTGGCATCGTCTCTTGCGTTTTGCTTAATTCTTTAGTGTTCCTGCATAAGAACAAAGTAACGTTAGACTTGATTATCTTGAATTTAATGGAGCCTTCTCTCAATTGATGTCTAGATTATTTGAGTGATAAAAACTGCCTTTCGGTTTCTAGCTTTACAATACTACCGTGAAGACCATGGCAGACATGGACGGATAAGCGAATAGTCATTGTACATTGTTCCCTTTCGTAGCACATGCACGGCTAAGCGATTTCAATTTCATTTTTTGTGCATAGATTCTTATATCTCTCAATATCGTTATGTGTTATATACTTTTTAAATTTAGTAATAAAATCGCCATAATTCAAAGCCTTTAGTGTCATGAACCATGAGAGATCAGAAGAAAGTGAAGCAAATGTAAAATATAATACGCAATTTTTTAAAATTTAGCTGGTCACTTATATAAATTTAAAGGACATTTTTTAAAATAATCTTATAAAAAAAGGGGTGGAGACACTTCCACCCCATAGTTTGTGTAAATTCACCCCATTTAAAAAAAAATCATTTACAAAAATTCACATTAAATTTTGGAAGTTAAAATCAAGAAAAATTTTAAATAATTAATCAATTAAATCACATTTATTTACATAAGCCTCTTGTCCATTGTTGATCATTAATAGCCAAATAAAGAAGAAATTTGAACAATAAATGAATTAAATCTTCATTAAAACTTTACAAAAGAAAATCACCAAATTGTACAAAAAGTGTGTAAAAGTGTGTTTTTTGGCCGTAAGTTTAAATAATTAATGAAGATTTAATTGATTTATTGTTCAAATTTCTTCTTTATTTGAAAATATTAAAAATAATTTATGTGATTTGACTTTAAAATTTTAAAAGGACAGCTGAGGCCGTGCCCCAAGTGCTCCTAACTAAATTGCTTATGGTATCATTTACACAGTCCTAATCATTTTTTTGAGCTTATTTTTGCATATATGCATAAAACATTAAAATCATCTTCTGCAGGGCTTGATTGGTTTCCTTTGATGAGCTCTACCTTATTACAAGGTATGAGTGTTGCAAAGTGGTATGTTGTCGGCATGTATTTATCTAATCATGGTATAGTTATTTACTCGCAACAGACCAAATCTATTTTTAAAAAATAAAGACCATATTTTCCTCTATATCTAGAGGTGGCCAATGGGCCGGACGGCACGAGCAAGTTTCGGCAGAGCACGCGACACGGCACGGCACGCACGTGGACTGGGCCAGGCTTAGATTTTAGGCACGTGGGTCATAAAAGCACGGCACAATTAGAGATGGGGCAAAGTACGGCACGCAATAAGCACGTTTCATTTTTTAATAAAAATAAACTTAAAATTTTATGATTTTATAAATAGCTTTAAATTAAATTTTTTAATATATTTTATTAACTCAAGTTTTTTAAATTTATTTAATTCTTAGTTTCAAAAAAATAAAATTGATTTATGTTTATAATTTATTAAATAAATAATTTGTATCATGATTTTATAAATGTGTATTAATATTATTATAAACTATGATATACGACTCTACGTAATTCCAAGTTCATAATTAAGTTAACCATTAAAAAAAATTATTATTGTTGTTTTTGTTAAGTACTAAAAAAGAATTCTAATATAGAGTCAAACTTAGTAATTAATATTATATTATCTTATTATTATTAATTTATTATTATTGAATATGAACTTTAGTTTTGAATTCTTTATTCTATTAAATTTAAATAAAGGCACATTGATTCAAAAAAGTACATAGGATTGAAAAAAATAAGACAACAACTTAGCATACACTCTTAAAAAAAATAAAAAAGGAAAAAAGCTTAGTGGACTTTTGTTCTTAGGCACGGCACGGCACGGCACGGCGCGAGTGGCACGACACGTGTGGTGGGCCGGGCTTAAGCAAAAAAAAATTAAGCACAGCACGGCACAAAACGCATAGTGGGCACGGCACGGCACGAGCACGAGCACGAGCACGCGTGGGCTTCCTTTGATGGGTCTGGGCCGGCACGGCACGGCCTGTTGGCCACCTCTATATATATTATCGGTTTTTTTTTTAATTTTTCAAGATAAGAAGGTAGAGAAGCTCAAATTAATATTTTACCTTCCCCAAAACTTAAATATGCTGATTAGATAAAGAAAACTGTATAAAATTACTTGACCAAGCTTCTAAAAGCACCTCCATATTCTGTAATTGTATCTTGTAATTTCTATGGGAGAATCTAATTTAATTTTAAGATCTTGCGTTTGTTTGGTTAAAGAATGAAGGAGACAGTTTTTCACCTTCACAGACTCGATTTACTCTTCTTTTGTCCTTAGTTCTCTCTTTGCAGAGGTGCAGAGCGTCCCTGCAAGGACACTCAAACCACAAGTGAGAAAGAGTTTATGAATGATAAGCTAAAAGATAAATTTTGAAAGAACTTCAACGGGTATTCGATATTCTAAGCTTATGTAAGAATGTAAGCATGAATGTCCAAAATAATAAAATGAGGTCACTATTTATAGGTGTAAAATTTAAAATAAATTTGGTGTCTTAATTATTATTCCACGTGTGTTATTTTGATAAGGACACGTGGCGCCAGTAATGAGGATTTCTATTTCAGGTTCTTAATGTACTCTGATAAACTCTAAGCTCACTGTAACTTGACGAAGTCTTTGAAATATGACATTGTGATCACTAACGTTCTACAAAATTAATTTATGGCCTACAAATATATTTTAATTTAATTATAGCTTTGGCTATAATTCTGCAACTTTCTCATAAAGGTCTTCACCCAAAAGTGAACAGGTATACTTTACTGAAATTATACTATGAACCCCACACTTTCACATCTATTTATATATACAAGAGGTTTTGTCAAAGGGATGAATCAAAATATTATTAATTAATAATCAGTAATAATGATTAATATCCCTGAATGCATTCTTGAACCTTCTTCTATACAACGTGCGTCTAGCGAAGAGGGTTTTTCTTCTTTTTTATGCTTTGTTTTTTCAGTTATTCCTATTCATGGATTTCTACAAAACAGTTATCTATATCAAGTTAGGTTGATCCGAGGCATTGGGTTCACACAGTCTTAATATTTTTCTGGCCAAACTTTACAGATATGCATGGAACATTAATAAGATGTGCATATGTAGTACAATGTGGTACGTTGTTCGTTTGTATTTATGTGATTATCATACCATCTATTCACTCCCAAGGAAAATGACTCTATTTCTATTAAAAAAACAAGTCATTTTTTTTCCTTCGTATCCTCTTATTGTATCTTATAATTTTATAGAAGAGTTAATCTAATATTAAGATAAGCTGATGGACATAGAGTTTATTGTCCCATAATCAAATAACTCTTGGGGTGCGTTAGGCTATAGGACGAAGGAATCTGTATTTTATCTTCGCAAACTCGGTTTACTTTTCTCTTGTAAGTTTGTTGTTTGCAAAGCGTGGGGCCATATACCTACAAGGACACTTCAACACCTAAGAAAGTGTTTGTGAATGATGAGCTAACAAAACTTGTCAGAATTTTTCAATATCTATTCAATATTCATTGCTATGAATGTCCAAAGCAGCGAAATGAGTTCACTTTAATTACAGGTAGGGTTGTGCAATCTGAAGAAAAAAGAAATCAATAATTATTAATCACTAATAATTATTTATAATCGTTAATACATTCCAGCATCTTTGACGAAGCGGGCGTAGCGGAAGCTGAATCAGAATTAATAAGACGTAGGCATAGTAGAAGTAGAATTGATGGAATAGATAGTGCTAGATATCATTTCAGCATCAGACTAAGCCAACGTGACTATTTACATTCTAATTGAAGTATGATTAGATCTCGCTTTAATTCAAACAACTCAGTGAGATTTTTAAGAATGTGTAAAGTGAGATTAGATGATGCTATATTCAAAACAACTCTATAAGTGAGATTTTTTTATAAATAATCCTAGAGGGAATTATAAAAGAGAGATTTTATTAATTGATCGAAGGTTAAAGTTACAATAATAAGACATCTCTACTTATAATAGAATAAACGTATTTCCTTAAGTTAATTTAAAAAGAGAAACTAAACTACAATTATAATAGAAATTAAAAACTAAGACACTTACCATATTTGACTCAAATTAAAATATAAAATTCTAAAATAATAAAAAAAATTCTAGAATTCTAAAATAATGTCCTACAACAATCTTCTTCTGCAAAAGTGTCTGGCGACTTTTTGTCTTCTTCTATATGCTTTATGTTTTCAGTTATTTCCGTTTCTGATTTCCTGAAAATATATACAGTTATATTATGGAGAGTTTAGTTTAAGTTGAACCAAGGTTTTGGGGTTCAAATGGTCCTAATATTTTACTGAGTGAGAACATTAAAAAAATCATCTTCTACTTTCTCTCCTCCTTCCATCGCACCATTATATTCTCTCCTCCTCTTTCCTCTCTCTTTTCTAAAATAAAGTATATAGGATAAGATTATGATCTTGTTCTTGATTGCCCTTTAAAAAAAAAATCCGCTGAATTTGTGATCTTGATTCCGGTTCCAGGAGTAGTTTGATTATTTAACTACTCTTGTTCATTTGTATGGGTAATAGGTGATAACGATAAACAATCACATTAATGTGATCCATATGGTAAGGATCAATACCATCATGACATACACAAATGGTAAGAATCAAAACCATTTATGTAATGTATGGACAAAAGTCAATACCATTCGGGCATGCACATGTGGCAATAATCAATGCCTTAATGTCATACACATATGAAAAATACCATAACCATTACTAATTATATATTTGGAATATGAATTCCTCATTTATGATGATCGATACTTTTATACATTTTGTATAAATTAGGCTTTAGAGCTATTTAAAATAAATAAGAGTAGATTTTTTTTCTGTAATTCTCAAAATTTTTCCATAAGATAGGAGGATATCATCAATTGGTATTTATATTCCACCTGATTTGACCATTAAAAGTAAAATCTCCTGTAAGATTTGCACCATGTCTTGGATATAAAAGATATATTAATCTTCAAAACAAAAGAGCCTCCAAACTGCATGCACATACGTCTACCAGTTTGCAGATCGTCCAACCAATCGAGCCATAGTTATAACGCCATGAACAGCTGTCTCATAACAACCGTGTCTATAAGCAGCCCCGTGATTAATTTCCAAGAGTAGATCCACATGCAACAACATCAAGCAAAGCTCCGGTGTCCGGTATATTGATCAGACACCTCACCAGAGCTCACGGCCCCATATCTTCTGCAATTTAATAATCGCAGCCACCCAAAAATTTGAGCAAGTAGTTTTCAAACAAATTTATTTATTAACTAGTTACCCAAGTTTTTATGGATTTGAGTTACAAAAATTTGTGTTAAAGACAAAAATAAAAAATAAAAAAGGCTAAACTGCTAGAACGTTTTCACTCTCTATTCTCGTGCATTTGAAAAAAGAAAAGAAAAAAGACCAATGAAGTGCATATAAGCCAAGCTCCGTTAAAATCACAACAGAGCATACATTTCTGTCTATCATAGGGCATATAAATATATTAAGGTGGATAGAGAGTATGTATACTCAATTATTAACCAATTGCAATAGATAGAAACGAAGCCAATTGGATGCCTGTATGTTAGTTACGTACAATCAACCAAAAGGGTTATCAATACATCCTGAACTTTTCCTTTGTATTCTCAAAGACCTGTTCAGCTATGGGTGCCCCATTTCCATCAGCTATTTTGATCTCCAGCTGAGCCTTCTGATAGAAGCCAGTTCCTCTTATTGCATCTGCTATGAAATCATCAAACCCAATGGCAATGGCTGCTTCAGCCTTGGCTCCATAAACCAACCGCTTGAATCGAGAAAGGTGGATAGCCCCAAAGCACATGGGGCAAGGCTCACAGGACGCGAATATTTCGCAGTCTGAAAGCTCAATCTTATTGAGCTTTTCGCAAGCCTCTCTTACAGCCGTCACCTCAGCATGGGCAGTAGGATCAGTGTGCTTCAAAACCATGTTATGACAACTCACAACAACTTCATCATTACGTACAACAACAGCGCCAAAAGGACCTCCGTCTCCACATTCAACTCCTTTATATGCTTCTTCAACTGCTTTACTTAAAAACTCATAGTCTCTATCCTGTACAGCTTCCTGTTGAGGAGCAAAAGCCACAGGAATTGTTCCATCCTTAGTTTCCACGACATTAGCTTCCTTCATTTTGAAGTGAAAGTCCCAAGAGTTCTCTTGTCTTGTGCATTCTAAATACACATTTTCACATCTATTTATACGAGGAGGAACTCGAATCGTCTGCTTCATGCGAGAGAGTCTGCTTTACAAATATGCACCTTTAGAGCATCAATGACTGTTGTATGAAATGCAACTACCGAAAGCACGCCACGTGCTACTGATCTCTCACTTTATATAGAATATTCTTACTAGGGATTGTATTCGATCATTTGTTTGTGTCTAAGAATCTGATCATTCTCGTACCACTTTATGAGTGTCTGGCATCCATTGCTTTTCTTAATGGATGTTATCTATATGGGCAAAAAATAACAATTTATTTCATTTTGGGCTTCTTCTTCTTCTTCTTCTTCTTCTTCTTCTTCTTCTTCTTCTTCTTCTTCTTCTTATTATTATTATTATTATTATTATTATTATTATTATTATAAGAAAAAAATTAAATAGTGTAAATTAACAAAACCCTAATTTTATTTCAATTGCACCATAAACTATTTTCAACTTTAAAATTTAAATTGAATAAAAATAATAACTAAAGCTCGGCATTCATCCCAGAAAATGCATATCCGCCAAACTCAACTTAAAATTTTAAATCGAATAACAGTAATAACAAAAGCTCGCCATTTTGTGAGTCATTTTTTACCATAAAAAAGAGTATCTTTTTACATCAAAGTAAAAAAAACGCATCTAACATAGATGACTTTCCCCGCAAGAATAAAGCAAGTCGTCTAATAAAATAAGATGATTTCATACTTATGACAATCATCTATTTGGTGTCATCTTTCTAACCCCTTTTCTTAAAATATTTAGTTGGGTGTAATTAGAAGTAGGATATGAAGAATTGCAATTAATTACTATTTCTAGTTACACCCATCAATAAAATTTTAAAATTCTAATTTTTCCTTTAAATACTTCTCTTCATTTCAAAATTACCCTTTCTTGTTCTTTGCTGCCTCAATGTTATTCTAAGAGATACATAAAAAAACTTATCCATTATAATTTTACACTGCATAAACTTGCTTGAGTGTTCCTTAAAAATATTTTCAAATTTGAATTCTTGTCCCTATCAAAGCCACTCCGAAGCTTTTGCAAAATTAATTATGATGCGTCTGCTATTTATGACACAGTGGGGTGGCAGAAGTAGATTAATAACATAAATAAACATGAGATATAGTTTTAGGACTGGACTAAACTAAGACGATTAGGTTATGCTCTAATCAATTTACAATTGCAATTAAATCGTATAAAACCTGATTCACTCTGTAATGTGTTGGGGAAATGGGGTCGTGGGACTTGGCTTGGGTATTGAAATTAAAAACTTTATTTAGGTTAAAAGATTTAGATATACTGTTTTAGATATAGATTCACGTTGGAATCCATTTATTATGATTCTTATGATCTTTAGCGACAGTCTAGATAATCCTTTGTTCATAATCTTCTGAAAAAAGTATATTGTGGAAAAAATTCTAAGATCATTTAACAAAAATTATAACTTGTCAACTGGTGCTAATACATCCAGTTGCAGAAGTTGTCATGAATCATGATTCATTCACGAAAAAGTAAAAGTGCATTGGATAAAAGAAAACATAATCTTTTCAACCAAAAGGATAAAAAATCCATAATCTATCGTAAATAATTCTTTTTAGGTATTTTCGTTGTCATTAGAACGGAAACACTTCATAAGATTTCCAGGGTAGATCTATGTGCGAAAGAAAATATATATATTGAGAAGTTATGCCAATAGCTCCAGTCAAAAAGAAGAATATTGATAATTAATATCTTATTGATAATCAATATCTTAAAATGATCAAAACTTTAAAAAAAAAAAAAAAAACAGCCCTCCTGACATATATGTAAATAAGGGAGGTTTAATATTTAGCTTGTCCTGATGTCTAATGAAATGACATCCATCTTTGTTGCTGACTTGAACAAGGTTGTTGATTCCTTTGGGCTGATGCTGATTTGAAGAGGTGATATGATGATATTGACCTAAAGAAACGTGGTACTGATTCTGAATAGAAGAGGACCAATGATGATGCTGACTTGAAGATGGAGTACCACAGTTCATAATAGATTGTAAGAGTGAAGCATGGCTTCTTAAGATGTTGCTTTGAATTAGCAGATTTCTTTTTGAGATATTGCATTGAGTTGGCAATTTTATATGACGACTTTGGTTACTAGCATATTTAGATCTTCCTTTCAGAGTTTGTGTGGTTACTGTTGCATTATCAATTATAGTATGATTAATGTATAAAGATAACAATAATAAAGAAAGCAAAGATTCCAGGCTCTCCTGATAGGTGTTGAAGGTGCTCTGATGCAGATCCACTCTTTGATGGATTTGTATTTTATAGCATGGTGCCATAAGTTATTGATTAGTGGACATTCAACAAGCTCTTACACGCAATATAAAATAACTACCCAAATTCACGCAATTTCTACATTTTGCTTGGTCTTTCTTGTCAAAAATTGGTACTGCAAGAAAAATTGGCAGCACCGAATTCAGTGCCGAAAAAAATTGAAATTACAATTGGCAGCACCAAATTCGATGCCTCATAAGTTAACCAAAAAAAAGAATAGTTGACAACGAATTGGCTATAAAAGGATGAGTGCTTCCCTCATTTGATTCATCCCATTTTTCCTTCAATTCTCAATCTATTTGAGAAGTGAATAGCCGAGAGTGAAAGAGTTGAGTAATTAGTGAATTGAGAGTTTGGATATATTAGGTTTTGAGTTGTGAGATAAATAAAATAATATTTGTAACTTATTTCACTAGTAAAGTTTTTCCTTTTGTCTTCATCCATGGACATAAGTTAAAAGCCGAACCTCGTAATTTCTAGTGTCCTCTTCGTGTGCTTATTCTTTATTTTTCTCCAATTTCATTTTAAATGTGGCTTCACTTCACCCTTCAATTTTCCTAACAATAGTATTAGAGCTTTTGGTTGTCAGAGTATTATTCACGTGTATGGTACCATTCATATATATGGTTACTATTCATGTGAAACAGTGGGAGCTGATCCCAGAAAAGGCAATTCATGGTGAAAAGCAATGGTGGCAAAATGCGAATTGAGAAGTTTAACATAAACAATTTCTTGTTTTAGAAAATGAAGATGGAGGCTATTTTGAGGAAAAAAATAATTGCTTGGCAGCAATCGAAGAAAGGCCCACAAAGATAATTGTTGATGCCAAGTGAAACAAAAAAGACAATAATGCAATTGTTGATATACATTTAGCACTAGTTGATAAAGTGTTATTTAATGTGGAGGAGAAAAGACAACAAAGGAAATTTGAGATACTCTCACAAAATTGTATGAGACTAAGTCTTTAGACAACAAGACTTTCTTATAAAGAAAACTTTATACAATTTGAATGGTAGAATCTACATTGGTGACCAACCATATCAACTCCTTGAAGACTCTATTTTCACAACTAACAACTTTGAGTTATAAGATAGAGGAAAATGAGCATGAAGAACTTCTACTTGAAAGTCTATCAAATTCATATGATCAGCTCATCATCAATCTAAAAAGTAACAACTGAATAGACAATCTAGTCTTCGATAATGTTACAACCTCTATATTAAATGAAAAAAAGTTCGAGAAAAATAAGGAAAGCAAGTAGGTGAGTTCACAGCAAGTGGAACTGTTATCAATGACAAAAGAGAGATCAATGGAACGTTATATATATATATATATATATATATATATATATAGAGAGAGAGAGAGAGAGAGAGAGAGAGAGAGAGTTTCACCATCATGAGAAGTACTTGCCACATAGTCCTGAACATTTGATAACTCAACTTTATAGTCTCTACTCTACTTGTTTTTTCAACACTCCTTGATATGCCATTCTTGCTACAATTGTAGAAGACAAGAAGCGATTAGCTAACATCTTGTTTATAAACTCAAAAACAACATGCCACATGATCTCTCAGACAGAATGATTTCATAATAAAGACTATGATAGTTGTATTTATTATCAACTCTAAAACAAAGATTTAAAATAATATATAATAATAATAAATTAATTAATCTAACTAAAAAATGCCAACTATAAATAAAAGGTAATTTTATGAATTTTTAACTACATAGCAAGAAATAAAGAAATTAAAACCAGAAAATAATAAATTAACAAAAACTCTAATTAAAGGAAAAAGAAATAATAATGATAAAACCTTTGGTCAAAGGAGCCTTCACCACCACCACATACACATAATACTGTATATCAATTATATCATCAATTTCTATTGAAACTATTAACCGTAAACAACAGTAAGCTTTGTTAATTTCAATCTTTCCTCAACATGTCGTGAGGCAAAACAAGTTCTTCACCTAATCTCTAACCATTAAATAATTAAAATAAGCTCTCTAAATTTAAGATAACCGGAAAAAGATATTAGGTTTATCTAGGCAATAAATACACAATCTCGGATTATTTAACCTATGTTACGTTCTCCAATTGAAATCATTGATTCCAATTTGCTACTAATGATTAAAATATCAAGACAATTACGGATCAAGTATTTTAATCTAGCAATAAAAATTATTCAAATCCTAGGTAATTGGCCACTCAAATAAGACAATAATAAAATCATAAACATTAATTATAGAAGAATATAAACAATTTCAATTAAATAAATTGAATGATAGAAATTGAATACTAATCATATGGCATGTTTAAGGTTTTGAATTCACACTCAACCAGACTTATGCATGCAATCTTTTTAAATTGGTCACGTGAATATTGCATGCAACTTATAAAGCCATGTACATTAAATAAGTTTCTAATTTATGCATGCTTGTTCCCAAAGTTTCCATTAATCTCCATGAAATCGCCACGAACTTCTGAATGTGCATCAATTAATTTATGCATGCTTGTTGGGCTCACTTTGTTCACAGTTCACGCAGTCCGGCTTTTGTTTAGCCTTGTATATCTTTGAAGATATGGAACAATAAAAATCTTTATTTTCGCTGGCAAAACTATATGACTTAAGACAAAATTTAAATAATTTTTTTATTATTAATTTCATTACTATAATGCAAACATATATAGATAATCAAACAATTAATCAACACACACATATATAGAGACCAATCAAAGCCAATTGTTGATGAAATTCCCCACAAAAATTGATGCTACTATCTTAAAACTCACTTTTTCTTTGATGCGTATAAAAAAAAATTTTAAAAAAAATCACGTATATTAAATAACACGACATCAAAATTCTTGGCAAAATACATGTATTTAATAAAAAGATTGAAAATTATACAAAAATAAGCATGTAATATAAATTATTAAAATTTTACCATAGAAAAATTATTTTTTATTTATTGACAAAGAATGTGAAATCTTTGAATAATTTGATACAATGGAAAAAAAAAATGAGCAAGTATGGTTGAGAATGAAACAAACCATAAAATTATAAAAATGTTGTTAATTGCTAGTACAAATCATTTTTTAAGCACCTTTAATGCCAGTGACGATCTTATAAAATATTGACATGCCTTTTTTTTTAAGTTAGAACATTTGTTAAAATGAGTTAAAGCAATAATAACATTTTAGTCCCCTAATGATTATAATTTAAATATATAATTTAATCATTTTATAAAATAAGGCACCAATGCTAATTGAAAGAAAGATACAATTGAATTCGGGGCATGTTAGAAAATAAAATAAAATCTCTGTTATTATATAAATTGATAAAACATAAGAGATATAAATGATTTTTTCCTGAATCAGACCAGGCTACAGACTAGCCGTCGGCCCACCACTGCTCTCAAGGCCGCCAGGCACTGACTTTATATCTAAACAAGGCCCATAATTTTCTCCATGAAGATTTTTCAATAAAAAAATCTCGTACTTTATTAGAATAGGAGACATGTTTACAACTTTGTAAACAGATTTTTACAACGCTGGAAAAGGCAATTTACAATGTTGTAAATTCGTCTCTCATTTTAATAAAGTGTGGAGTTGCCTTATTGGTAGCTGACTTATTTTCTCCATATCCTCTAATTGTATTTTCCAATTTTGATTATTTTTTGGTCGGAATCTAATTTTGCATCGAGACTCAATCATTTCATAATCAAATAATAGTCTTATGTTAATAGTGCTTGTTACTTAAGATTTAAAATTTTAGGAAAATTTACAATATTAGCCAAAAAATTTAGGCCTTTTTCATAATTAACCATAGCAACTTTTTTCTATCAACATTAGCCAAATCCAAGTCTTTCTTCCCAAATTACCCTTCTTCACGGAACAAAACCAACTTTTTTCCGCATCGTGAAACAAACAAAACGCAGCAGCTTAACTTTGTACTCGTGAATCATCAACGACGGCAATAAATAATAGTAAAAGTCAAGTCATAATTTATCCAGATCCAACATTAATCGACATCAATTACTGGTATGAGTTATTTTCTCAGCTTTCTTGGTGAATTAAATTCTGGGACGGGCTGCCTGTAGAGCAAGAACAGTTGGTGCGACAGGCACCTGTCGCACCAAGGCTTGGGCGACAGGTGCCTGTCGCCCAAGTGGCTGTCGCCCAAGGCATGGGCGACAGGCACCCCGTCGCCCCAAGTCTTGGGCGACAGGCTGGCCGTCGCACCAAGCCTTGGTGCGACGGGCAGCCTGTCGCACAATATTTATTAAATCTGTATTAATTTGATCCGGAGTTAAATAATTTTTTTTTATAATTTCAGGTATAATGGATTCAGTTGTACTTGAATTGTGTTACGATGGTTGGTGGGAGACATTAGATGATGGTCGTATGGAGTATGTGAATGGTAAAAATCGAGCTTTTTTGGTTGGGAAAAATTGTCTGTTTGATCAGTTATTGGCAAGAGTATACGAGGTGTTACAAATAAATCCTAATGAATATAGTATTACAATGAAGACAACTTTGAGGTCTAGTAACACATTATATCGTATATGTGGACTGCCTATGGATATATTTGATGATGAAATGGTGAGGGTTGTGTTGCATATGGCATCCGACGTAGCCAATTTTGGATGCATTCCTATATTCGTGACCATATCACCTCGAGTTCCGAGTGAAGGTATTGAGCCACATGTCGATACAGAAACTTCGTTTAGAGCAAATATGTCTAGCCCCGATAATGATGAAGAGGTGTTGCCAAGGACAGTATCGCTGCAGCAATATTACTCTCCAATCCACGATAATTATGACAACATTGAGGATAACGGCGTTACGTTACAGGATGTTGGAGCAACGGTATTCCCAATAACGACGTCGTTGGAGCAACGGTATTCTCTGTATCACAACAATAATTTTCGGGACAATGATGATTTTCATGATGAGGCAGCAGGGGGTAATGATTGTGCAGAACCTTCTAATAATACGAGGGGCACTCATTTCAATAATGATGGTGATGATGGAGGAGCCGGTCCTTCGAATGTTCTGTCGGATCAGCACGAGGATGAGTATGAAGATAATGCTCCTGTGAATAACAGAGACAATAGACCTATTCCTTCGATGATGCGGTCGAGAAGGAGAATTGATCCTCTTACAAGTCTGGCTCCAACTTTGCCTTCGGACACGGTTGCTCCAAGTTTTGTTAGCAGTTGTGACTCAGATGATATCAGTGTGGGTATGCTATTTGCTGAGAAGCGTGAGTTTATATTACAACTACGCAAGGTGGCCTTTAGAGATAAGTATGAATTCAAGATTGCACGGTCTACTACGACACGTTTTGAGGCTCACTGTTCTTCAGAATCATGTAAATGGCGTATTCGAGCAACTAGATGTTCGAACGAGCAAAATCTTCCTTGGGTGGTGAAGAGAATTAACAATGTTCACACTTGTCATAATGAGGTATTGGTTGATGGACGTCATCAAGTAAGGAGCCGGGTTGTCGGTCATATTATCGCAGATAAATATATTCAAGATAAGAGTATTTATACTCCGAATGACATAAGAGCAGATATGCAACAGCAATACGGTGTTCAGTTAACATATCAGCAGGCATATCGGGCGAGAGAAGTTGGTCTTGAAATAGTTCGAGGCAACCCTGCAGAGTCATATAACTTGCTCTCGAAATACTCTCATGTACTAACTACAGCGAATGACGGTACAGTCACTCACCTCAAGCAGGATGGAGATGGTAATTTCTTGTACTATTTTGTGGCACTCGGATCTTCCATCAAGGGTTTTATGCAGTTCATTCGGCCTGTCATTGCTGTAGATGGTACTCATCTAAAGGGACTATACCGTGGAAGCATGTTCGTGGCAACATGTCTTGATGGTAACAATCAATTGTATCCGTTAGCTATTGGGATCATGGATTCTGAAAACAATGATGCTTGGGAATGGTTTATGATGAAGTTACACGGAGTGATTGGCGATCGACCTGAGTTGGTAATCATCTCTGATCGATGCACTGCCATCAGGAGAGCCGTTCTTAAAGTATTTCACAATGCAACTCATGGTGTTTGTTTTTACCACGTGAAAGGTAACATTAAGTCACAGTTTAGAATGTCCAAAGCTCTTTGGGATCAATTTGAGCCTACCTTTATTAATGCAGCAAAAGCATATGGCCACGAGGATTTTAAGAGACAACTTGAAGGGTTGTGGATGATCCACTCTGGTGCGGCTGATTACCTAGAAAATAATGTCGGTACGTGTAATTGGGCAAGGTCTCAGTTTGAAGGTAGGAGATACAGCATACTTACCACAAACATCGCGGAGAGTGTTAATTCTTTCATGAGGGAACCGCGAAAATTTCCTGTAACTCATCTTGTTGATCACTTTAGGAAAACATTACAGCAATGGTTTTATGATAGGAAAATTATGGCTGAATCAATGACTACTCGGCTAACGACATGGGCGGATGAAATAGTCACTGAGAGAAGAACTATAGCTGAAAGAATGAGAGTTCAACCGGTGTCACCGCATCGATTTCAAGTTGTAGGCGGTGGGCTTAAGGAAGGTTTGGTTGACTTGCAAAACAGAACTTGCACCTGCAGAGTGTTTCAGCTTGATCAGCTTGTATGTGCTCATGCAATTGCAGCGTGTCTAACACACCGGGTGGATTTTATTAGCCTTTGCTCGGACTTTTACACTACAGAATCGTTGGCGATGGCTTATGCACAACCAGTGGAGCTAGTTGGTGATATGGCTGATTGGGAAGTTCCAGATGAAATTCAAGAGATGCAAGTATACCCACCAGTTGAGGCACCACAACCTGGCCGTCGTAAAGAGCTCAGAATACCCTCGGCTGGCGAGGACGTTAACCGGCGGACTGTACGATGCGGGCGGTGTCATGAACTAGGCCATAATCGTAAGCGATGTAAGAATCTCATTGCGTCGACGTCAGGGTAGATGTATTTTCTGTGTTATTTGTCGGTTTAAACTTTTATTATTTTTAGTGTTTCGTTGGTTATAATTGTTATTTATTTTTGTGTATTGTACACTTATATGTCATACAACTTTATTTTATTTTAATTATTAAAATGATATAAACTTATGTGCGCAAATTATAGTAAAAATTCAAGTTTGAATATTTAAATTACTACAACCGTTTATAATACAATATCGTCATTAAATATGTCAGCCACAATCTTCTTTCTAAAGTACTGGACATGCCTAGCGTCAAACTCTAATCTAAGTCCGAATATTAAATACATCGTAACCATCAATACAAAAACACCGCAATCGCCAGTTCCGGGCTCTTATTGAGGCGCGCTCTTAACTGCTATAACTTTCCAGGGGTCTGCACTCCGCAAGTCAGGTCGAATGTTGTAAAAGCCAACATATTCCAACCATCGCGGGAATATGACCTCAAGTGGCTTCAATGTCAACCTGTACCTTTTGTCGTCGCGAAATGTGAGCAATGAGTCGTAAATCCATACTCGATTTTTCCGAAAGTCAACTCGTGCTAGGACCCAATGCTCGTTGTCCAAGTTAACAGGGATGAGTAACTGCATATAAAATTTAAAAAACATGTTCGTTATATACGAAGTTGAAACAGAAACCAGGCAAAAACGTCAACTGAAATATTGAAATATAATAAAATACATACCATATCAACATCCGTCATTGATTTGGACAGTGTGTGCTGTCGCCCACACAGATAACTATTCACGCGGTCGTCGAATTCTAATAAATCGACCGCACAATTCCCGTTGTTCCATTGCTGCTTCAAGAACACCTAGTAAATAGACAACCAAGAAATGCATAAATTAACAAAATTTAAATGTAATAATTAAAAAAAAATTAAATATCATTTATAAGTTTTGTCGGCACGTTACCCAAAACCATGTGTCAGTATGTGTGACACGTTGAACTAAGGCATTTGGAAACTGTCGTTGCTTCGCGCTAATCAAGCGGAGATACTCATGAATGTGCTGTATAGAAACACAAACATTACGCAGTAATGTTTAAATTGTATACACAAGTCGAAAACACTCTAAAATATTCGATAGTATAAATACCTCATCGCCTAGCCATCCCAGCGAGGCTGTACCCAAAATGATTTCAAAGAATGCCCGCGGGTGCCGCTGTCGCCAATCCATTGTGATATCACCAGCGAATCATCGATCAAACTCAGCAAACATACTCGCGTCCTCAAATCCCCGCAGTGGATTTACATCCACATTCGTACTCATGTCAATCGCATGCTCCATGATTTGGGGTCGAGGTAAAGGCCGCACGTTTTGTCCTCTCCTGGCTGGAGGAATCACGAACGGACTGTTATAAACATACGACGGTATGTACGCGCGGCCGAACTTACTAACGCGTGGAGGCAACTCAGTGAACACCTGCACGCTCTCCCCACTAACATCCCCGTATAAACTATACAATGACGTGGGCGTAGACAAATTTTGATTGCCCACGTCAGTATACACTCCACAATCATCCGGGGCCTGTCCATTCGCAAAGAAGAAAAAATTAAACAACTATTAAAAAAAAGTTAAACCAACATAATTAATAAATTTAAAATTGCTCACCGCATACGAGCGTGCAGTGGGAGAATCATTATTTCGACGTTTAGAAAATGTGTCGATAAAGCCAACAACGGTTTCTGTAAAATCTTTTAACTCTGACTTTATTTCATTAACATTACGATCAAGCTTCTCCACGTTACGATCAAGCTTCTCCACGTTACGATCAAGCTTCTCCACGTTACGATCAAGCTTATCCAACCGTCGTCGGACGTAATCATTAAACTGCTTTGTCCTTGACTGTTTTCAAAGAAATAAAAACTTTAGAATAACAATAAAACAATAATGAATTATAAAGGAAAAATATCGTATATTATTTACAATAAATACCTCACGTGCGTCATCAGAGTTGTCTGTTTGCTCCTGATGGTCATCAGCAGGCACCTCAACCTCATCCTCAGAAGTGTCATGACGCTGCTCTGGTATTAGGTTTGGTATGTCGTCATGATCGTCATACTCGTCTGATTGCCTTGTATCCGACGGCATCGCATTGATTGAGGGTTGGTGCTTTATAAAGTATCATTTAAAATTATTGAATGAAATGTAAACAATATCGATTAAAAATTTTATTGTACTTAAAATATACCAACCGTATGAACCCAGTCTGGAATGCTTGGCTTGTAACCCTTCAAAGAGAGCCAATATGTTTTGCTACTCTCCTTTGAAGTTGGCTCAAGAGTTTGTGAAAGGTCCTCCTGCCATAAATTCAATTAAAAATAGTGAGTAAATATACAAAACTAAAATTTAGTAAAGTTAAAAAAATTATTAATACATATTACTTACAAGACGAGATTCGTCGTTAAAGAACGCATAAACCTCCGCAAAGTTGATGGCAGAAGACACCATGGGCTTCCATTGCAAAATGCGGGGAATTTTGTTTTTCGTTTTGACAACCCACGTTGATGGCATACCTCCGATTGCTTCATAAATCCATGCCTGCAACAACTTTTATTTTAATTCAAATAAAACAACTATCAAATTTTTAATACTATAAAACTTATTAATTTAAAAAACGCACCTGAACCGCAGCCGTAAAGCCGTAAAGATTGTATTTTTCGATGTTATGATCTGGATTTTGCAACCGAGTCCTCTTAAATTTCTCATTTCTGTTGGACAATGCAAAGTCAAGACTGTCGTAAATTATTTTCCACGACAATAGACCCCATGGACGAGTTTGGAAGAATTCTATATCATCAACGTCGTCAAGCCAAAACCAGTTGATTTGAGCGTTATTTTTTTTTGCATTGAGTACTCTGTCCGCAAAATAAAACAGCGCAATTTTTAATGCGTCCATATCATCCATTTCCTCAAATTTCAATGAGGAAAATTCTACATCGAATTCCTTCACAGACATCTTACGATGCAAACCGCCAAAATACTTATTCCGTACATCTGCTGCCCCGTTTTATCATTCATTTGTTCGCTCGAACTCGCAAATGAAAGTCCAGTAACCAAGCACCATTCGACAACTGAGAAGCGAATCAAATGCCCACCAATTTCGAACCATAACTGATCCTCAGGGCTATCTTCTTCAGGGGCCACTTGCCTCAGTAAAAGATTGTGCAATATTACCCCACTAAATGAAAAACTTCGACATTCCAAGAAATGCCCAAATATATCTTTTTTGAACATATTCAACTGCCGCTTTGTTAATTTTTCTTGGATCACTTTCACGACCGCAGATAACTTACACATGCTCGTAATTTGACCAGGAAAGTGATCGGCATAAGGAATATACATCTTTCTAAATTCAATATCCGGTGATTCAGATTTCGCCATGTATCTGTAATATTTATAAAATTATTACATTATATTAAAAAAAATTAACTTAAAAAAAAAAATTTTCGTGTGACGGGCGTGCCGGTCGCACGAAATCTGGTGCGACAGGCGTGCCTGTCACACGGGTTTCGTGCGACAGGCGCGCGCCTGTCGCAAGGGTCCTTGCGACAGCCGCGCGCGACAGGACCTCCCTGTCGCGCGACAACCCTTTCCCTTCTCTTCCTTTTCCCATGGATCTCACCCACCACCGCCATTAAAGACTACCAACAACACCAACAACAACAACAAAAAGCCAAACAATAACAATAACGACAATAATAACTCACCTTGGGTTTTCAATTTTTTCCTTTGATTTTAGTTATCTCCGAAGTTTTCAAGGTGATTTAACTTCTTTCCGCCGTCGCCAAGTTCCTCCGCTGCCGATCTACGCCGCCGCCAATGATTTATACAACTTCTGGTGATGAGAATTTGGTGAGAGAGGGAGAAATTTAGGTGAGGGAAACATGAGAATGGGGAGGGTAATTTCGTCTACAAATTGAGGATATGGCTAATGTTGAAAGAAAAAAATTTAAAGGGTTAATTGAGAAAAAGGCCTAAATTTTTTGGCTAATATTGTAAATTTCCCAAATTTTTATGTATAGACCAAGAGGTCTTTGGTGCCCCTGAAGCATTCTCCTTGTACATTCACTATTTATAACGTGTGTTTGCATATCATCATGATTAGTTGAAGTATGTATATGTCAATGAAAGAATGAAAAAAAATGGGTTAATTGGACCTTATTCAATTTTCACTTTTTTCTTTTCTTAATTGTGGAAAACAAGAACAGCCTATATTTCTTGAAAAATAAAAATATTGGGGAAAAGCTTACTAAACACATTTTCTAACTTATATTTTTGGAAAACGAAAAATAGTGTAAAAAACAAAAATACCAAACACCCTAAATTTTTTTAATATTTAAAACACAATAAACTCCCACATAAATAAACACACACACACACAATTTTTTTTAATTATTATTATGTATGAATAATAATTGGTGACTAAAATACTTCATAAAACTAGCGGCTAAATATAAGATATTTAACCTTACTTAGGGTAAAGTACAAGCCAAACTCTATTGAGTGAGAAAATCAGTTTAATGCTTAGAGTTTTCAAAGCATTAGACTTATGTGATCAATCCAACGATTGAAAACAGTTTGCTGTTAGTTACAGCAGATGTAACTTAGCTGGACCCTGTTTCAAAGCTTTTATTTTGCTCAGATTTCCCGCTCTCTCAATCTCTCTCCCCTAACGGTAGCCAGTTTTAAATTAAAAATAAAAGATAAAAAATTCACTCTCATTTCGATTTCTCCCATAAGGGTTTCTCAAATCAAAATGAAACCAAATCACAATATCAAGAAACCAGACTCGTCTTCAAAGGTACGTCACAGTTTTCCAGTTTCTGTTTTCCAATTCAAAGACCTAATTTCAATTTTTTTTAATCAAATAAATATTTCTATTCAAAATTTCGGAGCTCACTTTTGTTTTTAAAATTAGCAGCTGAGTTTAGAAGAGATAATTGGATTGAATACGAGGAACTGCAATGGGTTGGCTTCGAATACTTCAACCGCTAAGTGCGCTTACGTGGCCGGATGTGTTTTGGTGGTTTACGACGTGGATTCGAGCACTCAATCGCACCTCATGGTGTCTCATCGAATGCCTAAGCCTCTCTGCTGCGTTGCCATGTCACGCGATGGCCGTTATGTAGCTGCTGGAGAGGTATTGCATCAATTTGACAACAAAATGTGCAATTGACCTGTTAATTCTTCAATTCAAAAAATAAAAAATCTATTGATTGTTGTATTTATTTATGAATTTCTCAAAACAAGGCCATTCAAATTTTAGAAAATGCTGATTTCTTCATGATTGTTGGCAATTCAGCTCAAAATTGCTTAAATTCAATTCTCACCTGCTAAGGACCATGTACAATTTCAAATGTGCGCAAAGAATTACAAAAAGATATGAAGTTGTTAATTTGAATGCATTGATTAATCGATTCATTAGTGAGGGGTTGGACCAATTGTTGGTTGCAGCAATTAAGTTGAGGTCCATATTTTGAAAGATGCCAAGTTCACAAGAGGGAACTGTAGATATTGAGAATTATATTTATGTATTTTTTAGGGGGTTGGAAATAGTATTTGGGTTATTTTTACATCTAATAGCAGCGATATGCATCTTTTATGATCTTGCAGTCAGGGCCGCAACCTGCAGTTTTAGTTTGGGACTGTGCAAATCTGGCCTTTATTTCTGAATTGAAAGGCCATTTGTATGGAGTTGAGTGCATTGCCTTCTCACCAGATGGTTAGTTACAAACTTACAATCATTCAATGAGATGAGCTATATTTTGACTTTATCTATTTCTATGAGTTGATATTTTCATGCAATGTTTATTTTCATAAAGTTTATGCATTGATTATTTGACCATTCATCCATATTTTGCTAATGTTTTACTTCAAGGAGAACATCTGGTGACTGTTGGGGGTTATATTTACCTTTGGAATTGGCGGAGTGCAATGTTGGTTACGAAGCTTAAAGCAAATTCATCTTGTTCTGCCATTACTTCTGCGTGTTTCTCAGCAGATGCAAAATTCATTGTTACTGCTGGAAAGAAGCACTTGAAGTTCTGGACAATTGGATCGTCTGCGACTGCAAGGACCCGTTTAAACAAAGGCACAGAATCTTTAACACTGCATGCGAAGCCAGTCAATCTAGGCATTCAGAAAGAAAGTTATTTTGTCTCTGTCATATCTGCCACCTGGACTGATAATGGTGTTGTAAATCAAGAACAGGCTGGAGAAAGTTTTACCATCTATGCACTGACTGATGCAGGTTAATGTTTGCTTTAAGAACAACTGAAGAAGTTCAGTGTATTGGAGTTGCTGAAGTGTGGTTAATGAGTGCCATTCTGCTCCTTATGATTACAGGGATTTTGTATATTGTACATTCTGGGCTTTCAGTAACAAAGTCAGTGGATTTGAAGGTAAATTTGGCTCTTTTTTTTTCTTTTTCCTCATTTTCTTTAATAGTAGGTTTTCAGCTAACCTAGTTGCCCGGAAAAAGTAAATAGAGGGTCAACAGCTGAAAGATGCTACTGATTTTGATGGACCAATTAAAGAAAGGAAAATCCCTTTACTTTCCCCAAGGTTCAATCCCATAACGACAATGCTAAAGGTTGGGCTGGTGTTGTCAGGTTTTGAAATGCTTCAGCTTGGTTAATTTTAATTTTCATCATAGCGTCAATCTCCTGAAAAACTGAAATGGATATCAATAAGTACCAGATCCATAAGTTGCTTCCATTGAGGCAAGATAAACTAGCACAGAAGTATTGTTGCAAGTTGGAATAAGCTTATATCAAGCCATGAATGTCTACTATGCACTGAATTTATTGCTTCAAAGTCAATACTTGTATGAAAGTCATTTTTATTATATTACTTTTCTAATATTACCTGTTTATATTTTACAGTACTCCTAACTCTATTTTCAGGTTAAAAACGGATTTGCACTCTCTGCTTCCAGCAAGTTAATAGCTTGTGCTTGCAGCAATGGAGCAGTACACCTTTTTGACATTCAGTCTCTTAAACATGCTGCAACGCTTCACTATTCAGAGGCCAAAAAGTGCAATGGAGAAAATGATACTGTTTCTACGGCTAAAGCAACTGAATTGTATTTTAAACTAACCCCTACTATTCCCAATGCAATTGCTTGTCAGTTCTCAACATCAGAAAAGCTTGGTGAGCACATAACTATACAATTGCCTTGATAAGTGGATTTCCCCGTTGTTCGAATCTTGAACTTATCAATGCTTCTGCTTTTCAGTGGTTGTTTATGGTGATCATAGTCTCTATGTATGGGACATGCATGATGTGAATGAGGTAGTTGCTTAGAGTAAGAATTAATGCTTTTCTCTCATAACTTTTTATTTGATTCATAAAGTTGCCTATATTTGTTTCTTGTTTTTGTTTTTTAGTATTAGTTGCCGCTTCAATCTCCACTCTCTTGAATGTTCTAAAATTTTTCAAGGCTACAAGGTGTTGTGTGCTAGTGTCCCATTCTGCCTGCATATGGGATATCAAGAATCTTGGCTGCGAAAACATGCACGATCCATCCGTTTCATGTGTTGCTAGGGGATGTACTGGCGGAGTTTCTTTCTCGACATGCTCAGCTGATGGAACTATCAGGTTATGGGATCTGGCCCTGCAATCTGAGTTGTCAAAGGATGTCTTGGGTCATGAATCTCTGAATATTGAACCCACGAGCACTGCACATTTAGGTAATTACCACATTCTGAGGCACTGTCGCACTGACAAACAAATCCGCAAGGATACAACTGTACCTATGTGCACTTTTTAAAACTCTGCAAAATGTTTATTTATTGATATTTTACAGAATTTTTACAAACATCCTTTTCCCTATTGATATTCTCATCCATTTTGTCACTGCAGTTAGTGCTGGGATTTTTGAACGTAATACTATGGAGACAAGTGTGAGCACTCAAGGGTACCGGTCGATGGCAGTTAGCTCAGAGGGGAAGTACCTTGCTGCTGGTGATTTTGATGGAAACCTTCACATCTATGACTTAAAATCTTCTGATTATACATATATTGAGGTGAACCTTAGCATAGACATTTTTCTTCAAAATCATTTCCTGAAGAAACAATCAATGTGATGCACAAAAATAAGCTTTTCAAATGGTTGGTGATGAAATGATGGTCATCTTAATATGAATAATTTGAGCTATTTTGCAGGATGCCCATGATGCAGAGATCCTTTCATTGAGTTTCAGTTTGTCAAGCAAGAAAGATGATGTTTTAGAAGAAGTCACCGATAGCCATTACTTCCTTGCTTCTGGGGGAAGGGATCGAACAATCCATCTATATGATGTTAAAAGGTTTAGCTTTTTATATTGTACACTTCTTTAGCTTATTGAATGCGTATACTAACTAGGCTTCCCTTATATCAGGAATTTTGATCTCATTGAAAGTATTGATGACCATTCAGCAGCAGTGACTGCAGTGAAATTTACTTGTAATGGCCGTAAGATTCTAAGTTGTAGTGCTGATAGGTATGCTGCTATAACTTCAATTTTCATTGCATCACAAATCTATCAAATCTTAAGTCGAAGGAGCTTTTGGTAATAGTTAGGAAAGGAAATCAATTCTTCACTATTAATATTTCACTTCAAACAAGTTGTCATTTGGCATTTGAAATAGTAGTATCTGTTGCATCTATCTGATCATTTTCAAAAAAATCAAAGATTGTTGGAATTCACCTTTTATTTCATATTTGGTGACAACGATCCTTTTTTTGTAAAGGAACTTATGATGTCATTCTGACATGGGTTTGTGCTTCAACTAGCCATTTGTAAATTTAATTACCTAGAAGGATCTAGATGCCGATGTTTGTAGATAAGATTATTATTCTTTCATACAGGTCCCTTGTCTTTCGTGATGTTGTTGAAACCAATAGTGCTTATAAGATTTTGCGCCGTCATCAACAATTGGCATCTCAGGGAACTGTATATGACATGGATATAGACCCAACAATGGAGGTTGTCATTACTGTTGGGCAGGTAAATGGTGTGTTAATAGCAATTCAAGAGTAAATAAATTTTCATTAATGATGCTTTGGAATGGCTTCTACTATCAACATGTAATGCAACCAGACAAACTGGTCTTTGAATGTGTGTCAAGTACACAAAAATCTTTGGTTAGCTGGCTGAATAATTTGATTAGCAAATTCCCTTGGATTCTTGTGATTTGGGTTCGAGAGTTTGATTATTTAATTACTCATTTGTGTACTCATAGGATAAGAAGATAAACTCATTCAGCATTGCTGCTGGAAAACTTATTAGATCATTCAAGCAAGCTAAAGACTTTGGAGATCCCATGAAGGTGAGCTACATTGACAACCAGCAGTGTTGCACCATTATGTTGTTGGGTTGTGACCTGATAATTTTTACAGGTGACAGTGGACCCAAGTGGCAGTTACCTGGTTTGCTCCTACTCAAACAAGTCTATCTGCTTGTATGACTTCATTAGTGGTGAGATGGTTGCACAAGCCATGGGGCATGGTGAAGTTATAACTGGTGTCACCTTCCTACATGATTGCAAGCACATTGTTTCTGTAAGTTCCTGTTATGATCAAGTTTCAATTTTAATAGACAATGATATGAAATATCTTTTAAATTGCTTTGTATCCCACAAATAATAATACGTTTCATTTTTTATTATTGGTTAGACTCCTAATTTTATTGATGTATTCAGGTAGGGGGTGATGGTTGTATTTTTTTATGGAAAGTTCCTGCTCATTTGGCTTCTAGGATAGTGCAGAGAGTGAAGGAAAAGTATGGTATTTTGCCCCCAAGAAACTTTGCCCAGCCAGCAGCTTTAAGTCGAATCATCTTCTGTGAAGAGGAAGATCAGAAATGTAGAATGGACTCAGTCGATATGTCATTTAAGAAGGATCTCGACCAAATTGGACCTCATCTGCACTATCATGATGTGAAACCTCATCTGACCTCGGCATTCAAATTTAGCATTTCAAGACTTCCAAAGTGGGCACAAAATAAAGTAACAGACTCCGAAATTGTCCCTGGGAATCTTCATTTCAGTTTGTCCCAGGTAATTTACTTTTTAGGCTCCACATATGAAATTTGCATTCTGACGTCTGAGAAAACTAAGTTAAAATTTCACATTCTGTTGGAAAATTGTACTGTAGTAGGAACATTTGTCATACCTTATTGCACTTTTTTTCAATTTGACAAGTTTCTTAATAGTTCTGAATTTCTTTCATTTTGAATATCTCCACTGCTGCTTGGGGCAAGCAGGAAGTAGAAAAAAAATCTTTGTCGCCTTTTGTTGGTGATGTTGGGGGTTATTCTCCTAAGAGTCAAGAAGTTCAAATTCCATCTAATCATGATTTGGAAGACAGCAATTCATGCATCAGTTGTTTTTCTACAAGTTTTTCGGACGCTAAAAAGGGCCAAAGTTCACCGTTGCCACAGGAGACCATCAGGTTATCTTTTATTATATTTTTCAATAATATCCTTGTTCTTCTTATTTATGGTGGGTGCTCTATTAACTAATGGTTTTCATATGCACTTCAGCAGCTTTGCCCTTGGCAAACGTTGGCTCACAGTGTATACTGTATGTATGGGTTTATTAAATTCCCCAGAGGTGCTGAGTTTAAAATATGGGAAGGGGCCACCGCTATCCTCAAGTTTGTGTAAGGCCAATTCTGTTTGTTATCATATTCTTGTTGAGTTTCTTTTGTAATAAGCATATATGACAAAAATGACAATAAATTTTGAGAATAAGGTTATTATCTTGGTATGATTTTCATGGAGGATGAGTAGAGGACAAAAATAAAGATTACTGATATCAATAGTTAACTGGCCAGAGAGAATGACCTCTTCTTGTCCTCATTTCCAAATTGCAATATTATAGCACATGAATCATCATTTTGGAATTTCATTGAGATGAACACTTACTGTGTCACCAAAGTTGAGAACTTATCCATGAGATGGCTATTATTAGCTTTTTTTTTTTTTGAGCTACAATTCATGATAATTTCTTGATAGAGATACATTTTTCATCCTAACTGGTAACTGAAAGGAACTCAATATCCCTAATGAAATGCCAAGCATCTATCTTTGGGACATATGTTTGTTACTTCTGTCCCAGTATTATGTTTCTCCTTTTTCTAATGATATCATTTTCGTGCAGCTAAAGGCCCAATAAACATTCTGAGTGATGATTTGCATGGTGCCAATGGACAGGGTGCCACTAAAAACCAACATGCCAGTCCCAATGACATCAGCTTTCTTGGTAAGAAAAATTATCAATTTGACATGAAAAATCTGAGTGCAATTAACGAGACAATGGCTGACTTGGCAGGACAATCGTGTTCAGGAAAGAGTGAGATGCAAGAAAATGTAGATGTTAACACATGCCTCAAAAATTCTGAAGATAGTGATTTGTTCAAGCAGCATTTTGGCAGTTTATCCGCAACAAATATGGTGAGTGCTGTTTCATGCTACAGTGTATATAATTTCCTGGGCCTTTTTTCGACCATCAAATTGTGATTTCTGTCAATGCAGTTTTATGCGTTTATGTACACGAAAAGAAACAAAATTTCTGATAGACCCCAAGTATGTTTGATATGAGGTTTTGTTGAGTGTTGTATGAAAGTTACTTATGCTTACAGGTAAAGAATCAGGCATCAGCAGTGGGAAGAAGATTCTCCTCACAATATGTCGGACATAGGGACTATGGTCGGGCCTCCAAGAGACTCTTTGACACACCTGTCCAAAATTCTGGCCACAGTTCTTCGAATTGTGCAGAAAAATCTGGCTCCCATGTCAAATCAGAGAATCACACATGGCCAGTGATAGATTCTTTTGGACAGGTTAGTCTCTATCCATGTTTTACAAACTCTGGTGACCTTTTGTAAATAAAGTACTAAAACAACATTCTTGGAAAAGCAAAAATAGAAGCACAGTTTAATTCAGTTGATAGTTAACATTGAGATTGAACTCCTGAAGCATGGTATCTTTTGGCATTTCGTGCGCATAGTTTTTTACAATGAACTCTACTTTCTTTTTAGCTTCCTATTTCATTGTGCACTTATACATCTGATCATTTACACAGCGTAAATAGATATATCATATTGTTTTAAAGAACCATGTGATATCCTTTGTAAGAGAACACCATGCAGTAGATTATACATTTTTCCCTTTGAATGTTCTTTCCAGGACCCGAAGAACCTTAATCAAAGCTTGTTTAGCCCAGATCATGCTCTCTGTCAAGATGATAGAACTAAATGCCTACTCAAGGGAAATTCTATGGACATTGAATTAGCGGAAGCAACATTTCCGGTAAGGAATGAAGTTCTGGAAAGAATAACTGAATGCAAGAAAGCTTTAGTTAATCTTGAAGCTGCAGCGAAAAGTGTAGACCAGTTATTTTCAAAATTAGACACTCAGCTTTCTGGGGAAGAGATCTCTACTGGACCTGGAGCTCAGTTATACAACAAAGCAGCTGAACTGCTTCCATCGATTGCAGAGAAAGTAAATGCAGTAGCCAAACAAGTGCGAAATAGAAACAATGATGTATCTGAGAGAAGTGGAATTGAAGTGTCGAGATTTGAACCTTTGTTAGGAACATTGGCTGAAAGTTTATCTCAGAAAGTTGTGGAGATCCTGAAGAACAACCTCAGCAATGCTTAACTTTTAAAATTTAAATCATGTTAAATGTATCATGAAATAACATCATTGAATTCGTGAAAAATAATGATAGGCTTACTAAGTTGGGATGCAAAGTCTGTATGGCAAATGATGTGGCACTATTAATATGTAGTTGTTGAGCCTATCATTCTCATAGAAATTCTATTAGTGCTACAGTAAGTAGAGATGCAAACTTTGTATACTAAATAATGTATCACTAGTGTAAATAATCAATCACACCCATGCTGCCCATTCTTTGGCAGTTTTGCTCAACATTCGTTCTGCAGAAGTTGTAGGTTATATTGTAGAGCCCAGCCCAAAAACCAGCTTCAATAGTTGGTTACTTGGCTCATTCATAGGCCCTAAGAATATTCCTAAGTCGCTCATTTATGTGGTGTAATGAGTAGCCATTGATCTTTTGTGCACTGAAATCAACAAAGTTGGGCTCCATGGCTTAGAAAAATCGCTCAGAAAGGAGGAAAAAACATTGGATCTTTCTTGTGTGAAAACTCTCTTTTTTCTTTACAATTCATGTGGGTCTTTCTCTCTCCTTCCCTCTTTCTTTGCAGTTTGCACTTTAACAACAAAAAGAAAGTGGGCAAAAGAGAGCAAAGACCATCTTTTCCTTTTCAAATCGCTTCACATTTGAAAGCCAATTCTACTGATGATTTTCATGCAGTTTCCAATATAAAAACTATAGGGTAAGCTTCCTTTAATTGTAAATTTCAAGGCGTGTCAGTGAATAAATATTGCTTGCTGCGGCAGCTGCTCTCTTCCTATATCACTTATATAAATAAATCAAACCAAAGATACGGTTGGAATATTTATGTAAATGTCTAAGAATGTATGCCGAGTAATTATCCTATTTTATGCTTTTGTCTTGCTTTAGTAACATGCCAAACTCTAAATTCTTCCTTGGGATTCCAATTCCATCACTCTATAACTCATATTATTATAACATGTATAGTTCTCCTTTGAGGCTATGATTTTAGGCATTGCCACGTAGAATTTTAGTGGCAGAAATTGCCTTATGATAGACCTTTAAGTGGCTTAATTCCCAAAATCAGACTAATCAAGACCGGTTTTATAGGTTCCATGAACAGACTTTTATGAACTGTGGTGCCATAAATTAAACTGAGTAGAAAACTAGAAACCCATAAACAATTAGCAGAATACATTCATCAATCTGCTTCTTAGATCTTCTTATCTCTTATGACTGAATGACACATTTTAATCAAAATGTGCTTTGTCCCATGAGGGGGCAAAATGAGAATAAAATTTGTGCATAGGCATGTTGGGTCCAAATTGGAGGCTTTGTTTAAAATGGGTTTTATAACTCAATATATGAAAAAAAAAATGGGGGGGAAAATCAAAAGCCTCTGATTTGTATGTGCTGTACATGAACGTGGGGACAAGGCCTTCAATTAGTTGTCCTCTTTTTAATTTTCTGTAATGATGATGCTGCTTTTTCACTTTTGTAAACAGTAATCAGGCATGAATTTTTCCTCTTGAATTTTCCGTTTAGATTATTCTCCTAGAAGATGAAAGAAACCAATCCAGTTGTTGTGTCTCAAGGAGAATATAACTTTTATTTATCAATATGGGTTGTGTAATTATGGACAATAATGATCTTGGTGTATGATAATAAGACACCATTATTTGACATAATAACTTATGGCGAAATTTGTGGAATCTAATGGATTCGCATGTTTATCTTTGCATTATTTTGATTACTCTCGCCATGAGCTGTTTTAGTTTCATTAAAACTCTCTTCATTTTCATGATTTCATAAGAAAGTTGAGCTTCACAGCCCCAAAAGCTTCCACAATCAGCCTCAATCTAGCCTAAGTAGGAGGTAAAATCAAAATTAGATAGCCTTGAATCAAGTATCAACGTATACATAACGGCATGATTAATGCATTATCCAGGGTCCCAATTCTGTATCGATGTTTATATAGCATCATTAACAAACTTAAAAGCGCCTCTGTTTAGTATTTACACACTGTGCTTTAGCATTTATACACTATATATTGTCATGGATTACAAAATTTTTAATAATAAAACATGGGACGAAAAAATTAAGAATATAATATAAATTTGTAAAATTTAACGTAAAAAACTGTAGGCGATGTAACGCTCCAGCAGATGCAAGGTAGAGACAACTAGACTGGCCAAATTTTGAATGTTCAGACTTTGAAAGACTAGATTTTCTCTTGTTGTTTTCATTGAGAAAATGACAGAGAATTAAGAGAAAGAAAGCTCATTCATTCTCACTGCATAAAGCTTAAGAGAGACAAAACTATTAGTCTGACTATCGAATCTTCAGGTCTTCACAAAAGAACAAATAACAAACTTAAAAAAAAAAAAATGCCCCTTCAGATCCAAAGAGTACTGTGTTTCTAATCTTTTTTTGCATGCCTGAGCTGTAGTAATCAGTTCCTTTCCATGTCATCAACAGAACCCCAAAAGAATGACACTAGAAACTGTGGTTTTGATCATATGTGATTAAGTGAACTGAACTTCCCTGCGAGGGCTTCAATCTAAGACACACGAGCTATTGTTTGTGATTAATTAATTACAAATTAATTATTTAATTATTTCTCTCGCATATGTAATTGGTTTATTTTATTCCGGCTATAATAAATATCATGAGTTGTAAGAATCATTAAGCTTGTTATAGGCCCCATAGATGATCGTATAGATAATGCTAATAAACTTTCTTCAAATTATGTCATTAATTTCATATTTGTGCACTATATGTATGCTTTCAAATGGATAATTTACTTGATCATTTTCAACATACTTAAATATTTTTTCCTAGCATTATTCTAACAACTAGAAAATTAAAAAACCTTTAAAATAAGATAAATGAAGTTGTCAAAACTAATATATCATCAAACAAAGACACATCCACTTGCCTAGTTATCTCGTGGAATAATTAATTATGCACGTTGTTTAGTATTGTAACAGCATAATCACATAATCTACCCCAAATATACTATTTATGCTTCTTATAATTAATGTCTATTAACAACAAGGTTATTATGATCTCTCTTTGGTAAAAATAATACAGCAAAAATGCAAGTGTCATTGTATAATGATATGGATTATGTTCAACTATAACTAGTCTGACATGGTAAAATCAATAATTTTAGTTTCAATTTTTATTTTAATTAATGTGTCATTAATATATTAGATGATATAATAATAATTCTATTAATCATAAAATTTGTCTTCCAACAATGAATGCTACATAAGTTTGGATATAAATTAAAATCTAAATATGGTACAAATAATAACATGTGCTGCACTGGGTCAGACCTTTAAAAATGATGCATTGTTAATTATCATAAAAGATTCATTTAGTTCTCGTAAGATTTAATCTAATTTCCAGTAAACATAATTAAAAATAAAATAAAAACATTCTTAGAAGAGAGAAACAAAGAAGTCGGAGAGAGGAAGGAGAAAATAAAAAATTAATTATTATTAGTGCGTCTGCTATTTATTAAATAGTTTTTTAAAAAATATATAATTTAGTTTTAATTTTGACAGTTAGATGAGATGTAATCTAATGGTTATAAATGTGTGTAAATAATTGTGTATAAAAAGAGTATCTATATATATATAGTCAAATTTTATTTTTGTTTCAAATTTATTTTTCAGTTAATGAACAAGTGAATAAAATCTTCTGAAAACTAGAGAGAAGCATTTCATACAAGGGCCAAACTATTAATGTGGCAACTAATTCTTGCACGAATTCCGAATGCCTTGCTCCTGTGGACAGCTTGGCTTGATGGTTAGTGCTTTAGGATATGTAGGGAGAGTGAAACAAAGTGATTATAAATCATAAGGAGGGAGGGCAGACAAAACAGAAACAACTGATTATTAATTAAGATTGAATCCAATTTATAGAAGACACAATAAAAAACAAAGTGAAACTTTTCAAAAGCAGAGAAACAAAGAATGAAGAAGCCGAGAGAGGGAGGAGAGGGAAAAAATTAAACATCACTAACAGGTCCACTATTTTCTTAATTAATTCTTTAAAGAAAATATAAATAAGTTTTTTTTTAATCCTAACCAATAAATGAAATACAATCTAATGGTTATATATGTCTATAAGAGGAGGAGCTCCCTTATGCCCACTCACATGTTACTCATTTTTACATTGTTTTTGTTGGTTATAAGTTATAACAAATGTGACCTACAGATTGCCTTAAAAACAATAAAATAGTTCAATATTTTCTATCTTTTCACAAATATAGTGAGAAGAAAGATATGGGACAAGAGGTCCTACTGGTCCTAGGCTCTCAAATTAAATTTGAGAGTTTTAGGTTCAAGTCCCAATAAAGTCCTTTCTCCTATCTAAGTATATGTGTGTGTGTTAGATGGGAGTTGAATTTCCTTTAAATTTTTGTCCCTCACATTTTCATGGGTGGAACTACTAATTTTTTTAAATATTTAAGAAATTTATGGATTTAATAATGAGATATATATGTGAACAATTTGTAAAAGTGATTAATTTTGAGCATATCGTATCTTTGAAAAAAAAAAAGGTAAGGGAAAGGGGAGAATTTTTGTTTCAAATCATTTTCTCTCTCTCTCTCTCTTACTAAACACAAAAAACATGCATGTATCATATCCACTTCATCTCACAAAATATACACATGTATCATATCCACTTAATTTGGTCATTGGATGTGAGAATTATGTGATCAACTAACCAAAATATGAAACAAAACCCTCGAAAGACAAACCTTAGCGGTAACGAGCTAGATAGAGAATAATCAACAGTAATAGAACAGAATGAATGAAAGACAAACAAACTCTTTGAATCTGTGTCAGTTTTGGAATTATTAAATGTATTTTTGGTATAAAGAAAGATATCGTTACTCTTTAATACCAGTTAATCAATTAGAGATTTTATGAGTCATGGATGGAAATTAGTATAATATCTTTGTGAAATGGCAGATCACTTACGAGGGCGACTATATATTCATAGATCAGACTCTAGGGGCTCTGCTAGTGTTCAACATTACATTACCACCTTACCTAAAGGTAATCTCAATATTACACACAGCACAATAACATTAACGTACATCACTTTTCTTATCTATGTCTAGCTAAGATCACGCAGTACATATTAAGAAAACCACTACCAAGGTCACTACTGCGACTTCTTATTATGTTTGAAAAACAAGAGAACCTCCTGCCGTCACGATACTATAATCAGCTTTCATTTTGTCCAATGGAATTGAATTTTACCGGCATGAAGAGCACGCTGATTAGAACCTTTGCTATCAGTAGCTAATAAAATTTGCTATCAGTAGCTAATAAAATTCTATGACTAGAATCAGATGCAACAACATCAAAACAGCTCCGCCAATAATATCTGATTTTGTAGGAGATAAATTTCTGTCAGTATCCTCCTTACGTTCGGGAACAAATCCCACGGCCCACGACACAATAGGACACCAAGTCCGACCAAACATACCAAAATCGGTAGCTGTTTAATTCATCAGGACCTGCATAACGTATAAAAACGTAATCTGATTTAAAACCTAAAAATTTGATATTGCCAGACACCATCGTCCGAACAGACGCCATATCTTATCTATTTTTGTTGCCCCGCCTCTACATGCATGCACTCTCTATATATTCTTCTGCATGCCTTCCAATTACACGTACACATTTTCACACCAGTTTATACAGAATGAGTTGCGCAAAGCGTGTCTTCTTCTACCGCTTCCCTCTATGCCTTGTCTTTTAAGTTCTCCCAATTCTTGGATTTCCCCACGGGAATGAAATTTGTTCAGAAGAAGGGCGAATCATAAGAGGATCTTTATCCTTCTTCAAGGAGAAATTCTATAATACATCAAAGATATATTAAATTAATTTTATTAACATGTCATGCATGCATTAATTAGATGTATTACTTTTAATGTATTGTATAATTTCTCTTGATAGTACTTAATTAATTAAGAAGTGCCTGAGTAATAAAATATTATTATTATTATTATTATTATTTGGCTTTTACCTTTCTTTTCCGTGTATTAAACCATTTGGTATCCGAATATTACATTGGACCCGACTAATCTAAATTTGAGCCGGGTAGGATCACTAGGGCAGCAAAGCTCTCCCAATAAATATTTAAAGCAGCTGCATTCCTAAGTCTTGAACCGAGAATCTTAGTTAAGATAGAACAACATCATACCAGCTGATCTACGCATTTGTTAGTAGTTTTTACCTTATTTTAATAACATGCGAATTCTAAATTCTTTCTTCGGATTCCAGTTATTCCATCACTCTATATAACTTGTATTAGTATTACATAGTTAATTCTCTTTTGAGCCTGTGATTTTGGGCATTTCCATGTGGAATTTTAGTGGCAGAAATTGCCGTAATTATAGGAGCTGTAGACGGTGCCATAAATTAACTTGGGTGAAAACACATAAAAAATTAACGGAACATATCATCAATCCTTCTTAGATCCTTTATTTCTTATGACTGAAATACGTGCACATTTAAATTAAAATGTACCTCATCATAGTGGGGCAAGATGTGAAAGAAAATCTATGCATATGCATGTTGGGTACAGATTGAAGCTTTGTTTAAAGTGGATTATCATTACTGCTGGATCTCCGGATGCCTAGTGGTAACTCACGCCCTCAAAATGTTTGAGCGCATAAGTTGAAGCCTCACAGGGGCAAGAGTCCCATTTTAATCCCATATCCAAAAAATATAGATATTAGGGGCAGATTTCTCTCTAATTATTTGTAATAGATTTTAAATTGTAATATATCCCTAGAATTACAACAAGTTGAAACGTGGGTTACCATTCGATATATCAAAAATAATTGGGAAAATCAAAAGCCTCTCTGCTTATGTGCTGTATACATGATTGTGGGGACAAAGGCTTCAATTGATTGTTCTTTTTTTCCCCCCGTCATGTAGAATGTTGCTTTTTCACTTTCGTAAATAGTGCTAGGCACGGATTTTCCTCTTGAATTTCCGCTTAGATTATTCTCCTAGAAAATGAAAGAAACCAATCCAGTTGTTGTGTCTCAATGAGAATATAACTTTTATTTGTCAATATGGGCTGTGTAATTATAGACAATTATGATCTTGCTGTATAATTAGACACCATTATTTGACATAATAACTTACGGCGAAATTCCGTGGAATCTAAATGGGTGCGCATGTTTATCTTTTCATTATTTTGATAACTCTAACAGCTATTCAACTGTTTTAATTAATCTCATTCAAACTCTCAGTAATTTCATGATTTCATAAGAAGCTGAGCTTTACCGGCTCCAAAAGCTTCCACAATCAGCCTCAATCTAGCTGTAATTAGTAAAGTAATAAAAGAAGAATTAGATAGCCTTCAATATATTATCATGAAGGTAGCCTTGAATATATTATCATGAAGGTCGCATTTCTGTATCAATTGATGTTAGCATCATTAATTTTTCTAGTGCACACGTCCATACATTGTAAAATCTTAAATTTGACTCTATGCAAATTTATTTAATAGTTATAGATTATTCTTTAGTATTTATACACCATTTTCATGGGGTCGCGAATTCTTATATAGTAAGACATATAATGAATATGATAAAAATTTGTTAAGCGTAACGAAAGACTTTTGGTGATGTAAGATCGAGTCATAAGAACTAAGAATAATAATAAGAAAAATTCTTGAAAAGACAATTGTTGAAAACCCATATATCATCAAACAGACGCATCCACTAGCAACAAATGATTAATTTAATCATGCATGCTGTTTAACACTGTAATGGTACTGTAATTAAATTAATCACATAATCTACTCCCAGATATGCTATTTATTCTACTAATTAATGTGGGGTTATTATGATCTCTAGCAAGGGTCAATATCTAACCATAGGCTACTACATAAAAGTAAATATAATAAAATGATTGATTGGAGTGAGACATATGGGTTATTTTCAACTATAGCTAGTATAATATTGTGCAAATATTAAAATGTGTGGGGACTAATTGGATTATCACGCTATCAGAAAAAATGATGCAAAACGAGAAAACATGTGTAATTTTTTTTATGAAAAGTTATTTGAAAACAATAGCTCCATGTTTCTTTCTTTCTCAAATAAAGTGGGAACAAAGATATGGGATCGTATGGGAAGAGGGGCCACAGCTGACAGAGGGAGAATTTTTGTCCCGATTCTTCTTTTATTTTTTATTTATATTTTTTTCTTTTCTCTCTCCCACTAAACCCTCAAAATATACATACATGTAACATATCCACTTTGGATATAAGAATTATGTGATCAACCAACCACAACATGAAACAAAACCCCAAAAAGACAAACCCTAGATCTAACAATAGCTAGAGAGAGAATAATCAACAGTCACAAATTAACAATAATTTAAGAAGAGAATGAAAGAAAGACAAACACAAACTCTTTGATCCTTTTTAGTTTTGAAATTATTAAATGTGTTTTTTGGTATAAAGAAACGTAAAACATAAAGGTAGCGAGGGTATAGAGAAGACATATATAAGATCATTTTCACGATTCATTTTCTTGCACATTATACACTCTCCTATGCATTTGGCTTCAATCCCCACCAACAACACTCCCAATTTTTATTTTTATTTTTGGGAAAATGATAAATATGATAATAAAGAAAAAGCGTTTGTTTTCAATTAATTGTCTTCAGTGATATTGATATTGGTAATGGTAAATGATAGCCCATGTGATTATGGGGACCCCGTGAATTGCAACCGAAAGCAGGTGGTAGTGGTGGCGGCGGTGGCGGTGGACCCGGCAATGACAGATGCCACTGAGCTATAAGCTTTACTCCCCTCATCTTCTAAGCCTCCGGGTCTATGTATCTCGTGACCTTAGCGGCAGCCCGGAGGGTCTCATTATTACTTTCCATAAATTTACTTCCACTCCTTTATTTCACTAATAATTTAGCCGCTGAGTAGTTTGCTTGTAGATTATAATTTCTAACACTATAGGGTTGCACTAGTTGTAGGCTCGGCTCATCCGGCCGGTCACTCGTGAGTGTGTTTTGTGTACGTTGATATGCGAGCTTGGTATATGAGATTATTTCACATTCACACTCGAAACCTTAAAAATTAAACAACGCTATTATATAACATTATTCGATTAATTTACCCTCGTCAAATATAAGTTATACTTGATTATAACTTCTCTGCAAAGGAGTAAGATAGATTTGTAATATTTGGGAATTAATCAATAGATATATTATTACTTCAATTTTTTTTTTAAGATAAGATTGACCAAATAGTATTATTCCATAATAAGGTTATCCGTGCGTATTACCCATATGAATGATTTATTGAAGACTCTTGTAAAAAATTATACAAAAGAAGTGCATCTAGACGATAATACTAACACGACTGAAATAAGTTGCCAAACTAATTAAACTAAATTACCCCTTTAACAATATTGAAAAGGGAAAAAGAAAGATCTTTAACACAGGGACGTGTTTGTTAGTTATTACTCCTCACGCATGCATGTGAATCTTATAAATATGACATTTATGGCATATACCCAGCAATTCTTTCATGAGTTAATAAATAATCATAATATCTCAGTTTAAATTATTAAATGGAATCTGAGAATAGTAATTATTTGGAGAGAATTAACTTATACGGATACCCACTTGCTCTTTCCAAAACCCAATTCATTAAATTCGAAATACGTGTTGATTCTGACACAAAAGCAAAAAAGAAATAAATAACCGCAGACACGTGTGAACAAACAATTGCTTCTCATGCTGGCATCACCCACACGTGTAGAGAAACAGGCTCTGCTTTCCAAATCAATCAAATGCCCAGCATATTACTAGACTAGATAGTAGGCCCATCAAGTTCGTGGGACCCAATTCAGCCAGCGTGCCTAGCTTTTTGAGATGGAATAGTGAAACCCACGCGCTTTGTTATAGCGTGCCGTATTTTATCATTGGTCTAATCAGGGGTCGACAAGATGACGTGCCATGTGCATGACATACAGATACGACGCCATACATGCATGGATGCAAACGTATCAAGGCCATGCAATGGTATGCGTTCCAAATACAATCCGTACGTAGAACGCGTGGAGCACTCATGTTGCCAATTATTTTTTCTACGAATTTATTTTTATTTTATTTTTAAAGCTGGCAAGAAAGAAGCAAAACTCCATAAAAGCAATCTCCAGGTCAGATTCTGCTCGGAAAATTCTAGGAACACAACACCACCAACACCACCAACACCAACAAGAACACAAACACCAGCTACAACAACAATAATAATAAAAAAAATAGTGCTACATATTTTAATTTTTTATCTTAAAAATTTATCTTGAATGATATAATGTTTATTAATTAATTAAGAAAATATTATAATTAATTTACTTAGATTTTATTAAAAATTACCAATTATTTAATTAATGATATATAATTTTAGATAAAATTAAAGATAAAAATTTAGAATATATATCATTACTCTAATATAGTAATAATCTTGCTACTCTTGCTATTCCCTTAATAATAAAATATAACAATCACCCGAATTTGCTAATCTTGCTCCTTTTATATTTTATTAAGGGAATTGTCACTGGCCAGCTTTAGAATATTTGAAACCTTAGGTTAGGTTATGAGGTCTTTATTTATTTTATAATCTCAATATTCAAACAAATCTGAAAAGGCTCAAAATTCATTATATCTTTAATTCTTGAATTTCAATAATAATAATAATAATAATAATAAAAGATAAAAAAAATTTAAAAATAAAACAAAAAAAGTCAAGAAAATATCTTTTTTATTCCATTAAAACTATTACAAAATAAACAAATAAATAAATAAGAACAATATTATTTTCAAATACAATATGTAAAATGATAGAACATAAAAAGTTAAAATGACGAACTGATGATTAGATAATAGAAATAGACCTTATATTTCAAAAAAACCAAACCTTTTTTTTCTATTGAACCAATGAATATAATAATTTTATTTGTAAGAAAAGAGTAAGAAATATTTTTCATATACTATTTTTGAGATTACAAGGCTATTAATAGAAATTAAAAGAAATACTAAAAGTCAAAGATTATAACATTAAATAACTAAAAAAATTTAGGAAATTGAAAAGGTAAATAATTTAACTTTTTTCTTGGAAAGACTAATAATGAATGAATTAATGGTTAAATAATATTATTAATTATATTTCTTTAACACTAAGGTACCAAATATATATTTTTCATTAAAAAATAATTCTTAATTGTAGGATAATTAATAATTTGAGAGATGTCTAATCGGCTTTCTAATTTTCTAAAATACGTAATTTAAAAAATTTTCAATAATTAGATAATTATTAAAAAAATATTTAAAAAATGAGACTTTCCAAAATATTGGGTTTCAGGTGACCCCTTTATTCACCATACCTAAAGTCATCCTTGAATTGTCAGCATCCTCCGACTAAAACTAATGTATATTATTTATCCTCTTATTATTTTCATATTATTTAATAATCTCTCAAATATCATAATTTTATAGTATTATCCTTATTTTTAAATACATATTCATTCATATTTATTGTAAATTAAAAAATCATATAAATTGAAATTATGATAAAAAAATTTAAATATTAAAAATATCAAATATCAAGTAAATGACTCATTTACCCTCTTTATTTTCCCTTTGAGAATGACAAGAAGTGTTATTATTTTCCCCTTTCCATTTTCTTCCTTTTATTCGTTCTAGGACTATCCGAGTAATTTAGTAAAGAAGGCTTAGAAGTTAGGGCCGCGATGCTGTTCCTTTTTCTTACTCTTTTACCACTTTTTTCTTTTTCTTTTTACTAATCAAGAAACAAGAGAAAAATATGTTTTTTTTGTTTTCTTTTTAATTTTTTAGTAAAATATTAGCTTTAAAGTTAAAAGTTCAATACCAAAAAGAAAGAAACGCATTCTTCTTCCCCAATACATCTTTAGTATTTACTTAAGAATTGAGATCCCTTTATTTTTTTAACGGAAGAATTAAGATCGTTTTAAGATCATAAATAAATGAACCCATTTAAGCTATAATTCATCTACCATTTTATGTTTACTCATCAATTAACTCACAATAGTTTTATTTTCTTTCATAGATTTAGACAGGGATGAGAAATTTTACCAGCTTATGAAAACCAATCCTTAAACCATATTGTTGTGCGAATTTGGGTGACCACAGACGCAAAGTGCATTAAGCTAGCTTAAGTAACTTGCAATAATTTAACTAATTTATCCCTATAATATATTTAAGGTTAGGGTGAAACTATTTTAATTTAAACTTTTTACTTATAATTTTGATAGAGTTAATTCTTATCTGTTGATCTTGTACAATATACTTCAAATTTTATTATTAGAGTGCAAAATATTAATAGAAGGGAATGTGCCAAAATTTTAAGTAAAAAAATTTAAGTTAAAATAACTTGATCTGGGAATTAGAGACTGATTAAGTTATAATTTAATGAATTTTACCATTTTAACTGGAATCGTAAAATTGGAATTTAAAACTTAATCCTTGTTTATGATCTTCACACCTTTTAGTAATCTATAAAAAGTTTTATTGATGTTATTTTACCATTCAGAGGACAAAAAAATTGAAAAATGAAATTACATCCTTGAAATTGGGTGTACTGCCAATAATAATAATAATAATAATAATAATTGCAAGTTTCCGTTTTGATGAACTAGATGGGGGAAGCTAGGCCATCTTATAAAAAATTGGAGCAATTCTACATTTGTGAAATCAAGTCTTTTGTAAGCATTCACATTATTAATGAAACCTTTACCATAAATGAAAAGGCAAGCCTGGTTAAAGTGATGAGCCAAAGCCAAAAGCACAAGTCACATTTCGACGTCGACAACACAGGAAGAAAGATGTTTGGATATATGGAAAAGGGTAGGAAGCCAAAATCCCAACTCGCTTTTTTTGAGGTGAAACCATGCAGATCCTTAATTGTTATATATTAGCATCTTACACAATGGTTTTTTCCCTTTCTATCAAATAGGTCCTTAAATTCCTATTGCAACAACCAGATTACTTTTTATAATTTTGAATTCTACAACAAAATAACACTATTTAATAATCGTGTAATTCATATTGTCTTAGTGTTGGCCTAGTCTAAAATTCTAAGCTAATTCATGTATTATACTAAACTCGTGTTGTGCTCAAATTTTAATAAGTTATTTTGACAAAATCGAGTGACATAACTAATTATTTATTCGTGTTGTGTTAAGTTCTTTTAATTTTCACTTTGTTAAAATTAATGAACTATTAATCAACTTAATAGTTATAATACTATTGTTTAAGGTAATGATAACTTTTGTATTTTTAAAAATTATTTTTAAATAAATTTCATTTGTTATTCGTACTTTTATGGTAGTTCATTAAATTTTTTGTGATTAAAATATAAATTTGGGTTCTTGTAACATGTTAAATCTTTATTTCTTGCATCGAATTTGTGTCATTCCATGTTGCCCTAACCCAATGTACACATCTAATAATGTAACTAAACATTAACGAGTATTTATGCCCTTCGACTTAGGTTCATCAATCAAGGACTCGTTTGATGTAAATAGATGAACTATATCTTCATTAGTGAAAACATAAAAATGTAGGGATCATATGGTACTACCCCATTTGCAATGCATGCCATTGCCCCATTTGAAATGCAGGCCATAGTTTGAAGAGAAAGAGCAAACGACAGCGTTTAATAAGGACAAATGTTGTCTCCTGTCTTATGAAGCCTGATGTGGTGTGTTGTGGGAGGTGTACGGGTACTTTGTTCACCCATTGGTGAGACATGACTGGTCTGTTGCAATATAAATCCAAGTGGGAAAACTGAATATAAAGATTGAACTTATATGGGAGAAGAAAAAACTGAAAAAGAAAGCCGAAAAACAAAAAGAAACCAAAACAGGGAAAGATAAAGAGAAATTAAAAAGAAAAAGAAAAGCAAAGAAAGTGAAATGTGAGAAAAGAGAGAGAGAGAGAGAGAGAGAAAACATGCAGCACCCACTTCATCTCACCTCACCTCTCTATCTAGTGATGGCGTGATTTGCTTTTGCTTTTTTTTTCTCTCGACAGGAATCTTTGAAAATTGAAAAGCATCAACAAAACAATGAATTCAACAAAGTTAAACAAGAAAAAGAGAAGAAAAATTTGAGGTGAAAAACATAAGAAAGAAATCAAGAATGTGATTTGAGCCTTGGCTATCTCTTTATTTTGCTAATTGAATAATGAAGTTTGCTTGCAAAGTTGAGATTAGGCATCTAAGTTCGTGTTTGTTTTTTTTTTATTATTTAAAGTCCGAATCAATCTGAGTTTTTTTGAAATATGAATGAATCTAAAAATGAATACTTAAATGGCATGTTTATTTTTTTTTTTAAATATTAAAATATAATGAGATTTTGTTTATTTTTATAAAAAAAAACTTAAAAGTAATTATTTAACGTTTATGTCTTAGTAAATAAAAAAAATTAAGTTTATAATCTACGAAATAAGTATACTTTAGAAAGATGTTTTCAGAAAATAATATTTATTTTTCATTCATATCTTTTTTCATTCGGATAAAAGTCATAAAAATTTATTTTTTTAATTTAGATGTAAACATATGAAAACCATATATATGTTACAAAAAAATAAACAAGTAAAAATTAAAAACTGTTTGAAATTCGTAAAATTTCAGATTTCAAACATCTAACAAACAAGTCTTAAGTTTCCTTCTTCAAAATCATACTAAATAGATGGTTAAATTTAAAAGGTTTTTGGTAAAATTTGGTTCAAATAAGTTTAAGTAATTCCATGATAATAAGTGTTTAACAAAATTGAATTTACTAATTTAAAGAAAGATGATCAAACACATTCAACAAAATTTAAAAAAAAAATGAGTATCATCTTTTTTTTTCTCATTACAATTCTGAACACTTACCAATTAGGAATCTGTTATGGTCTGTTTAAGTTAATTACAGTCAAATTTGTGATTATACTAGTAAAGAGATAAGTATATTCTATTTCTAATTGAGGTAATATGGTTGCAGCGATAGAAATTTGAGTTTACATCTTTATTGTTAATGTTGACACTTGTTAATCATAGATTTATTAAGATGTGTTTTAATCAATCTCAGCTTAATTTTTTATTATTATATTCCAAAGAGAAAATATTTTCTACTCATAATCAAGGTAGTATAAGTGAGAGAACACTAGTAAATTAAATTTACCTTCTCTTTTTAGTATCGGCACTTATTAGTAATAAACTTTTTAATCTCGACACTCATCATGCCAATCATACATCAGGATTGATTTAAGTCAATCCTAGCTTGATTTGTGATTTTCGTTCCAACAAAGAAGTATATTTTTCTTGGTAGTTGAGGTAAGAAGGTAACGACATTAGAAGACTAAGTTTATCTTCCTTTTGCTTTTATTTATTTTTGGCACTAACACTTGTTAATAAGAGATTTGTCAGGTATTATTTGAGTCAATTAATTGTAATTATCTTTGAAAGAAAAATATATATTCTACTCGACTATGACTATTTTGGAGTTTCTTTAAGGTCGAGCACGAATCACAGCCACACACTTAAAATAATAAATAATAAAAAATTCAGTATAATTTTGATCGTGTGATTATTAAATGATACTCTGTCTTATAGCGGATCTAATATAACCGAATCCATTCTATTCTAAATTGAGGTATTGATGACTCAAGAAAACTGAATTTCTCTTATTCTTTTTAACACATACACTTATTTATTAGTCGGAGACCTATTATAAGACCCATTTAAGCCGAACTAATAGTTTACTTTGAAGAAGAGAGGTGTTGTACATGCTACTCGTTGTTGGGATACTAAAGGTGACATCACACTAGAAAAATTGAGAAAATTGAGATTATCAGATACTTATCATCGATCGGATAGGGATCTGTTTGTATGTGTTTACGTCAACCCCACTTTAATAGATGAGCTGCCTAGAGCTCTACACGACAACGACTAGACAAGACAACTTCAGCTAGTTAAACGAAGCTTTGTTTAGCTGGTGCAACGCGAGATAAGCTCGTTTAAACCAGTTCATTATCGAAGTATCGAACACACAACTGGCTCATAGCAGTTGTTTGTGTAAAACTATAAATAAACTTGCCAACAGAGTCTTATTTACCAGTAGGCACAAAACCGTAATTTCTGAAGCGAGTGCCCCTAGGAAAAACAAAAAGGAGAAAAATGCAGCAACGGGAAAAGAAAAAGAAAGCAAAATCAAAGCTCGGAGACACAGCGAGTCCAGAGTCCAGTGTTTTGTGCTTGTATGTGTGGGGGCATTCGATTTTCTAAATTCTAAAATCTACGCGTTGATTTTTTTTTCTTTTTCTTTTTCTTTTTCTCTCTCTTTCTTTCTATTTTTTAATTTTTTTTTTCTCCCAAATCTTTCATCATTCCTCTTCTCTTTCACTCACCCACTGTCCGTTGGAGCCAAAACTGTTTCCCTTCACATTCTCTCTCACTAAATAACAGCATTATGAGCAGAGCCAGAGCTGGCATTACAAAACGACGCCGGTTATGAATCCAGCAACCGACCCACCACCACCACAGCCTCCACTTCAGCCCCACCGTCCTTCCACTTCCTGCGACCGTCATCCCGACGAGCATTTCACCGGCTTTTGCCCCTCATGCCTTTGCGAGCGTCTGGCCGTTTTAGATCACTCTTCTTCAGCGTCAGCTTCCTCGTCACGCAAACCCAACGCCGCCGCTGCACTTAAGTCCATCTTCAAGCCCGGCGGAGGCGGAGGGGGAGCTGGGTCTTCCTCGAAACCCCCCTTTTTTCCGGAGCTGCGTCGTACGAAGTCGTTTTCGGCGTCGAAGAACGAGGGCTTTAGCGGCGTGTTTGAGCCTCAGAGGAAATCTTGTGACGTTAGGGTTAGGAATACTCTTTGGTCGCTCTTTACTCAGGACGACGAGAGAAACCCTTATAAGAGGGAACAAAACAGAGAGACTGTCGAAGCAACTGAGAGTCTCAGTCGAAATTTGGGGTCTTCGGCGAGGCCCAGCTTTCAAGGTCCCGTTTTGGAGTCCCAAGAGGAAGGCAAAAGCGAGAGCGAAGGCCAAAACGAAAACGAAATCGATAAAGAAGGTAATGCTGATGACTGCATTAGGGTTTTAGACGAACCCATTGTAGGAATTGGATCGTCGAGTGATAAAGTGGAGGAAATTATTGAGGAGGAAGAAGAAGAAGAGGAGGAGGAAATAGTGGAAGTGAAGCAAGAACAAGTTTTTGAAGAGGAATTGAAGCCAATGAAAGACCACATAGATCTTGATTCTCAAACGAAGAAAGCTTCTGGGAGAGACTTCAAAGATTTTGCAGGTAGTTTTTGGTCAGCTGCTTCTGTGTTTAGTAAGAAGTTACAAAAATGGAGACAAAAGCAGAAGCTGAAGAAGCGGAGAAACGACACTGGGTCAGCGAGATTGCCTGTCGAGAAGCCAATTTCCAGACAATATCGTGAAACCCAGTCGGAGATTGCTGATTATGGGTTTGGGAGAAGATCTTGTGATACGGATCCACGATTCTCGCTTGATGCAGGGAGGATTTCGTTTGATGATCCACGGTACTCGTTTGATGAGCCAAGGGCCTCTTGGGATGGTTACTTGATTGGAAGGACTTTTCCAAGAATGCCCACCATGGTTTCTGTTGTGGAGGATGCTCCTGTCGTTCCTGTTTCAAGGTCTGATACTCAAATTCCTGTTGAAGAGCCGGCTATGAATGCTATTAATGAAGATGAGACTGTCCCTGGTGGGTCTGCTCAGACTAGGGACTATTATTCTGATTCATCTTCGAGGAGAAGGAAGAGTCTTGATAGGTCGAGTTCTATTAGGAAGACAGCTGCAGCTGTGGTTGCTGAGATTGATGAATTGAAGGCGGCTTCTAATGCTAAGGTGTCTCCTGCTACGGCTGATTATTTTAATGGGCCTAAGTTGGTTTATGGTGATAAGGAGTTGAGGGATTCAAACTCGAATTCATTGAGGGATGATTGTAGTGAGACTTTTGAGATGAATTTTAGAGACAATGCATCAGTGGTGGGCAATGGTGAAAGGAAGGTGAGTAAGAAGTCACGAAGATGGGGTAAGGCATGGAATATATGGGGTTTTATTCACAGGAGAAGTGTTAACAAAGATGAGGATGAAGATAGGTATAGTAGAGCTAATGGGGTTGAGAGGTCCTTTTCAGAGTCTTGGCAAGAGCTGAGAGGAGAAAGGAATGGAGAAGTTAAAGGGGGGTTTAATCCTAAGGTATTGAGGAGCAACAGCAGTGTTAGTTGGAGGAATTCAAGTAATTTTGGTGGATTGGGTGGTTTGAAGAAGAATGGTCTTGAGGCAAATGGGAATAGCAAAAAGAAGAGGGATGAGTTTGTATTGGAGAGGAATAGGAGTGCAAGGTATTCACCAAACAACATTGAAAATGGACTGTTAAGGTTCTACTTGACGCCGATGAGGGGCAGTAGGAGAGGTGGATCCGGCAAAACTAGGTCTAATCATGCCCATTCAATTGCAAGGAGTGTACTGCGATTGTACTAAATTTGGAGCTCCATAAGGTGTTTCTTTGGGTTAATGTTAATTTTGCTGCATTTGTCACATGCCTATGTATTCTTGATGGTTGGTTGGATAAAAAAACATCCTTAATTTGTTGCCTTTTCTTTGAGTGGCATGCTTCTTCAATTATTCAAATAACATAAATTTTCAGTGTTACTTTGTCTCTGATCGCGTTCTTGTTAGAATCTTGAGTTTTTCCTTCATATGCTATGTTATTTTCTCTTATTGCCAGAAAAGGCTACGACATACAGACTAGATGTGCAGATATGCATAAATCTGATTGCTTCAGGATTCTGTGCAGATATGCATAAATCTGATTGCCTCAGGATTCAACTCGGTTCTCTTTGTTGCTGTCCTATTCAGAATTAGCTGATGTGATTGTACGACTTGCAATGTTCTTTCAGCATTTTGCATTACTGGCAAAGGGGTGATTGTGGTGGGCTCATGACCCCTTACTTTGATACCTTTCCTAAAATTATCGGTATGGGCGCATTATAAGACCCATTTCCCCATCTCTTCCTTAACACTATAGGATTCTGTGGCATGCTACATGCTCTAGAATGAATACATGATATGTGAAGCCATTTACCTTATTTTGAAATCTATTGTCACATAGATGTTGAAAATGTAATTCATTGAATATCATTTGGTTTCAATGTGTCCTCGGTAGAATTTTGTGTTCTTGAGATGTGCATGTCTACTGGGGCTTCTGTGAGGTCTATTGCGATTGTATTCTTTGGAGCTTTTAGTGGGCAACATCTCTGGAAATCATAGTTTCTGAGGGCTTAAGTCAGATCATGCTTATAATCTTGGAGCTTCAATGACCAGTGTCTCAGAGATAATATTGTTCGGCCTTCATGTTTTTACATATCCTTCACAAAGATCCATTCTCTCCGTTTAGTTTGATGACTTAAAGCAAAGAAAATACATTGATGCCAGTAAATGGAAAAATGATGATGCCAAAGTAATCAGTGTACAAATCATTAGCAAGCCATCTCCTTTCCTTGGATTTTTATTCTTCTGCCTTCAATTCTGTCTACACTTGGGTCTTCGGTCTTCCAATGTCTAATATCTTCATATGCTATGATGCTTTAACACTATTTTTTAATTTCAGTTTGGTAGTTGACTTGGAGCTTCATCAATTGCAGAAGCAAGTTCAAAACCTGAGTTATTTTCAGAGCCAGTGTCAGGCAAAGGCCAGGAAAGCTAGCATGTTAACTATTCTTCGCCCCTTAGTTTTAGGACAGAGATACAATAGGTCAAGAAAGCGGAAGTACGGAATCAAAATATCAAATATATTCAAAATGTTCATTCAATTGAGAGCAAAACTAAATAAGAACAAAGACTGCCGCTAGTTTACTACTGCATTTTTCGCTAAAGAAGTACCCCATTATCACATAATATTCAGAAAGAGAAATTATTTTCCAATACCTTTCCTCTCTACAACTTTGTAAAGATTTCTTTGTTGCTCAAGGGACACCAATTGCAAAATCTTACTCGAATAATAAAACTTAAGGTGACAAATTGGGTTGGCGTGTCATGACACTTTGAAATGACAGATTTTTATCCGTTTATTAACATTGTTAAAAATCCCAAACATTAATCAGACTCGTTCATTAATTGTGTCACCCATTTAACATAAATGGACTGGCCATGAATAATGATTTTAAATCAACTCAAACTAGCAAATTTGTGTGGTGTCGAGGGGTTGTGAAACAAATTCCCACTCCTAATTCCTAAACTTAATGTAGCAATAATTTACTGCCATCGAGCCATGCAAATCAAGAACATGCATTATTAAACATTAGTGCTCAAATCCCATTATACGAGCAGAATCAAGTTAAGCAATGATGATTTCTTAAAAATAAGAATTTTCCTTTTTGACTGGGATGGTTAAAGGTTTAAAACAAATAAGCATTTTCAGTCAATGGGTCTGAAATTATGCTTTCTCCATGATCAACAAAATGCCTCCAAAGTCAAAAAGATATTAAGAAAACATCCCAACATGTTCCTTCATGGAGGAGATAAAAGCAACAAAGGAAAGAAAAGAAAAAGGAGAAGGAAAAAATAAAAAAGGATGAAGAAAGAGGCTCCCAACCCAATGGCAGGTCCAGTTAAGCCTTAATGGGAAGTGGGTGGGTAATAATTTTGTTTATTAAGGTAATTGAGAGCTCATTTTTGTCAACGATTGTGCACTCAAGCTTTTGCACTCCGAGGATTTGCTTGGCACTTCGATGTTTCATCTGCAGCTTATATTGACAAATTTAGAAGCCACTTGGGATAAAGAATTAAGATAAGAGACTGTTCTTCTGCATGCCAATGCAAGCTTGTTGGTATTTGAGCTGAGACTGAAGTTACACTCGCTCAAAGCGGCTAGAATGTGAGGCCCATGTAGCTTTCAAATTGTGAAGATTATGGATTGCAATGCATATCTCCGGGGCTGACATATGAGAAGACAATGCAAGATTCTCAATAGAAAAGGCTGATATTGAAAATTTTTTATTCAACGGCAATGCTGAAAGATTGTTAACAAGTGTGCAGAGTTAAAGAAATTGAAAAAAAAAATTGTTGACAAATGGGCACATATAACAATAATCGAGACTGCAATGACATGCACATATAGCAAGAATCATAAATATCATAACAGATGCGGAATATGTATTTGATTATTTTCCTTTATTGTACTTTATCCTCTTATTAAAATTGAGCCCTTGCGAATCAATTCTTCGCATGTAAAGACAAATTTGCTTACTGAAAATACACTGAGCAGTATTAAAATTTGAATTATTAGGGGATTATTATGACTTATTAAAAATAATTGTTTATACAGGAAAATCTCTCTATAGTTATAAAGTTGGGAATATATTAATTTTATTAAAATGAAGAAGTTATAACTAAATAGAGGTGTAATTACAACCTTATTATTTTGAAACTTAACTATCATTAGTACAAGTGATATAAAGTATGCACTACATTAATAATTAATATCAAATCTAATGTATAGACTAAAGTACTAGGTAAGCAGCCCAAGAGGGGGGATGAATTGTGTTTCTAAATATTATGGAGAAATTAAATCAAAATACAATGCAAATATCAAATAAAATTATGCAATAACAAACAAATCACAACAATCAAAATGTAAAAGAGATAAGGGAAAGAGAATCGAACACGAGATTTTTACGTAGTTCGGCAAACTTTGCCTACGTCCACGCCTCCAAGCCCACCGGGCTTGAGAATTCCATTATCCAAACCTTACATCCTAAAACTTAAAAATCTTTACAATTGATTTCCAAAATATCAATCAACCTTTACAATTTGAAATTATCCTAAACCTCTTAACCTCAAGTGTTTCTCACACTCTCAATCACTCAATTTGATGTTTAAGAATAAAAATTACACAAATTTATTTCACACAATGTATGTGTTTACAAATAAAAGTCCAAAGTGTGATTTGATGAAAGACTAATCAAGTTTTAAGCACAAGAGAGATTAAATACACAATGACAAGCTCAATGATAATCATAGAATCCAACATTATTTGAATTTGATTGAGCCTTTTTTATAATTGGAGAAGAAAATTAGCCGTTATTGACTTTCTAGGCATAATCAGATTGCTGTCTACTGCTGTTAGATCACCGTCTACTGCTGTCAGATCACCGTTTTAACTTTGTGCAAGTTACCATTGTGCTGAATTTTGAATAATCGGTTCACTGTTTTGGAGTTATCGGTTTGCTGTTTAATTTCAAAGACCTGCAAGGTATTTATCAGCTAGCCATTTGTGCTAAACTAATCACCGGTTGCAAACCAATTTCTCTCTAGAATTTGTTGGTTAGCCGTTATTAGTAAACGGTTTATTGATCCCAAATAATTTGTTCTTTAGAATTTATCGGTTAACCGTTTTCTAATAAATGGTTCACCATTATCTTCCATAATCAAAACTATAAAATTTCCTTAAAAAAATAATTTGCACTTAGAATTAACGGTTATCCATTTATTTCCATAATCTTATTAATGCTTAAAACAACTTTATACGGCTTAAAAATAATCAATTTTAAAGACTCCAACTTATTTATCTAGTTTATCATCATCAAAATCAATATTATACAAATATGTATGTTAACATAGACATTGATAAAAGAGATAGACATGTTTCAAAAACTAGCATAGATATTTATGTAGTATTGGGAATATGTGAGTCATCTTAAAAGTCTAAATGTTTATATTTTCTTTCATGTTTTTCTCTCAATATACATTTTATAAATACTATTCAATGATTTGGTAACAACTCTAAAGAATAAATCATTGTCTTAAATAACTTTACAAAAATATTTTACTCCATCCTAAACTTTTAATATAACAGAACACATATATTTTGTAATATATAGATAATTATTGCTATGTAAACACAAATTTCTTAAATTATTATAATGTGGAGTTTATTATTATTTAAACTAGCCCTAATTAGGTCAAAATATTTTACAACTAAGTAGAGGTTATTCCTATATACAGTATAACTATCGATAGGAGTTATTATATTGAGCTGAAGAAATAATCGGTTTCATAAAAAGCAAGCTATATGTTTGATAAATTTTGTTTTTGAAAAATGAGTTTCAAAAGTAGAATGTAAGCTGCCATTTCATTTTTAATATTAAAATGTTGTGATAAAATAAATAATTACTATAAGTGACAACATAAAGTTATCCACATTTTTTTAATATATTCGGGATAAATATATTATAATTATCTTTTCATTAAGAGTAATGATACAATCACAAATAATTTTATAAAAATAATGTTATACAACTTGATCTAGCGTGTTATCATTTTTTGAATTGAAATTACGGTATGACCTGCATGATTTCTTTTATTTTTATATTTTTAATTAATCAATATATATATTGCATATCTGTTTGTATAAGTGTTTGTAGCTCTATAGTTTTTTTTAAGTATAAGGTTATAATAAGAACATAAATAATATAACGAATTATTATATTGGATAATTTTACAAGTTGCTTGTAAAATGAAATCTCTTTTCTGCTTCGAAAAGAAATTGTCAAAATAGAGAATATTATAATAAACAATTTAAATAATTTTACTACTTTTCTGTCATTATCTATGAAGTCAACCGTAACACAACCTTAATATTGTTAGCCTTCAGAACCAAATGGCTGGTGCATCTTCTGCTCTTCTACTTATTGCATTAATCCAAAAGGTAAGAGAGGTTGGATGAGTTGTCAAGTTTAGATGTTTCTTTTTTGCTTCAATATCTACCATTCATTGAATGAATGAAAATTATTGTGAAAAATGAAAGTTAAAGATATCCCTCCTTTTTGTTCCTAACATTGTAGGTAGAGCGTCACTTGAATGACAAAATATGTTTACACCCTCTTCATCTGATTAAAATAAAATAATACTATAAAAATAAGGCATAGGACAATAAATAAATTACTAGTTTGACATTCAAGATCATCTCTTCCTATTTGGGTGAATCTGAATAAAATCATCTAAGATTCTCTTTTTATAGGTGTCTTTAAATTCCATACCAATGCTTATGTGATGGGCTTGCTATCCCTTTGCATGTTCACTGTAGTTTCTATAAGGTCCAAGTTATTTTCTATGTTGCCGAGTATGCATGACAATGGCAGTTTTCTCTTTGAATAGAGGTATTGATTTCAATGTAGCTACTCCATTTGGATTGGAGTTAATTGATTGAACCTTTTTTCCCCCATTCAATATTCTACCATCATGTACAAAATGGCGCTTGTAGAATTGATAATCACAAGCAAAAAACTATCAATAAAATAAATTTTTGTAATTCATACTCATAAGATAATATAAAAATATGTTTATGTATGTGTAAACATCAGAAACTAAACACAAATACTTACCTTTTATTATAACTCGAACTCAAGTGACAACCGGTGCAAGATATTTAAAACTCACACTAAACACCAATCCTCACCCTTTATTATTATCCAAACTCAAATGACCATAGGTGCAAAGTACATTCATGGCCAGCCTAACTATGACCAAGGGGCAAAATTATCATTACAAGTGCTAAGAGCAATGTACTTCTTTTTCAATTGTATAAGGCAAACCATAATAATTAATTAAATTTTGAGAATTCTAATAATACAAAATTTCATTAAAATAAGAGTGTTAAGTCTTTTTAGTAATATGTATGTGTAAACCCCTCAACTTTTACCCCTTATGATGGGTAAATTTAGATTACTTGTGAATTGATTATCCTCAAATCATTTCCCTTACTTTTAAAAAACTGAAGTTACCCTTATTTTTGTTCAAAAGATAAGGAAAAAATAAAAGTGAGTTGATGATCGTCTTTCTAACGAAAATGGAGGTAAATTAGAATTTTCAAAAATAAAGGGATAATTTAAAGATATTCAATTCACGAGAAAGGTAAACCAGAATTAACCGCCTTATTATTACTAAGAAGTCGAGTGACTAAGAGACAAAACTATCATTGTATGTGTCAAGTGTAATACAATTCTTCATTCAGCTGTATAAGGTTATACTAAATAATAAGCTAAATTGTGAGAATTCTAATAATATAGAACTTCATTAAAATGAGTATTTAGAAAATTTTTAAGGTGCTAGTTGATTCAGTGGGTAAAATTACTTGAGTCCATACAAAAGATTTCAGAATCGAACCTTGCTCACACAGAGTAGAAACCTTGCTCACACAGAGTAGAAACGGTATTCATAAAATTCTTGAAACATAGAAATAAGATCTTTAAAATTACATACACTAAAAATAACCAAACAAAAAAGGACTTGTATAAGCTTGTCATGAGTTTTGAAAGTTTTGAAAACACGAGTTGAAGTCCTCCTTCCAAAAGTTCCGGAGAATGAGCATTATGACAGGCTTAGCCTATCAAACTTACAAATATTTATCATCAACTTGATCTTCATCACTATCAACTTGATCATGGGAAGATCTTGTCAACCGACTCATCCGTCTAGGATTGGACACATTATAATAATAGCTCAAAATCATCTTTTTGCTCTTGGATGGGATACGTTTTGCAGCACGCTCCCAAAAATTGGCTGCATTTGACAACAAATAAGTTTTCATGAAGGTTTCAAACATAATTTGTTCTTTCATTGTCCATTTCTTTGAAACTACTTCTCCCATCTCATCAAACTTCCAACTCAGGAAAGCAGGTCCAAGTTCAGACTGCAGATTATGCCTTGCTGAAAGCATATGGCATCTGATGCAGTCTGCAGATCCTGGAGAGACACAAGAACAGAATTGAGGTCTCCCTCTCCCAATTCTTCTCATGTTGCTCAAAGGACTTGCTTCTTCAATGGGCCAAATCTTAGTGCCCAACCATTTTAAACTTTCTGAATCATAAGGATTTTTTTTGGTTATTGGGCCCCTCCAATCTGGAACTTCAGCCTGGAATTTTGGCCCAATAGGAATGACAGCTCTGGGAGGATTTTCACTCTCACTCTCAGATTCAGCACTCAATAAACCGACTGCTTGTTGAACTTTCTCCTCTGAACTTGATGAATGTGAACTGCTAATCAATTCGCAGGAATCCACCAAGGGTTGATCCTGAACTATATAGTTTTCTGGACTAAAGAAATCTGAGCCATTGAATGATTCATTTTTGTTAACTAAAGAAAAAATATCCTCACTAAATGGATCCCAGGTAGTTATACTATCTGAAGTGTTGGAATCAGTAGGCAGTTGCTTTTGTTTGAAACTATTATCAAATGTCAAACAACCGTCAGAACTGCATGAGTTCCTAACAGTTTTCTGACAGGTCACTTTCTTGACATTTTGATAATTAGACCTCTTTGAAGCCAATCCAGAAGCCGCTTTGAAATTTCCACCATTTAAAAACTGCTCGAGGTTTCTCTTTCTCTGATGAAAAGAGGGAGAGGAAAAGGTTGTTGTCTTAGGATTAGGATAGTCAAAACTGGAAATTTAAATTTATGTTAAATGGATGGGGTTAAAGATCTTAACTCACAATTGCCTAAAATGGGCAAACGCACTAAAATTGTAAAACAAGTATAGCTTGCATAATTGAGCTTACAATGGGGTAAAGAAACAGTTCTTATTTGACAAAATAAAACAATCATTGTAGGCTTCGCACAAGTTAGCAAAGTAAAGATAAGGATTGTCTAATATTTTCTGAATGAAGACTGCAGAGCTGGAACATATTGGTCCTGAGACAAGGACTTAGAGAACTCTCTATACCTACATATAGACTGTCTTAACTGCTACACTTATGACTAGAAAAAAAAGGTCAGCTTCACTTGATAGGAGAGGACTAACTGAAAACCAAAGAAATAAATTTATGTGCACACAAAAGTACCAAAGAAACCTCTATATCTCGAATTGTGATCCCATTTCATGCCCATAGAAAGAGAATACAATTAAGGGTGTGCATTACAAAAAATACGAAAAATATGATTGAAAAGAACAAATCTGTGATGTTGTGAGAAACAACGAAATCTAGTAATTGATGTGGTTCTGTAGATGGACTTGTCAAAATAGCAAAGTTAAGTCATATGAAAGGAAACGGCTCAATCAACAAAACTTCAAGGCATGCTGCGTTTTATTCAATCATTTAGGCCTTGAAATTGCGTTTTTCCTTCTTTTCCAGAATCGATCACTAGACCCAATTCCAACATAATCATCTAAACTTGTATTCCCCTTTTGGGGGAAATAAGGAGCAAATATAGTTGAATTTGCTTAGGATATGTTTGGAATTGAGGTGATATGACTTCAATGCCGCAACTACTATAAAAGCACTAAATGTCAAATATAAGTGGACGAATGAGGGATGAATATTCCCAATTAAAAAGTATGTGTTCACCAAACACTTCAGCTGCTGTGCTTTCAAAGGTGAGAAGCAATCTGCCCTAAACATACCTTCAATAGATTTGACCATAGTTTGTCTTTAAACCCTTTAATTGACTCATTCTACCGATAGACACAATACAACTGGCAAAGATTTCAACTTTTGCAGAATATATGCAAGAGTTCTGCAATTAACAGTGGAACCACAATCACAGTAGAAATCTGACCTTACACTCAAAAAGAGCATTTTATTAACTATTTTCTCCCTACGGACCAACATTATCAATTGATAAAAAGTAAAAAGACTTAGTTCAGAGCTTACCTGAGAACATTTAGCATTACTGATAGGCCAAACTTTCCTCAATTGAAGAGCCTGATACCAGAATTTCTGAACCGAATCCCTCGATACATCTGGTTCACACGGATCCAAAGCAAGTAATTTTAACCACCCCAGCATATCTGAACCTGCAGTTGAGCCACAAATAGATTCTTTAAGGCCCTTTTGTTCTACATTACGCTGTAATGCTTTCTGCATCATACTGTTGCCATGCTATTTACCAGTAATCTGCATTTGCAACACAACCACTTGAACAACCTTTTTCCTTTTATTTTCTTAAATTCAACACTGAAAAGGAACACAAAGCTCAACGTAGCAGCATTCACAAGGAAAATTAAAAAATAAAGAAAATTTTTTTTACACGTACTAAACTTGAGTGGTAATTATGCACTTCAGCTTACAATCAGAACCCATCTTACTAAAGCAAATTCCATATATCATGTGGTCTAATGCAACGCCACATTAAAAACTACTGAAACATCAGAACTTCATTAACTGTACATGCATGAAACATATAAGGCGGGAAATTCTTGCCGCAAAAAATTAATAATCATATTTCCCGGAAAATAAAATATCTTCAAGATTTTTTTCCTGGGAAATCGCTATAAGCTTCACCAAACTTGCAAAACAGAAATCACGGTATATGTTAATATAAAAAAAAAACTCAAAAATCAAAGCATTATGACAAAATAGAAACCCAAAGATTAGAATTTCTAGTTCGTTTTATGCGATTAAAGGAGTAAGCTAACCTCTGACAGTTGAGCCTTCTATTAATGGACTAATACCAACGATTAAGACTGAATGCTAATAGGATGGTTAAAGTGAAATTTTGAAAAAGATAGAGAGATGGGGGCAGAGGGAGGAGTTCGTAAAAATCAAGATGTTCAGGCAGTAATAAAGAATCATCTCACAATATACAATAGAACAATCCCAATTATCCTAATTAGTGAAGGGAAACGATTTTTACTATGGAAAAAATAATATATTTATGAAAAAATTTCAGATCAATCTATATTTCAATCAAAATTCAGATCTAGAATGAATTTGTTCCAAATTAAGATCTATAGCGATTTCAAACAAATTCAGATCTATTTGGTTCAAAATTTTAAAATTTTATTTAAATTTTAAAATTTTAAATTAATTCAGGTCTATTCAGATTTCAAATAAAAATAAATTAAAAATAATTAACATCTTAAAAAATATTTAAAAGTTCAAAACAAAAAAATTGAGATCTATACCTCACAAACCCAATGGATGGATGTAGGAGTGAAGAAGATTGGGGATTTATGAGAAAGAGATGGAATCCAACTATCTAATTTATAAGAATATGTGTCAGTAACCCTCAGGAAGTGTCAAGTGGCTCGACAGATAGCCAACGAGCTGTGCCAGCCATCAAAGGAAGACTCACGAGGGTCTATGGGCCGACACGGCACGGTCTACCATATGCTTAATGGATGCCATATTGTGTTTATTATTATTATTAATATTATTATTTTGCTCAAGCCTGACCCAGCACACATGTTGTGCCGTGCTTAAGAAAAAATCATAACAAGCTTTTCTTTTTTTTCTTTTTTTCATTTTTTTAAAAGAGCATGACAAGTTATTGGCATATTTTTTTCAAGCACATATAATTTTTTTTTAGTTTATGTACCTTTAGTCAAATTTAATAAAATCAAAAGTTTAAAATTTAAGTCTATATTAAAAAATAATAAACTAATAATAGTAAGAGAATATAATATTAATTACTAAATTAGACCTACGGTATTAGAATTTTTTTTTCATACTTAGTAACAACAACAACAACAATAAATTTTTTAATTAACTTAATTATTAACTTGAACTTATAAAGAATCATAGATCATAATTGATAACAACATTAATACATACATTTTATAAAATCATGATAGTTATAATTTTATTTATCAACACGATAACATCTATTCGATTAATAAATTATAAATATAAAATAGTTAGATATTCTTTTTGAAGCTAAGAATGAAATGAATTTGAAAAACTTACAATAATGTTATACTTTAAAAGATTTAATTTTAAATTATTTGCAAAATTATAAAATTTTAATTTTACTTTTATTAAAAAGTGAAACGTACTTATTCTGAGCCTTTTAACGTGTTGTGCTTTAATATATCACTAATTATAATGTACTTTTAAGGCTCACATGTCTACAATTCTTAGACTCGTCCAGCCCACATGCATGTCATGCCGTGCCGCATGCCCTAACAAAATGTGTTCGTGTTGTGCCGTGTTGTACGGACATGTACCATGTCCATACCATGCCACGTGTCACCCGACCTATTGGTCATCTTTATACTTTTTTTACATCGAGTATTATTTTATTTTTATTGTTAGGATACACATTTGTATCTTTAAGTAATTTGTTAGTAAAAATTTTATAAATTAATATTGTTCAATTAGTTTATGATTTTTAGTTTCAAATCATTAGAATTTTCAGATCTTTCTCCTTCGTGGGTTCCCATTTGAAAAGAATAAAAAAATATATGCATTGATTGATAAAAATCTACCAAATGTAGTGCATACTTTGCATAAAATTAAGTACGAAGTTGAGTCAATTTAGGAATAAAGAAAAAACAAATAACTTTACATGTATATTTTGCAAAGAGTTCAATTCAAATAATTGAAGTTGTATGGAAAAAAACTCGTTAATGTTATAAATTTTATATTTGATTCATTGTTAATTATTGTATTTTATAATTATTAATTTATATTTTCAATGGGCCATAAAGGATTAAAAAAATTACTATCTTATGATAGTGAAATTATTAACTTAGTACACTGATCCAAGTTAAGATAAAGAGATTTTATTATTTAATATATGTTATTAATTTATTAAACATTTGTTTATGGTAGTTTTACTAACCAATAATTATTTAAAATATGCGATGAGTTAGTTGACTTTCTTTTTTCGTCATTGATGTGATAATATTACACTAAGGCCAGACACAAGTCTGAGCCGGGTTTAGTGTTAATGACAAATAGAGTGAGTTGGGAAAAATTCAACTCAACTCAACCTATTTAAATCTAGCCGGCTAACTTACATTGTTAACACAAATTTTTGGTAAACTAGAGAATTAATTTATATGGGGGCAATATAATAAAAAGACAAAGAGAATTAACATGATTCGGCCTTTGACCTACGTTTACAGACAGAGAAAGATAAATATTTTATTAAGATCGCACTTACAACTCAACTCTCCCTCTCTTTACTATTTTTTTTTTCGGTTCCTTACACTATGAGAGGCCTCTGCTTTTATAGTCTTCTATAGATAAAATCATTTTTTAACTTAACTCTATCTAACTCTCCTCTATTCTTTAAGATTTTAATTACAAAATATTTCTACCTTTTCATAGGTTGTATCTGTGTCAGACTCTATTTAATTTGCTTCTGGACCAAACAATGTCCTTCTATTGTCGACTTTGATTTTGCTGGGCTTGATTTCAACTATAGCTCTTCTATTTGAACTTGGCTTTTCCCATGGGGTTCATAATCTATAACTGGGTCAAGGGCCCCACAGACCAATGACTTTTGTCATCCTCTACTCCTAGATCCATTCCTGTGGACCATGCTTTGTTACTCCCCATTCTTAGGGAAGCATAATTCATGTTCCCCATTCTTGGGGCAACATAATTCTTGCTCCGGTAGCATGGTTCTGTTGCTCCCCATTCTTGGGGAAGCATAATTCCTGCTTCGGAAGCATGGTTCTGTTGCTTCCCATCCTTCAGGGAGCATAATTCCTACTCCATTTTTTAGGGAGCATGGTTCTGCTGCTCCCCATTTTTTAGGGAGCATGATTCTGCTGCTCCCCATTCTTGGAGGAGCATAATTCATGCTCCCTATTCTTGGGGAGTATAATTTCTGCTCTCATTTTTAGGGGAGTATAGTTCTGTTACTCCTTATTCGTAGGGAAGTATAACTCATACTCCTTATTTTTAGGGGAGCATAATTCTACTGCTCTCCATTCTTGGGGGCATCACTTTTTGCTTTATTGACTATTTTATATTTTCTACAATAGCTACTCCTCAACTTTTAGCTTCTTGTTCCACCAGAAGCATAAGAGCTCAAGTTATTTCTCTCTCTTCTCATTTCTATATAAACCATCATTTGCACCATTCGTCCACTTCGTAGAGTTTCAACCCTTTGGTTTTCACTTTTCTTGGTGAGTGCATATTCTCTTCTCCTTGTTTTTAGCAATTTCAATGTTTTCTGATTCTAAAAATAACTCTAACTCCATTTACTATGAGTACCTTGAAGATGATGATGATTACAATTATATATCCTCTGACCACATACCCCTTGTCGTAAATTTAGCTCATATGTCATTTGTTCCTGATGACCAAACTAACCTCCAACTCGACTAGTCTATCGATGGGATGGGAAATGTAATTTCTAAAAAATTCATTCCATCTCTTAGAGTCAAGTATGAAATTCCATGTTCAGTTGAACTTAGGAAGCCTCAAATTGGTGAGCTCGCCAGCTAGCCTCCTCTTGGGGCTGTTGCTTTTCATCCTTATTTTTTTTTGTTATGGTGTTAAGTTGACGTTGCACCCCTTCTTGAGGTACATGTTGATCTACTTGAACTGTGGCCCGTCACAGTTTTGCCCCAGCATTTGGTGTGCCATGATTGGCATGTACATCTTATGAAAATTAAGGGGTCTTTCAGGTGATAAAGACTCCCTTCTCAAGGGTTGGCATTATTTTCGTGCTTACGCTAAATCTTCCCCTTTAATCGCCTAAGGCAAATCTCATGATGGTTCCTGGAAAGATTCTTGAACTTTCACCCTTGGGGATTGGGAGCTAAGAAATCCTCCTAGTATGTATCCTGCATATTGGGTTTAAACCTACCTTTCTACTCCAAGTAGCTTTTATGAGAATTTCTACAAGATGTGCTTTTTCTTTATTAGTGTACTTACTCTGTTTCTTTCTCTTTTTTTTTAACAATGTCATGGGGCTGCACCTCTATTGATCCTGCTGACCAACATCAAATCGATGAATTTTTTAAAGACCCTATAAACTTGTGGTCTTGGAAATATCTTTCTTAATCATGCTTTCTAATTGCCTTTGGCTTTATCACTTTTACTTCCACTAACATTCCATCTCCAAGTGAGTTTTATTTAAGCATAATTTTTATGCTACTGAGAGGTTGTAATATTTTTTTTCTTTTTTTTTTCCTGAGGACAATACTGCACGGAAAAAGAAGAAGATAGACAAATACACAGCTTCAAAGATTATGAGGAAACTTAGGGATAAGCCAATCTTTCAGTGTGTGAGATCATCCTCTCAAGAAATTGCAAATGCTCAAGGGTTGCACTAGACTCCTCAAACTCCATCTTGCACTCATGAAACTCCATTTTCTCAGTCTGCTGGCTTTCATTCTGCATCTGCTTCCACTAATTCACTTGCTTAAGGGTCGCACCAAATGCCTACAACTGCTCAAGGATTGCAGTAAGAAATTTTATTTGCAACTTTTGCTCATAAGAGGTCATATCCACAATCTATAGGCTCTGGCTCTACTTCTACTTCTACCAATGCTCGTATATATACACCTCTTTCAGTAGGCCCAAGCCAAAGAACTCTGCCTTTGTTTGATGGCTTATAGAACTTCACTTGGGAAGATCTTTCTCAAGCATATATGAGCTATTTTGCTCAATCTTGGCCTCAGTATGTCTCTGCTGATAATGTGAGGCAAATAGAGAACTCTGATCCTATTGAAGCCATGCTTGCTAACGTCTATCAGGTAGTAATAATATCGCTTTTGTAATATTGCTTTTATGTTACCATTACTAATATGAAGTTGGATCCCAAACTGTGTTCATCTTCCTGTAGCTTGGTTGTGTTGTTCAAATATCAAAGAAAAAGATAAAGTCCTTGATGTTGGAGACAAATGCTTTACTTGAATCGAGCCAAGCTTCTAGAAAAATGATTGATGAGCTGGAAAAGTGTCTTAGTGAAGAGAAAGCTCTTTTGACCCAATAGAAGTTCGAACTTAATGCTGCAAATGAAGAATTAGCTCAGTCCCAATCCTAAGTTTAAGAACTATTCAACTCCCTTGACCAATTGAACCTCCAAATTTCAAGTATGAAGGCTTCAACCGTTGAAGAGTTCAAAAATTCTAATGATTTTAAGAATATCCTTAATAAAGAATTTATAAAAGGTGGTACTAAGGTTAAGGGCATGATTAAGAGCCGTTACCCTTAACTTAATTACCCTTTTTTAGACGATTGACGATGCTCGTTATTAGTTATATCCAGGACGCTGCATTTTCTATTATCTCCCTAGTGTTTTGTTGTTGTTTTTCTTCTTTTCTCTTGTTCTTGCAATGAGGTTGTTTTAGTAATAAAGTTGTAAACTGAGCATGCTCCGACCGTCTTTATTAATGTATTTGCTTTTAGTGTCTTACTTCTCTTGCTCCTTACTTGTTTTTGTGGATTTTTATAAAAGTAACAAATTTTTTTTTACTTTCCTTGCTTTTCTTTTTCCTCAGGAATTCTATTAGTTTTTCTGCTTGCTCCCATAAGAGTATAATTTCTAGGGCAGATGTCTACTCTCCTTACTTTTAAAGGCATGGTTTCTACTTCCAAAAATTCTTTTTACTTTCTTGCTTTTCCTTTTTCTCAAGAGGGCAATGAATACTTATTAATTTTTTCTGCTGCTCTCTCTCTCTCAGGACGATGATTTCTGCTTCCTAGGGAGTATAATTCTACTGCTCCCTATTCTTGGGAGTACAATTTTTGGGGAGCATGACTGCTCTCCTTACTTTTGAGGGCATGATTTCTGCTCCAGAAATTCTTTTTACTTTTTTTACTTTTCCATTTTTCTCAAATCTTCTGAGTGTTCGAGTCTGCTCCTTTCTTTGCATTGGTAAGCTTATTAGCATTAGAGTATTTTTGAGCTCTCGATAACAACTCGGTGAAAGTCATTTCGTGCATTCTTAGCAATCGGGTAATGAAATATTCCTAGTTGCAAGCCTGCCAGTATGGCCGTTAATGCCATCACATCTGTACAATTTTATTCTCTTACTGTCTTTTTATTAAAACGAACAATATATTCCTTCAATGACTCATCATTCCCTTGCTTCACTGATAACAAATGAGCTGAGGGAAACTGATGGTCTGTTGCTCCCACAAACTTACTAATAAACATTTAACTAAGTTGGGTAAATGAAGAACCAGGCTTCAGCTTCCTATACCACTTACGTGTTGCTACCGTAAGCGTTAGGATAAAGTCTGTTGCCCCCTACAATTCCATCCACGACTAACAGTCTCCAGATGCTCAGTTGGGTCTTCTTCCTCTCCATATAACTTTATTTGGGGCATCTTAAATTTTGCTGGCAATGGGGCCTCCAATATGTCCTTAGTGAATGGTGGTTCTACCTCTTCTAAGAGTAGTTCTGAAGGACTTTTCTCCATCCCATCCACTCGTTTCTTAAGCTTTTTTAATTTTGTGTCATGACTTGTCGACGCAGTACTAGCATTAGAGCCCTCTGACTCATACTTCTTGTATTAACGTTTTGAATTCAGCTTGTGGCACAAATCCTGCTTGGCTTCTAGCACATGCCGGAGGTCTCTTGGGTGATCAGTATGACTTGCATGAGTCTTTGCTCTTCTGGCTGATTTGGTAGGGTTGTTTTTCTAATGAACCCGTTGTAAGCTATTATTGTTATCTTGTAGAGCATCTTGCAAGTCATTCTAAAGCCCTTCTTCTTCCCGCAGAGGCGGATTTGGGTTTGCTCTATATTCCTTGTTCTTTATATTAATGAAGGCAAAAAATATCGCTAACATATTCATGCTTAAAGAGGAAACACTACAAGGAGTTGGTGTGTGTATCACATCAAATAAAGAAGAGTTTATAATGATGTGGCATTTGAAAATTGGCCACATGTTTAAACAATGTTTAAGATTCAATCTAAACTAAAGTTGTTTCTAGGGCTCAAATCAGTGAACTTAGCATTTTATGAGCATTCTATTACCAATAAGTAGCATAAATTGAAGTTCAGCATACCTGACACCAGAAGTAAATGTATTCTAGACTTGATTTATTTTTATGTTTGGGAATCACCAGATTTATCCCTAAGAGGTGAAAAGTACATCGTGACTTTCATTGATGATTACTCCAGGAGATGTTCAGTGTATCCAATCAAGAAAAAATCAAAGAAATAAACAAGGAGTTTATTGCATTCGCATACACTCCTTAGCAGAATGAAGTGGCTAAGTGAATAAACAACACTTTTATAGAAAGAATAAGAATTATCTTAAGGACTGCTGGTTTACCCAACTCACTCTGGCAGAAATAACTAAAATTGCCTATTATGTGGTTAATTAGTTTTTATCAATAATAATTAAATTGAAGACACCAATAGAGATGTGGACCTAAAAGTCAGTTGATTGATCCCATCTACATTCATTTGGATTTACTATGTACTTCATGTACAATGTCCAAGAAAGAACAAAGTTAAATCTGAAATCTAAAATATATTTATTCTTAAGGTATGCTGATGGAGTAAAAGGGTATCGTTTGTGGGACCTTACTGCCCATAAGATAATTATCAGCAGAGATGTTATATTTATAGAAAATCAACTACAAATAAAAGATGATGATGATACACTATGAAGAAAAAGTTAGAGACTGTACCAATATATGTAGAAAATAATCAGAAAAAGAAAAATTTAGATTCTTCTAAGGCAGCACTAGAGTACGAGGAACAAGAAATAGTTGAGTTCAAGGCTCTAGAAGTACGTCGATCAACTCGTGAGAGACAACAACCAGTGTGACACTCGGAGTATGTTACAGAGGTCAATATTGTATATTGTCTTCTAACATGATGGAGAGCCATCAACTTTTCATGAGGCTTTAAACAACTCATATGTTACTTTGTGGATGACAGTAATACAGGAAAAAATTAAAGCTCTACATAAAAGTAAGATATAAGAACTTGTACCACTACGATATGGTAGAAAAGTTATTGGTAACAAATGCGTCTATAGGATCAAGTGTGATGATAATAATCAAATGGAACAGTATTATGCAAGATTGATGGTGAAATGATATACTAAAAAAGAAAGTATTCAAGTTAACGAAAAAAATATCAACAGTTGTCTGACTCACAACAGTCAAAGTAATATAATTAATACATATATTTTACCTTAAGATTTTAAGAAGGTCTAACTAAGAAATTTGCCAAAGACACCAAATATGGTTAAGCCAGCCTATTTCATAATATTGATCTAGATAGAGATGGCAATGATCCCACAAGGACAGGCCCTGAGGGATTTTCCTCATTTGGGAAAGGTATGAGAATAATTTTATACCCAATTTCTTATTCAGAGAAGGGAGGGAGATGATTTTTTAATCCAATTTCTTAATTAGGAAAGATACGAGGATAAGGTAGAATCTTCTTCCTATCCCCATTTTCTCATTTCCCCATTTCAATTTTTAATTTGATTTTATTTTTGAAGAATTATTAGTGAGTAAATAATAAAATTTAAATTGTAAAATATTACATATTGGTGCAAATAGAAAATATCAAATATTTATACAAATAATCTAAATATTAGTTAAAATAAAGGCTTTAATGTAATTTAAACTTAACCATAGCTAAAAGCCCACAACCTCACAAGTCACAATCCATAAATCAAACTCTAAGCCACTCCTCACAGTCTCACTCATTCTTTCTAAAATAATCACATCGTAGTCAGTATCTAACTCATCCTCATCTATCGTAATCATGTAGCACATCGCGTTGTCGATGGCCAAGCAGCCCAGCTCATTACAACATGAACTAGCAGCCCCACTCGTTAAGAGGTATCATTGTTTATGGATAATATACATGTGAATATTAAATAAAAATCTCACTTTCTGAATTTTGTTTTGAAAATCATTATCTGAATATTATATATACTAAAACTTTGATGGAGGAGAATAAAATAAAAGCCATTCATGATCATTCTCACTTTATTTTATTTACTTTTAGGTTAATATAATTAAATTAAGTTTGAAAACTAAAAGGTAAGTGTGTGAGAGAATGTTTCTGTTGTACTTCAAAGAAAACTCCCTCCTAAGTGCAAGGATCTAGGCACTTTCACTATCCCCTACACTATTTCAATTAATGTTATGCCATATTCGAGTTATAACTCTTTAAATATAGGTCGAATGGAAGAAACTAATATAATTATTCAATTGACTAATAGATATAATGCTTACTCGAAGGGGTTGTTGAAGATGTCCTTGTGCATGTTAATGAATTGGTCTTTCCAGCTGATTTTTATATCCTTGAAATGGAGGATGAGTCATCACTCAATCTCATGCCCATTCTGCTGGGGTGACCATTCTTTAAGACGACCCGAAACAAGATCGATGTTCATGATGGAACCATTGTTAACATGAATATGTTAGTAATATTGATTTTGATGATAACAAACTTTAAATAGTTTTTTATTAAAATGTTGGAGCTATTCCTTAATAAACGAAAGCCTTATAATCATTCCAATTATATTCATAAAAGTTAGATCACTATTAAATTTCAAATTGGAAAATGATTCTCTGCAAAATCTGGCTTAAACTGTGATTCTGGAAATAAACGGTGAATCGTTTTCCTTTTAAACGGTTAACCGATTAAAATCAGAGAGTATCAAATTGCTTAAGCTTTAGTCGGTTAAGAAAAATGGAAAATACAAAAAATTGGGAAGGCCACTGGAATTAAACCGTGAGCCGTTTATTGAAACGGTTAACCGATAAAATCCAGAATGAAAGATTTTACCTGGAAACAAACGGCAAAAGTTTAACTGAAACGGATAAGGCTAACTTGTTTTGCATATTACTGGAAATAAACGGCGAACCGTTAATTACAAACGACTAACCAATAAATTCCAAAAAGGTTATTTCATATAAATCTTTAACTGTTTAGCATGAACTAATAACTTAAGTTTATCTTGCAGGTTCTGGAATTTAACGGCTAACGGGTAAGCTTAAACAACAAACCGTTTATTTGAAATTTGACCCAACGGTAACTTTTAACCAGACTAAACGGTTAACCGTTAATGGTTAACGGCGAACTGTTTTCTAGCAGACGGTCTATAACGGCTAGTTTTTCAGCTCCAACTATAAATAAGCTCATTCAAATTCAAACAAGGTTGATCACTGTTAGCTTTTATAGCTATACATATTGATTTTGATGATAACAAAACACATGTATTGATTAAATAAAGATTTATAAATTGTGCTTTTATAATAAGAAAATGAGGCTATAAAATCAAAGTGTTTTGGACTAAAATAAATGTGTTTTAAATCTTTGATTTTGTTTTTGAATTTCGAATTTGGACCTATTTGAAACTATTTACATGTTTTGGGTCACACTATAATTTATGAATATTTTGGACTAAAGTGAAAGATTTTGAAAACTTTGAAAATATGGGTATTATGTTGAAAAGGACCTTTGTGCGAAATAATAAACTCTTTGAGGTCAAAACATAATTTCAAAACATTTTTGGATCAGCAAAGTAATTTTTAGAAATTCTGAAACTGGACCTATTTGTAAAGTTTTCTGACGTTTTGGGTCATATTACAGTTTTATAAAGTTGTGGGGTCAAACTGTAATTTCAGAAAATAATTCACTGTAGCCGTCACTGTAGCTGTTACTGTAGCAACCGGCAATCCGGTTATGTAAATCCGGAAATCCGGTTTCGGGCAGAACGTAACCAAATCGAAAGCGGCAATCCGGTTCGTGGCATCCGGCAATCCGGTTCGAGGCAGAATGTAACCAAAACGCAACCGGAATTCCGGTTTCAACAAACGGCAATCCGGATGTTCAGAAATTCAAATTTGTGCTGTAACGGTAACATCAACCGGCTATCCGGTTTCCATATCCGGCAATCCGGTTCCGGCCAAAAATGAACATAACGGCTAGTTTTTGAGTTCAAACTATATAAACTCAAAACCATTTCATTTTTGGTAACTCAAGCAAGCATAAACAAGAGCACACAACATATATTGAGCTTCATTTTCGTAACTCATCATTTATTAGCTCATCATTGTTCTTCAATTTGTATATCTACTCTTAGAGAGAGATTCATTGTTGTATTTATTATTTCTCATCAAAGTGTGAGTGTACAAGTGTGGGAAACACTTGAGTGAAGAGATTGGGGATATAATCTCTTGTTGTAAAGGTTCATTGACACCTTGAAGTCAATTGTAATCCGTTGAAGCCTTGGAAAGGCTTGGATAGTGAAATCCTCAAGCGGGTGTGCTTGGAGGCGTGGACGTAGGCGGGGATAGCCGAACCACGTAAAAATCCTTGAGTTCGTTTTTCTCTTCCCTTACTCTTTTATTATTGTGCTTGCATTGAATTTATTGTTTTCGAATTTTATTAAGGCATTAGATTGGATTGTTGTGTGGTTTGCTAGGATAAGTTTTAAAATTCCAATTCACCCCCCCTCTTGGGTTGCACACTTGTATTTCAATTGGTATCAGAGCGAGGTGCTCTTGTGTAGACTTAACCGTCTAGAGTTAAAGATTCGTAGCAATCCAAATTAGCTCAACCACCATGGAAGGCCAATCTATCATTAGACCTCCATTTTTCGATGGAAATGATTTTCCTTATTGGAAAACTAGGATGAGAATTTATTTACAAGCCTTAGATTATGAAATATGGGAAGTTGTTTGTGATGATTTACTCATTCCTAGAAATAATGTTTTAAGTGAGTTGGATAAGAAAAAGATGTCTTTAAATTCCAAGGCTATGAATGCTTTATTTTGTGCCTTAGATAAAAAGGAATTTCATAGAGTTTCAAATTGTTCTAATGCTTATGAAATTTGGAGAAAACTCGAAATTGTGTATGAGGAGACTACAAACGAGGAGGAATTTCATGAAGTGTCGAATTTGGCTCTCATGGCAATTGGAGATGAATCGGATGACGAACTTGATGAGGTAAATGATCTTCCTACTTATGATGAATTACATGATGCTTTTAAAGAAATGCATGATGAGTTGATGAAAATTGGTAAAAAGAATGCATGTTTTAAAAAGAAAATGATAGAGCTCAAAAATGAAAATGAATCTCTATGTACAAAGATTACATGCTTAGAATTAGAGAATAAAACATTGCATGATGAAGTTGCATTATCAAATGAGAAATCTAGCACTTCACACAAGCATATAGAATCACATGTAGATAGCTTGAAAAATGAAAAAGATGCCTTGCAAAAATCCAATGTTTCATTAAACGAAAAGATCAAAAAATTGGAATTAGATAATGATATGTTACATGATAGAATTGCATCATTCACATGTAAACAAAGTACTTCATATGAGCATGAGAAGTCACATGTTGATGAGTTGATGAAAGAAAATGAAGTGCTTAGAAAGAAGAGCAATGAGTTAAATGAGATTGTGTTAAAATTCACAAATGGTCAAAAGAACTTAGAAAAATTGCTCAATACTAAAAAGTGTGTATTTGATAAAGGAGGACTTGGATATAAGCCTTACTTGAAACAAAAATATTATAAGAATTATTTTGTTAAGGCTACCTCCATATGTGATCATAAAATTGCTTGTCATTATTGCAATCAAAATGGTCATATGAAGCTTGATTGTCCTATTAAAAGAAAAGTATATTATGGTGTCAAATGTATTTGGGTTCCAAAAGGAACTAAATCTAACACTCAAGGACCCAAAAGTATTTGGGTACCAAAGGGCACAACGTGAATGTTTTCTGTGTAGGTACCACAAACAAGGAATGGTGGAGAGTTCCTTGATGAAGCTTGTGAGGATAATCGCTTGATCATGGTCTAAGCAAAAATGATGAGGCAAGATGATTTAATTGTTTTGGTAACAATTCTTGCCATATTAATTTTGTCGAATGAATCATGATAAATGAATTTGCAAAAGTATGCTTGTATGTTTACATGATGGAATTATCATTGTGTATAATATTGAGTGATTTATCATGATGCATGGTTATATATATATATGATGATAGCTTGTCAACTTCATGATAGCTTTGTTTGATTTTGATGATCATATAATGCCTAAGCTTGATAAATGAGTGATATGCTTGAATTATTAATTTTTGAATGTTTATGTGTTTCATAATTGTGATGAATATGCATGATGAATATGTTATAAATTTGAGTTTTATAATTGGATGTTAATTATATTGATCCATGCATTAAAACGTTTTTAAAATTGTTTGGAAAACAAATGAGTCTTTGAAAATCTTAGTCTGCGCAAGCTGTAATGAATTGGTCATAACTCTTTCTAGAGAACTCCAAATTCAGCTCTGTAAAGTTTATTGGAAAGCTAACTTAATTATCTTTCCAACGGTATATAGCGTGAATATTACTTCTGTCTCAGTCAATACATTTTTTCATTTTGAATTCTCTCGAGACAAATTCCGGATAACCGGATTTGCATTCCGGAAAACCGAATTCAAGAGGCAAACTTTCTGCCTCAAACCGGTCTACCGGTTAGCCACATCCGGCAAACCGAATTCAGATGCATGCTTACTGGAACAAAACCGGATTTCCGGTTATACACATCCGGCAAGCCGGATTCGTGAGCTGTTGGCTCTGTTCTTCCTCTGTTGCGAATTTTCTGCACTTGTTCTTCCTCTCTCTCAAAACCGTGAGCCACCCTCTTCCATTTCCAATCAATTCCTTTTCATTTCTCAACCATTTTTATGCCAAGATCAATCTCTTAAACCATTACCTATGCATTTCATCTTCATTAAATTCTTCTCCATCATGATTTCTTCACTTGTTCTTCATCATTTCTATATCATCTCATTCACGCATGAACAGTACCTCTCCATTTCTCTCTTAAAATTCTTCATCTTTCACTCACTTTCTTGTTAAAATCAATCATCTTTAAAATCTTTTTAATTGATTCAAACTTACTCTTTTTACTCAATATCTTGAAAATCCGAATTTGTGCATTTTGAGTATTTCAAATTACCACTTCAATAGTGTGCTCTCCTTATGGATTTTACCATAGTTTTCTACTATATTATGCACTTACATTTTCATATGCATTGTTGCTTTCATTGTGGATTGATGATGATTATTGTTTGATATTTGGATGTTTGATATTTGGATATTGTGGATCTAATGTGCTTATCTTGACTTTTTGATGATCAAGAGAGAGATATGAGATGTAAGGGAGAAATACATCTTCTTTGAGTTTCTTAAGCATATGAATTTTTAATTTTGTCACATTAGAATTTTGATGAGTTTAGTTGTCTTTATTTCTAAAATGTGATTATTAATTATAGAGCTTGAATTGTTGACATTATGCTCTTATGACTTTTGCATTCCCTTGCTTAGCTTATTACTTGTTCTATTTTGGATAATATGCTTTTTGAACATTTTTATTGTCCAAAGGGAGAGACAAAGTAATAAATCTTTTTTGATGTAAATTGGGGAAAATAACATGCATTTTGAGCATTCTTTTAATGGTTGATATATGATTATGGAATCCTCGAATTTAATTGTTGCAAGTATTGGAGGAATTCATATTGATTTTGATGATTAATGATTATATGTGAGTTGCTTGATAAAACTTGTGGATTATTGAATATTGAAGTGTTGCTTTGTTCATGGTGTTGTTGGGTTGATGATGAAGTTGTTGACAAACCTTTTTGGAAGTGTTTTTCTCTCATGATGTATATTTGAAGATTTGTTCATTTTTAAGGGGAGATTCTGCCGAAATTTTTGCTCGCCCAAAATTGGTAATATCTTTATCGAACTATTTTTTATGATCTTGTTTTGATTGCGTGATTCTATTTTTTAAAGGGGAGACAAATATTATATGCTTTTGGATAAAATCATTTTGGTTAAATTTTTTAAATTGGCCATATATTTAGGGGGAGCATGTAATATGTTTCACTTTGGTTAAATTTTTTAAATTGGCCATACATTTAGGGGGAGCATATAATATGATTTTGAATAATATGCATTTTGAATAATTCTTTTGATGTTTGAAATTTGATTATGATAATGTTTTTGATGATTTTGAGATATAATTATGATTTGATCACATAGTTGTTTTATATGATAATTTTATGTCATGAGTTATTGATTTGGTAATAAATGAAATAATGGTTCATGATATTTTTGTGTGTTTTGGCTTATATCATGATCTACAATAATTTGGATGTATTATTACTAAATCTTTTATTTGAGGTGATGCTTGTTGTCAAGGGGAGATTCTGTCGAAATTTCTATTCAGACAACATGGGTAACAAATTTGCTATTCTTTTCCTTTTCCTTTGAGTTTTCTTTTTTATGATAAAGGGGGAGAAGAATACATGTTTTTAAATCATGTTTTTAAATTTATAAAACTCTACTACTCTTTGTCTTTGCCAATTAAGTTTTCTTTTTGATGATGAGGGGGAGAAAATCCATGTATTTAAATATGTTAATTTTAGCAAATTGGCAAATTGTAAGAGAAGATTATTTTTAAATGGAGCAATTTATGGAATCATTCTTTAAATACATGAAATGTTTGTCATCATCAAAAAGTGGGAGATTGTTAACATATATGTTTCCATAATATTGATTTTGATGATAACAAACAATATTAAGAATGATTAATCTTTTAAGCTCAAATTATGTTTTATACTTTTTAAATAAATCATTCTTTTCACATTATAAATGTTTTATATTTTAGAAAAATGATTTATGAAAATATACATGTATCTAGGGAGAGTATGCATGTATGCAGGGGGAGTTTATTTCAAATCATTGTTTTTCTTTAACCTTGCATTAATTAATGAGGAGCTTTTTATAACTAGATTAAATCTTTGTAATGTATTTTGTCATCATCAAAAAGGGGGAGATTGTTAGCTTTTATAGCTATACATATTGATTTTGATGATAACAAAACACATGTATTGATTAAATAAAGATTTATAAATTGTGCTTTTATAATAAGAAAATGAGGCTATAAAATCAAAGTGTTTTGGACTAAAATAAATGTGTTTTAAATCTTTGATTTTGTTTTTGAATTTCGAATTTGGACCTATTTGAAACTATTTACATGTTTTGGGTCACACTATAATTTATGAATATTTTGGACTAAAGTGAAAGATTTTGAAAACTTTGAAAATATGGGTATTATGTTGAAAAGGACCTTTGTGCGAAATAATAAACTCTTTGAGGTCAAAACATAATTTCAAAACATTTTTGGATCAGCAAAGTAATTTTTAGAAATTCTGAAACTGGACCTATTTGTAAAGTTTTCTGACGTTTTGGGTCATATTACAGTTTTATAAAGTTGTGGGGTCAAACTGTAATTTCAGAAAATAATTCACTGTAGCCGTCACTGTAGCTGTTACTGTAGCAACCGGCAATCCGGTTATGTAAATCCGGAAATCCGGTTTCGGGCAGAACGTAACCAAATCGAAAGCGGCAATCCGGTTCGTGGCATCCGGCAATCCGGTTCGAGGCAGAATGTAACCAAAACGCAACCGGAATTCCGGTTTCAACAAACGGCAATCCGGATGTTCAGAAATTCAAATTTGTGCTGTAACGGTAACATCAACCGGCTATCCGGTTTCCATATCCGGCAATCCGGTTCCGGCCAAAAATGAACATAACGGCTAGTTTTTGAGTTCAAACTATATAAACTCAAAACCATTTCATTTTTGGTAACTCAAGCAAGCATAAACAAGAGCACACAACATATATTGAGCTTCATTTTCGTAACTCATCATTTATTAGCTCATCATTGTTCTTCAATTTGTATATCTACTCTTAGAGAGAGATTCATTGTTGTATTTATTATTTCTCATCAAAGTGTGAGTGTACAAGTGTGGGAAACACTTGAGTGAAGAGATTGGGGATATAATCTCTTGTTGTAAAGGTTCATTGACACCTTGAAGTCAATTGTAATCCGTTGAAGCCTTGGAAAGGCTTGGATAGTGAAATCCTCAAGCGGGTGTGCTTGGAGGCGTGGACGTAGGCGGGGATAGCCGAACCACGTAAAAATCCTTGAGTTCGTTTTTCTCTTCCCTTACTCTTTTATTATTGTGCTTGCATTGAATTTATTGTTTTCGAATTTTATTAAGGCATTAGATTGGATTGTTGTGTGGTTTGCTAGGATAAGTTTTAAAATTCCAATTCACCCCCCCTCTTGGGTTGCACACTTGTATTTCAATCACAACACGACCATTGAGCTTATATTCGAGAATACAATCTTCATAGAGTTTTAAACACATTCTTACTTCATCTATTCACACATTGGGCATTGATTTGTAATCTTAAATATTGTGTGAGAGAAAAATAATTTTTAATCTTTTACTTTGAGTGATTGTAAGTGTTGGGATACACTTAGGTTAAGAGATTGGGGATAATCTCTTGTTGTAAAGGTTCATTGACACCTTAGAAGTCAAGCGTAAGCATTTGAAGCCTTTGAGGCCTCCTTAGTGAAATCCTCAAGCCCGGAAAGCTTGGAGGCGTGGACGTAGGCGAGGTTGGCCGAACCACGTAAAACTCTTCGTGTTTAAATATCTTTTCCCTTATCTTTTTATATTGTAATTGATTTAATTGTTATTCCATTAAATTCATTTTAGATTTGCTTGATAATTTGTTTTAGAATCAAATAATTTTTAGAAACCCAATTCACCCCCCCCTCTTGGGTTGCTCACTTGTATTTCAACCCTCACAATGGAATTTGATGGTAAAGTGATCCGCTTCAATATCTTTGAGGCGATGAGGTATCTCAGTGATTTACACTCTGTTTTCACCATAAATGATATGAACACTTTGGTGCAGGAATTCATTGAGTTATCTGGTAACGACAGTTTTGAAATCACCATAAGTAAAAATCTTAGGAAGAAGGATTCTAAAGAACGTATAAGTTTGATAAAGTTGGATTATGAGTAGAGGAGGTCGTGACAATCTTAGGTAGAGCAATCCCATTATGCACCAATGGGTACAATGTTTCTTACCTTGAATTGCCTTTATCAAACAAGAAACTTTTACCTTCAATTGTGCAGGCACCGACCTTAGAATTTAAGCCACTCCCAGAGCACCTGCAATATATTTACTTGGGTAAGAATGATACACTTTCAGTCATCACTACTAAAACCCTAACTCCAGTTCAACAAGAAAAGCTAATTAAGGTGCTTCGAGAGCACAAGACGGCGATTGGCTGACCATTGTCGACATTAAGAGAATTAGTCTTTCCATGTGTGTATTTATCGCATTTTTCTAGAGGAAGGATCTAAACCAACAAAAGATGCATAAATCCGCCTTAATCCACCAATGATGGAAGTCGTAAAAAATGAGATACTAAAGCTTTTTAATGTATGGATTATCTATCTTATATCTAATAGTAAATAAGTTAGTCATGTGCAGGTAGTTCTAAAAAAATTGGGCAATCAAGAATGAAGAAAACGAGCTTGTGCCAACTAGAGTTCAAATCGGGTGAAGGGCTTACATTGACTACCGCAAACTGAATGCGGCCACTCGCAAAGATCACTTTCTTTTGCCATTCATTAATAAAATGTTTGAAAGGTTAAGTGCTCACTCTTATTATTGTTTTCTTGATGGTTACTCAAGTTATTATTAGATTGTTATCACTCCGAAAGACCAAGAGAAAATGACCTTAACATGCCTCTTCGGCACATTTACTTATTGACCCATGTCATTTGGTCTCTATAACGCTCCTCCTACTTTTCAAAGGTGTATGATAAGTATTTTTTCTAATTACGTAGAGAACATCATTGAGGTATTTATTGATGATTTGATGGTTTATGGTAGTGATTCTTTTTATAGATGTTTAGATAACCTTGCACTTGTGCTTAAATGATTCATTGACATTAACCTTGTGCTTAATTGGGAAAAAAATTATTTTATGGTTAATCAAGGTATTGTACTGGGACATGTTATTTCAAAAAAGGGGATTGAAGTTTATAAATCTAAGATAGATCTTATTCACTCCTTACCACCTCCCATTAGTGTGAATGGGGTTTATTCATTTCTTGGTCATACAAGTTTCTATCACAAGTTTATCAAGGACTTGTCCAAGATGGCATCACCTCTCTACAACTTGCTTCAGAAATATACAACTTTTGACTTCAATAAAAAGTGCCAAACAACCTTTGAAAAATTAAAAAAGGTTTTGACATCAACCCCTGTGATTCAACCATCAAACTGGAATTTACCATTTGAGATTATGTGCAACGCCAATGACTATGTCGTTGGGGTCGTGTTAGGTCAGCGTGTGGGCAAGCTTCCTCATCTTATCTACTATGCCTCTGGTACACTGAATGATGCACAACTCAACTACTCCACCACCAAGAAAGAACTTTTAGCGATTATTTTTGCTTTGGAGAAATTTCGTTCTTATTTGATTGGATACAAGATAATCGTTTACTCTAACTATGCAGGTGTTAGGTACTTGCTCACTAAAATGGACGCCAAGTCGATCCTTATTCAATGGATACTTTTATTGCAAGAGTTTGACTTAGAGATTTTAGATAAGAGAGGTTCTAAGAATTTGGTGGTAGATCAATTGAGTCGACTTACCCATAACGAAAATGTACTTCCAATGCATGAAAACTTTCTGAATAAGCAGTTATTACAGGTATGTACGGTTAGCCTTTGGTACACAGATATTATAAATTACTTGGTTACTAAAACATTACCAGAGGAGTTATCCCGTGTACAAAAGGCCAAGATCAAGAGTGATTCAAAGTACTATATGTGGGACGAGCCATACTTGTGGAAGTATGTGTATTCGAAATTGAATTTACTTATATTCTCACTTTTTGTCATACTTTCGCTTGTGAAGGACATTTTAAACCTAAGAGAACAACCATTTAAGTACTTGCGAGAGGTTTTTATCGGCCATCATTATTTAAGGATGCATATCTCTTTTGTAAATCTTATGATCGTTGTCAAAGAACAGGTAATTTGGGACCTCGAAATCAAATGCCACAATCTCCCATTATTGTAGTAGAAATTTTTTATGTTTAGGGTATCGATTTCATAAGATCATTTCTTTCATCGTTTGGTAATCTCTATATTGTTCTTGCGGTTGATTATGTTTCAAAATGGGTGGAAGCAAAAGCTACCCGAACTGACAATTCTAAGGTTGTGGTAGATTTTATAAAGTGCAACATCTTTGCGAGGTTTAGAATGCCAAAAGTCATTATCAGCAACAGAGGCACTCACTTTTATAACAAGTCAGTAGAAGTCCTCTTTCGGAAATACAACATTAATCACAATGTCTTTACATCTTACCATCCACAAACTAGAAGGCAAGCTGAGGTGTCTAATAAGGAAGTAAAATCAATCCTTCAAAAGATAGTTAATCCGAATAGAAAATGTTGGACCTTACCGCTTGATGATTCACTTTGGACTTACAAAATTGCATAAAGACGCCTATTGGTATGTCAACTTACGGTTTGGTATATGGTAAGTATTGTACAAATTTTATTGAACTTGCAAGCGCACGAATCTATTGTAGAATATATTAACGGTGACGAGTGTTGCTCCCACGAGGAGGTAGATTTTAATTATGTGTAGAATTAATTTTCTATGAGGGTGGTTTGATTTGTGGTGAAAATGATTTGGAAAATTCTAAAATTTAAATTAGAATGGCGGGAATAAATTTAAAACGAATTCTATTGAAATGAAGCACTTGGGTACCTGCATCAACATGCACCATAGGCTAAATATTCTTTATTAATGCCAATTAAATCATGAGGGGGGTTTCCATTCCTCATGAACCACACTCTAATCAATATGATGTTAAGAGTTTATCGTGCTAAATAATAATAACCTTGTACTAGGGAGCCAGTGAAACTAGGGCGGTATCTAGACAAGATTATTACTATTTATCGACGAAAAGTCAAAACATCCACAATAATTAGAGGGGAAGAGAAAATAAATTTACCAAATAAATCCCATGACATATGTTGAGACTTCAAATTCAACCCAAGCTTAAAAGAAACTTAGCTACTCATAATTCAACTATGGGTAAAATGGAAATTTATTAAAATACGTAGAAAATACAAGATAGAGAAGGAATTAAAGAAAATTGAACTCAAAAATGAATTCAGGGATATCAAATTAGAGGGGAAGCCTCTTTTTTATAGATATATTGAGTAAATCATGGCCATCGGATTAAAAACATTTTGGACGCTCAGGATTGTGCCACGTCATCGGTCATAAGTACGCGGTTTGAATAATTATGCGGTTTGAGCAGTGACGCGGTTTGGTTGTAAGTTATCCTGTGTATATACATGTATCCTATGCACAATATTTAGTCCACTTACATGCTGCCACGTCACCGATTAATAGCACATAAGAATTTTAATCGAATAGAATCGGGACATTTCATCAGTCAATGCCACTTTATTAGTCAATGCCACGTCATCGTTCCGTATATGCGAACAATGTCATGAACAGTAACGTGGACAGTACCGTACATGTGAATAGTACCATATATGTGAATAATGTCATTTTTCATTTTATGTTCCTCCTAAGATTTTAGACCATCCTGAGTTCAAAAGTAATGTCCGTTTTGTCGTCTTATCTCTCGTTTATTGTGAAATGACCATAATACCCCTAAAATACATAAAATACTTAATTATAATACAACACACATTAAATCACAAGATAATTAAATACATAAAAATAAGAATGTTAGTGAGACTTGAAATGTAAAATGACGATTTTCTCCTTTATAAATATTCACTTTATAACACTCAACAGTAAGCCCTGTCATCTTCCGGTGGAACTTGAACATAAAGCATGGTGGACTGTGAAACAATATAACATGGAATTGGATGCCATTGGCCAACATAGGGACCTTTAATTACAAGAGTTAAAGGAAATTTGAACAATGCCTATAAGAATTTGCGAATCTATAAGGAAAAGACTAAGGCTTTTCGTGATAAGCAGATCTTAAGAAAGAACTTTAAAGTGGACAAAAAGTTTTACTATTCCATTCTCGTCTTAAGTTATTTTCAGGTAAGTTTCGTTCTCGATGGATTGGGTTTTTTGTTGCTACTAATATTTTTCCTCATGGTGCAGTTGAGATTAGGAGCTTAAAGCAAGTAAAAAGTTCAAGGTAAATGGTCATAAGTTGAAGTCTTACTATGAAAACTTTCATACATTCAATGTAGAGGAGGTTCCACTCTATGAACCCACGTACGTCGATGAGTGAGACATGAAAACCATGTCAGGCTGAGGATAATAAACCAAGCACTTAATGGGAGGCAACCCAATGGCTGAAGATTAGATTTTGAGAGCACACTGTAACATATTTGATCTTTCAACCTTTCATTCTCATTTACTTTATCCATTTTATTTTTAATTTAGTTTTCTATTTGTTTTTTTTTTGTCTCTTCTTATTTCCCATGTTTAATTCTTTCTTTTGTTAGCTTAAGCTTACATTGAAGACAATGCAAGAACTAAGCGGGGGAGAGGGGGGGGGGAGATTTCGAACTTAGTTTTTGTTGTTTTGGCTTTTTCTTTTTCTATTAAAAAACCAAAAAAAATTGTTTGTCTTGAATATAAGCCAATGAATATGATTCTTAAAAAGGGTTGAATATTGTCTTAGTTTATATTTGATTCTTATGTTAATTTCCTCTCAATTGAGATTCTTTAAACCATGAGCGCTAATATCAAATTTTTCATAACTTTAACTTAAAATTTGAGATTGATGCATCCTGAGTTGAGAATTTTAGATTGAGTAAATAATTGTTTATCTTGATTCTTATCTCCACAATACAATGTAGTATACACTTGCACCATAGTCAGAAATAATTACCTATAACCCTTAAAAGTGAAGCAATCCTTGAGTAATTTAAGCATATGTATCACCAGTATGTAGAGAATAATCTAACATGAGAAAAATGCTATCTTAAGGGGTAGAGTGAAAGATCTTAACTATAGATATTTAAATAATAAAAAATCAATCAAGTACATTTGGTAAAAAAAATTAAAAGAAAATGCACACAAATGCATGTGAGAAAAAAAATTTGGAGATCAAGATGATGAGATTAGTTTGACCTACTTTTTTTTTTTGTTCAAGGCAAAGGCTATTAATTTTGAAGATTTTAGGAATGGATTTTGATTGAGTTGATTCACACACACACTATAAGAATCTAAAGAAAGATGGGATTGACTATTGAATTAAAGTAAGAACTTTGATAATATTTGAAATTTTCTTTGAGCTATATAGTTTATGCAATCTTTGAGGCTAGTGTTGTGTTTTATTTAAAGTCTTTTGTTCCTTTTATGCTATTAAAAAAAATGAAATGATGTTTATGAGTATCATTGTTGAAGCCCTCACGAGACTATACTCATCCACTAGGGCCGCCTAGTGGTTTAAAGGCTTGTTGCATACGCTAAATGCAATCGTAATTTCCTACGAAAGTAGACTAGTTTGGATTTTCTTTTTGTTTTACTTTTGTTCTAGGTTTGCTACGAGCAAGGGTTAAGCGTGGGGGAATTTGATAAGCGCATATTTTTTCTATATTTTACTATTAATTTCTCCAACTTTTTCTTGTTTTGGTCTTAAATACTCTAATTATTTTAGTTATTTTATTAAATTATATTTTATTATGTTAATTTTTGTTCTAATTTTTTATATTTTATTATTGTAGATTTTATTCTTAATTTATAGTTGCTAGTTAATTATATTATTTTACTTGATAGGGAATTAATTGGAGATTATAAATAAATAAAAGGCATAAAGAAGTTTAATTTAGAAAGCAATCAAGATTAAATTGGAAAGCAATTGAAAGAGAAGGGGAAATAAAGTCAAGAAGCCGTGGCAAGCTAGCATTCAGTGGACATGCATTAGCAAATAAAGAATTGGAATTGGCAATTGCACAAGCATGGCTTTATATGATATGGAAAGCAAATTGAAGAAAAAGGAAATTGCCATATTTAGTCAAGCATGCGTGTGATTACATGGCTTTGATTTGAAATCAAAGCGGACGGCATGTGGAAGGCATTAGTTTCCTTGTTGATCATGGATTTGGAGGAGGCAAACAGTACCAAATAAGTCCGCCACCAAGAATTATAAAAGCCAACCTTTGGCTTCTGAACAAATACACAACCGGCAGCCAAGAGGAGAATTGGAGATTGCAGCCGCAAGAAGAGAAGATAAATAAAAGAGGAGTCAGCCCTCTGAATTAATCTCCATAATTGGTTTCATCAACTATTTTATTTTCAATTCAATTATATTAGGCTAGATTTTCTATTTGGTTGAGGGAGAATTCAAAACCCTAAACATGTCATATAATTAATGTTCAATTTCTATCATTCAATTTATTTAATTGAAATTGTTTATGTTCTTCTATAATTAATGTTTATGATTTTATTCTTATTTTATTTGAGTGGCCAATTAAATAAGTTTGAATAAATTCTATTGATAGGTTAAAATTCTTGATCCATAATTGTCATGATATTTTAATCATTAGTAGTAGGTTAGAATTAGTGATTTCAATTGGAGAACATAATCTATGTTAAATAATCTGAGCTTGTGTGTTTATTACCTAGATCAATCTGATATCTTTCTTGACTTAATGCATTCATTATCTTAAATTTAAAGAGCTTATTTTAAATTATTTAATGGTTAGAGATTAGGTGAAGAGCTTGTTTTGTCTAACGACACACTAATGAAAGATTGAGACTAACAGAGCTTATTATTGTCTACGATTGATAGTTTCAATAGAAATTGATGATAGAACCGATATATTATGTGCATGTTTGGTGGTGGCAAATGATCCTCTAACCAAAGTTTATTGTTTCTTTCTTCTTTAATTAGAGTTTTTATTAAATTATTGTTTTCGTAGTTTTAATTTCTTTATTTCCTGCTATTTAGTTAAAAAGTCATAAAACCCACATTTTATTTATAATTGTCATTTTCTTTAGTTAAATTAATTTATATTATTATTCTTATTATTACTACTACTACTATTATTTTATTTTAAGTCCTGCTTAGTTGATAATAAATATAACTAGCATAGTCTTTGTGGGATCGATCCTTACTTGCTCTGTACTAGTTGTTTATGTTATTAGTAAGGTTTTAAATTTGGTGCACCCTAACAATACTACAAAAAAAAATCAGTTATTTAAGGATCGAGAACTCTCATAGATCCTTTAATATTATTCGGGGAAGGGACAGAGATTCCGTTTAGTAATTCAGATGGGAGACCGGGATATATGCATAACATCATAGATGAGTACGGAGATGTCGATCCCCTCTCTTCCCCTCCCCATTACCATCCCTAATTTTAGGCACTTCATACAACTTGATTGGTCAGCAAAATGGCTAGACATTATTTGCTAATTTTTCCATGCATGGTGATTGAGTATTAGGTGATTTATTTTGGATATTATGGGTGATTAGTAACTTAGAATGACTATAAATAGGTTCATTAATTGTGCTTCAATTGTAACATATCCAGAAGCTAAAAGAAATTACAATTTTCATGCTTATGTTATAGTTTTATTTGATTTTTCACTACATTTTCAGTCAAGGGTAAACCCATTATTTGGCTGAATGGAGTTGTAGTCTGGCATAGATAAGAAAGAATTAGATTAATACCTTTATTAAAATTTATAAAACTACCACCACACATATATTACAAAACCACCACTTAATATTGGACGCATATATGTCAATTATTTATTTTCACTTTCCCTTTTCTTTTTTATGACTATCAATTAACAAAATTCAAATTGTAAGAATTCACTTGGTTACTATCATAACACCTTGTTTTTGTATTATCTGTGCTTCCTATACATATCATCAACAATTATAACAATCTTTCATATATCATTATATAAAAGAGAAATTATTATCTAAGTACTATACAAATTCTTTGTTCGACCAACTACGAAAGTTTGTTTATAGGTATCTGCTGCATACCAATATTTGTGAAAATACTCAACATTGCTAACTTTATTTATAATAAAAGAAAAAATAGTTGGCTTAATAGTTGTCATCTCCTCATCTTATTATCAAGGTCGAGTTCATAGTTCATACATTGTGTGAATAGATATCTAATTCTTTTAGGGGTAGATTTTTAAGATGGGCTTTCTCTATCATACATTGAGCTAGGTCCCAACAAATTTTTAATGCACTAAATAATAGATTTGTAATGTTTTATGTAACGTAATCTTATCTATAAATTTATAAAATAATAATGTATTTATCTATAAATTTATAAAACAGTAATGTATTTATGTTACGTAAAATTAAAAAAAAAGATGTTTTAAAAAAGTCATATAATATGAACCAGAATTTTAAAATATATATCTAAAATTATAATATTGTCTATCATTAGTTGAGTTAGTGGGTAGTTCCTCCTATCAAAAATGGAGGGCTCCTGTGCTGGACTATAATCGTGAATACATGTCGGGCTTATTAAAAAAAGATTGTTGGGCCCATTTCAACTTTAGCTGAAAGATATGGGCCGGCCAATGAACCACCCGATTTGAACAGCCCAACACCCATGTAGTTCTGAGTCCTCTCCATTACCATAAACGATTGTCAGTGGCTTGTAAATTCTTGCTCTTCCCGCCGACGGGAAATCCTTAGGCGTCCTGCAAAAGCCTGCTATAAAATGATTTCCAAAGATTCACAATATCACCACCCCTGCCATGGTCATTTCCGCGAAGCGACTCCTCAATCTCCTCAAGGCAGAGAAAAATCCTCACACCGCGCTCGCCCTGTTCGACTCAGCCACTCGCGAACCTGGTTACGCTCACTCGCCGCATGTGTTCCACTATATCCTCCGCCGACTCATCGACCCGAAACTCGTCGTCCACGTAAGCAGAATCTTGGAACTAATTGAAATCCAGAAATGCTATTGCCCTGAAGATGTTGCTTTATCAGTTATTCAAGCTTATGGCAAAAACTCAATGCCCGATAAAGCGCTTGATGTATTTCAACGAATGAACGAAATATTTGGGTGTGAGGCTGGTGTAAGATCGTACAATGCTTTGTTAAATGCTTTTGTTGAGTCGAAACAGTGGGACCGGGCTGAGTCTTTCATTTCATATTTTGAAACTGCTGGTATTTCACCAAATTTGCAAACTTATAATATTTTGATCAAGATTCTGTGTAGAAAGAGACAGTTTGAGAAGGCAAAACGGTTCTTGAATTCGTTGTGGGAAAAGGGTTTGAAGCCTGATGTGTATAGTTATGGTACTGTGATCAATGGGTTGGTGAAAAGTGGGGATTTATTGGGTGCATTGGCGGTGTTCGATGAAATGTTTGAGAGAGGGGTGGAAACTAATGTCGTGTGTTACAATATTTTGATTGATGGGTTTTTTAAGAAGGGGGATTATATGAGAGCTAAGGAAATTTGGGAGAGGTTGGTAATGGAGACGTCGGTCTATCCAAATGTGGTTACTTATAATGTAATGATTAATGGTTTGTGTAAATGTGGAAGGTTTGATGAGTGTTTGGAAATGTGGGATAGGATGAAGAAGAATGAAAGAGAGAAGGATTTGTTTACTTACTGTAGTTTTATACATGGGTTGTGTAAGGCAGGGAATGTTGAAGGGGCTGAGAGGGTTTATAGAGAAATGGTAGAAAGTGGAATTTTTGTTGATGTGGTTACTTACAATGCTATGATTGATGGGTTTTGTAGAGCGGGGAAGATTAAAGAGTGTTTTGAATTGTGGGAGGTGATGGGTAGGAAGGGTTGTCTCAATGTTGTGAGTTATAATATATTGATCAGAGGTTTATTAGAGAATGGGAAGGTGGATGAAGCGATTTCCATTTGGGAGCTCTTACAGGAGAAGAATTGTAATGCTGATTCCACCACTCATGGAGTTCTAATAAATGGATTGTGTAAGAATGGGTATTTGAATAAGGCAATTCAGATATTAAATGAGGTAGAAGAAGGAGGAGGTGATTTGGATGTGTTTGCATATACCTCCATGATTGATGGGTTTTGCAAAGAAGGGAGATTGGCTGATGCAGCCAGTTTAGTCAATCGGATGGATAAGCATGGTTGTAAATTGAATGCTTATACTTGTAATTCACTTATGAATGGGTTTATCCAAGCTTCAAAACTTGAGAATGCAATTTTCCTTTTTAAGGAGATGAGCAGGAAGGGTTGTTCTCCAACTGTTGTCTCATATAACACTCTCATCAATGGTTTATGTAAGGTCGAAAGATTTGGTGAGGCATATGGTTTTGTGAAGGAAATGCTAGAGAAAGGGTGGAAGCCCGATATGATCACATATAGCTTGTTGATAAATGGCCTTTGTCAAAGCAAGAAGATTGACATGGCTCTCAAATTGTGGTGCCAATTTCTTCAGAAGGGTTTTACACCTGATGTAACTATGTACAACATTTTAATACATGGTCTCTGCTCTGCTGGCAAAGTTGAAGATGCTTTGCAGCTCTATTCAAACATGAAGAAAAGGAACTGTGTTCCAAATCTTGTAACTTATAACACCCTTATGGACGGGCTTTTTAAGACTGGAGACTGTGATAAGGCATTGGAGATTTGGAATCATATTCTTGAAGAACGGCTGCGACCTGATATAATATCTTATAATATTACTCTCAAGGGGCTATGTTCCTGCGGTAGAATGTCAGATGCCTTTGAATTCCTGAATGATGCTTTGTGTCGTGGAATTCTTCCAACCACCATTACATGGCACATACTAGTGAGAGCAGTGATGAACAATGGGGCTTCAACATGATCTTTTGTTGTTCAGAAAAGCTTGGTAGTAAGTATTGACTCCCACCATTTTTCAGGCCCTGCACAAGAAGAAATACTGGAACTACTCTGTGGGCAAGCCCGTTGAAGTTCTGGGTTCAGGTGCTAGGATCCAGTACCCATCCTTAAAAAGCCAATGGGTGCAAGAATGGAGCATTTTGCATTGAAGTTGAGGTATGAGCTATTCTTTCAAAAATAAAAGAACTACAACCTTATGTTTTTATTCATTATGTTTCTATTCATTTCCTGAAACAGTCATGCATGCTCATTTTTGCAGATATGCTTTCAGTTGGAATGACAGCTAAATCAAAATGGTGAAACCCTTGAAATCCTTCTTGTCAATCGGCATGCAGAATCCCAGAGATTACAGTTAATTAATTCAATTCTGAGGTCATAGATCGTGTCACACATTTGAGGATTAAGGGATATATAGAAACTCATCTAGATTGAAAAAAGAAAATTTGGAAGGAACTTTTGGAGTGGTCAGATCAAGGCCAGAGTGGATGTGCTAGCTACTCTGAGGATATTTATACCAGAAAACCTACAACCCATGTTTGATGAACCAATTGAATGCCATTGAGTATGAAACATCAAATTTCTAACAACATGCTGTGTATTATTGCCTTTTCCACTTAGGTAGATGCATCATTTGTAACTAAACTTCAGTCTAGTTACCTTGTCCCTGGATCACTGGGAATGGGTTGGTGTTTAGATGTTAGATGCATCAGGCAGAAAGCTTTTTCCTTTTGCTTGCCAGTCGTTTGTCTTTAATTCTGTCTTGCATCAAATTTTCACCTCATATGTTTTAGCAGTTCCAAGAAGAAGTTAAACTGAAACTAATTTTACGTTGTTATAAACTATGTTTATGAGGAATCCAAAATTTTTGAGTGCAGATATGATGACAGAAAAATTTGCAAAGCATCAGACATGTTCAATCAACATTGGGTTTTGGTGATTGCAGTGATATCACCAAGATCAGATGAAGATGATGCAACAGCAAAGTTGCTTGATGTATCAGTCCCTTGTGCTAAGATATCACATGGGGTTATGTATCATGCTATATTTTTCAAACTAAGGCTAGTGTTTTACACAAGATAATCAATAAACTAGAAGAGGGAAAGGGCTCTCATTTCTTTTCTCGGTCAGGTTTTTCATGTCCTCGTTTTTCTGTTTCTGACAGCATCCCCTGCTCATGGAGGAACTGAAGAAGCAAAGGCACTAATATTGCTCCCAGAACAGCAACTTTTCTCCAATCGGATGAAGAGATGAAAGAATCAGCAATTCCAATGACTAGCAGACCAATTAAAGCTAGGTAAATATTCCGCCTGGTTTTTGATCCTGCGCTTTCTGTAGTAATCTCTTTTATCTTCTTCACTTCCTCTGTAGCTTTTGCTTTTCCCAGTGGCTTTTTCTGCCCTAGGCTTTTAAAGAACAGCCCCTCGTTCCGGTCTTCTTCCATTTGACCTTGGAACTCTGCTAACTTGCTATCATTTTCTTCAATCTCCATTCTGTTCTCTTCTGCAGATTCTTCAAAGGCTTGCATTTGAGACTCAATATTCTCCATTATCTGTGAGCCTCTAAACAAACAACTGGGTTATGAACCTTATTGCATGACAATTAAGGTCATTAATGTCTGATGTAATGCAGCTATCGATAAACATTACCAAGAAAAAGTGCAATCTTGCACTTCTGCTGTGTTTTTCAAATTAAGTAGAAGCAGAATAGTTACAAAGAAAGCTATAAAGATATCATGCATACCCGGGAGCTAGCTTCGTCTAGTCCTTTGAGAGCATCCTCTCCAATTTTGTCGAACTCAGCATTGGCTTCTTCGGCAAATTGAGTTAGATAAGCTGATCTTTCATCCAAATAGCCCGTGAGACGAACTTTTTGAGCTTGAAGCATTGCAATTCTTGCCAGCAGCTCTTGTTTTTTAATATCTCCTTGGGATGGGGATTCTTCAGACTCAGAATCTTTGGACTTGCAGAGGGACACAAATGAAGTTCTTGTGCCTGTAAGTCTTCGTGTGTGGAAAAGTAAATGAGCAGTTGGGGTTAAGGCTGTTTGAATAGCTTTGAGGGCAATCATTTTTTCTTTGCGTCTTGGACTGAGGGAGAAAAAAGAAAGAGTGAGGGTTTTGTATCAGACGTTGGAAGTTTTTTGAGCCCCTCATTCTCTTTACATTATCCTGTATTTGTTATGTTCATTTAAATATGCCCCCTTTCCCAAAAATTAAAAATTGTCATTTATCTTTAAAATGTGTCCATGAACTTAAGCTTAACCACAAGAGAACCCACTCATTTGCATAGTTATCCACTTGGGCCCTTGCTGGTTTGTCTTCTTCTTATTATTATTTTGGAACTAGTAGCATCCCCATTTCTTTTAATATATATATATATTTTACTCCTCTTTTCTCTTTGAAGTTTTTTTTTATTTCAAATATAAAAAGTTATTTAAAAGATGGTACCTCTTTTAGAAGCATTCCCGTTAATTTATTTAATTTATAAAATAATTTTCATATATTTCAATCAAATATTGTCAAGTTGTATTTAAAAAAAAAAAAAAAGTTTAACTGCTAAAGTATGTGAGACATTGTTAACATTGTAAAAAGTGTTTGTCTCCCAAAACTCTATAGTTTTTTCAATCAAATATTTGAAAATTATGTTTTTGGCATTTAGAATCTAATATGCATAGAATAATTCTCGAGTAAAGGAGTTTTTATTTTACTAAAGTGAAAGACAAAACTAAATAGTAAGAATTTAAAAAAAATACAATTTATCTTATCTTTAATATTAGAGTTCGACTTTTTATGTTTAGAGTTTGAATTTTTATGTGGCCCTATTTTATTAAATTAAGAGAGAACGCCCTCAATAAGTATATACATACGAGTTTATCTGGTAAAATGTGAAAACACTCACTAAATAATTTTCTATGTACACATTAAGTAGTTGGGCCTTCTCCTCTTGGCCAAGAACAGTCAACACATTATAATTCTAATACGGACACAGCAAATAATTTTCAAGTACTTTGAAGCAACTCATAACTTCCAGTCCCGTGAACCTGCTTTGTCAATCCAAACGGAGAACTGCAAACATAAATCGAACCCCAAAAATTTAAACCAATATAGCAAATATCGATACTCTAGATTAAAAATTTGATATTTAAAACTATATGTACAAAGCATTTCCTTTTATCAATCACAAAAAAACGTTAATGGAACTGAAACTCCGAAAGAAAACACACACATTGATCCACCTACCATTCCTTCTATCAATTTGCACGTCCAGTAGCCTTCTTGTAGGTAAACCACTTTGCAATCCATAGGTACACAAGAAAATTCAACACGCTGAGGATAGTGAGGAGCCAGTAGAAATAATCAAGATGGCCCCGATTCAAATTATCTGGAATCCAGCCAAGCTTTCCATTCCTTGTGGTCACTTTGGTGACAATGGTAACCAGCAACGTACTTAAGTAGTTGCCTACTGCCACAGTTGTAAGTGATAGAGCCGAGCACAAGCTTCTCATAGCATCAGGTGCCTGGTCATAGAAGAATTCCAACTGTCCAATGAAAGTAAAAACTTCAGCACATCCAACAATAAAATACTGTGGTACTTGCCAGAAAATTGTCATTGGAATTGTCTCAATATCATAGTAGTTGTTCCTCTTTACTATGTTGAGACGAACAACCTCCAAAATCCCGGCCGCGACCATGGAGAATATGGAGATGAGAAGTCCAATGCCCATCCGTTGAAGTTGGGTGAAACCCCGTTCATGGCCTGTGAACTTTCTTGCGAATGGGACAATAACTATGTCATATATAGGAGCCCAGAAGATTACACTGAGAGTGTCAAAGAGGGAGAGGGACGCTGATGGAATCTTGAAGTTAGGTCCCATGTGTTGGTCCATTGTGTTGCCTTGCAAAACAAACATGGTGCTCATTTGACTGTACACAGTTGCAAAAACAATTCCAGATGCCCATACTGGTAGCAATCTGATTATGGCCTTGAGCTCTTCAACTTGAGTCACCGTGCAGAGTCTCCATGGGTCTGCCGAACCCTTGACTCGATCAGTCTGAGTCTCCACAGCAGCCTTGTCAAAGAACCTGTGATTTCACAATTTTGTTAAGAGGACTGATCAACCATACAACTTTAGCAAACCAATGAAAAGCTTAAGACCATGTAAAAAATGTAATGTCCAAGAAGAGGTTCAAGAACATCCACTTTAGTCATCTTAAAGAATTTAGTGACTATGTAACTGAATTACAGTGGCAAATTATGAAAGCTTATTTGCTAATTTGGCACATGAATAAAAATGGATCTCTCATTATGAGGTGAGATATCAGGGCATGTCTACAGTAGTCGAATCCTCTAGCAAACATGATCGGATATTAATGACCAGTGATTATTTTGAACTACAGTACATTTAAAATGGTATGGGAATGTAAGATTAATTTAGATACTTCTTACTGATTAGTGACAAAAAGGACCTCATATCCGATGTGCTAGGAGATGGAAATACGCTTACTTGAATTTGCTCGTGGACTCAAGTTTGCGGCTTCCTTGGATATTGCATTCCTCATCTGCGGTCTCATAAAGAAGAGACTTATCAGCAGGAACTACAACATTCGATTTCCTAAAAGATGCAACTATAACCTGCATTATCCTTGTAAGCGGACTGCCACCAGGTTTCTGTATCCGATACAACCGACTGCCTGAGAAGAAAAACACAACTGCAATGGCCATCGCAACTGCCGGGATTCCGAAACCCCAACCCCAGCCCACATTCATTTGTATCCACACAAGAACAGAGGAAGCAACAAGTGCACCAATATTGATTGAAAGGTAAAACCAATTAAAAAAAGAGCTCTTCTTCTCCCTCTCACCATCATCAGTTTCATCAAATTGATCTGCACCAAAGGATGAGACACATGGCTTAATGCCTCCAGTCCCAAGAGCAATCAAGTAAAGTGCAACAAAAGCGACTGCTGTTTGCGCCCCTGTTGGGTGGCAGGCATCCTTGTCACATGATGGTTTTAATCCAGAGACAGAAGCAGTCAATGTTAACAATGTCATTCCCTGCGAGACAAATAAACAGATAGATGATTGACAACATGATTTATGCAAAAATAATGACTTACTTAAGCCCTTTAATTCTAATTCATTATTATTTAGAGACCAGATCAGATGTCACAAATAAAACCAACCCCTGAGAATCCTCGTCAAAGTTTCAAAGCAAAAAGGAATCAGTTATATTAGAAAAGCTATCTCCTACAAAGGAACTGAAAGTTATGAATGGGAAAATGAGAAAAATTACAATGAAAAAAAAAATTCACAATGACTTAAAACAAGGAAGCATTCATGAATGAAACAACTTGTTGTAGCTCTTAAGAATTTGATTGAAATTGCAATTAACAGGTCTAATGTCAAGAAATAGAATTTAGGAATTTAAAAACATCTTAACAGTAGAGAAGGACTTTAAACCAAACTTACAAGGCAATAGATGATTGAAAAACTGGCAATGGTCCAAAATCTACCCATGTACGAATCAGCTAGAAATGCTCCAATCAATGGAGTAATATAGCAGGTTCCTGACCAATTTGTGACATTGTTTGATGCAGTGACATTTCCTTGATTGAGCTGCTTCTGGAGATAGTTCACCAGATTGGTACTCATCCCATAATAAGCCAGCCTCTCACAACATTCATTTCCTGAAATAAAGGGTCTTCATTGTTCAATATCTCAGGTGCATTCTATCACGAAAGAACAAAAACAGATGGTATTACACTAAACAATAGATGTTTAAAACCATACCGAGAATAAAGCGGCATGCCTTCCAATTTCCAGTTTTCTTCTTATTAGCAGGTTTTTTATGGATATCCACAGTCCCATCTTTCGTATAGATATCTTCTTCTGCCATGTTATCCTCACAGATGTGCTATAGTTCAAATAAAGTTGTACTCGATTCTTCTATCTCAACATGTCACCTAAAAAATCAGCGGATTTAATCTAAGAATGAATGAATCAATCATCATACAAATAAAAACAAATAATACTAAACATTATGATGAATATGAATTTATGTTAGTGCTTTGTTTGGTAATTGAGGATGCAGTCATGAAAGGAAGAATATCGGAATACTACAACAAATTTCCCGGCAGCATTTAGAGCACACAAGGATACACATACGTGAACCATTCACTTACCATACATGTTTATGTAATACAACACAATACAGAAAAGCATGTAAGCACCCGAAGATTTATAAGGATGTCAATGAATGTTTTCAAATAAACTAATTGACACCACGTACACACCAATGATTACTTTAAAGCTACAAAGTCAAGGCACATGATAATAATGGGAAAAAAAATTAAAAACAAAATAAGAAAACACTTTTATCTGACTAAAAAACCAAAGATGATGTCAAAGGCATGATGATGAACTCCACACTGCGGCAAAAACTTTAACTGAAGGAAAGAAGCCAACTACATAAGACCGAAAGGAGCCTCAGAGGAGATAAAGATTGACCATAGTGCAAAACAAAATTTAAGAGATACACCCCGTCAACTTATCACAAAATAATTAAAAATTTCCACGGCTACCCTAAGATGGTCAGAGACTCAGAATCCATACAATAAAATAAACATTGTTAATTATTATCAAGAATCATGCAAAATGATCATTCTTAAACAAATGAGGCAGCATAAAACCTAATACAAGATTAAAGTGGACGTGTTAATAATACATTACAAAAAAACCAAATACACGATTTTTAATACATAAAGATGATCAAAATCCCTAAAACTCAGAACAAACGAACACCCAATATAGAGAAAGACAAAGAAGAAAATTACACGAGCATGCATGCATGAATATAAGAACAAAACCCCACCAAGAAAATAAGATAAAGAAAAATATCTTGAGAGTGGAAAGATTTATAAACCTCTATATGAAGTGAAGAAACAGAGAGATCCGAAAGCAGAGTATGGGCTCCTGGTGTGAATGGCGAGCAAAACCAGGACACAACAAAAGGTCCGGTTCCAACTCGTGCACACCAAAAAGATGATGAATTTAATATGTGTGAGAGAGAGAGAGAGACCGAATTCAAGTCAGAGAAAATCTCTAACCTTTTGTTCATCACCTACATATGTGTTGGTTGCCACCTTTATGTACAACTCATCTTGCTTTTTCTGATTCATTTTGCATTTTGGTACTTCAATGTTTAGTAATTTGTTTTCTTCCGTTTATGTTACTTTAATTTTTAGAGTGATGATAAATCTAATTAGTAATTGGTGTTAAAAATAGCAAAATGTGATATACTGTGATGGAAAAATCTTGTAAAATATTTGGATATTGAATAATCACAATAGATATCATATGTAGCTCCAAAATGTCATTTAAAAGGATAATGCTATCTACCCTATATTTTCTAATGAATTTTTTTATTTTTATTGTAGAAAAGTGAAGGAAAGACCAAGTATTTGTCATTATATGTGATTTTTAAGTAATTTTAATTAGTTGACTGTCTGAATTCAACTAGTTGAAAAGTAAGATTGTTAAAAATTTATAATTTGCATTTCGTCCACCTCTCTATCTTTTAGAAATAAATAACTTACAAATAAAAATAAGAATTCTATATGAGAAATCCCATTAATAAGAGGGGTTAGAGACAATATTAAATAATTTAGGGAAAAAATAGTAAAGGGTCTAACAATTTAAAGTTTGTTAGGTGAGTTTACCATTTATGATTCTTAAATTTGAGATTCTTACGTTGCCTTCTAATGTTGGATCTTTGAATCTGAACCATTTCCGAGGAAAATGCATTGTCTATTGACTAAACTTAAATACCAATTCCAAATTCATATGCAGTGTTTAGTATTCTTTTCAAAATAATAATAACAATAATAATCGCCTATTAGATTTACTATGTAGGGTAAATAATATAAAGATCCATGATTTTGTTAATTTCTCATGTAAGGACATAAATTTACCATTTATTTCAAACAGGTCCACAGTCTCTAGGCAAATAACTAAATTAGCCTTGTAATGCGTTGGACAATCAATATGTAAATTTGTAAACCTAAATAATAAGGATATTTCCGTCTCTTGAATAGAGGTAACTAAGGTCAGGACCGCTTTTGATACGAATGGACGGACAAATTATGCCCTTGAATAACAATACAACAAAAGCTCAGGGACCTAACGTGAATTTTCATATTGGCGCGTGTAAGTTCATGGGACGAGAATCTCTCTCAAGATAACGGTGGCTTCCGCTTTTAGATAAGAAAAATGTAACAATGTCAATGTCCAACGAAAGTGATTATTTTGAAAGCACTTTTTGGGCCCCAAGCACTTTTCTGCAGTCAAATGTAGCTTTTCCTTTTGTTTTTGCTTAGCAGGCGCACCAATGTATGGTCCTAGGCCTTTGGATGGATATCACTGATGTGAAAGCATTTTTATTTTGTTTAAGGAGTTGTGAGAGATATGAGTGGCGTTGTGATGTGATTATGCGAAAGTGCTTTTTCTTTCCTATTACTTGAAACTATTATGATGATCGATCAGATTTTTTTTTTCTTTTTTGGGTGCATATAAATTTGTTTAATGTGTCACATCACATCCACAGTCGGTTCCATGTCGCTTGAACTTTTGGGATACTGGGCAAATTATGGTTGGGAATTGGGATATCAGATTATTAAGAGTACTGTTAATTTTGAAAGCATTGCCTTTAATGTAACTTTAATATTATTTTTTTTATAAAATATTTTGCTGTGAAGCCGTAAAAGCACTTCCAAATCCACAAAATTGGCTGGTGTGAGATTTGACAGTCAAAGATTATCTCAGTGGACAAGTGCAAATTGACTTGAAAGCATGCTTGGCACGATCACGCTGGCAGTGTCACATTGCTTTCCTTTTTTGCCAACATCATCAACACATCATTGCCGACCTTGTTCTTACCTTATTCAAATTGAATTCTTCTTCTTACCAAAGATTTGAAATTAGGATTATATTTGCTGAAATTGAGTCGGCTTTATGGGTTCCCATTTGTGAGCTGTTCAGTAATCACATATCCATATATATATATATATCAGTTAATATATCAATTAGGCATTTCTTCATTGGGATGTGAGTGAGAACTATATCCGCTTGCGCCTAGTTGGGTAGTGCTTTTTGTGGTAAAATGAATAAAGTCCTTTGTGTCTATGACTATTAGTAGGAATAAATTTTCGTTTAAAAATTAAAAATGATATGTTTGGTAGAGTAATTTTTAAATAGTTTTTTTAATTTATTGGTGTAAGTATGTTATAATTGTAAGTTTGTATGATGCAGCTGAGTTCATATAATTCATGCCAGGAAGTTGTTGATGACAATGATAGCTTACCTCAAAATTATGCCTATCAGTTTCAAAATTGTTGCTTTTAAGTAACTTAAGATTTCTTGTTTTTAGTGTTCTCATCATCTCATGACCCCACTTTGTCAGCTACTATCAGATAAGTGTCAGATTTATGTCTTAGCCATCACCAGTCAAAGAGTTTTGTGGTGTTTAGCGGTAAAAACTGGTTATGTTATTGTCAATGGGCACGCATATAAGAACCTTGAAGCAAAAGTGATAAATAAATAACCATTTTAAGAAACTACTAATCAAAAATTAAGAGATTGTTGCCATATGAAATGATAGTAATTGTCTATCGATAAGCTTTTCATTGACAGCAACATTATTGACACTGCTGAATTCACCATCAGACACTTCAAAATTAAATAAATTTGAGTTAATATGAAAATAAAGATGCAAAAGAAATCAAACAAGAAGATAAGATCACGAATCAATGGCTGGATACCACCAGCTTCTTATATGTATACCACCTTGCAACCATAAGATATACTCCCAAATTCAGAACACTTAAAAGAGCCAAAAGCCAGAAGAAGTAATGAAGATTACCATAGTTCAAGTTATCAGGTATCCAGCCAGGCTTCCCATGCCTAGTGCTGAAATCTGTCGCAATGTTTACAAGCAGTGTGCTCAAATAGTTCCCCAACGCAGCAGTTGTTAGAGACAGAGCTGAGCAAAGGCTCCTCATGGCATCAGGGGCCTGCTCGTAAAAGAACTCCAATTGCCCAATAAAAGTAAAAACTTCGGCACAACCTATAATGAAGTATTGAGGCACCTGCCAGAATATTGACATTGGTATGCGCTTGAGCTCATAGTAATTGTGTTTCTTTACCTCCCTCAGCCTCACAAGCTCCAGAGTCCCGGCTGTTAACATTGCGAAGATTGAAATAACAAGGCCAATGGCTATGCGTTGAAGTTGAGTGAACCCATTTTTATGGCCTGTGAACTTTCTTGCTAATGGTACGATAAGACGGTCGTAAATTGGTACCCAGAAGATGACGCTGATTGTGTCAAAGAGGGAAAGTGAAGCTGAGGGGATTTCAAATGAATTGTCGATGTGAAGGTCCATTGTGTTACCTTGCAGCACAAACAATGTGCCCATTTGACTATATACAGCAGAAAACACTATCCCAGTTGCCCATATCGGGAGCAATCTTATAATGGACTTGAACTCTTCAACTTGAGTCACAGTGCAAAGTCTCCATGCATTTACTGAGCCTTTAACACAATCTGATGGAGTCTCCACGGCTGTTTTGTCAAGGAAACTGATGATATCGATAATAAGCAACTCTCAAAAGTAATCTAAATGGCTCATATGACAATTAAATTGGTTAGTTTTGCGTGTAGCATACCTTAACTGCTTTGTGTGATCAAGCTTACGGCTTCCAATGACGGCAGATTCTGCATTAGCAGTCTCATAAAGAAGAGACTTGTCAGCGGCACTTTTATCCGAAATATCTTGAAAGAAGCTACTAAAACCTGACAAATGCGGGTCAACGGACTCCCTCCAGGCCTTTGGTATCTATACAGCCGACGACCTGCAAAGAAACTGACGACAGCAATGGCCATAGCCACTGCTGGGATGCCAAAGCCCCAACCCCAGCCAACATTTGTTTGAATCCAAACAAGACAAGAAGCAGCAACAAGGGCACCAATGTTAATCGAAAAATAGAACCAGTTGAAGAAAGAACTCTTCTTTTTCTTCTCTGCTTTGTCAGAGTCATCAAATTGATCAGCCCCAAAAGACGAGACACAAGGCTTAATCCCTCCAGTCCCCAGAGATATTAAGTAAAGTTCTACAAAAAACACAGCAATTTGCAATCCTGTTGGATGGCAAACATTCCTTTCGTCACAAAGTGGTTTTAGTCCATGGACAGATGCCGACATTGTTAATATTGTCATCCCCTGCAACATTTACAAGCAGTTATTAATTTATTATCCGAAATGAAGTGGGATTAAAATGATTCCTTGGACCTTAAGTTAGCAGAGAGCAACAATTAAGCTTTGACAAACTTACAATGACATAAATGATGGAGAAACTAGCAATTGTCCAGTATCTTCCCAAGTAGGCATCAGCTAGAAATGCCCCAATCAGAGGCATGACATAGCACGTACCAGACCAATTTGTGACATTATTAACAGCTTGAACATTCCCCTGGTTTAGTTCGAACTCGAGATAATTAACAAGATTAGTGTTAATTCCATAGTATGCCAATCTTTCACAGCATTCGTTTCCTGCAAGTATATGCAAAACGCATCGCTAGAAACAGTCATCTCTGAGTGATCATCTAAATTTACATCAAATTAATAGACATCTAATTAACAATACCTAGGATGACAGGACATGCTTTCCATGTTCCAGTTTCCTTCTTGATGGCAGGTTTGTTGCCGAAATCAATTGTTCCATCGTTAGTATGTATATCTTCTTCAGCTGCCATTGCTTCTTGTCTTGTAAGCCAAGAAACCGTCTGATGATTTTCTCCTTCCAGCTTGAATTATATTAAGTAAAGCATGCATGGTGGGTTCAGAGCTCATAGTCTTTAATATTAAAAGGACAATCGGCACGCAGTACTATTGTATTACCCAATTCTTAAATGCATGCATGGTTGATGATGCCTGTCATTTTCATTGACTCTGATGAAGTGTGTTGTGGAAGACATCACAAATCAAGAAATGAATAACGTGCTGATATCGCCAGAAAGAAGCTTATACAGATTGCAGCATGGGTGTTCATATCAAGATATCACAAATCAAGAAACGAATTTACTCATTTTATTTTAACATGAGTGTTCATAAATTGTGGCACACGTTTATAGGAAAGCAATTATTACACAATTTATTTATTTATCTTTTCCAGTAGTCACTAGTCAGCCATTTCCTTGTACTGGGCCGGATTTGTTAAGTTTTTATGATACGTTTATTAAACGAGAATTAGAATAGATTGAGATTAAAATGAGTTAGAATTAGAATGAGTTAAAATCAGAATAAGTTGTTTATTTAAATTGTAAGAATCAAAATTAATTGTATAACCAGTGATGTGTTCACTTTGTCTTACAATCGAAATCGGAATGAGTTAAATTATTCTAAATTACTATAAAGTCCTTAATTAATTATTGTCATAATTATAATTTTATATTTTGATTATTGTGATTATTATTATTCAGAAGTTATTAATTATTATTATTAGCAATTTAACTCAAAAATTATCATTGTTAATAATACATTAATTAATTATAATACGTTTATTAATAATAATAATAGTCATCGTCGTCATCAAATAACAATGATGATGATGATAATAATAATAATAATCATCATCATCATCAATAGCAATAAATCGTAATAATAACAATAATAATCATCATCATCATCAATAGCAATAAATCGTAGTAATAATAATCATCATCATCATCAATAGCAATAAATCGGAATCGGTGGTGGCCATCATCAAACGATGTCGAGATCATCATCAACATCGTGAAGATGGATAGTGAAGATTGCAGTGGAGATGAGCGATGAAGAAGATAACAAAGATCAACGACAATGATAACGTGAATGGCGATAACAACAACGTGACCGGCGACAATGAAAATAATGATGGCAATGGGGCCAAAAGGTGGCTGCGATGGAGGCTAAAGGGTTTGAAATGAATGTTTGTTTTTTTTTTCTTTTTCTTTTTGCTATTTATATTTTTAATTTAATGGAAATTTAGAATTTTAAAATTCTGATGGGAGTAAATTTGGTATTCTTAGGAATGGAAAACTGATTCTTTACCTCCCTTTGAGATCAATCTCCAATTTTCCATTCCTAATTTGATGTGGACACTACGATTTCAATTTCAATTCATGCCTTTATTTTGTGAAGTTATTGTTGTCAATAATTCTGATTTCTGATGTAAACACACCTTAAAGTTAAATAAACCTTATCTATCTACTATCTAGTCTCCATCTTCAATTCAGGTGAGGTTTGGGGTGGTGATTTAGTAGCATAACGGCGAATAATTAGAAATTCTTTTGTTGCACCGTCGACCAAGTGTTACATCTCAAATTTATTCTTAGAAAATACTTATAAAAAGTTAAAAAATAATAATATACAAAACAAAAGGTTGTGACTCTTCTTAAGTCAATGAGCTAACGAGGTTGAAAATGATATATGAAGGGACAAGGATGTGAGTGGAATAGGTTGGGAATTAGAGTACCATCTAAGGTACACAAGGTGCTCTCACCGACCAGCAAATTAAGTTCCATCTTCTTCCAATCTTTTACATTCATTTGAAATTGACCTAGCAATGAAACGGAGAAAAAATTAGTTTGTAAACATGCGAAAAAAAATATGATTTTCCCATCAAATGTGTTTTTATTGTTTTTCAACTTTACAAAACTTCAATACGACAGACAATTTTTTTTTTATCTTTTAGTATGATGACAATTAAATTTTCTCCACCTATGTGAGTGAGTCCGAACTTCAAATTTCTTATTTTTTACCTAAGAGATATTATTAGTTGAATTAATTAATACCCATGAAATTTGAGATTTGTATATATATTGCTCACAATTTTTTTTGTTTATAGTAACAGTTTTTCAACAAACTATCGCTTATACACATCTTAATTTAAGGAGAAGAAAATTAGAATGTAAACAAGCGAAAAAGTTGTCATCAATAACAAAAAAAAAAGTTGCTATTGAAAACGAAAAAACTTGTGTGTTCACAAGTAACATATGTTGTAACTCGTAGCCTTGTTAAAACATCTCACGTTTGCACATTGTGCCAATTACTTTGAAGAACCTTCGTCTTTTGTGCGAACCTTCGTCTTTTGTGCGAACCTTCGTCTTTAGAATACCACCAATAGCCATTGAATCTCTTCTGAAGAATCCTTAGACCCGTCTAGGGACAAACTTATTTGTAAACAAGTTCACGATAATCGAACAGATAATCTCTATTTCTAAAACCAAGTTAACCCTAAAGAGTAATTCATAATCACTCCATAAATGCCACTAACCAACTGCTTCATTCGAGAATAACAAAGGAATAGAGAGAAATAAAATAGATAAAATGGGGGTGGTACTGTAATCATGGTTGTTACTTAACCACCGATGGTTTAAATTTATTCTTAACTTTCAAACAAATCATCATGTGTCCCGTCGGGTTACTATCTGATGCATAACATGAAAGGCATTTTCCAACCATTAACTCCCTTCGTGGGTAAGCAGTTGTGAACCAATTTGATCGTACGGCCAAACACATACTCTTTGGCATACCTTAAAAATTACTCTAAAAACTACTTCTTGAAAGCAATTTTTAGTTGTTCATTATGTGACTCTTGCCTCATTGTTGGTGAGTCAAAAAGATACTGCTAAAAAAAAGAACTTAGGATGTATCCAAAAGCTTTAAAGCAAAGCAGTCAAAAGTTTATCATTGTGACATGCTTTATAGATTTATTATGTACGCAATCTACATGTTGCAACATTGATTTCACTATTGTTTTTAATTAAATATGTGAAATCACATCTTATTAGGTTTATGATGTGGTGTTCGCAAATGGGAGGAAGCATCTTTGAAGCAACTGTGTATCAATAGAGAGGGAGAGAGTTGATACTTCGGTTTTTCTAATATTCTTTTTAACCTTTAGGTCCTTGACAAATTTTTAAACCTTACTTCATCTATATTGTTAAAATAATTATAGAAAAAGCCATACATAATTAAAGGGTAAATATTATTGTTTTAAAAAAAAAACAACGCCAAGAATGGAATGGAGTATTAAAAATTCATACTTAAGTGGTAAAAAACCATACATAATTAAAGGGTAATTGACATGTCTCAATTATGACCAATTGCAGAACATGCCTTTAGTTTTCTCACAAACTTAGTGAAGCTAGGTTTTATTATCCATTTGACATTCACCAGATGTATTTGATTTTATGGTTCATAGTTCATTGAGTGATTGGTCCACATTTTAAAATATGACAACCATATTTTTATAAGAGAACTGTTATTTAAAGTTGGAAATTATTATTTATAAAGCTTGTAAGAAACATGTAATAATTACTAATTAATCTATTATGCTAATTGTTCGAGTTATTAAGATATTCACAGATGTATAGTTATTATGTAATGAGAACATCCACATTTTGTTGAAGTGATAATACTAATAAAATACAAAAACTCACGATTTCAATTTATTGAAAACTATATTTTTTTTATTTGTTAGTGGCATTCTCACTTTTTTTACATAGAGATGTCCTCATTAGAGAATGATAATGACGATGACGATGACGATATAGAGCATATATATCTTTCTAGCATCTTGCTTAGGTAGTTTGTAACTTTTTCATTTGTAGAAACCTTTAGCTTAGTGAATAGATACCTAATAAAATAAAGTTCTACCTACTATTGGTCTTCAAATTAAAGTTTTAAACCAATAAATTTTCAGGTCTACCAGCTTAGTTGAGATTCATAATTAATTTTCCTCATGAACATCGTTTTAGTTGAGGGGATACCATAATTTGTTCATCAATAAGCTTTTATCTACTTGACATATTATATTTATATACCGTAAAACAGCGGTATCAGTTAGTAGTTGATCAAGATAAATATCAAGAGAGTGGAGACATAAAATTAAATGTTTGACCATAAATACTAACTCCAACTAACCAAGTTTAACTTCTCTTGTAAACTGAAAACGGAACTAATAAGAGGCCTATGATTAGCTTAGTATCTTATTTGCTAACCTAAATCGGTGTCCTAAAAAACGACTTTATGTGACATGCAAGATATCATTCATAGAGACATTTGGCATTAATTCAGAAACCTTGTTTTTCAAGAATAAGTTCCTTCACCTAATTAAGGAAAAACGACATGGCAGCAATTCTCTTCATCTCCTATATAAGTTTGCGTTAGCCCGTCATACACTTGCAACAATTCCATTAAGATAAATCCAAAACAAGTGAGAAAATAACAAGAGTGATCAAGTGGGATTTGAAAAGGAGATAAAGAAAGAGATGGACTCCTGGGTTCGGCTTCTTCTTCTCGTAGCATGCCTTTTTCCGGCTCTCGTCGAGTGCCGGGTTCGCCATTACAAGTTCAATGTAAGTGCATTGTTCATTCATTTCATACGCGTATACTTATGGATACACATATAAATACATTCGCATGTATATATGTATGTATTATTCTTAATTCTAATGATAGAAAATGTATTATTCCATTTCTAGTAAAATAAATAATCAATAATAGTCATGTACAAGTGATTGAGCCAATCTTTATGGATATAAGTTTCATAATTTGGTCTCATCAACTTGACTTAAAAATGGAAGCTTTGCATCATATAAAAGACAATTCAAAATTTATTAATTTTAACAGTCGTTATTTTTTATTTGCTGTGGGGGAATTATCTTCACAGGTGGTGATGAAGAATAGCACTAAATTGTGTTCATCCAAGCCAATTGTCACAGTTAATGGCAAGTTCCCGGGACCCACTCTCTATGCGAGGGAACATGACACAGTGCTGGTCAAAGTAGTCAACCATGTCAAATATAATGTCACTATCCACTGGTAAAAATTAATTCATCAATACCCACTAAAATAAATTAATAATAATAATAATAATAACAATAATGACAATAACAACAAAAAATAAATTAAATATTTCCACCTAAATATTTATTTTAATTGATTCAATAGGCATGGTGTCCGGCAGCTGAGAACCGGCTGGGCCGATGGACCAGCATACATAACACAATGTCCAATTCAGTCGGGGCAAAGCTATGTGTACAATTTCACAATCACAGGCCAACGGGGCACACTTCTTTGGCATGCACACATTCTCTGGCTCCGGGCCACCGTACACGGCGCTATCGTCATCTTGCCGAAGCGCGGCGTTCCTTACCCTTTCCCCAAACCCCACAAGGAAGTCGTCGTCGTCCTCGCCGAGTGGTGGAAATCCGACACTGAAGCTGTCATCAACCAAGCTTTGCAGTCCGGATTGGCCCCTAATGTCTCTGATTCCCACACCATTAACGGACAATCAGGACCCATCTCCAGTTGCTCGTCACAGGGTAAACTGTTGCGCTTTGCTTAACTTTGAAAGCACAAGGGCAATTAAAATCCTTCCAGTAAACACATTTTGATATTTCTTATGTATGAATGCGCATGCAGGAGGCTTTACATTGCCTGTGGACAGCGGCAAAACCTACATGCTACGAATAATCAATGCTGCACTCAATGAAGAGCTATTCTTCAAAATAGCAGGACACAAGCTAACTGTTGTTGAAGTTGATGCCACTTATGTTAAACCATTCAAAACAGACACTATTGTAATAGCTCCAGGCCAAACCACCAATGTCCTGCTCTCTGCTGACAAAACATCCGGAAAATACCTCGTTGCCGCCTCGCCGTTCATGGACGCTCCGATTGCAGTAGACAACGTGACCGCCGCCGCCACGTTACACTACTCCGGCACACTAGCCAGCTCCGCCACAACTCTCACCAGCACTCCTCCGAAAAACGGCACCGCCATTGCCAACAAATTTATTGACTCTCTCCGTAGCTTGAACTCCAAGAAATACCCAGCTAAAGTCCCACAAACAGTTGATCACAATCTCTTGTTCACAGTTGGGCTTGGAGTTAACCCCTGCCCTTCTTGCAAAGCCGGTAACGGCAGCCGTGTTGTGGCTTCAATCAACAACGTCACATTTGTTATGCCAACGATTGCGTTGCTTCAGGCTCATTTTTTCAACATCAGTGGAGTTTTCACTACCGATTTTCCAGGCAACCCACGGCATACTTATAACTTCACCGGCACTCCAAAAAATCTGAAGACTTCCAATGGAACAAAAGCTTACAGGCTAGCTTACAACTCTACAGTTCAGCTAATTTTACAAGATACAGGAATCATAGCCCCTGAGAACCATCCAGTCCATTTACACGGATTCAATTTCTTTGCCGTCGGTAAGGGACTTGGTAACTTCAATCCCAAGAAAGATCCTAAGAAGTTTAATCTTGTTGATCCTGTTGAAAGGAACACAATTGGAGTCCCATCTGGGGGATGGGTTGCTATCAGATTCAGCGCAGATAATCCAGGTAAACAAATTTTTAATACTATTGATGGGTCCTCACTTAATCAATCAATCTTTGGGTCTCTGATTCATTATTTTTCTTTTTTAAAATTTTTGTAGGAGTATGGTTTATGCATTGCCATCTGGAAATACACACAACATGGGGATTGAAGATGGCATTTTTGGTTGACAATGGCAAAGGCCATAATGAGTCACTTTTGCCACCTCCAAGTGATCTTCCAAAGTGTTAAAAGAAACCTGAAAAACAATGCATATTTAAATATACAAAGCAGAGAGATCTCCTCTTCAAGAAAAAGAGTTTGCTGGAGAAGAAGGATGCAGCATAATAAGAGAGTGTTAATAAGCGAGGGATAAAAAAGGCGAGAGACAGAATCACATAATCCAATTATTTCTTGAGTAAATGGAAATTTTTGCTCAAGCGTGTGTGAATAATATTTGTAAAAGCGTTTCCGTAAATGAAATTTTTTCAAGAACTTGTTCATTAATTTCTTTATTCTTACTTCACTCGTTCATGATCTAAATTTTAAAGAATCTTCGCATGGGAGATAGCTTGTTTCTAAAGTGGCATAATTAGTGTAACAGATTCAAAACTGAGGATTGGCTAATCCAGACTAGAATATGGTCGTTCTTCTGAAGGAAAATTGACTTTGGTAATTTAATTTGCAGTAACTATATATTCGTGTTTCATTTACTTACGGCATGTCATTTCCCTATGATATCCCCTGTAACCCACTTGGCGTTTATGTCCCAGTATCCCAACTTCATCAAATTTGTTAATTATTTACAAAGATGGTTTTTCAACCAAAAACTTAACGTTCGAACCTTTAGATTTGCGTTTACTTCGTTGGTGCTAGTTAGTGTAGTGGGTAACGTAACGAGTTAAACGAAAAAGGTCCATTCCACTCCCCTCCAGTGCTCAAAGCCCGAATCAAGACCGAAAGAAAAGTTGGGCCTTTGAGTGGACACCGATGGAGATTGAGTTAACGATCTGGGCAACGCATTTCATTGCGGTTGCATGCATGCGAAGGCACCACACCCACAATTAAAATCATGCCAATTCTTGAATTGAATCCAATTATGGGTGCTTTTAATTTGATTGGGACCCTGTAAAAGAAAAGCTCCAACGACTGCACATGAAATGGAAGAGGCTTCCCTGTGGCCAGTGGCCACTGTCCTCCTCCTCCTTTGTTAGACACAATGGTGACAATTCAAAACAAAGATTCCATTTCTGTCACAAAAGTTTCAACTTTGATCATCATTTCGCTACAAGGACACCATTTCAATCAATCAAAACAGAAAAGGTAATTTGGAACATTTGGAGTTCTTCTATTCTGGGACTGACAAGTACCCACGGAATCATAAACACCAATAAAGCAATTGTTGTATTGTATCCATCAATGGCCCCCCAGTACATCAAATATCCCACAAAGTCTTATTAAAAATCTCTTTTTGATTTTGGAGTGCAATACAAAAGTTGTGTAACATCAACGACGACAATACTACTGGTATTAGCAGCATCATTAACTTGTGTTTTGAGTAGCAACAAATTTCGCAATCGCAATGCTTCTCATTTTTCAGTAATTAAGCAGAGGGTAGCCAAACTTATGATGGTGACATCTCACCAGCGCAATAATGGAGGTCTTAAGAAGCCTTAGATTTTCATTACCAATATTTGGCATTGAAATTTTACCAGATGGCATTGCTTCTTTATATATGTGTGTGTACACACAAACTTATATGCATATTATTATCATAAATTTATTGATATAAATAATCAGAAATCAGCCCCCAAGGGCGTGGTCGGATTGGTTGCAGTGCAGCTATAATCTCTTCCAAAACTCAGGTTCAATTATTAAGGGTGATAAGAAAAGTAAAAACTATATTTGAATTTGCCCACCCCCTTACCTTTTAAAAAATAATAATAATAAATCTACTTAATTTATTATAGATTAAATTTATAATGACACAATCTTAATTTCTACTATCGCTTAATATTCGAGAAATATACTATCCCACCCATATCAATAATAAAAAAAAATATTTATTCTTACTCAATTAAATTGAAAAAAATAATTGTAATAATCGTGACTAAGGACACCCATGGGTTCGCGAATGCACTATTGTCCTTGGACTCTAATTTCGGCTTCGATATATGAGCCATGCCAGCATTATGGAATAAAAAGGCAGCAAGGCCTTCATTAAAATATCAATTGGGGGAATGGGGAGAATGGGGACCAATCTGCCCATTCATTTTCGCTCCACTCTCTACTTTTATTTAACTTTTTGTTAATTAAAGAGCTCTTCGATTTGCAAACTCCCATCAACAAATAAAAGCGTGTATAATCTTTTTTAATTCTTGAATAAAGTTTGAGTCTACTTAATTATTTATTTATTCAAAATTTTACTCAAATCGAATAAATTTTTTTTTCTATTTATGTAAATAGAGTTTAAAATTTAAGATTTTTTTTACCACTTATAAAATTTTAATTTTACTGGTTAAATCCACTAGCGCTCGTTTAAGTTCATTTAAAATATTTTTAAGAATAAGAACATGTTAATAAATCTAATCCAAATTATATCTATACATAAAATTAAGTGAAATTTATTCTTATCTTCTAATAAGAGATGGTCATAGAGATTCAAACTCTAAATAGATTATAAGTCTAATTATTGGACCAACCTCTCGCCCTAATAAAAGTGCAGTCCCAATCTACATGTGGAAAGGGCATTCAAAGAAATTCAAACAAACAGAGAGCATGAGATATTAATAATTTGGATACCCATGGTCATGGCATTGAATGGAGTGTTACTATATTATTTTATTTTATTTTTTCCCCTCCCTTGGAAGGTGCATTTTTTAATGTATTTGCTAGTTGTACAAAGCACCCACATGATGCACATCTAGAGGCAGGCTTCAACACAACTACACCAGAAAGAAACGGACAATTAGACAAATAGAAAATTAGAGAAAATAATTCCTGTCCACGATCTCAGATTAATCAATTATCACTTTTAATTATTTTTTTTAAAAAAAAAATAAAGATTCTTTCCATTTTTGGAAACACACAGTTTGTTTAGGCAGTCTTGTCATTCCCAAAACAGTTGTTTTAAAGTTTAAACACCCTTTTCAAGAGTCTCTGAGTGGGAGACAAATATTTTGAAAATTATAATTAAAAAATTAGAAAAAAATCAGATAATTCACATAAATAAATGTATGAAGCATTTGTCCATGTTTGTGACTTCCACCATCAATCCATCATCAAGTAAGTTACTCTTAAAGAGTAATTTGGGTTCAAGTTCCAATTCGTGATACTTTCTTGCTTGCCATTTACATTTTCTTTAAGGTTGATCATAGAATAGATTTAGTAACTCGTTTAGAGGATATTGGAACTACAAAACAAACAGTGTTTCAATGGTGGCCATTCATTTATTGGCAAAATTGGAAAAAAAATTATTGTTATTATTATTATTACTACTACTATTATAAGTAATGATATAGTCACAAACTCTTGCACAAATTTATTTTGTACAAATTGATGTGGTATTAATTTTTTGGGTTGAATTAAATATTTCTTGGTCCACGTGATTTATTTCTATTATTTTATATTTTCATTCAACTAATGAATTAATACCACATCAATTTGTACAAGATGAGTTTGTATAAGAGTTTGTGGTTGTATCATCACTCCTACTATTATTATGACTGTTGAGCTTTTAGTGCACAATTTTAGGCCAAAAGATTGAACCAACCTCTCCAACAAAGCTACATGTCTATTGATTCTTTTTAAATATTTAATACATGGATTGCAAAGATGAAAGCAACCCATTAACTTTCTGCAACATGAATAATATAATCAAATGTCAAATGATTAGGATTTAGTGTTAAACTAAGTTTTTTTTGTTGAATACTGAATCAATGATTATAATTGATTTAAATTTTATTTTTTTATTTATCTTGTCTAACAACCATTGATTCAGCACTGAACAAAAATTCAGTCCAATATTAAATCCTTATTCAATGTCAAAATGGTGAAATAAAATAAATGTCAGCCTCCTCAGTTACAACCATCTATCAACATATAAATTCCATATAGAACTATAAACACCAAGTAAAATTTTTAGTCAAATAAATTATTCAAATTCTACAACCAAGGACAAAATTATGTTACCCGGATGCAACTTATCCACAGTTTTCTCATTTTCTATTTCAATTACACTGAGTATCTGTTGTTTGCTGTAAAATGACAAAAATAAATAGTTATCATGAAATACCCAACATTATACAAAAGGTTAGTAATAATTTTTTTAATATAATAAACCAAAGTCTAATATACAATTGAAACCTTTAATATTGTTGAATTATGCAAATTCAACACATAATCTCACAATCATTAAGGAGATTTCAAACTCCATCTTAAGGTTAAGGAAGAGAAGTGCCAACTTAGTGGAGGGAAGCGAGGAAAAAAACCCTTAGCTCATGTTTGGTTGGTCAGTTTTATTTTTATTGTTTAGATGGTAAAAGAATTCATTTTTCTCCCCTTATTTTTTTTTTTTCCTTCTTCTTCTTTCCTCTTCTGTCCTTTCTTTATATTCCTTCAAACCAAACATGTCATAAATCTCTAATAAACGAATGTAATAATTTATCTTTCCTTATATTGGAGAGGGCCAAGACCTTTCCCGGTGTCGGCCCAAAGAATCGGTTTGAAAGTCCGAACTATTAACCAATTTAAATGCACACACTCAATGGACCCCACAAAACCAATGGCTTTAATTTTATTTAAAAGTGTCTTGACTCGGCTCAAGCTATTGCCGTGGTGGGGCTACAACCAACAAAGCCTTTATTATGCATTTCAAAAATCAAAAGTTAGTGGAACAATTCAGCCTATTTTCTACATATTATGTCAATAAATTAAATAGCTCTGTCATTAATTATATTGTTGAACTAATATTGAAATTTCATGTCGGATTAGAGTAATTACATGTTTATAAAGTTGTACATAAAAATTGCATCTTGAATGATGTGGTCACACGTTACTTTTATTAGTGCAGTGAGATTGTCACATTAATGTTAATATGTTTGTGTAAAAAATTAATTATTATTAAATATATGACAATAATTTATTGATGTCACATTATTTGGAATATAAGTTTTGTGTCTAAATTTGTAAGTATGGTTGCTATCCTTTCACTGCACCAAGTGTTGTGAAATAACAAATCATTATATGAATTATTGAAAGATAATACTTCTCAATATTAACTTTTTTTCAAAACAACAACTTACTACATTTCCATCGCTGTCATTAGTCTAATGTTACACTGACGTCATATGGGCAAAATAGTTTGTTTATCAAATGAAGTCCAAATTTGCATTAAGTTTTAGGATTATTGTCATTTTACTACGCCAAGTATAGCATCATAAACAACCGCTACATAAATTATTGAAACGTAGCATTTCGTTGCATTAACTTTTAAAAAACAATTTAATACATTTCCATTAGTTTACTATTAATCATGCAACAATTCAATAGCAAAGCTAACACCGTCATTTAATTATCATTACAAATTTAAGTAGAGATGATTTTTTATTTCGTATCGAGAGCGAGACAAAATTTTAAATTCACGTGTTATTGATATGTAATGTTTTTTTTTATTTTAAGAGTTATTCATTAAAAGAAAATTTTGATATTTTATAAGTCGACTAACAGAAATGACGAAAATATAATAAATTATTATTTTTAAAACGTTTATTTAATAAAGTGTTATCTTTTAATAATTCATACATCCATTTATTATTTTTGAAACCCTTAATATAGTGAATGGCTAAAAAGGCTAGTTAGTATATTCCGACTGGTCAAATTATCATTAATGATAGGGAATATGACCCTTAATTAACAATGTATTAAATATGAGTTGACCATATTAATGAAAGCAACAACACATCATAAAATTTGCAGCTGGCCCTCACTTGTATTGTGGTCAAACTAATGATTTGTGTGGGCGTATAATAATGTTTCTACTTAATGAACTTCTCTTCGCCACTAATAAAAAATTTGTATGCAATAAACATCCCTAATCCCAAAAGTAATTAATTCATCGAAAAGTATATATTTAAATAAAAAATCGAACTGGAAAAATATTCACACGATTATTACCTTGACTTGAAATTCCGTCTAAAAAAACTAACGAAATTAATATTTTTCGTTAAAATCAAGAGGTGACCCATTACTCACGATTAAGAGAGAGATAGACCATTACCCAACCATCACTTAAATTAAAAAAAAATGATAAAATCAATTTAATAGAAATTCAGATCAAATATCATTTTACATTTTTAAACCTCATAGATTATATTCTAAGTAGAAGTATATAAATTTAAGAATATAACCGTAGAGTTTGATAATTTTTTCTTCTAAACTCGATATTTTTTTCCCCTTTCCTCCCCCCATAGAGACTAATTATTTGCCTTATTATAATGAAATATTTTGGATTCAAACAATTGGTTTGAAATGGACTTTCTTTTCTAATTTCTCCTTCAAGAACAAATAGGCTGGTTAGGTAAAGAAGTCCTTATTAGGTCAATTAATAATCCCATTACGCAACCAGGCACAATTTGCTTACCGAGTTTTAACTTTTCACTTTTCAGTGTGACTCAATTTATTATTGCTAATGTAATGTGCTTTTTGAACAGAGAGTATCATCGGCACGGGACAAACATCTCACGTGCTACAGCTAAAGTGCTTGTTCATTGTTCAAAGTTTGGATTTTCTTTGTAAAATGACAATAATATCCACAGCTAATCCTTCTTTAGATAATTTTCCATTTTATCCCTATAGTTTGCAAAAGTAACAAACAGGTCCAGTCATATTTATCAACCGTCTCACACAATGACACAATTATGCTCTTTTTTTATTAAGTGATGATACAATCACAAATTCTTGTATAAATTCATCTTGTACAAATTGATGTGACATTAATTTATTGGTTAAATAAAAATATAAAATAATAAAAATAATTTTAAGAGATATTTAATTCAACTAATTTTATCATGACACATCAATTTATACAAGATAAATTTTTATAAGAGTTTGTGGCTATATCATTACTCTTTTTTATTTTCTAATTTCATTGAAAAAAAATTGACAATATAACAACATGCTACGATACTAATATATTGTTCAACATTATAATTGATTTACGATATTAGTATAATGATCTAATTTATTAAGTCATTTCTTAGTTATTAATAATTAAAGAGAAAGCAAGACACTGAATAATTAATATGCAACAATAATTTTGAGCTTTCAATCGATCAATTTTTCATGATTTTTTCAGCATCATACTCTACCACCATAATTGACTCTTCTATATGATATAATGATGACTTATCTTTTGAAATCAATCTTATAAGACTTATAATTTTCTTAATAAGAACTTAAGAGATTTCAAATTTAAAAAACAACTCATTGTAACATAAAAAAAATCACAAAAAATAATTATAACCACTACAGACATGAGTTTGAGTCAAAGAACTACACTTACATGAAGAGAAAAGATAAAAATTAATAGTAAAAAAAATACTTTCCCTAATGAAAAGAAGAAGAAGAAATAGAGTTGATGCTTACAACGGGAACAAAAAAAAAATCCGAATGTAATTAATAAATCACTTACATAAAAATTAAAATGAATAATTTGAAGGTATGAGAATTGTATCAATAGCAAACTACCTAAGTCTTATTTGACTATGGTAATGATTTCATACGTATACTAAAAGTATGATGTTGAATGCACGCAAATCCCTCAAATTTTATTAACGAAGTTATGAATGACGAGTGACAACGACGGACGAACATAACATGTGGACTCATATGTTACTTTTGTAAACCATAGGGCTACTTTTGTAATTATACATCTTCACTAACCAAGAAGCACACTACAGTCGCCAGCTAGCCAATTACGGATTGTCCTTTTTGAAACTCGAATCTGATTGGGTATCACTCACACGTATAATTAGAGTCCTTTTTCTTTAGCCGCAGAGCGCCCACAAACACCCATTCAACCAATCACAACTCTACAGCATTCACTCTCTTTTTCTGCTCATTCTCTGTTGCATAGATCCCTCCCTCTCTCTTTTATAGCAACTACAATACAAATTTACTTGCTGTACAATTTCAATTCACTTATTTAATCCCACTTTCTTCTTCAGTTTGGCCAGCTGAAGAGAAAAGCAAACCAAAGCTTCCTTATTTTTTTTTCTTTTTTCAGCTTTTACCACTTAAATTATCAAAAGCCACTTTGCTTCCTCTGTTTTTTGCATTTCTTTTCATGGTTTGTTAAGGAAGTATTGTACCTCACTTGAAAGTTTTAAAATTTATTAAAGGGTTGTGCTTAGTCTGGCGATATATGATCTGGGTTTTGTTTATTTTCTTGTTTTAGTTTTGGTTTATATTGGTGGTGATGATTGTTGATCGTCTAGGTTTGTGTTGTGATTAAACTGAGATCTGCTTTTACTCTGTTGTTTCTGGAATTTTCCTTGTTTTTTGGAAAGTTGAAAACTTTTTTCAGATTCCTCAATTTGTGCTTGTCTGAAAAAGTTTTTGCTCATATTCCAATCAAATGCCTTCCTGATTTGATGCTTCTTTTGTCATAGAAAAAAACTTCCACTCCTCTGCATTTTGCTATCCGGGTTCTCTATATTTCAGAGAGAGAGAGGTCTTTTATCTGCTAAATTTTGTAAGCCATCTTTGTTATGCTAGCTAGATTTTACTTCACTTGTACCGTCTAAAACGATGAACCGAGGAATTGAAATCCTCTCACCTGCCTCGTATCTTGAAAACTCCAACTGGTTGTTTCAAGAAAGCAAGGGGACTAAATGGACCCCTCAAGAGAACAAGCAGTTTGAAAATGCTTTGGCTGTGTATGATAAAGATACCCCTGATCGATGGATTAAGGTAGCAGCAATGATTCCAGGGAAGACGGTTGGTGATGTGATCAAACAATACAAGGAATTGGAAGAGGATGTTAGTGATATTGAAGCCGGGCTAATTCCAATTCCTGGTTATGGTAATGATTCTTTCACATTGGAGTGGGTTGATAGCAATCAAGGATATGATGGTTTGAAGAATTTTTATGGTCCTGGTGGTAAGAGAGGCTCATCGACTCGGCCTTCTGATCAAGAAAGAAAGAAAGGAGTTCCTTGGACTGAAGAAGAACACAGGTAGTAATGTCTCTTGTTATTATGCTAGTCAATGATAACTTGTTGGATAAGAAAGTATCCGAACCTCAATATGATGTATTTAATATGTTTTATGTAGAAATGAAGCTGCAGTAAGTCTATTTTGTATGATTCTTTGTTTATGGCATGAATTTTGATTACTTAAGATCTTTGATTCATCTTGTCAGTGAATCTGAGTTTGGTACGTTTTCATGGTTCAGCTGGGTTTGAGTGGCTTATAAAATGCCATATGTGGATGTCTTTTTCGCTTGTGATTGTCTAGCTCTTGGTGGTTTCATAACACTGCAGCAATTCATCATGTGTTTTTTTTAAAAAAATTTATTTCCCTGCAGGCAATTTCTAATGGGTCTTAAAAAGTTTGGTAAAGGGGACTGGAGAAATATCTCCCGCAACTTTGTGACCACTAGAACCCCAACTCAGGTGGCAAGTCATGCTCAGAAGTACTTCAATAGGCAGCTTACTGGGGGAAAGGATAAGAGGAGATCTAGCATCCATGATATTACAACTGTTAACCTGGATGAAACTGCAACTTCTTCATCAGAAAATAATAAACCTCCATCTCCCAGTCCTGCTGCAGTCATCCAGCTGCAGCAGCAACCAAAAATGGTAGGCATGAGTAATGAGCAATTTAACTGGAAATCACAAAACGAGGGAACAGCCATGCTTTTCAACTCAATGAATGGCACTGCATTCGTGGCTCCTTTTTGTGGAATTTCTTCATATGGACCTAAGCTGCAGGAACAAAATCTGCTTGGAGGAAATCTAAATGGATCTCAGTTTGGAGCTTACAGTGCCTATTTTCAGATGCAATCCATGCAACACCAGTGAACGTACATAATGGGGGAAATGCTGAAGGTATCTAGATGACGCATCTTAGTCAGTGATGTCAGGGTACTTCATCCATTCAGCATCTTGGTTATATGTGAATATGTTGATGAGGAGTCAAGTGAGTCCATAGTATCAGACTCTACACTGATCAGTTAGATTGTTCTATCATTTATTGGAATTCTGGATCTCTGAACCATTAGAGAAGCTTATTAATATAAAGCTTGTGCTTTTATACTGGTTGTACGTTAGCTGTATTTGTTCGTTGTCAGAAGGCATTCTCAGATTGAGCTTGCTTATGCTATTAAGTAGTTCCGCATAGGTAAAGAGCCATGTACCACCTGATGAAGAGGTCTATATGGTTAAAGTTGCTTCTAGTAGGTTATGCAGATTTCAGTTTTGCATGGTGAGGATAGAATCATCTGTGGTAGATTTGAAAGACAGAATGTTTTGGGCAAGCAGGCTGTCCTCACTATTGTTAATATGATTGTTGGTGATGAAATTACATGAAGCAGGATCCCTTAAATCTATGGTGTTCTTCTACTAGGTGGCGAACTCATATTGTTGTAAAAATTCTACCTCTATGGAATAAAATTAAAAGTTGGCAGTTGTTCAACTTAATGATCTGCTATGAAACTTTATGTACTGTTAATAGTGCTTTTCTCCTGTAATAAATTTTAATAATGTGGTGAGATCTAAAACAGAGGTATGGTTCTCACGCAGAGATTGTGTAGTTTCTGTGTTCTGTACATGCCAAAGTGGAAGCAGTTGATTTAGCCAGATCATCTATGCTCTGTCCAAATTTTGATGAGTCACATTGCAGTGTTTTTTATGACATTATTTTAATGAGTGCTTTATTCTGATGCCTTTTTGCTAAAGTATGTTTTATACATTTGATGGAAATTAGTTGACTGAATTTGGACAACCGAATCTTGACCAAAGCCAAGACTTGAGGGCCACTGATTTAAGCATCTTATGCTTCATTCTGTCTTCTTTCTTTTTTATCCGGGTTCTCTTCTTGAAGATGACATGGTGTGTTTCTGTTTGTTCGCTTGTAGTGGATTAGATGGTGGTTAGGAAATTATGTCAAATGCTTTAGTGAATGATCAAATAGAATGTTTGTGGTTTGCTTTTCCCATTTTGCTTGTTCGCATCTCTTAAGATATTTTCTTTCTCATCAAGCCGATTGATTATGGTGCCAAATACTTAAAATTCCGCATAGTCCTTTTACTAATCATCAAAGGAATCTTGGTTTATGATTCTTTTATGGTTTACCTTCCTCATTAAAGAAATCTTGAAAGATCACCTGAATTCTATGCTTTCTTTGTGACCCTGTTTATTGGATCCGGGTATCTCAGCTTTTTCTCAGTGGGTTACTATAACTTATATAACTCTCCTTTACATTTAGATGACCATACAACCTTTCTTTATTTTTATTTTACTTTTAAATTTCTAAAAGCACTTCAGAATGAGCTTCAGATTCTTTCATTTTGTTGGTAAAATATTTTCGTGGCCAGCTTTTCATTCTAGTCAAAACACACTTTCATTGCGGAATTTTATCCTAAGTCAAGGTAATGGTGGAATGAATGATGTTGACTGGTAACTACCTTAACATTGCCTGTGATCAAGAATCATCTAAACGTCTTAAATTAAAGTCTTAAACACTATAAAAAAAAGTTGGCAAGTACAAACTTTTCTATTAACCGAATAAGATATAAAACCTCGGATTAACGCCGATGGTGGGTTAGTTCAAAGTTTGGCAATATAATCAATGCCTTTGCATTAAATTAAATTCGATGTAAGCTGTCCTCACAATTGAGTTTTTTCACTCTTCTTCTTAAAACAGAGATCCTTTGGTCCTTTCCATTTCATTCCAGGTGTCTCAAATTTGGTACCAAGTGATTCTGCTAAATCTAGATCACTAGAAATAAGAGTTCTTGTGCAATTCATTTGCTTACTACTCTCCTATAGTCCTATTTCATCTGGCATGCTCTTTTGTTATTACAGATAACAAAAACATTGTTGTGTTGTTGCTGCAACCTTAGTGAAAAGCCTAGTGCCCACCATATTGCTTGCACATTCAATTTTGGTCCCACCCACTAGGCAAAACTATTTAAGGCAACATGGAGCCACACACAAAGATCCTCTAAACTTTTTTTTCCTCCCCTCAGGTAAATGACAAAACTACCCACTTTCTTTTTAAAAAGTAATACTTTTTTCTGCAAGTTGCATAGGAAAGCACTTTGTCTATACTCTCTCTATTCCAATGTAATTCCCAATCAGGCTCCCTCATATTGATTTGAGACCACATACCTCAATTCCCACTCCCTTCGCCTTTATGTCTTTGGTTGTTTTCTTCTCTTTGATGAGAAATATTCTTTTTCTCCTCTCTCGTGCTGTCAAACCCATGCCTCTGTGTTGCTTGGCAATAAAACTATGTTGAAAATTAATAAAAGAATAAGAAAAGAAGCACCAAAGAATGAAAAATTCATATCACGCTTTACATTTTTTCTTTTCTTTTCCTATGGTGCATCGTCGTAGGCCCTCGAGTATCTTAGAATGATCCCTTACGGGTGCTTTTGATTCACACACGAAACATAAAAGAAATAACAGAAAGTAGAATATTTCTGCAGCAATCAGAGAATGGACCTAATTGCAGGTTTTGTATGCAACCAAGTGCATGCAACAAGTTTTACTTATTGAAAACAACTATAGGAAAGACACTCGACGCATTAAGCACTAAAATGCCTCATCAGCTAGCAATTACCACCTTTGTTTTGCTGGATATTCTCACGTGCAGTATAAGCTATCATCTGTTGAATTTGGGCAAGTGATGTCAGGGAGCAATTTCTTTTTATGTCTTCCATTAGTGTATTTTCATTCTTCAAGCTTCAAGCTCCAAGCTCATACTTATGCATCTAATCTCGAGCTCCATCGAAAAAGAAGCAATTAAGCATTAGGCAATAACCAACTAGCCCTGTAACATAAGCTGCAGTCTTGGACAGCTTGACCCCATTTTCTACCTTTGATGGATTAATTTCTCACATCAATCATTAAATTTGGAACCCGCTATGAAGATTTTCGACGAGGCTTTCCAGAGAGCATAGAGTGTATTTGCAGTGCTAAGCTCGTCTTTGATCTTCAAGGGCACCCTCATTAGTGCAATAAACAACTTTGTATGAACACCACTAATAGTTGAATTTCAAGTTCAAACGTCAATGATAGTTTGATTGAAAATGAACAAGTTCATGTATGCTATAAAGTTATGAGAAAATTAGAACCAATGATATGATCAGCCTTTCTTGCCGCCATCAATTATTCATGGAGTGCGAATTGACTGAGCATCTACTACCACAGAACAAGACACATAATTCTTCTTCAAGACTATATTTGATTTGGTCCTTAATGCTTTAAGCAATATAAACTTCATGCATAATCAATTGATGTAATATCATATGAACAGACACTGTCATCATGTTGACATCAATTCAATGCAATAATTTCCCATTATATTTAGAGTTACTGAAAGGAGTTTAAGCTTGAAAAGTATTAGTATCATTATACATGAACATCTTTTAATTGGTGACAAAACTCTTGCTTGTACTTGGATTTGGGTTCTCGTTTTGATTAATCTCTTCCACAAAACAACCTTATCCACAGCAACTGTATTGGTGCTAATATCTGTCGCTTAACAGTCTTATGATCAAAATAAATCGAACAGAATGATCATTCTCTGATTGAGTTATGGATCAAATGATTAGAGTGTTTCCTTGTGTATTGTTTTTGTGTTTTCAGCATCAACTGGCTGATATTAGTGGATAGGTTGGTATCAATAACTCAAAAAAGTGTAACTGAAGCTGACCTTTCGATTCTGGGGTTATATTATTTAAAGATTAAACGACAAGCCCCGACAAGCCTTCTTCTATTTTTATATCTAGACGACATTGTCATCCGCTACAACTTTGTTGCATCTAATCCATTAGAAAAAGAGCACCGATGTTTTTCCTAAGAATTTGGCACGAGATTTTTCGATTAACTCCGTAACCGTAACCCCGCTAGGGTATAACATTGTTTTTGCCGCTATTGTGTCAATGTTAGGACTCTTCACTATTTTTGTTAGAAAATTAATCTCTGTTAATTGACACCATTATCTGAATGTTGTTGTACTTCGGTTTAGAGACTATTTAAAAGTTCAGGTCGAATTCGAATGAGGTTAATATTGTACTTCAACTACATTTTATAGTATTAGCCGGAGCTTGTTGTACATTATTACTTTCTTGACTAAATTCTTTAACATTATAGCTTTGATGATATGTTTGATGAGCTCAATTCACATTTTTACTTTGTAGGTAATGATTTTATTTTGTAGAAACTTCATCCGAACCTCAAATGGACTTAGTAAAATGTTAGAATTATCTATTGACATTGAACTAATAACCGAAAAATCAATTTCAAATTATTTGGTAGGTCAATAGATTAGATTAGTGCAGGACAGTTCAATTAATTTGCTGTAAACCCCATGGCCATTGGCATCTTATCTTGCACTTGGTATTTTGCATCATACTGTGCCCCTCTCTGAAAAAGCCGAAAGAAATTGTGTGATACACGGACACAGTAGATAAGGCGGGCTTCAGTCAACAACCCAAGCTTGTGAATCCAAATAAATCTGGATATTCTGTCATGTTAGAATTAAGCCCAGATAGAAATTGCTCGTGGCCTTTTCTATATTTAGTTTTTTGCAAAATTGGTCCATTGGACCCAAATACGAAAGCCAGAGAGAGACGAAAACTGAAGGCTTCCGATTTTACAGGCCAAATTTATGTTTTGTTTTGTTTTGTTCCACTTTTTTTTTTCCTTTTTTGGTTATTTCTTTAAATTTACGTCAGAAATGTATTGATATTACAATTAGAAATATGTAGAGAACACTCTTAATCAACTACAGTGGCGATGAATGTAATAAAAAAATCCACTCTAAGAGAAAGAGGAATCAAATCCAAAAATAGCACAATTTCTTTTTTTTTTGGCGGCATATTATAATTGATAATTAAATTCCTTCACTACCTGTATGAATAGGATTTGAACCTCAAACTTTTTATTTCCTTCACTATGATTAATAATTAAACCTAAGAAGATTTAACAACTAAATTGGCTTGCACCCTCAAAAACTACCACAATCTTTAACTTGGGTTAGAATACAAACTCCTTATACATTATTCATTCTCCTTGCATAGTAGCAATTAAGAAGTAAAATATAGGGTTATTAATACTCCATGTAGTAAAACGATAAATATTGTTGAGATAGAATACTCCAAATTCAAAATATAAATTAGCTAAATATAATCCCCATAAGCATATGAATTGAATATTTGATACCTCTATTTGCATGCTTTCTTTCGAGGAAAAAAATTATTATTTTATTAGTCAAACTAATTAATCAACTAACAATGCTAACGAAAATGTAGTAGAATAAAAGGTTTTGTAAAAATGTAGCGATAAAATTATAGACGTCAATACTTTTGAAAGTTATATTTCTACAAAATCTAAAATAGTCAAACGATAATAACCTAAATATAAAACTAAAAAAAGGAGTGGCTTATCAAGATACATGTATCAACCATGTTTATGAGAAGTTTATATTAGGTTATGACGACAAAGCGAACTTACATTTAACAAACGGACACATACACGCAGATACATCAGCACCTGCTCGAACAATCATAAAGTAACTAATACACCTAATTAATTAATGACTATGAACATTATGGTTTAATTAAAATAGTAGTTGACTAAAGTCATGTTTTTGTCCTCAATCCCACATGCAATGTACACTGGTTTATATTCCAGTTTAAGTGAAAATTATCTGCATTTGCACTGATGTGACTTGTTAATTTATGAGAATAGGATGTGTCCCAGTGACATCTATTTTTGTTATGCATGGTTTTGACCACATAGAAAAATCAATTCTTAAAAGGACACTAGTACTTTTGTAGACGCAATTTTGAGCAGGACGTTTGCTCCTGCCAAGAAATATCTTTGTTAATTTGTTCTTAGATTCTTTTATATCCAAAGAATTAAAAAAAAAAAGGCGTTGTATTTTGTTTACTTTTGTATTTTATCACATAGCTAGCCTTCTAGTTGAGTCATTCTTGTCCAATTCAGATGTTCAAACGTTCTAAAATATAACCATTTTGAACAGTTTTTGAAAACTTGTGTGAGGGCAGATGCATCTTTTTGAGGTGGTGCATATAACCATTTTGAACATCCACCTGGCAGGTTTGATGTGTCCTATGATGAGATCCACCAATTTTTTTTTTTATATTCCCACCATAAGAATCCATCAAACCTGCTAATTAGCATGACTTCACCAGTTGGGTGCATTGCATTCTCCATAATTATAAGATACCATATAATTTTTGAAACGTAAAAAGTAAAAACATCCATACTTACCATAAGATTGTTATATATATAAAGACACGATTTGATAAGCATCATCGCTTGCTTTATAGTAAGCGAAAGCTTATGTATCTAACTCTCATTGGGGGAGTTCTGCAGTGGAGTCCACAGTCCTCCTAACGATAAGATAGATGGACACTTGCTAACCTAATCAGAGCTGGACACTTTAACTAATGGATTAGTATGCTCGTGGATTTGTAACAGGTATCTGATTAATGAATTCAGCATGTTGGATTAGCTGTCTAATCCATGAATTGACCTGTTAATTACTTCTTCTAACAGCCGTTAATTACTTCTTCTAACAGCCGATGAGTCCATATGTAATTACAGGAACTTTACAAAAATCACGTTGGGATGTGACCAATTACAGCTGTGGTCAAAATATCATAGAAAGCCGCCTTGATGGCTCAGCAAATTGATCGGTTTATTAGTGTCTAATACCACGGCAGCACACACGGATTGACCAAAAAAATTAAATCATCATCAGTAGCAAATTACAATTATCGAATGTTTGTACTTGGCATTTGCATATGGTCATGAAAATGAAGCGAGATAAGACCTTATCCTGAGGCTGAGACGACGTGCCGTTGCAATTGCCACATGGCGGTGACAAATATGATCAAAACGACAAAAACCTAATTGTCCTTTTAGGACCAAAATAATCCAATGACACTATTTGAAAGACAGGGGTAGCTATTTCTTGCTAAATTCCCATCTGGGCCTGTCAGATTTATGACCGAAACTCCTCGGACAAGAGTTGTCAAGGATCATCAACTTGTTTGAACTTTTGTATGTGTTGTCCCCTTGCTGTGTAAGACCGAGGACGTGGCCAGCTTTGAAACCAAACATGAACTAGGTCGAGAGATTGTAAAAACGCGTGTAGTTGTTTCCAGTTGATGAGTTAGTGCACATGTAGTAGTCAGCTTGTCGAGAGCTGAACATTATCGATCGAGCATTAATCTGTTGCCATTGCCCTAACGGAATTGGTGGATCATGGATGAATTGCTCTGCCGACTTTTCATATCTATTTTGGAGCCATCGAATTACCTGATCTCGTGAGAGCAAATGAATGGTTGTTGTTGCATCCGCGTCCACACTCAATGGACTTGGGGGAAAAAAGAGAATTCACCAGGCACTATCCCCCACGTCACACTGATCAATACTGTCATCGCCATGGAAAGTGAAAGGATTGTCCAGCAGAAGAGACATATTCGCCATAATTATTTGCTCGTGACGTTGAACTGTATACACTTTTCAACTGTGTATCAAAAAAGCTCGTTCAACTAATTAACTTTCCCAAATTAATTGGTCTACATTCCTGCATAACAGCATCTTCCGGCCGGATCGGCCTCATTAATTCGTATTCTTATTTGATAAAATTTGATTTTATTCCCATGATCAATGTTTCGAAGGTTCCATATCTTTAAATTATATTTTTGCCCCATCTAAAATTGCATTGGTGTTAGAAAGTAACAAAGCCACAAACCTCTCTCTCTCTCTCTCTCTCTCTCTCTCTCTCTCTTGTTCGGGCTCTAGGGAACAGTTTAAAGATATAGCGGACCATACGTTCATTTGTGGTATAGAGTGTCGATCGTTAAGATTTAATACAGTCACAATGGTAAAATTTTTAAGGGATAAAGTCTAACAAAATGCAAATAACTATGAGCCACACAAACATCACATTTAAACTTGCCAGGAGTATTTTAAAAAAAAAAATCTATGTTTTCATTATAAATATACTACGATCAACAATTCAAGAAAGACAAGCATGCATCATTACAATAAATAAACTGGTTAAAGATACAAGGACCTCTCAGACGTCCTGGAAAGCATTACCAAAATTATTATAGTGATAAAGATATTAAAAAATAAGAATGATTTTCGCCGGATGAGAGCTCCTGAGGACATACATTAATATTGTTGATAAGCATATATATATAAGAAACTATTTGCATACGGTTGGTATTTTGACATTATACGAACCTCGCAAATAAAAGTTTTTTTATTATCATTATTGAATAATCATTTATTCGCATCATAATTAGCTTAATTCCAAAACGATAAGTATCGGCAATTAATGCGACGGCCCAGCTAGCAATACTCTGAATTCTTCTGCCTGTTAGGAGATGATTACCATTGATGCGCTGCACCATGGACAAACAAAATCATTGGCAGTCAAATAATTAATTTAATTAAATGGGGGCATTACCTCCAAAACGATAAAAACCAGCAGTTGCACCCAGACTAGTGGGGAATTATTAGCACCATATTTTCAAAAGCATTTCTAAACAAATATATTAGATATCGTTTTGCTGTATTTTAATAACGATAGTAATCTTTTTTGTTGGCACAGTCTTTTGTGTCTCCCATTCTTGAGGCCAAAGGATAATTGAAAATCTTTGATGGCCTTTAGCAGTTGACGAGCGGGCATGAAAGGATTGTATCAGGACCATCTTCTTCATTAATCATTGTTTATTGATTAAAATCCACTTTTTAATTATCAAGTTGGACACTCTTTCTATCTTTTCAAAAAGACTCAAAACCCATTAATTTATCATCAACAACTAAGAAGAGTGATTAATTAGATGTGTGCAATCGCGCACTTTATAGTGTATGAATATGTACGTATTCAATCTTTTATTAAAGAAGTTATGTTATGAGATTCACAATCTCTAATGGGAGCTTCACACACCCGCAGTATGTAACACAGAATAATGTGCGACTGTATGCATCTGATCAACTCCCTAACAGTTGAAATGAACATAAATACTCAAGTAAAATTTGTCCTTCATAAGATTATTTTATCTGTCAGGTGGGATAAAGAAATTTTGCATGACACAACAAGATAGTGGGATATTGGAAAAATATTTTTTTAAATATTGGAACATGTTCGGTTTTAGACATTGACTCGAAAAAATAATTTTGTAGACAATTATTATTTAATTCAAAGACAAATAGTTAAGTAATGGTCCAAAATAGATGAAATCATTTGTCATTCTAATCCAAACAACCTAAAAAAAAATGAAATTGAAATAAAGAATCCCATAAGAAATATAAGGAGAGGTTTATAATTGAAGTGTTTGTCAGCATTATTTAAATAAAGTAAAGAAACTTAAATACAATAAAATTCACTAACAAGAGACATGACACATATATAAAAATAATCATAATAAAATAGACTAAAACACGACTTCTTGATTCCTAATTAAACTTATGTCTTTAAATAATAATTTTTTTTGTGGCGATATTAATATGTGATTTTCGTTTAAATGACCAATAATTGCGGAAAGAAGGAAGGGAAAGCAGTTCCACACAACTAATAATGTTTGTTGTAAAGATAATTATAAATTAATAAAATTTATACTACATGATTAAAAAAAGGGTTTGTCTACCTTACGTTTAACGTAAGGTATAGCTCTCTCACACAGCTGAGAAGTGGGTTTTAATAGGACCCATTGCTATAAAGAGAGTTGTACCTTACATTGAACGTAAGGCTCACATAACTAAGAAGTGAGTTTTAATAGGACCCATTACTATAGAGAGAGTTGTACCTTACATTGAACGTAAGGCAGCAGCTCCCTTAAAAGAATTTTAAGGACCAGAGAAGGGTGGTCCAATGGCCGGCCCCCAACTGCTGTTTTATAAATATATAAACTTTTCAACGATTAATTTAGTTGGCCCGTTAGATTCATGAATGAAGACTTTGCATTTGGCTCGTGCCTTCTTCACTTGTTATTTTAGGATTAAAAAAATTCATATTATTAGAAATTAATAGCACTCTAACAAAAGTAGGCCGGTGGCTGGGTGTATTGTATTCGTGTTCTACTTTAATAAAATGCTCCCTCGAATCCGTGAAGTTTCTTCCAATCACAAAAACAAGCAAAAGTATTTTTGTAATTATAGAAATAACAATTATAAAAAGTGTACCATATAAAGAGAATTATTAGGTGACAATAACTATCGCGCAATACAAATTAACTGGCGTGAGGAACGAAAAACCCAACCTTTGGATTAAACGACAAATCGTCCAATCATGAATGTAGAAGTTTATTACCCACATTTAGTTAATTTAATTTTAAGTTCCCTCATGGGACTTTCGCTTGCGAGCACAGAAAAATCATGCGCAAAATCCACACACGTTCAATGACCTGGTCAATAGTGAACTAGCATTCTGACTAGCACACTTTGGATTTGACATGTTTGGTGCCGCCGGGGCCAGGTGGTTCACCTTATCTTTTTTTAATAAAAAATTAATGGGACCCTTAATTTTATCACTAGCCCTAGTTAAAACTTGCTTATGACCATAATCTGCTTCGGAAAAATGCCACCATTGATTCAATACTTAATGCTTCATGACCGATATGAATGACAAACTGGCGATGTGTGAATGGTAGCATCAAGATGGGACTATCATTTTCAATCAAAATATAATTTTAAGTTCCCTTTATCAATCTTTTCTGTCAAGGTGGGACTATCATTTTCAAATTAATTAGATAGATAAAATGGGATTAATTAACTAAAAGATAGTTATACCCCATTCTTTAGGATATTGCTTGAGATCATCATAATCAAGTTCCTTTTTTTTTTTCCTTTTTTTGGTTGAAAAAGATGGCACAACACAATCAGGTCCTACAGTCAAAGTGCAAATGTGAAATTAAGTGAAATATGAAAAGGTTTAGATTTTCAGAATTATTGTATATGCATATTAAAAGTTAGTCGTGAAAAATGCACTGATGAGAGGTGGGTGTGTGCGCGTGTTAAGGTATGATCGCCTTCATTTTTTTAATACAGACATATTGTTAAACCATATAACTTAATAAAGTTATTTTTAAATTTGCTAAAAATTCATGCGGTTTAGTAGCAATAATATATAAATTTATTAAATCGCAAAATTTAAAAGTGTGTCATAAATATTCAAATTTTGATATTTCAATTTTCAATTAGTATAAGTGGATGTAAACACTTAGAGCTTCTCAATTTTTATATCTTATTTTTCAAACTTTTTTCTTTCATCCTTTTTTTTTTTCTTTGTGAGTATTCTTATCAAGAAATTTGAACAATACCGAGGATCAACCGAGAACTGATGCCTAGAGAACTCTAAGGTCTTAATTATAGATAAATTTATCAACAGTACCACCGCCAAACCTGTTACATGTCAAGCATAAACCCATAATTAAAATTGGCATATTTGATTCATAGACGGTACCATTCGTTAATGAATTATAAGGTAGGTAAATAAAGTAAAGATTAAAAAAATGAATGAAAACAAGGAATCAATGCTCTAGTGGTTGTCAATTGCTTGTCCAAGAAACTCCAAACCCTAATGATCAGCAAGTAAGAATAAAACGTGTTAGTTTCAACTTTTGACGAAAAACACTCCATGTAAGGCCAAAAGAACTAAAAAAATGTTATTATCATTTTGGTTTCACGTTTAACTTGATGATATTTATCTAATTTCGGTCAAAGGAAGCTCAATGGAAAGTGGTTAGTGATTCTTACCAACATTTCTGCAAAGAAGAAGCTGCTAATGATAGCACATGCGGCATCGCAATATTAGTGGGGTGGGGTGTTCGATGTATCAGATATGAAATCAAATTTGTCTTGAACTTTTTTTGGTTGAAGCACTTGAATCAGTCAATCGTCTGTTGATAGCAACTTTAATTAACACTTTTTTTTTTCATTTTCTGAGAATATATATATTTATTCATTTATTTTTAATTTTTCGATCTATAGGTGATCAACTTGTTTATTATACACAATAAAAAATGATCTGGAGGATAAAATCTCTAATCTCTCTAAAAATTGAAGAATATACTCTTTAAAGAAAGAGAAAAATTAACTCTCATAAAAAAAAGGAAAAAAATAAACTCTCATAATACACAAAAAAAGTCTCGAATCTCAACACTAATCTCATATGAGATTAAGAGTTACCATTAGACTAACTAACAGTTCTGTTGGTATTCATCAGTTTATTATATAATTTTCATATGACAGTGAGAATTTTGACACATAAATAATTCATTACATTATAAAACCGATTGAAAATCAGTAGTAAGGAGGCATGTGCACTATCTTCTACAAATCCCATTACATAGAGTTTAAAAAATTTAGAAACCTGCAAGGATAAATTTAAGATTATTCCCCTCATAAATTGACTATTTTTGAATCATTTTTTTACTTTGAATATCTCATGTTATTCTCTTTTTTTTTTTTTCAAAAGATGCGGAAAAATTTGAGAGTGGATTGATAAATTTTTTTTTTTAATTGTCTTCTTATTAAAAATGAAATAAATTGAGATTATTTAAAAAAAGTGAATTCCCAAAAAGAGTAATTTGAAATTAACCGCGGAGTATAAAATAAAACTCCGAAACCCAAATATCTGGGGGCACATGAAGATTTGGGGTCACGGGTTGTACTTTTTCATGGGGATCTGATCAAATCTGCATGAAAACCATCATGTTTCGCTAAATTCCCAGGCTTTTTTAAATTCACTTTCCATGAATTTTGCACAAAAGTTCCATAAAAAATTATTACATCATCACTGTTGAATTATCAATCCACACAGTAAAAAAAATAACTTTCTCAGATGTGTCACTCCTTCTATGCTGAATAGCGTCTTCTTGCTCTTGCACAGTTAGTCAATGGGCTGCTCCCTCTCTCTTTCATACATCTTCCTAGTAATAATATAAGAGAAAAGGGCAGCAACTTACTATGTTACATTCTGTGTAATAAACAGCCGGCCTGGATCGATCGTTGGATTTGATAATCTGAAATCTAACGGATAAGATCGAATTTAACGAAAAATAGAGATATGTCGATTCTAATACCCAATACTAGTACTCGACTTGTCGATTCTAATACCCAATACTAGTACTCGACTAGGGATGGCAACTGGATCGCTCCATAATGGATATCCATAATATCCATCCAATTGGATCGAATAATATCCATCTAAAAAATTTTGGATCTTGAAATGGATATTTTAAAATTATATCCAGATGGATATGGATGGATATGGATAATTATTTTTACCCAATGGATATCCATTTAACCCAACACAAGTTTAAAAAATTTTAATTTTATAAAATTAAAAATAAAAATATAATAAACAAACAATTGTAAAAATATTATATTAACTAGTGAAAATTTTAAATTTCTCTTCTATTAAAAGCTAAAGTTTTCAAAATTATTCTTTAATTTTTTAACTTATTTAATACTATTTAATAATTATTATTTTATTTTATTAATTTAATATTATAAATAGACCTTCACCGGAAAGTCGCCGAACCACCACCGAACCTTCGCCGGAAGTTCACCGGACCACCGCCGGACTTCGCCGGAAGGTCGCCGGACCTCCGCCGGATTTTCGCTGGAAAGTCGCCGGACCACCACCGGACCTCTCCGGAAGGTCGCCGGACCTCCGCCGGAATTCGCCGGAAAGTTGCCGGACCGCCGCCACCGACTACCGGACCGCCATTTTATTTTATTATATATATATATATATATTAATATAAATAATTTAATAGCTAAATTTAATATTGAAATTTTAACTATTTTATATTTTATTTTTATATAATAAAAATAAAATATTTATGGATATCCATAGTTTTATGGATAAAATTCATATCCATGTCCAATATTAAATACTGAATATGGATATGGATATATCCATTATGGATAATTATGGATTTGTGTTTGGATGGATATTATCCATCCATAATTGGATATTTGCCATCCCTACACATGCACAGAATTGTTTAGTTGTTTTCCAGTGTTGATGTTCTCATACTTTTAAATGTGAGTTCGAGGTAGCCACATACCATATCAATGTAAATTTGATCAAGACGATACTGATAGAGTTACAATATAAAAATATTAAATTAGAGATGGAGAATATATTTTTTCAGTAAAATTATTATGTCTGCTCAAATTCTCAATTTAAAACGTGCTAATATATATATATATATATAGCACGATCCAAATTAAATGGTTTCATTGTTCTTCAAATACTCCATTCATAATTAGTTCTAGCCATCATTTTAATTTCACAGCAGAAAAGGGAAAAAAACTAAAGAAAAATTTAAAAAAAAAATCCATTTAACTACATATAATTTCATGGGTATATTTGTATAACTTTCGGTGCTTAACACTTTAGTGCATGCTTATTATTATTTTATTTAATAATAAAAATGCTTAATTAATCCAAAAAAAACTTATCAAAATTTTTTGTGTTGTATAGTTGTATTTTAAGTAGAGCTCTTAAGAATTAAATAAATTATTATGTATCCACTATCAAAAACTCAAATTTTGAAGTTTTTGGAGAGTTTTTTTTTAAAGAGTTTACTTATCTAAAATATTCTTAATTTATTTCACAATTGTATTTCGTTTCTTTTATAACATATATAACTTTAAAATTTTATCTATTAAAGTTTTATAATTTTCAATGGAAGTTTTCATTGATAAACTATTTTCAACTATTCTTTTTTTTTTTGGGTAAAAATTCTACTTGTGAAGACTATTAGTAAAAGTTCTACCTACATAAACTCTATAAAAACTATATTTGATAAAGCATTAAACAAAAATTAAAACTTTACAATGAATCATTAACCACGAGCCTCAAATAAATTGTTTAGAAGAAAGAGCATAATGATACTTACAAATAAAAAATTGAACTGTAATTAATATACTCTTAAATCATATAAATCTACTTAATTTTTATCTGTCATTTCTTTTCATTTGCAATATATTTTCCCATTTCCTTTTGAAATTGGCAGCTAATCAGAGATCAAGTAACCTTGGCCATGTCCTACCACAAGTAATTATGACGGAAATGGTGAGGGTATAGGAACATGAGTCGAGTTATCATGCAGCATGTGTAGGGAGAGAGAAATTTCATGTATAAAGTGTAGGTCTAATTTTAAGAAAATGTGAAGGCTAAAAAAAGGACTATTATTTCTATACGTGTGTGTTTTCTTTTTTGGGGTCCACGTTGTAACGGCAATGACATGATTGATTAACCCATTTAACAGTGGCGGTTAAATAGGCATGTAAAATTATTGAACTAATAGTCAGTTTATTTCATGAAATAAGAATGAGGTGAAATGTGAATGAGAAATGAGAATGAAATTTTAATATTTATTTGGTAAAAATAAATGAGAAAGAGAATGTGTTCGAATGTGATTGATGTGTTTACTTGGCAAACTAAATGAGAATGAGAATCAATTTACCAAAACACTCATAGTATTAAATAATGTAATTTTTATTAACTAGATACATGTATAAATATTATTATAAAATGATATTAATTAAAAAATAAAATTAATAATAATAAAAGTTAATAATGATAATATTAATAAAAATAATAACAACAACAACATTTAAAATAATAAAATTAATTGTGATTTGAACTAGGATAATTCGAGAAATATGAAAAAATTAGAGTGATACAAAAGTCAGTTAAAAAAATGGGAATCCCCATTCTTAACCCCCATGGGAATGAGATTTCATTCTTTATTCCTAAATTGTGTGGGACACACATTTTATTCCTATTTTCAAATTATATTTTACCAAATAAACATGAGTTTCATTCACATTCCCTAAACCCTCAATTAACACACCATAAGCAGTTGCAATCCGCTTAAAAAAAAAAGGATAGACAAAAGCTATCAGCTTAATATATAAAACCCTTGAGTCTTCAAGTTCAACCATATCATATTTCAACCACATCTCATTTTCTTATGTGTGTGGCCAACACTTCATACATGAATTTTTTCTAGCTACACACATATGTAGAATTCTTTATTTGCTTTTCATTTTAGATATATGCATGTTATCACATTTTTAAATGTTTGAATTTGAATTAGATGACATGGATCTAATTACAGTACAACATCAAAGCTTTGGACATAGCGTCAATTTTGATGTTGTGACTTTTAAATTATGACTCTATGAATTAAAAGCTGTAGTTACAAACTAAAAGTTAATAAATCTTCTAAATTGCATCTGCTATTTAAATCCTTAATCCCGTGAACTTAATTAAAATGTCCCTATGAGTTGAAAGTTTTAAACTCTTGCCCTTATTAGCTTAACTGAAATGCCCGATGAATTGAAGTTGTGATTACAGATTACTTGTATTAAATTGATTGTTATGTTGGCCTCTATTAATTAAACCTCTAGCTTCATCATTCAAAAATTAAAAGAATTGCAAACTTGAGTATTTCAAAATTTTAAATTAATTTTTATATATGTGTATATATATATAAATTTTTTAATTTTAAATTTTACAGTACGGGAAAATTTGAAAAATTTTAGAACTCTATTATTTTAAAGTGTTAATTTCATAATACTTTAGGATTTTTACAACTTTAAAGCCTTGCCTCCATATTTTAAAATTCTCGATAAAAGAGCTATTATATATGTGTGTCTCTGTATATTATAATAATTATTATTACAATAATAATAATTAAAGAAATGGATATGGAAAAAGAGGAAACTATGGCTACAACAGCTACTAATGTTAAGTTCATGAATCCAACCTCTCTAATGATCTCATTCTCCCACTATATAAACCCTAACCCCCCATCCTTGGCAAACTCAAACTCATCACCATCATTCATAGATATTGGTTGAAGGAATAAAAGCAAGCAAACATGCCTTCTTCTTCAACCACAATCATCTCCAAATGCACAGTGCGCCCCGATCAAAAATCAAAAATCAAGCCTCTCAGACTCTCTGTTTCAGACCTCCCCATGCTCTCTTGCCAGTACATTCAAAAGGGCATCCTCCTCACAGCCCCTCCATTTTCAATCACCCATTTCGTTTCATTGCTCAGGCAATCACTTTCGGTCGCTCTTTCCCACTTCCCCGCCCTCGCCGGCCGCCTCTCCACCGACTCCGACGGCCACATCAGCATCCTCTGCAACGACGCGGGGGTCGACTTCATTCACGCAAAGGCCACTTTCCTTTCCGTCAACAACCTCCTCTCGCCCCTCGACGTCCCCGATTCTTTCAAGGAGTTCTTCGCTTTTGACAGAACCATCAGCTACACCGGCCATGTCAGGCCCTTAGCCGCTGTCCAAGTTACGGAGCTAGCTGACGGCGTCTTCGTCGGTTGTACGGTCAATCACGCCGTCACTGACGGTACCTCCTTTTGGCACTTCTTTAATACATTCGCCGAAATCACTAAAGGCGCCAAGAAAATCTCGAAAGTTCCCGACTTCTCCCGCGACACCGTTTTTGACTCGCCGGCGGTGCTCAAGTTCCCCGCCGGTGGCCCCGCTGTTACTTTCTCCGGCGCGGTGCCGTTGCGTGAGAGAATCTTCCATTTCAGCAGGGAGGCCATTTTGAGGATGAAGTTCAGGGCTAATAAGGGAATTTTAAAAAGTGACTACTACAAGTCAGTAAATAACGAGATTATGGGCAAGCAAAGTAACGACAGTTGGAAAACGGTTAACGGAGAGATAACGTCCCTTTTTGAGACGCTGTTAAAAACCAACACAAATCGGACGGACGAGATTTCTTCTTTCCAGTCACTGTGCGCTCAGCTATGGCGGTGCGTGACACGTGCGAGGAAACTCGCGTCTGGCAAAACGACGACGTTTCGCATGGCTGTGAACTGTCGCCACAGGCTCGAGCCGCGGCTCAGTCCGTACTACTTTGGTAACCTGATACAGAGCATCCCGACCGTTGCTTCAGTGGGGGAACTGTTGTCCAACGATCTGGGCTGGGGAGCCGAGCGGCTTCACAAGAACGTTGTGGCACACGATAATGATACGGTGCGACGCGGTGTAGCGGACTGGGAAAGTAACCCGAGGCTGTTTCCGCTGGGGAACTTTGACGGTGCATCAATCACGATGGGCAGCTCGCCGAGATTCCCAATGTATGATAATGATTTTGGGTGGGGCCGGCCGCTGGCTGTGAGGAGCGGTAGGGCCAATAAGTTTGACGGGAAGATCTCAGCCTTTCCTGGGAGAGAAGGAAACGGGGGCGTTGATCTTGAGGTTGTGTTGGCTCCTGAGACGATGGCGGGTCTTGAGAATGACTTGGAGTTCATGGAGTACGTGTCGTGATGTGATTGAATGTCGTTCCTACCACCAGGGCTTGCGTGTAATTTTAAGCGATTTCTAATCAAAAGCTTGATATTTTTCAAGATTATTATTATTGGCAGCAGGTCTGTGACTTCAGTCACAACTAATTATTGTTTTAATTTGGGAAAAAGATTTAAAAAAAAAAACGAGGGCTGCTGCTGAAATTGAAATTGAAATTGAATTTGGAAACCTTACCTCAATTACACACAGCAGATTATGACACATTTGACATCTTCCAACATCAGTTCTTCTTTTTATTTATTTAAGATTTCAATGAATAGAATATAAAACTTCACCCATTAAATATTAATCCCTATCTATCTTTTATTATTATTATTCGAACTCTCAAGTAGGTAATTACAGTGAATAGTAACAGCACAAACACTTTCTCTGCTTCATGTTTATGCTTTTCTCTTTTATAGCAGTCAGGCAATTACTGGTAACTTACCTAAAGCTCAGATGTAGTACTCTTTCATTGCCAAATAATAATAATAATAATAATGATGATAAGTCCATTGAAAAAGCCAAGTTGAGCAGTAACCCCTTATTTTGGAATTTGATTGCCAAATATCTAAAACTCATTATGAGAGGGGGCCATGCACACTTAATGGCTGAATATTCAGATTGCCCCAAATTGCCAAGATCCATATGCGCGCGTTTCCTCGCTAGTCTATATCAATGTGATCTTTGAAAATCTAATATCACTTTTTTTAACATTTATCTTCAAACCACCACCATCAAATCCCAGGCATAGATCTCTAATTAACAAATGCATCAATGAGCTACTAGATGCGTGCAAAAAATTGACAAGCTTCCGGAGATTCTACAAAAAAATTTCACATGATACAAAGGCAATGATCAAAGATAGCTAATGGATGGTTTAAGAGTACATGACGCTTAAATGTTTGATTCCAATTGCGTTAGGCCGCAACCAATTAGAGACGGACACTAATGATATATATATATAATACAAGCCCTTTAATCAAACATTTAAGCTGGAGATTTATCTTCAGCAGCAAGGATGAAACAGAAACGGATCCATTCAGTTCAGAGATAATTCAAGCACATTGATAGTTCCCGGCTTCCTGCTCATGTATAGTAACATTCATGAGTATGAATCATATGATAATGAATGCAATGACATTGATCAACCTACGTTACCCTATTAGTGCCTTGAGATGGTAAAATCTCATGTGAAAACAAAAAAGTCAAGGATTCAAATCCCGCTCACATGAATGGGAAAAGCATTGAATTACCGTTAAGACTAAATTATTTAAAAAAAGAAAAAAATCTACATTAACCCATCTGCTCAATTTAAAAACCCTTCTATAATTATTAATTACGTGAAACACCAAGACTAACAGCTTTGGAGCATAAGACAAAACTATCCCTAACAATTATGTGGCGTTATTCTTAATTCCCATATTAGAAGATGGCAAAGACACAAACTGCCAATGTTCATTACATCAATCTGACTTCGAATCAATGAATTTTTACATTAGGCACAGCACAACTAACCAAATTCTGTGGTCCAAATGGTACAAACAATGGACATGTCACAGCCAATCAATCAATATTATTCATGACAGAACCTGAGAAACTTTGCCTACTTTTGACTTTAATCTTTGTGCCGAAGAAACCTTTTGGAATGTTTCCGCATCAACTGTAGTTAACTTCTGCCGATGGGAAAATGCGTTTTGCCAGCCATTGTATAGGTCTCAGTAGTTGTGCTCTCTTTTTGCGCCAGAACCAAATGGCAGCATTGTATTGTTCATTGCGTATCGTTCTAGTGGCTGCTCTCCAATCATATTTCTCCATTTCCTGTCGTGCAGCTTGACCCATGGTTTCTCTCAACTCCTGGTTATATAGCAGAGGCTCCAATTTGCTCAAGCAATCATCAAGATCACCTGGATTAAACAGATAGCCAATTTTGCCATCCTGATCTTCAGGAATTATATCAGGAATTCCCCCAGCGCGAACTCCCACCACAGGAATGCCAGAAGACATGGCCTCCAAAACAACGAGGCCGAGTGTCTCAGATTCTGAAGGCATCACAAAAACATCCCCACTAGCATATGCCTGAGACAGCTCTTCACCGAGTAACATCCCGGTAAATACTGCAGGCATTCCTGTAAACATTTTCTCCAGTTCCTCCCTGTGAAGAAAGTAGCCATGTTTGTTATTGAAGTACAGGCAAATTAAATGGCTTTCATCATCTAATCAGTTACATAAGAACAAAGCAAAAGAAACATCGTGATTTTGGTAATAAATCAATTGATCTGAAAAGATTAAATTAAACTTTTCATCTTTCTTTTGGCAAGATGAACTCAATTAAGAAATTATACATGGGTATTGTAAATGTCTAGTAGACTAGTACTCGGTACATGATGCAAGGTCACTCGGGGTGATAGTATACCTTGTCAGATCTAGTGTAATAACATCTTAGAGAATTGCCTGAGATAAATTTAAGAAATAAGTGAGTCAAGCGTGCTGGAATATATTACCTGTATGGGCCATCTCCGATGAAAGCAATTCGAGCCTCCGGAAGTCTATCCATGACCCTGTTCAATCAGGCACTCCCATAATTCCAATGTTGTAAAATACAACATATTTGCACAAAAATTTACAAAGAATGAAGAGCAGAACTACGAGTGAAGTTGTTAATCAAAGAAAAAGAGACTTAAAAGCTACATAAATCTGATTGGATTCTAAATCTTCAAGGTTAGTGCATTGTTGTGCAATGAACATGAACCTCATCAAATAAGAGAAAGAACTTGTTGAAAACAAACTGAAAAAAGCTTCAACCCCTGGAAACAAACTGAAACAAGCTTCAATCCCTGGAAGCTTGCAAATTATTTGACATCTGAATAATCTTTTCAAATGAGATGGTGCATAATGCAGTCAGCTTCACCAGCAAAGATTGTTTTCAGTGTGTTTAATACGTTAGTAGGTTCAGAAACATAAAACCAATTTAGAGTAAACACTAAACAGTATAAAAAAAAAAGCAACCTATAAGAGCTACCTTTTCAGAAAATCCAAACTCTTCTCAACCCCAAGACGTCCAACATGGACTATCAATGGTTTATCTGGTTCGCCATTACTGTTCAGAACAAAACGTATGGTAATAAGAGAAGTTCCTCACAAGAGAAAGAAATCGATGCAAATGATTGCCTAAGAGTCAAACCTTAGTCTCCATCGCATTTCACTAGAGCGAAAACGTGGGTGGAAGCTTTCGGAATCAACACCCTTTTTCCAAATACGAATCTTATTAGCTGAGATAAACAAGAAATAATAACCAGTTAGTTCCGAATGCAGCTGCACAAACACAGAATTGAGCTTTCTGGTCAACATATGAAGATCATTGAGAGAAAAATCCAAGGAAAACACATCAGAATGTGACTTTAATGCGAGCTTCCAGTTTCACATTGTGATGACTGAGCTCAAATTGTAAAGGCAGTATCCAGTTGTGGTACAGGAAATTCATAATCACCTGCAGTCACCCGAGCTGCTTCAAGATCCTTTCCAATAGCAACCGATGGAACCAACGTGAGATCAGCTGCTCTGTGAAGAAATTCTGAAAAAGCCAGACCAAAACTTAGTAAATGCTTAAAAAACAGAAAAACTAGGCAGCCATAATGTCTTAGCAGAAAGAATAGCTTACTTATAACCAACCACATAGGTTTCACCAGCCAACTAAATGTGTATCTTGGGATGTATCTGCAGATAAAAAAGTGCATGCAAATCAGGCGTTATACTATTGCTAACATTTTTAGAACCTACCACAATGAAATTGGTAAGTTTTTCACTCATTTAATTGTATTTAAGCTAAACAGAACATGTGCATGCAAAAACTTTTGACAGGAAAATCATATGAGAATTAAACTCACACTGGAACATGAGTGTGATACGACATCACAATTGGAACACACAATAATTTTGCTATTATGAGAGCACCAAAAACCTACAACGCAGTAAAAACCGTCAGCAATGTGGCTATTGATATCCTTTCAGCTATTTCTTCTTTGGAAAGAAATCATTAGAATCTACAAACAGAAAATTACCAGCGATGTAAACTAACCATGATCCCAGGAGATGATGCGTGTATTATATCAGGTTTAAACCGTGCAACCTCTGAAATTATTCTGGGACTAAGTGCCAGGGAAAGAGGCACTTTTTGATACCAAGGGCAGGGGAAGCTGCAAATATGATGGAAAAAGTTTAAGATCCAAAAGAAAATATCAGTTTTCAAACCGAAAGCACTAACAAATAACTGTAAAAATGTGCAGAGACATAAGTGAACCATCAGTCAGCTGGAACAGAGTAACCAGACAGAGTTTAAAGCAAGACAAAAGAAATGAAATCATCTGAAACAAAATGTTCAAAGATAATGAAAAGAAATGGAATTAATTGCATTAGTAATTAAAAAAAAAATTTGATTTGATGTAAGAATGTCAAACTTCATCAAACTATATTCACCTATAAAAAGGTATGTTGCAAATTAAAATGATGAACACGGTGTTTGATTGCTCAATACTTTGTTTGCCCCATCTCCCAATGCTTACAAGATAAAATTAGCTTCCCATGTACATACTGCAGTGGTGTAGCGGGGAAAAAAAATTGCAATCCTACTTCAAAAGATATTATTAGATTTTAGCACTGTGATCGGTATTTTTAATTGTTTACTGGTTCCAAATTGTTCTTTTTGTCTTCACGGCACATTTAGGAATATTTTCAAAATCAAAGCAAATTTAACAAAAAGAATCAGAAATAACGAGAAAATAACAGTAACACTGTCAAGATATTATTTGAAGTTAGTAAGCAACCTTCGAGAACCAATCAATTTTGCTCCATAAAATTCCTGGGGCACTCCTTCATGTGTTGTCACAACCATTACCTACAACGTGCATAAATCAGCAAATCCATTAATGTATCATGTGAAAAATTAAACAAGCCATACAAAGCTACAATTTGAACTATCCGAAATGGTTTATACATGGCATGGAGTTAGAAATGGAGACATATCCTAAGATTTCCTTAGTTGTTTGAATCACTGTTCCTCAAAAGTTATCGCACCCAATGTGAATAAGGTTATGGCTATGTTGGAGCTAATCTATGGTGGAGCACGAATATCAACCACACACGTAAAGTGATAAATAGTAAAAAACTCATTATAACTTTAATCGTGTGGTTATAAAGGGGTGCTCTACCTTAGAGCGGTTCCAACATAGCCGGACCCTTTGAATTAAGGCCACAACTAAGGAAATCAATGGTCAGCGAGCAATATGACCCCATTCCAGATATTACGATCCTTAAGCTACATGAACTTACAATGTACCCTACAATAATTCTTGTATGTTGGCTCATTAGAAACTACTTTCATGGAATTGACAATTCATATAATTATTCACATGCAAGTAAATTAAAATTGTACCTCATCCCCCATTTCACGTAAGTATTTTATGAAATTCTGGAAACGGTTTTTGTACCCAGAGACATATCTGCAAAATAAAAAAGGGAATAAGACTGGTTTCAGCTAGTATCATTTTTAAATTTAATTACATAGGAACAGAAGTGGAATCTACCTTCGTGTAACTCATGATATGTTCTCCAAACAATAATTGAAGCAAACTTCAATTTTTAGTTATAATCCAAACATCTTATCTCTTACCAACACACATTATTGCGATACTTTCTTTCACCTTTTTCTAATGCTATTTGAAACGACTACATTCATCTGTCCAGACAACAACTCGACATGTACACCAGCAGAGACCTCTTTGATGAATGATATTTTGGTCTCAAGTTAAGAGATGAAAAACAATGCATTTTCCTTGATTTTAAAAGAAAGTTTCCATTGGTTAATGGGTCTTGTATCCATATCTTAATCTGTTTCTAATTCATAGATATGTGCTATATGTAGCATCTTATACATTTATTTGGGATCATGTCTATGTTGATGCTCTGTGGCTAGGAAAATAAAACAGGGAAGTGCAGACTTTATCCGCCAACAAGCAGTACTAAAAACTAAGAAGAAAAGCCCTAGGCAATTTTCAGCTGACTACCAAACTAGGCTCATCAAATACAGTTAATCTGGCTAGAGGATGTTATATAATAGTATTTATATACATTTTTTCTATTATAAATTTTCAAAAATATGGAAATCAAATCAAATAACATTCTCTGTGGCATCCAAGATCAAGTCACCAACCAGAGAATCTAGGTTGGTGCTTGTTTTATTTTATTTTATTTTACATATAAACCACTGTTTGTATTAATCATCCAAATTAATAGCCATTTCAAAGTATGTTCTAATATTTCCAATGTGATGAATTCATTGTCCGCACCAGCTTGACTACAAAAGCCAATTTAACCACAGAGTAACCAGAAAATTGTCATTTGATCACAAATCCCAACGTCATAAAGCAGCCAAGTGACAAATCCCTCACAATTACAATTAAATAAAGCACTCATCATCTCTATGCGTAAAAATCTATAACTCAGAAAGAATCATAGCTAGAGAAATTTAAGCAACCTATGTAATGCAGCATTGGATGGATCACCAAGTCAACATCCAAACTTGGAATCACTAGCAGCCGGCATAGCACACAAGACACTTGTTATCAAAGCAACAGCCACTAAAGGCACCTTTTACTTGCTAACGGACGATGTCAATTACAAACGAAATAACCAACCAGAGAAAGAAAAAAAAAACAACAACAACAAGAATGTTGAAGATGTTGAAGAGTTTAAACATCGTTAAATCAAAGTCAACGCAGCAAACATAAACAAAATCACAAAACGCAATGCTTATTCAAGCAACCCAGAACAGAAAACTCCGCCAACAAAGATTAAACTTGTCAAACAAAAAGCTCGAAAATTCCAACTTTGAGCACTTTCAAGCAATTTCAAGTAAAGGGTAATGTCTAATTTACAAACAAACAAGAAAAAAAGGAAAAGAAAAATGCTCACGAAAAAGGAGAAGGCTCAACAAAGAGAGCAATACGACGAGGCCTTGAATTATTCTCATTGGTCTCAGGATCAAGCAAAGGCGCCTCGACCTCATCTTCTCTAACCTCTGAAATAGTCATATTGCTTTGTCTGCTATTATCGCTGTCTCTAACAACGAGACCCTCCAATCTTTTTCTACTTTTCTCACTATTCACTCTCAAATAATCAAATTTCTTGCAATTTAGAAAAATGGGTTTTGTTCTCGAAGAGTTAAAGCTTGAAACTTTGAATGAAAAAGAAGAACTTGAAGACCGAGAAGAAGGCTTTGAGTAACAAGGGGTGGTGCTTGATGGCGCGAACAAGGAAGGAGGAGAGAGGGAGGGCTTTATAGGGAGAGAAGAGGGAGTCGTCATGATTGTTTGTAGTTTTGATTAACTATAATATATAGTGAAGGGGGGGTGAATGGTTACTGATTGTAAGGCTATGAAGGAATCTGGAAGATTTAAAGCGTGCATAAGCAGTGGATATTCTTTTTTTTTTTTTTCTCTCTTTGAGGGCGGGAGAGAAAAAGGTATCAAAAAGAAATGCGTTTGAGCATATGCTATTTCGCGATTGGGTCTCACTCCATGTCGTTGACGTAATGGATAATAACATTTAGATCCCTGACGTTTTATAGTTTTTTACGTTTGATATAGTTTGTGCTAGGGGTGGGCATCAACCCGCCCAACCCGCGAACCCGACCCAACCCGTGTGATTTTTTGCGGGTTGGGTTGGGTTGATAAAATAAACGGGTTGGGTTGGGTTATTAAATTCCCAACCCGTACTATTTACGGGTTGGGTTGGGTTAAAAATTTTTAACCTAACCCAACCCGTCAACCCGCATATAAATATATATAAATTTTGATATTTTATATAAAAATTAAAAAAATATAAATATAAAATTTTCGAAATGTTGAGTTTGTTTTAAGGATTTTAATATTTAATTTTTTTGTTTATCTAATTTATTTATTTATTTTTGTTCACTATTTAATTAGACTATAACAATAATTTTTTTCAAAAACCCAATCCAATCAACCTAACCTAACCGGTCAACCCGAATGTATATAAAAATTATTATATAAATTTTGATATTTCATATAAAAATTAAAAAATATAAATATAAAAACTTTGAAATGTTGAATTTGTTCTAAAGATTTTAATATTTGTATTTTTAAATTAATTTATTTATTTTTTATCACTATTTAATTATACTATAAAAATAAATTTTTTTAAAAATCTAACCCAATCAACCCAACCCGACCCAACCCGCAAAACTACGGGTTGGGTCGGGTTGGGTTGAGATATGTAACGGGTTGGGTTGGGTTGAAAATATATTATTCATTTATATTTATATTTATTATTCTATAATAATCTTTGTTCAAATAAATTATCAAATTCCCACAAAATCTCTTTTTAATGTTGGAATTAACAGTTTCAATTCTATTTATTCCCACAAAATCTCTATTTAATGTTATTTCATTTAAAACTCTATAAAAGTCACACATTTGTTAACTTATTATCCATTAATATTTTTATCAATTAAAAGAAAAAGCATGAGACATTCAATGCTTCAATGCAGAAGGAAAAAAAAATATTTTTTAATTTTTACTTAAGAAAAAAAAACTATTTCCATTGATCATTGTTGTTTAAAACTTCAATCCATCGAAATTAGAGTTTCAATTATCCAAGTTTTTTCTTCTTAATTAGTTGTGTTATTCAACTGTTATTGTTTCTTTTTTAAATATTATTATTGTTTTCTTTTAATTATCCAGCATAATTGTTTGCTTGTTTTCTCTTCTTTCACTAAAAAAGAAAAAATGTCTAATAGAAAATGTGCATCAAGATACAAAAAACTTAGAAAAAAAAAAGATAAGAATGAAAAAATTAGTTCGATCTAAAAAATGAGCCCTTGATAAGTTTGTCAAAAACAGTAAAAAAACAATATGAATTATAGTAAAGAACTAGTAATTGATGAAGTTTTTCAAAATTAAAATTAATATAACTTATTTAAGATGAAATAAGTCGCAAGAAAAGTTAAATGATTTATCTATATTGAGAAGAATATATTAGCAAAATTAAAATGTAAAAATTTCAACAATAATTTTGCACCTAAGAAAGTTAGAAAAATTGATTTTAAATAAATAACTTTTTAACAAAATTAATACATATATTTGACCTCAAATTTATTAAAAGACCTAATTAAAGTAATTTGCCTAAGGCTCCAAAATTAGTTGAGTTGCCCCCTGAATCTCATATCGATAACACATTTTCTAAATTTGCAAATGCTATATTTATGAGATGCATATGATTGTTTCTTCTTCTTCTTACTATACCACAATAGAAATTATATAAGTTAGTTTCAATAAATTTTGATTGAAATATTAGCAAATGACTGTAACTAAAAAGAGAAAGGGATTATATTATAGTTAAGTGCTTGTATAGAAAGATGGTAAAAATTTGGTTCTATGAGGATTTATTTGATATAAATAGATCGACTATGCCATTATTCGAAGAAAGTTATAAATTGAAGGACCATATGTTGTTATCCCCACAAACTAAGAAAGAACAAATTAAATATAATTACCAAGTTGATTGCGTCACATGTATGTTAATTACAGGAAACAACCGTTAAGAGTATTTTGGTTAAACACCATCAAATCTTTACGAGTTCAAAATTATTACTTTAAATAAGACGTTTTCCTAATAATACTTTACTTGAATGCAAACTTCTACTCAACTCTTCATAATTTTTTATTATATGTGTATGTATAGTCCTGACTCTAAATTTTATATTTTCATCTAATAATTATCAATCGTATCTTTCTTAAATATTAGCAAAAGGGTTAGAAAGATCGCTGACTCCAAATCTTTCTCAACATAAATTTTCTTTTTTTTTTTGGCATAAACATAAATCTGAACCATTTAGAAGAGAATTTGGGGACATTCTAGTTGTATTAGAAAAATTGTCTTCTTATTTAAAAAAGGAAAACACTTAAATTTGGAAATTACCGACTTTCGCCAAATATTTAAAAATGCCTTATACATTCTATTTGTAAAAAGAATTCATTAAAGTTTATTCTTTCAATTTTTTTTTACCAATCTACTCTTCAAATATTATTGACTTAATATATAGTCCTAGCTAGTTAGTCGTTACACATATAACATTAAGATCTATATGAGTTTGCTATTACTAAATACCCATAATTTAAAGAAAAATATAAGAAGAGTAACGATTGACATCTCAAATTTTATTTCAAATAACTATCATTAATTCAGTGGTTGGTAATTATTTAGAAGATTTAAGTAAATTAATTATTTTACATCGCCATTTAAGATAATTTTTAAGATAAATAATATATAGCACTACTCGTATAAAAAAACATGAAAGATTGGCATTTAATTATGCAAAGTATAGATCACATTGCTTTAAAGAAGAAGAAGAAGAAAATATCTTTTTGTTTCGAAGAATTGTATCTAAATCTAAAAAAGTCAGAGACATTTATCGAAATTCGTAGGTCATCACTTATTGAAGAAGATTAATACTAACGTAGACGGACGGCAATCGTTAATGATTAAGACTAATTTATTTTCAAATAGCTAATTTAGTTTGATTGGGTCTCTTATGAACATAATAAGTGTCGTTGGCATCAAATTTTCATTTGTCGGGAAACCTGAGGATTTACGAGGGGGGTGGGATTTAGGTTTCAAAGCAAAACGAATGAACCTTCCAAGTAAATGGGGGCTATCAATTATTTAAAGATATTTGATGTTTAGATATTAATCTAAAATGATGTTAAATTCCATTGGCTTCGTGTTGCAATTCTGCAACAGAAATGTCAAATCGACAATGAAATTTCTTTGTCCATTTTTCACGTGCACAAGCACAACCATAAAAAAGAAAAAACAATATCACAATTGTATGTATATGCTGGTGGGTCCCTTTTCAAATTTGACAAGAGGATTTTAATTTCTTGTGGAATTTGGGTTACTTCAAATCATTTTATAGAAATGGCCCACCAAGTTTATTATTATTATTTTTGTTTCCGTTTCTCCTCCGGCAAACAATTCTTACTACTAGTAATGTTTTTATCTCTCACTCAATTAAAAAGTTGTTGATTCTCTTGCATACAAAGAGTTAAATAGTTTAATTAAGAAGTTGTTGATTATAAGTATCTGTTAATTTTTTTTTTAAAAAAGTATTTAACTCACCATATTGATTCGATTTAACGAGTAAATACCCAACAAACCATTTCTTTAGAATTTCTAAATTCACTATCGCTAACAAGTTAATATGTTTCGCATGTAATCTCTTAGCACTTTTTTTTTAAAGAGTAATATTATTAACATTTTATACTTTTTCTGAACTAATAGTTTTTATTACTATAAAAACTATCTAATTCAACTCATTACACACTCATGAATTCCAAATTATTTTTCCATGTTTGGATTTATATGCTAAGTAGATAATGCCATTTTTTCCACCAAAACTCGTCCTCGATAATTGAACTAAGAATAAGCCATTACTTATACTCACTAAAACAGTAAAAATCATACCTGCCTATCATGGGTATTTATTGAGAGCGAATGGCCATAAATGAAATTACATATTTACATACCACTTATTTACATGACACAAAATTACACCATAATATCAACTTTAAATTCACATCAATAATCATTTTGTTGAAATATTAACATAGTGGTTAATATTACAATGAATAGATAAAAAAAAATCATATATATGAAATAAGCTTCCGATAAGATTTTCTCAACTATGTTAAAATTAGAGATTAGTTAAAAAAAATAAACATAAATTTTAGTATATTTTAAACACTCTTTTATCTCAATCCTTATTTTAATATGATCAGAAATCCCTAAATGACCATAGATATTCATTTTAATGTCTTTCCTCAATATGCATACCAAATTTATTTATTTATTTTTTTTTTTTAAAAAGTTTGGGATTAACTTACTTCAAAATCATCACAAAAATGATGGCGTCTCATATGATTGTATTTGTAGGCATATTGTGAGTCAAATTGAAATATACCCAATTGCATAAACAAAATATCTAAAGAATATTCCACTGAATATCCTTTGCTTTTTATACAATAAGAATGAATGTGTACGTGCTTCACTAATTAATTCTGTATCATATTGAGATCAAGTTTCGTTAAGTAATGAATGAAGATCGTCATCTCTCGGTTATATAATTGGGATTAATTAATATTCTATGAACTTGTATCACTTTTTCTCACTAAGAAAATTCTGTTTTAGCCTTTTTGGTAGGTCACCTTTTTATGTAATGCAAATTAAGTTGGAAACCGCCCCTCTCTTATAGCTTTGGTGAAAAGACTTGAAGGTAGATATGTTCCATACTTGGGGAATAATTAATTAGTGTAATAAAACACTAATAATGATGCATAATAACACAAACTAGGGATTGTTAATTGTTTCATGAATAAAGGGCTCGACATTGAGTTGGAGCTTGTTGTTGCCTCGTTGGTGGTGAGTTTTTTTGGGCTACAAGAAGAGTGTGTTGGGTTGTCAAGCCCACAATCATTTGCTTTTGGGTACAAAATGCAGAAACTGTTACTTTCCAAGCTAATTGGGTATAAATAAGTCACGTTACAGGCAGAAAATATAGTTGTACGACAAAAAGTCTTGTGGTTTGAATTTTATTTGCACTCCCCAACTACGGCACCGGCAGCGGCAGCACCCAATCAAGCACATGAAATTTTTCACATCTTCTTTAGTCAAATTTCTTTGATTCCACTGACTCCAACTGCACTGGACATAAGGGTTGAAAAAAACAAAAAAAAAGAGAAATGAAAGTTTCAATTTCAAGTTTCAACGTTCTCAAGACCATTTTCAAATTTCAATCACTAATTTGGATTTGAAAAAAAAATGGATATACAAATTAATTGAAGTTTTAAATATTACATAGGGGATTGCCCCTTTCTCTCCTACAGTAATCAACATATATCATTTACCTCCCTATTGTTTTTATAATGACCAAAAACCTCTATGACAGCATAAGTTTACAATATTACCCTTATTTTTAACTACTCTTTTGTTTACATTTATTATAAATTAAATAAATCACATGAATAAAAACCAAACTATTTCTCAATTTTGCATGCCGTTGAGCGTTTTATCTGTTGAACCAACAAGCATGCACAGCGAGACAAGATGAAATCAGTGAGAAGTAAAAGAGAAACAAAACTGGGGCCTCTATAGCTCCCAGTCAAAAAACACAAACCAGCAAGCAGATACTTGAACAGGGATTTTTTTTAATTTTTATTTCCTTCTGTCAAAAGTTTGTAAAGCAAGTAAGAAAAAAGTAACCTACAATTAGTTTCCCTAATATTCACGGCAATGCAAGCTAGCTAGCCCCCAGTCCCACACTCACACACAACAGATATATTATATATATATATATTCAAATAGATTCCCTCTTTAGCTTTCAAAAAATGGTCCATTAATCCCCTTCACAGTTGTTTTTTCAGAAAACAGAATCAAGAATTCAACGTAACCAACAAAAGAAAAGATACATGGTAGGCCCTGTGAGCTCCTCAAAAGCAACGCTCCAGGGAAAATAATAATAATAATGATCAAAGAGTATCTAGTAATTGTCTCTGTGTTCCCTCTTACAGTCTTACTACTATTTTTCTTTTTCATATTTTAGATGATCATTTCACTCACTTGTGTTCTTATTTTCCCCTTTAGCAGTGGCTCCACCACCAATTCCTTTTCTTTTGACCAACTTAATAACCCCATTTTCCTAGGTTAAAATTCTCGTATACCCATTCCCCACAAAGGCTGCTTAATAATTAGGCCAGCTTTAGCTCGTGTATCCTTCAAGGGGTCTTCTTCCAAGTGCAATATGCATTATTAACAATCGTTTGTGTATATATGAATATAATCATTCTCATAAAGACATTCTCATTTTAACTGTTATTAATAAATAAAAAAATACAATTTCTAATATATTTAAATTTACATATTTTTATATTTGAGTAGCATCTTAGTTATAACAAAGTAAAGATACCCTCATTCGAGAGTGATTACACGCACAATGATTCTTTAATAATTATGTAAGTTTAAATAAGAAAACAATCCTAATTATGTGAAAGGCAACACATATTGTTGAGCTATTCATTCTCAAACATGAGTATTAGATTTCCTGTTATTATTAATGTAATTTATTTAACTATCAGAGGTCCTCTTATAATAAATATAACATTAAGATTTAGTTTGTAAAAGCATATGGAGACCATTTTGTCTACTACAGACCAAAATATTAAAAGAATTATAATATCAAGGCAGTTTGTATTTTTTTTAAAAATAAGCATAGAGGAATAAGTGAAGTCTAAATTAATTTTTTAATATCTCTTTCAAAATTTGAATTCAAGAATTTTTAATTTTTACCTCTTTTAAGATTCGAATTTAGATAGTCAACTAATAAAGTTGCTTGAAAATCACTCCTCAATTTCAAGGTCTTTCTAATTATTTACTAAAATCATGTCTGTCCAAATTAGTTTTTATTGTAATACAGTTCATATGTTTGAAATTTGAACTCATTTTGAGCTAAGCTAAATGGCCTGTTTGATTCTTAGATTTTGGCACAGTGATTAGGCACCGAATTGAATGAAATTGTGATGGCGATTCCTCATTTATTATAATGGTTGCGTAGAGTAGAAATGTAGGCTTATAGAAAGGCCATGTGCATGGCTCATGCACGTATATGAGTTATGAATACATCTCAAGAAACGACTTTGGTGTACAAATTAATTGGTCTACAGTGAATTTCTTTGAACAAAAGCATAAATTTAAATGTTTTGGTTCCCACAAAACACTGCCTGTCGATTCCTGATTTCACTGAGAAGCCCAATCCTCTCTTCTTTTTATCTCTTTCTTCATTGCTCTGTTTTCACCTTTTCTCTTTTCCCCCTATTCATTCATCAATAAATACCCCTGGCCACCTTATCTATTGTCTTTGTTCATACTTGAAGATCCATTTTTGCCTCCGTTTGTAGCAAACTCTTACAAGTCTAAAATGTCAAGCAAGCGAGTGACTTTCAGTCCTGATGTTAATGAAAAGCCAACGGTCTTTCTCAAGCATGGAGGCAGTGCAAGAGCGGCCTGGAATCGGAAGAGGGTCGTCGTTGGAATTTTCAGTTTTCGGATACCGAGGGATTCAGGATTTTCACCTGCAAGATTGCTGAGGCATCTCGGAGCTAAAGTGACAAGAGCTATACGTTTTGTATCAACGAAAAAGAGGTCTTCTCGGAAGGTTACTTCATCAACTTTGGCGAGGTCTCGATCATTAGCAGAGTCAATTGAATCTCATCGAGCTGAAGCTATCGAAGATTGCATCGAGTTCTTGAATTCTTCTTCCTCTATGTCCAGATCAAACTCTGTTTCTGCAGGTTCTTGCTAGTTGTAAAGGAAACGAATCATAGGAGTTAAAAGTTTTCGGCAAGGTTTCATTTCAACCAACCTGGCGAGATCGCCGGGATAATAGCTAGATATCCAACCGAGTTCTCGCCGGAGGATTGTAGCAGTGTAGTTCTAAGTTCTTACTCCTCTTTGTAGAGCTCAATTCACTTTCTCCGAATTCTTGTCGAAACTTTTGCATTGTTTTGAAAAATGAAAATGAAACAAGGGAACTAAATGGTTCTTGGATCAGAATCGTCTAGTCTGTTTGACGTAAGCAGGACAAAATTGTCATGAACGATCCATTTTTTTGAACACACTGTTCATTTTATGGTAAAGATGTTAATGCACTCCATTTGTGGTCATGCATTCTCGAACCGTGTGATGCTGATGAGCTGGTGATTATGTTTGGTGAATTTCATTTACACGACACGTAAAAGGAAACACGGGGGGACAAAACTTAAAGGAAGACAAACCATACATTAAAACTTTGAATATGATATGTCACTGGGATACAACTCAAAAACAGACAGTTTTTTATGGGTGGGACAGACGGGTGTTGACCCACTCTATCTAATATCCAGAGGACATGTCACTACCAAGACCATAAATGAAAACATAGCAAATATCCCAGATGATATCGTCTTAATTTCATATCTTTTGATTCTACATTTCCAATGGCATTAGCTCAAATTGCTCCTCCGGCTAAATCTCCAAATGACTGGCCTTGAAACATGGCATTGGTTGGCGGTCACATCCTCTCAAATTAATTTCATGTGTGTGTATATATAAAAAAAGAGACCGGAACAATCTGGCACTGCTGACAGTCTGGGAGACAAATGGACAATTATAATAAAGAATACATCCCTTTCAACAACAATTAAGTTCTCAAACTTGCACCATAATAATTATGGCATGTCCACTAATAATTTGATTATCAATAAATTTAACCATTGATGAGCCCATCTATGAAAAAGTAAGGCATAATTAAGAATCCAAGGAATGCTTCTCAGGCTCTCGTATACCTTGACTGGAAGCTTTCTTCATTTCAAGAGCTCTTTTGTAAGGAGGGGCAATTGGGGGTTGTACAGGATCCAAGCTCTGGTAAGTTCCGTCAGCAACTTTAGGCAGTGGATATGAACGGTCGGAATCATACCCATTTAGGTCCCCGCATGCTAAAAAGGGGATGTAAACCTTATTTGGTCCTTCCAACCAACCACTACTGCAATCTGCAGGGTAATAAACACAACACCAATGTTACATCGTGAATAGAAAATAGAGAGTAGAATTTGAACAAACCTGAAATGCCCATCAATCAAAACAGCAGATTACCTTGTCTCTTATCTAGTATGCCTTGATATTGAGAATAGTGGAAGTTCTCCAAATTAACTAAATGATAAATCAATATTTCACAATAAGAGAAATTGCATAATTGAGCTAACCTGAGAGCATCTGCTGACACATGCTACCATCCAAAATTTTAGTACTTCCACCAACTATATCATTATATTCCTTACTAAAACTTCTATATACAACAAATCCATCACTTGGTCTATTTTATGATTTCTAATTCTTAGCTTATATCTTCCTTTGTTCGTTACAAGACTAGCATGGAGGTCCTTCTTTACAACGAGCGTTCAGTCTGAAGTTAGTTTCATATTCTTATTTCTTTGTATTGATTGAGAAATTCCCCAAATGCTCTTGCCTCCCAATGATCAATTAAAGGTAAATGAGTTTCCAGAACATTTTGAGAAGAAGAGGGCGTACACTCCAATGTAATCTACTATATTAGCAACCGTTAGTGATTAAAAGTTAACAAATATTACTACTTAATATACATAAATTTAGGTATAAGATTAGATTAAAGCCAGGGTGACTTTGTTTTCAGATTAAGATTTGGTATTGCTCGTAAATGTTCAATAATAGACCCATTTATGAGGAAGACTAATTATGTATCAGTAAATTCATAAAACATATCTATGTTTAGAAATTTCATTCTAAAGCAAGTCTTTTAATTTAAAATAACTCAAGGCATGAATACATAATGAATGTTGCATGCACACTGACCTTGATCCTCTCCTCCCCAGGGGCTTCCCACCTTTTCCAAAAGGCGGTGCAAGTCTTTTGGATTAAATCCTTCAGGAGGGGAATAATTCTCACAAACAGCAAATGCCTCTGGATGACAAACAAAACAAGTATTAGCTTTGAGGATAACAAAATGAAGTCAAATCTGTTTCTCCTTTTCGTTACCACATTCAAAAAATTGATATGAATATGCTGGGGAAGATACCTATGCTTGAATTACGGCTGCTTTTTGGTTTTGCAAAAGTCACTACAGGGAAAAATAGTTTCAGCTGCAATAAAGAAACAAAAGTAGGCAAAAGGAGAGATATGTCATTTCTTGATTTATAAATAAAAGTAGACAACCTATTATAAGGGAAAGTTTTGGCATAGATATGTTATAAAACAAACATTGTCTGGTTACCACAGCAATATACAAATCACGTGAGCCAAAAATCCTAGAAAAAATAAACTGGGGTCTTCACAAGCATCTTATTTACCTGACAGTATAGAAGACTAGTATCTTTTCCACGGAATATCTTTGCAATAAACTTCCCACCTTCTTTAAGAACATGAGTAACAACAGTTAAACCCTGCAACAAAGGAAAACCAGCTGATGCCAATAAAAATGAACTGAAGCAATATTTTAAAATGAAATAAGAGAAAACCCTATGAAGAAACAATGCCCTGAGAATAATTAGCAACCAAAGGTAAAATGCTTTGACATAAGCTTCTTAAAGTATTTCGGTAACATTGCCATCCTCAATGACAAAACACCAACTTCTTGATATAATATACCATCTGGTAACTCTTTGTGCGCTACCTAATTTAGGTCTAAGTTGTGAACATTGCAAAGAAGTTTATTGCTAAGAATGTTATCTGGATAAATATATCCAGTTAATACATCAACAGATATGGAGAATCTAATGAGGAGTTTGGTGTTTCACAGAAATTGTAAAACGAACAAGTCAAGACATAAAATGCTAATGCACCCTAGGTGAGGATGACATTGGCAAGAGAGGTTGGATGATAAGCAGCAGTTAGATGCATCTACAATTGATGTACATCACTTATTGCAAAAGTAGCTACCATCTAAAATTACGTACTGTAATAGTTGTCTCAGACAAAAAACTAATTCATATATAAAAAACTGAATACTTACAGCAAGTATAAGTTGGGATTGAACAAATTCATCCATGTCATGAAGGCCAGTTACTGCAAATTCCCCATACAATAAAGCAAGCTTAAGAACAAGTACCACTATAAAGCAGCAATGGAGTGGACTAGAAAGTAGGAAGCCGAATATCATTTACCATCAGGTGCACCATCACATACAACCAAGTCAGCTTTGCAGCCATCAAAATGTCTTATAACCTGTGGCAGTGCAACAATAAACTCAAGTTGTTGATGCAATTTGAACTAGCATCAGTCTGAAAGGTTTACATACTTTTAATTGAAACGGCTGGAGAACAAAGAATGGAGGAATGATAACAATACTTACCACTTCAGCTGTTCGGGCATTAGTTATATCACCCTGCACTTGAATAACACCTTCAATTGGAGCCATGGGCTGCAAATCAATAGCCACAATGAGCGGAAGATCACCCTCCCTGCAAATTGTACCGCATAAAGTTATGGTCTTAATGAGAATGTAGTATGCATGAAGAAAAATATCGGATGTTTAGGTCTTTTTTCATCATAATATGAGTGCATGGGATTATCCACTCAAGTAAAAGTTATCAATAACCAAAATAATAGGAGAAAATGAATAGATATGGGAGGCAATTAACAGGAAACTGCAAAATAAAATCATCTGTTCATTACAGCAATTTGTAGTTGAACGCTTCTATGGAGCATATTGCCATTAGTTAATATTCTTGGATAAGGAAAAGTTGCACATGAAATTTTCACCATAGAAGTCTACTGGACATGACTAAGAGGAGCTGTCCTGAGAAATTCGAACAGACTGTTAACCTAGAGGAGAGGACAAGTAATAAATACATATTGGACATGGAAAATGTTTCTAAATCCCTCTCAATTGATGATGTATCACAACACCTGAATTCTCGAAGGCACGAACTGCTAATTCTTGATGGAAACACTAACAACATCCACATTAAAGTAATAACTACCTTAGCAGAAATATGTGAAAAGTTTAATACAAAACAAATGCTTCTGCTCAAAATGCACAGATATACAAACAACTACATACAAACAATACAAGAAAAAATATACTAAATCTAAGACATAATACAGAGCAAAACCAAATTTGATTTCAACAAAATCTTTTTTGTAACATTAAGATAGTCATTAACAGGACACTCACCCCAAAGTTGGAATGGAACAATAAACAGATTTTACAACAAACAAGAAAATGAAACTTGGCAGGATAAGAGTTACCTGGAATCAGGTGACAACTTTGCCGGGAGATACAATTTGCGACTCAAAACCTACACATGACAGAAGTGAACATCAAAACCTAGAAAGGATAACTTTCTCTAACACTCCTAGATAGCACGACTACAAGACAATCCAGTGTCTATCGTGATCAATTATCATGCATCCTGCATTTAAAATGATAGAATGTAGGAAGCATATGACAAACTTAAAATAGCAATAAGGATCATCATCAGAAAGTCAGGTAATTTCATTTCATTATGGGTTATGTTCTGCAGATAAAAAACCGGCAATCCATAGGACAATAATTCCATTGAAATCGTACCTGACTCCAACTACCAGGGGCAGCACATAAATCTACCACACGCTTCACACCTGCAAATCAAATTGTTTTCAAACTACTCAAGGTTAAAATTTTACAATCATAATCTCACTATCATTTCACCTGAGAGAGATTCAAACAGAGAAAAAATAAACAAAGAATCCACCTTCAAATATGTTGAATTCCTCGTCTATCTGAAGAAGCTTAAAGGCACTACGAGCACGCCAACCTTCTTCCTTTGCTTTACGATAATAAATATCCTGCAAAAGCAACAAGCCTATCAAAATAAAAGTTTCAAAGAAAGAGAGGGGGGGGGGGGGGGGGAATAAAAGATAGAATGTACCCTCTTATCCCTCGAAGCTTTGCCCATGATATAAGCTCCTGGTATAAACCAAACTCCTGATACCAGAATCAAATTCAAAAGTTAAGGTTTACATCAAAGGACAACAGTTATGAGTAACTCTTTTGTTAACCAATTAATAAACCGACTTCTCCTGCAATCATTTCTTCGAGCAGTTAATGCGCACCACTAACAGCTAAGATTCAAAGAAAGGCAAGCTAATGGTGAATCAATATAATCAACAAGGGCAGCCCAGATATGCAATGTAAGCTACGAAAACATAATAAACAAATAAATAAAATAAATCATAATAATTTAAAAGAAAGTTTCTGAGATTTCACACTTACTTGCCTTTTGATGGATATCACTGCACTGCTTCCTTTATTTTGGAGAATGGACTGAAAAACCTCCGGTAAGAGAAAGGGTTTATCGTTTTGTTCACTTTCGTTTTTCCGGTACTGGCGTTGCCGGTCCTTGCACTTATGACGTTATGACAATTTGTATCAAACAGATCCTTGGCCTCTCTGAAATACTTTTATTCTTTTCGGGTGAAATAGTGAATTCCATAACCACAGGGGTGGGTAATCTGGTCATTTAAAGTAAATCAGAGGCAGGTTTAATTTTGGAAAATGGACAAATTAGCATTACCCTTATTGAGAAATTGTAATTTATCAATATCACAGTATTAAAAAACCCAACCATTTTTTTATCGCTAAAATATGTGTTTGAACGTTGAAGTAAAATTGTTAAAAATGATATTTTGGAGAAAACAGTGGCAAAATCACCGTAAAAAATGATCAGAATATTCTCCTAAGCATTTTCTCTCTTAATCCTCCTGAGATAATCCTCTTAAGATTTTAAGGATTTATTGATAAGTGTCATTAATAAAATTAAATGGTTAAAATTTAATTTTAATATATGCTTACCTAAATTGCAATCTAATGACTTATTGCTTGGTCTAATGCGATTGAAATCATCCAAATGACGGCAAATGCTTGCTTTTCTCATTGATTTTATGTAGGGAAATTATCAACCATATACCTTTAAATGACACCCGTATTAAACGTGCTACAATATTTTTCAAGTGTATCACTCGTATACCCTAAGTTGACAAAACACTTATGCCGTCCACCAATCTGTTAACTTCCGTTAGAAAGTTAACAGAATTGTAGCAAATTGACTGTTTTGCCCTTAAAATTCAAAATGGGGTAAAAAGATAAATTTACCTTAAAAATTAACGTAAATTTTTAATTCACATTTTTTTTATTTTATTATTAACAATACACTTTTTTTATTAAAAATATGAATTATTAATAATACATATTATTAACAATTATCCGTAAAAAATATCCATATTATACCATAAAAGAATTATTAACATGTTATTTACAATTATACATATTATACCATAAAAAATTCCAGTTGGAAGTTGGAGGAGTATATCTTCAAAAATTTAGGTTAAATTTTGGAGGAGTAGATTCAGTTGTAAAGTAATTTTTTTTAGCAATTATTAACAATTATCCGATAAATGGGATGACATGTCATTTTTATCAATATATATCATATGACATATCATTTTTTACTAAGTAAATAGAATGACATGTTATTTTTAAAAAAAGACTAAATTACCCTTATGATATTAGCGCTTGCAAACGACAGTTAACAGATTGATGGACGACATAAGTGTTTTATCAATTTAGGGTATACAAGTGATATACTTAAAAAATATTGTAATACAATTGATATTAGTGTTATTTAAAGATATATGACTGCTAATTTCTCTTTTATGTATAAGAAGTACGCCTTCAAGCTAGAAATTTTATGGAAGGACAAAGACCTTTCTCCTACATTGTTTGAAACAATTACTAACGCGGAAGATAACTGGTCGAAACACGGAGGGGAAAAATGATATCCAAGATGGTAAAGACGACACTTGTCAATGGATCTTTGAAATCCTAAGAGAACTTGGAGAGAAAATGCGGAGAATATCCAAATCCACAAAAAATACCATCAAATGACAAAAAAAAAATTGTGATTTTTGTCTCCGTTGTCATCCCTTTGACCTCTCAAATTTATCCTTCCAATAACAATGCAAAGCAGAAGATCCAGTGAACGTGTGGCACAATTGTGTAGCATGATTTTGAAGCTGAGCTTTAAGAAGTTTACAGCCAAGAAGTCTTCAGAAAACTCTGTGAACCGCTGGACATGCCACAGATAATAACATGGGCTTCTTTCTATTCAATCCTTACTAATTAAAAGAAACTGTAAGAAGCAGCCATATAGCAAGCATTCGGTGACTAAATCTGCTAGTATCGAAATCCAAAAGATGCAAAGGGTCGACATACTTTGTAGCTAAAAAAACCGTCTAAAAATACAGCAACCACACAATGTTTAGAATCTAATTTAAATTGGTATTTTAACATGATTTAGACAGGCAAGAAATATGTAATCCATCTGCATCAAATAAAAATTTGGAAAAATAAAGAAAAATGAACAGCAAAAAGGGGTATGAATGGCAAGCTTTTTGGAGCACAGTTATCTCTGATGATGCTCAGTAGAAGAAAACTGTCGGCAAATGTCACCTCTCACGTGCAACATACAACTGGCTCCACCTAAAGACACACTCCCCCAACCCCACCACCTCTCTTCCATTTTCAAAAGCCCCAGTTCTGTAATGGCCCAGAGCCCCAAAGCACAACAAACTTGATTTTAACTTGAGCTGGCAGCTGGAACTGCTGTTGGCTTTGCGTCCTCAGTCTTTTCGTGTTCTTTGTTCAAAATCTGGAAACCAAATTTGCAAATTAGAAAACCATTTATAAGTGTGGTCCTATTATCAGAGCAAACATCCATGCAACAGAAACTCTTTACCTTGTTGTTGATTAAGTTATGCAGTGCAATAACACTCCGGATGAGGGACGAAAGATATATAACCAGCATCATATCATTTGTTTTTACTGCACAAAAGGAAAAAATATAGATAAATTATCTATGGACAACAGATTGACGTATTTAATTTGCAAGAAACTGAGATTTGTGGTAACTTTTAGCCTTTTTTTTTTTTTTTGTGAAAAGGGTAACTTTGAGCTTATCTTACCTGAAAAGGCCTTGATTAATTCAGCCACATTCAGATTCGGTAAAAGGTTAAACACATCCTGCAATTGAACAGATTCGAAAACATGAGATCCATATACAAGCAAAAAATAATAATGAAAAAGAAAAGCAAATAAAGAGATACAAGAAGAGGCCAATGCAAACAGAAAAACAAATAAGGACGAATATACCTGTAAATGGTACAGTATCTCGTGATTCAATGGAAGTTTCTCATCAATAACAAGGTCAAGGTAACCACGGATCTCCCGCAAACGAGCATCCAGACCCTTTAGGGCTGTAAGTTTTCCAGTGACCTGTACACGACAAAAGGTAACTATTATAATTCTTCATTTCTGCAGAAAGTACTTCTAACATCCATAAGATGCAAATTGAGACTAATAAAATGAGATGGCCTCAACTCAACATCAGATGCATCAACCAAAATGAAAAATAGATATAACAAAAGAGACAAAGATTTTATATAACCTCATTTGCAAGTGTACTGATGGTGGTGTCTTTCACGTCCCTTAGCAAGTGCTCCACTCCTGTTGACAGGAGAGATGTCAGCAATATCAGCACAGAAAATTAAAGAATAAATTAAAAATAATCAACTTGAAATATAATTCTATGGAAAAACATATATAATTTTTCATCTCATGGCATACCGATTTCTTCGACTTCATGAGCGGCAATTTCTGACGGCACGTGTACAAAGACCTTTTGGCTTTTCTGAGTAGCATTCTATAATACAACAAATAATAATATAACATCCAGATTGGAGGAAAAAAAAAAGATACTAGTTCAGAAAAAATAGCGACAATAATTATTTTCTGAGTCTTATCATTTTCTTCTTAACATCATTAAAACCATCCTCAACAGTTAAATGGGCCACCTTTAATCTCCATTATGTCTATCCATTCATTAATAGCAACAAGTAAAAACAATACCAACACAAGCCTAGAATATTCTTTTTACCTCTTTAACCTCCTCAACATCATAGTAGGCCTTGGTGGGTATTCCAAGCTCCTTTGGTTGGACATCAATAATGACCAATACAGGATTTGGGACATAACTACAACACCAAATATAGCGAGAAGAAAAGTGAGCCTCTAAATCAAAAATTGAGTTCAATATATATATAGATATTTAAGATAATTAAACTCACTTGTGAAATAATTGGTGAATGTCAAGATCATTCTCTCGTAGCTTGGGACCTGTACTGTACCAACCTACGACATGCTCCTTGGCTGAAACAATTATAAAAAATTAATAACCAGAGGCAAGAAGCAATTTTCGATAAAAGTTGGATGCAAAACTATAGATGTTAATACCATTGATTCTTTTGAACATTGAATACATTGATTCATGGTAGTTGTGGTCGAGAAACCATATTCCTGGGTCCTTGTCATCTTCCTCAAAAGGCACTGAAATTACCATATTCCACCAATTGGATACATCAATAAACATTAATCGCACAACATAATAAAAAAACCTTAGTTACCATATTTTATGTGATAAATGAAGTTAAATCTCACAAATACTAGCCAAGGAGCAGACCCACCATACATATGTTTTACAAAGGATGCAAAGATGTAGAAAATATAAAGATAAAGAGAAATGTACAATTATGCGTTATTGCCAATCCTAGTGGTAAAAGCGTTAATGCTGCTCCATAAGGAAATGAAATATGAAAATTGCTCCTTGAGGGATCAGATTCTATAAAGGGAAGATCATCATGCATTTATTTATGAAAGCAACTTCGCCAATTACAAAGATAACTATTTTGCCATATTTCTAGTACGAATATAAAACTACAAACTCCGAGTTACATAACAGCATAGCGAAACTCAAAAAAAAAATATTGTAAAATCAAATTAAAGTTATTAGCCAACAAGTAAAAGGGTGGAATTACTCTCAAACCTTTCACTTTTTCTTTTTTTTTTAAATAAAATAATTTTATTGTCTATTTTTCATGCGCGCTCCTTCTTTGAACCTTTTGTTATGTATTGCTCAGATAAAAATAACAGGATTTTCGAGCATTCACATCAATATACGCCAACACACTGGACCCAAACATCATAATTGACACACCGAATCAAAGAAATAACTGATTCGAATCCGTCAAAAATTGAGTACAATTCTGTATCGAAAAACCTAATCTCAACCATACTCGCGTATGAAACCCTAAATATGAAATTGCACATAATTGGCAACGTTTTCTGGATAATGAAACCCTAAAAGCATCAGATCTAGATATGAATTTTCAAAAAACAGACAGTGCAAGTGAAATCTCGTACGAACCTGCGTAGCTGTTGGAGACATCGACGGTGCCTTTGAAGGAGCTACCAAGGAGGACGCCGACGACGCGCTTGCGCGTGTCCTTGGCGACGCGGTTGTAATTATCGACGATGCTTAGTAAGACGAGCGGGTGAACAATGACCTTCTCTATGGGTCTCGATGAAATTTGCTGCGTCTTTATCACGTCCATATTCGAATCTCTCTCTGTTTGTTGTCACTTTTGCTCTCTGTAGTCTGTACTCAAAACCCCTACTCAGTAGATTTTTTTTTTTATGGCTTTGTTTGACCCCGCGCGCAAGCAAGCTCTAGTAGCCTTATGGTAGCTATTATTGGTTTTAAAACTTAAAAATTACTTTAAAGTGTTACTATCTTTTTATTATTTCAGTGGTTGGAAAATAATCCTAAGTGTAACTAAGTATTGTAATTTAATATTTTACTATTAGAAAAATATAAATTTCACATTTTATTACTTTTTTGTCAGTTGACTATTTATTGACTTTCAATATACTAATTAAACAAAAAAAATTAAAAAAAATATATAACTACAATGCCTTTCCACCATTAATAGTTTTAGGAAATTTACTTATCCAACCAATTTCAAAAATTTATTATCAAAACTAATCATACACCAAAATTTCTTGCATCCCTAATTGCTTACACCCATTTTGGACCAAAATACTCTTAAAAATTACTTATCAACGTCCAAATCATCAACGTCCAAATCACCATTTACAGAAGTTTTGTCACACTTTATAGCATCTTCTTCAACCACCAATTTATCCCTTTTGCTTGGAAACTCATTCGTTCAAGTGATGACAATGGACAATGGCACCATCGCCCTGTTGATGGGTGCCATTGCCCAAGCAATGGTAGCGGGGGACAGCGCCATTGCCCAATGGATGCGTGCCATCTCCCAAGCAAATAGTGTGGACAATGTGGGCGATGGTTGCTATCACCCACTTATGGCATGGACAATGGAAGCCATCATTTTGTTTTTAGAATATTTTGGTTTAAAATAGGTAAGTGGTTAGGAATTTAAGAAGTTTTGTTATACAGTTAGTTTTGATAATGAATTTTTGAAATTAACCTGTTGTTACATAGGTAAATCACTCAATAATTTTTACCAGTGAAATTTAATCATAAAATTTGAATGATTAAATTTAGAGTGACATAAAAAGGCAGCAAAAGAGCTTTTGCTGCCTTTTTATGTCACTCTAAATTCAAAGGCCCCTAGACAACTGCTTAAACCAGACCTCAACTGATATATATTTCTAAATAATTGAATTAAAGTTATAAATAAAATAATAAATTAGTTTCCAATCATTTCATATTCCCCTATCAAGTTTAATTATTCAAAGGTCAATTAATTTTAGAGCTTCAAGATTTAAGTGGCCTTATTTTTTTCCCAATATTAAGTAGCATTAATTATTTAAGAGGATGCTTGAATTTATAAGCTTTTATCTTTTAGTTTTTTAATTTATTATTTTATTTTGAAACAGTCATTTTCTTTAAATGATTGTTGAATATAACGAGTTATTAATTATTACCTGATTAAAAGTTTACAATAATTTAAATAAAATATTTTTAAAAAATCTGTTGAGGCCAAGTTGGGTCCGAGATGGATCAGACCCAAACCCTTAGAAAAACTTTTAGGGGGCCTGGGCCTACTCCCCTAAACATGAATTTGGGCTTAAATTTGAAAAAACTCAGCCTGGTCCATCAATTTGTCATCCTAGACGTAAAAAATGCAACAATTACTCAACTGAAAAAATACTCGTTTTTGAAATTTATATTTAAGTGACGGTCTTCTGAATGACCTCCCTTTATTCTTTTTTATAACTCGTGCTTTTCCTCTTTCTTCTTTCTCCTAATCTAGCTTTGTCCTTTGTTCTTCTTCCCCTTTAACTTTATATTATATTGAAACACTTCTAGACTTGTACAAACTGACAACGCATGGCCGATGAGGCGATGACTGATGGCTTGCAAGCCAATGGAGCTTATTAGTTTTTCTTATTATTCCTGGTGTAAACGCGTGCGGCTGCGTAACCCGTGTTAACAGTTGTAACAGCACGTTTCTGAATTCAATTTTTCACACATTTTGAATTGAATTGAATTGTTCGCTGGCTGTTACGTGAAGATTAATGACAGAAATTCAATTCAAATGCATGTTACATGAAGATTAATGACAGAAATTGAATTTCCGAATTCAATTCAAATGCAACTGTTACACCCTCCTTTGAGTATAAAATGGCACCTTCACTTCTGTTTTTCAACTGCCAAAAACAAGCACAAAGCACACTTGCAATTTTCCTTCCTTCTTCGTCGTCTTTTCTCTGTTTGAGTACGCTGTTGGTTCGCCGGAATTTCCAGCCTGTGCTTGGTCGGAAATTCATAACCGTTGTATCCTGGGAGACAGATACCAGTAAACCTTAAGCATTCAAACAAGAGGTGGTAAATCTGTTTTAAGGAAACTGTTTTGTGCAGGCCTCGGTTTCTATTTCGTTTACTGTCTCTGTTTACATCTTCCTTCTGTTTCTTGTTCTTTCAATTCGACATTGTAATAGTTAATTTCCGTTATTTAACTTATATATATAACTTGTCATCTCACGATTTGATTTGTTTGACATGTTTCATATCTTCAGCCTGTTTTAAATTTCTGGTTGTATTCTTGAATGGCAGTTCTTTCTTGGAGCGACGTCTTTGTTGCATTTGTCTTCTGGATGATGATGGACTATCTAACAGAAGTGTGGATGATCAGTTTCGTGCATGCTGCTGGGATTGTCAATATCTTTTGGGGCACCGCCCACGTGTTGCCCTTGGGAATAAGATATCTTGTTGACACTACCGTCAGTAAATATTGGATGATTTTGGTCTCCAGTTTTGCTTATACCGCTGTAATTAAGTTCCTCTTTTAGCACTTTTAAAATCAAGCTGAAGTACATCAGTTACAAACATGGAGTAATTATAGCAGTATCTAAAATCACACACAATATATTCTGTTTTGCAGGGTATGTGCTTATTGACAATGTCAACACCACCTGCACTCGCTGGGGCTATGGGCACTTGCAGTGACTACAAGCCTGAATGCATCGGCGAGGGACAAAAAATTCTCTTATACACAACTTTAGGTCTAATAGCCTTTGGAATTTCAGGTCACATGGGCTTAATCGATAGGTTCATAGCCGATCAAGCCACAAACTTTCGAGAAGAAGAATTTTCCATGTCTTTCCGCCCCCAACTGATTATCTTCAGCTTCTGGGGATTGTCCTTGGTGCCTAACATTCTATCTATAGCATTTCTTTTCATAAAATCTTGGAAAATCAAATTTGGGATTCTAGCAATGTTTACTACGGTGTCAACACTTGTTTTGTTAAGTGGCTCTTGTTCTTATAGACGTAGGAAACCCCAAGGGAGTTCACTCACAACTGTCGTCGGAGTCTTTGTAGCCTCTATATCCATATTGTCCTACAGGTGTCCGAGGCATGCCTCTGAGCTCTACGAGAGAAGTGACATTAATGATCTCTATGTTGTGCCGCATAGTCGTAGCCTCAGGTTTGCATTCTCTCGGTCTCTGACTCTGTACTGCCCCCTTCCCCTTGTTGAAGATAGCAGCAATAACAGCCATAGCAGGACATCAGCCGAGCCTTGTGACACTTTGGCATGCCACCTAAGCTACACCTATTTACCAGCTGATACAAATTCAGTGAGGTGGCAAAACTGCCACACAAAAATGCCAGCCCACAGAGTGAATGGATGAAGATTTTGGAAGCATTATATCATTGGCCAATGATTGCTGGATTGTTTTGTTTTATTTGATTCTGTTATTTTTAGCTAGCTGTCATCTTTGTTTCTTTATGTATAAATACACGTTGCTGTAAACAAAACAATTCATTCAAGTAATATTATCAATACAAGTTTTCTGGTTCTGTGCTCTGCTTGCAAAAGAAAGCAATTCCTGAGGAATTTAACTTGGTATCAGAGCCACGTTTAAGCTATGGCAAGCAGCAGCAACACACAAGCAAATGCAAATGATCATATGGAAAACTTGAATCAAAACGAAAATCAAAACACCCCTCAAAATATTGAACAAAACTTGAGTCACAACTCACCCTCACCCACTCAACACATCACCAGCAGCACATATGTGTTCACAACCCCCATTAAGCTTAATCAAAACAATTTTATGCTCTGGAGATCACAAGTGATTTCCAGCATTAGAGCTAATGAACTTGAGGGGTTCATAGATGGCAGCCATGTCTGCCCTCCTAGAGTTTTCATAAACCTTGGACAAGATCAAACAATAATCACCACACCTAACCCAGATTACCAAGTCTGGAAAAAGCAAGACCACATCCTCCTAAGTTGGTTACTATCCTCACTTAGTGAGGAAGTGTTGGGCACTGTGGTGGATTGTTCCACTTCCTTTGAGGTGTGGACAACTCTTTTCAATCAATTTGGTGCAAGAACTAGAGCTAGAATCCTACATCTCAGAACACAAATCCAAACCATGAAAAAGGGGTCACTAACCATTCATGAGTATTACTCTAGAATGAAGTCTATACTGAATGCTCTTAGGGCTGCAGGGAGTAATATGAGTAATGATGATTTTGTTATGTGTGTATTTGCTGGTTTGGGATCAGAATATGATCCAGTTATTGCTAGCATAAATTCAATGCAGGAAAGTCCCTCACATTCTGAAGTTTATGGTATGCTCCTTAGCCAAGAAAACAGAACTGAACATAACCTAAGCTCAGGAACTATAGAAGCAAACTACACACAAATGAGAAATGGGAGAAGGAATTGGAACAACTAGAATAGGGCTGTCAATCAACATCAGCCTGGGATAATTTTCAGAACCCCTGGAAATGGATCTGGTCATGGTCAAGGAAACCAGAATTCTCATGACAAGGGGAAGGGCAAAGCTGTAAGTGATGATGATCCCAAGGGGCCTTGTCAAATTTGCTGGAAAATGGGACACACAGCTACTGATTGTTGGCACAGATTCAAAAAGAATTATGTGCCACAACCAAGCCAAAGGAGAGAGCCAAGAGGTGCATATGTAGCTGCAACTGATGGCCAAAGCAGTGGAGCCTGGTACTTGGACAGTGGTGCCACAAACCATGTGACAAATGCCCTTAGCAACCTGAACACCAACTCTGAGTATCAAGGTAATGAAAAGTTGACTGTTGGAAATGGTGAAAAATTGCTGATTTCTCATATTGGTAACTCTATGCTTTCTACTTCACATCCACATAAACACATCACCTTAAATGACATATTATTTGTACCAAGCATCACTAATAATCTCATCAGCATTTCCAGATTATTGCATGATAATGACATTGATATCGAATTTAAAAGGTCTGTGTGTTTTATCAAGGACAAGAGATAGGGGAAAATTCTGGTGAAAGGAGTGGCTAGAGAGGGACTTTATGAGCTGCTGTGCTTACCTACTCACCTGAGTAGGAACAAAACTCCTTATGCTGCTATTTTATCTTCTTCCTTCATGTCTGAGTCAATAAATTGCATCAGCAATCCAGTGTTCATGCTGTCATTTAATTTAAGTAGTGTCAAGTTAGCAAGTGGTTGTGCTAAGTCCTCTAAAACTGATAGATCAAGCAACAATGCTTTAAAAGAAATTGATATCTGGCACCAAAGATTAGGGCACCCAAACAAGTCTGCTCTGAAAAGCACCATGTTGTCTTGTAATCAGTTTAAATTAAACAAAGATTCTGTTCCCTCATTTTGTTGTGCATGTCAGTATGGAAAACAATCTAAACAGAACTTTAAAAGCACAGAAACTAAAACCAGCAAGGCTTTAGAATTAATTCATGCTGACCTATGGGGACCAGCACCAATTCCCTCAAGTCATGGACATAGATACTACATATCCTTTGTTGATGACTTGACAAGATACACCTGGCTATTTCCCTTGACAACAAAATCCCAAGCTCTCAATGCATTCATCACCTTCAAAAGCCAAATTGAAAACCAATTAAATCTGAGAGTTAAAGCATTACAAACAGACATGGGAGGAGAGTTTAAACCATTCAAAACATTTCTTGACAAAGAGGGCATAGCATTGAGACAATCATGTCCTTATCTACATGAACAAAATGACAATGTTGAAAGAAAACACAGACATGTGGTAGAAACTGGACTCACATTGCTTGCACAAGCTAAAATGCCATTAAAATTCTGGCAAGAAGCTTTCACTTATGCCACCTACATAATCAACAGATTAGCCTCACCTATTATTGGAAATAAAACTCCTTTTGAATTGCTTCACCATTACAAACCAAACTACTCACAAATCAAAGTCTTTGGATGTGAGTGTTATCCATTTTTGAGACCATATAACAAACACAAGCTTGATTTCCATACAGTCAAATGCACATTACTAGGAGTAAGCACAAGTCACAAGGGATATGTTTGCATGCATCACTCAGGTAGAATATACATTTCTGCAAATGTCAGATTTAATGAAAGCTCATTTCCTTTCTCTAATGATGCTAAGTTCAGTGAACAAGAGTCTTCAAGTAAAAATGATTTCATTACTCTCTTAGAAAAATTCCAGGTGGTGTCATTTTCTCTTGATACTCCTCAAAATACTCAGGCAGCAGTTGGTCAAAGTCTCTCTCTTGGAACTCCTGAAACTTCAGAACAATTCCAGAATCTTGACCAAGGTAAAACACAACAGAACTTGAGCACTGATATGATGTCAAATGATCATTTGTATTCTCCTCATATAAATCACCAGCTTCCAGAAAATGACTAACCTTCATCCCCAATCTCAGCACCAAACACAAAAGAAGCCATGCCATCACATCCTATGGTAACAAGATCTAAGGCAGGGATCTTTAAACCAAAGCTATACCAAGTTTCTACTCAACCACAAATTGCATTACCCTTAAACACCTTAGAAGCCTTAAAAGAACCAAACTGGAAGAAGGCAATGGAAGATGAATACAATGCCTTACTGAAAAATGAAACATGGACCTTGGTGCCAAATAACTCAAGTTGTAAGTTGATTGGAAATAAATGGGTGTACAGAGTCAAAGAGAATTTAGATGGAAGCATAAACAAATATAAAGCCAGACTAGTGGTGAAGGGATTCTTGCAGATTCCAGGCATTGACTTCACAGAAACCTTCAGCCTAGTTGTTAAGGCTGCAACAATCAGAATCATCCTCACCTTGGTAGTAAATCATGACTGGAGTTTGAGGCAAGTAGACATAAATAATGCCTTCTTGAATGGTGAGTTGACAGAAACAGTTTACATGCCACAACCTGAAGGCTTTGTGGACAAAAGCAAGCCTAACCACATTTGTAAATTAAAGAAAGCACTGTATGGCTTGAGACAAGCTCCCAGGTCATGGTTCAACAAACTAAAGGATGTATTGAACTCTTGGGGATTTGAAAACTCCAAGTGTGATACCTCATTATTCTACAGAAGAACAAAGTCTGAGATGGTTATACTGCTGATTTATGTTGACGACATCATCATTATAGGTGATAATAGTGGCAGCATTGAAGAGTTGGTTAGTAACTTAAACAGAGTTTTTGCTTTAAAAGACTTGGGGGAGCTGAACTTCTTTTTGGGGATTCAAGTAAACAGAAATCAGAATGCTATTTTGCTGTCTCAGACCAAGTACATACAAGACCTGCTTGCCACAACAGGGATGAGTGATTGCAAAGGAATTGAGTCACCTTTCAGCACTACAGAAAAACTAAAGAAAAATGAAGGAGAAAAGTTTCATGATCCCACATTGTATCGAAGTGTTATAGGCAACCTGCAGTATGCAACACTTACAAGACCTGAGCTTGCTTATTCAGTGAATAAGCTCAGCCAATACATGTCTGATCCTAGACAACCTCACTGGACAACATGCAAAAGAGTACTGAGGTACCTCAAAAGCACCATGAACATGTGTCTGAAATTCAAAAGATCTGATTACTTTGATCTAATAGCTTACACAGATGCAGATTGGGCAAATGACTTGGATGACAGGAGATCCACCAGTGGTTATTGTGTATTCTTGGGTGGAAATCTCGTTGCTTGGAGTTCAAGAAAACAAGGCTTGGTTGCTAGATCTACGGCTGAATCAGAATACAGAGCAATGGCTCTTTGCACTACAGAACTCACATGGATTAGCTCCTTACTAAGTGAGCTGAAGATAGAAATACAAAGAACACCAACAATCCTAAGTGACAGCACAAGTGCAGCTGCAATAGCCACCAATCCTGTGTTTCACTCAAAAACTAAGCATTTTGAAATAGATTTACACTTCATCAGGGACATGGTAGCTAGAGGTGAACTGGAAATTAGCTTTGTTGCAGGAAGAGACCAAATAGCTGATGTTCTAACCAAACCATTACCTTACTGTAAATTCAGTTGTTTCAGAAGCAAACTCAAGGTGTTTGACAAAACCTTGTGTTTGAGAGAGGGTGTTGAAGATAGCAGCAACAGCAGCCATAGCAGGACATCAGCCGAGCCCTGTGACACTTTGGCATGCCACCTAAGCTACACCAATTTACCAGCTGATACAAATTCAGTGAGGTGGCAAAACTGCCACACAGAAATGCCAGCCCACAGAGTGAATGGATGAAGATTCTGGAAGCATTATATCATTGGCCAATGATTGCTGGATTGTTTTGTTTTATTTGATTCTGTTATTTTTAGCTAGCTGTCATCTTTGTTTCTTTATGTATAAATACACGTTGCTGTAAACAAAACAATTCATTCAAGTAATATTATCAATACAAGTTTTCTGATTTTGTGCTTTGCTTGCAAAAGAAAGCAATTCCTGAGGAATTTAACTCCCCTGCCATCCATCCACTGTATTTGATAGTTAGTGATTTGGTAATCTATTCTGCAGGTGGCTAGACAAGGCCGCCATTATATTACCGAACAAGACGCTTAGGCAACAAGAAAGAAACTGATGGAGATTGTGCAGTGTTACAGAAGTTGAAGAAACAAAATGTCTCGTACATTTGATTCCAATTTGTTTCACTTTCATCATACCAGGAGTAGTTTCCTCAATTGGAAACACTTTCTTTCTTGAGCAAGCAGAAGTTATAAACGGAAAAGATGGAGGAAATTTTAGTTTCGGTCCTCTATTGCTCCTACTGTTCTATTACATCTCGAAAGGCCGTTTCACGGCCTTCTACGAAGGATTTGTTGGACATCTCACTTCAGTAGGATGGAACGCCGTAGCTCATGTCGTTGGATTTGCAATGTCAATGATTCTATCAATACTATGCTGTGTAACAGCAGCAATAGTCGAGACTCGGAGGTTGGATGTTGTTAGAAGCCATGGTTTAATTGACAAGCCTGATGAAAAAATCCCCATGAGCTTGTTTTGGCTGCTGCCACAGTTTCTACTTCTCGGAGCCGCTGATGGGTTCTATGAAAAAGGCATTGATATGTTCTTCAGCGATCAGTTTCCTCACATGATTTTCAGATATCTGAAGTACATTTTTGTTGCTACTATGGGAGTAGGAATTATTGGCAGTAACCTGTCCGTTTACTATGCGGGAATCATCAGTGAAAGGATCGGGAAACATAATTGGTTTCAGGACACGCTTAATTTGAGCCGTTTGGATAATTATTACTGGCTTTTGGCTGCATTGACAGCAGCCAATCTTGCTGTGCTCATTATAGCGGCAATGCGGTTTCCTTACAATTATTTGAGCTTGGAACAGATTGATATCGATGATGGGCCTCTGATGAAGATGAAGATAAGGTCTAATTATTTGTTCGGATGAAGACAAGGTTGATGCTTAATGATGAAGACATATAATAAGGTCCAATGGTTGTTGATATTGCTTCCAGGAGTTTAGCTAAACACTGACTCCACAGTTTCAAGTTTTCTAGCATGTGTATGGTGGGTTAATTACCTTATTGACTTATCTCTCATTTTGAGCCTTTTAAATCTCTGCTTGTCTTTGTGCTTAGAGATCTTCTATTATAATAATCTTGTGAGAATGAGATTCGTTTGGCTGTAACTCTTATAGTCTTATTGATATTTAACTGTAATAAAATTTTCCTTCGATCCCACCTCCCCCCCCCCTCCCCAAAAAAAATTAAAGTGCTGGGATTTTGAGAAGTGTAGTACTGCAAATAGAAGAGAAGAACGATCTTCCACGTCTTTGTCCCGAATTCTTTCTCATGATCGTAGTGCCTGTCGCTGCACTTATGGTAATTTCTCACATAAAGCCTTGGAATCTCAGATTTGGGATTTCACCAATATGTTCTTGTAAGCAACAAGAAAGAAATACAAGGAGACAATGCAGAGTTAGAGAAGTTGGCCTTTTACGAGTGACTACAATTTGTTCAACCTTAATGAAAAGTGAAAAGCCATTATCGTAATACGTACTTTTACCGTTGGGTTAGTTTTGGATTACCAAATAACAATATTTAAAATACCTTTTTGATTGAACTCGCCCCTCCTAGTTAAATTTTTGGCTCCACCATTGAATATGATGATCTTGTTGTGCCCAACACTTTCCATTAAGCTTGTCGTAATAAATGCTTTCTTGAATAAATCTACAAAATTTTGTTTGGAACTTATTTTCTTATTTTACGGAAGCTCATAATATAAATAAATTTTGGTGAAACAGGTTTTCTCCCATTTTCTTTATTATATCCTCTCTAAAACTTGATACTCTCAAATAAAGGTGAGCATTCGGATCAGGTTAACATAAATTAAATCGAACCCCATTATAAAATTTGAATGGGTTCAAACTTAGAACCCCTTCAGTTTTAATTTTAATATATTTATATATTAAAAAACTAGAAGTCACATAAGGGAAAAAAATCAAAATCGTAATTCTTCTCTTCTCTTCTTCGCGCTCCACATCGGCATAGGCACAACCCCAGGCCCAATACATTGATAGTCTCACTCACACACATTCGCACACTGCCGATGCTGCTATCAATTCCGTTCAGGTGCACTGACATTGCACCTTCTAGGTAGGGGTGGGCATAAACCCACAACCCATGGGTTTACCTAAACCCAAACCAAATTAAATGGTTTGGATTGGGTAAATTATGAAAATTGGTTGAATGTGAATTCTATATAAAAAATCATTTCATTATGGGTTGGGTATGGTTTACCCATGAGCCATGAACAAAAACCCAACACTCAAACTTGTCAAATGAAATAAATGAAAACAAAAGTAAATAAGTGAAAGGTCATTATTAAATTGTTCACAGTGTGATCAATTATTAACGGTTAGAAAAGGAAAACAACATATAAAAACAAATTTGAATAAAATAAATGCTAAATGACACATTTTTTTAGTTAAAGTCAAATGATAAATTTTTTTAGTTAAAGAAATTTTATTATTTTAACTAAATGACACTCACATAAGTTTTTTTTTATTGTCTTTCTTTGAATTTACATATTGATGTCATGTTTGTGAAAGTTTATTATAGAGTTTACGTTCTTATTTATTGAGAATTAATGATTTTTGTGATTAAATTTTATTTTAATTTTCTAGTATTCTTTAATTTAAGGATTAAGTTATTGTAAAATTTTTTGTTTATAATTTTTATCCATTATATTTTTTTCATATTTAGTATCAATTTAATAATTATAACAATTAATAATTATCATACATAACAGTATACAATGAGAATAGAAATAATAAAGAGAATAACACATGATATTTATGTAGTTCAGTTTCGTTAGGCCTATATTCTTCGGGATAAACACACTCTTGTTGGTTTTATTAATCATTAAGGATATTTCAATGGAAGTATACTTATTTAAATATCATAGGACTGACAATCTCTCCCTCTACCTGAAAACTATTTCACCTAGTTCCTCAAAGTTGTGGACTGGAGTGCAATGAATCCAGAACTCGAAGCTAAACGGCTGCGTTTTGAGTAAGTGTTTTTAATCATAAATCACGTGCAGTCGCGTGTCACTTAACTTAAGGGAAAAACGGCGTTCCTTTCAGTCGTTTTGGGCAAACTTAAGTGAAGCACGTGAGACAGCATGTGAGGAAGGAATCAAATTCGTTATGAAGCCGTTACACACGTGTCCAAAGGCTGTGCAATCTGGGCTTTAATAACAGGGTTTATAGAGGCTGATGGTTGAAGCAGATAGCGTGTGATTTTGTGAGCTTTCCAGAAAGTGAGAGAGAGTCATCTTGTTCCTTGTACCTTTCTCATCTCCAATCATCAATAAAGCTTTTTCTGTGGCTTCTCCCGTGGATGTAGATGGTGCATCTTATGCACAATCGAACCACGTTAAATCCTGTCTTTGTGTGAGTGTGTTTTGTTTCTTGATCAGTTCATCTTGTATTCTGAATCTCCATTATCCTAGAGCTAAAGTTTTTTGTCTTGACATTGAAGCTACAGATCAGTTGTTGGTTCTAATTGCAACTTGAACAGATCTTGACTAGGTTCTTGGGCAGTGGTTTATTGCTAACAAGTAAATCAGTCAATCAAATCACAACAAAAGTATTTCTCAAAAATTTTGTCTACCTTGGCCACACTTGGGGCAACACCATCGATGATTTAAACATCTAAACAACTATTACAACACTTTGCTAATCATTATGATCAGTTATCCAACTGTCATGTGTTATAGGCGCGCGGTTAGTTATCTAACAATCATGAGCCACTCCAATTTTATTACTAGTTCCTAAATAACTATTGTAGCAGTTATTTAGTCATTATAGGTTACGTAATCTCTATTGTCAGATTAACTTTTAGTGATAGAGGTCTAACGCAACTATCCCACCAGTACACCTCAATTACCTGCAAATTAGAATTTATAACATAATCTTATAGGTAGAGGAGAGTTGAAATTTGATATGTATATTTAAAATTTCTCCGGGTGATGCTACCAATTTCGTAGAATCCCTATAGATAATTAAACTTAACGGATAAAGTAAAACGTTTGGCATCTTCAAGTTATACTAGGTGTTTGACCTCTCACAGTTGATATTTTAGTTATTATTTTGAAAGGACTTTAATATTGCACTTTTGATTCTTGATTTTTTTTTTCCTTTCGCTTTCCCTCTTTCTGCGTGATATAGTTTGGCTTTGCACAATTCATGAGACATAGAAACATGCATGAAGAAGACAAAGTCGCATACCCTAAGCAATAATTTAACAAAGATCGCCATATATTCAGCTGTTGAATTATTTTATTAATTTAAAAAAATCTGCAAATGGGGGTTAAGTATAGATATAGGGAAAAGGACAGCTATGATTTGGGAAATTTCGGCAAATGGGGTTAAGTATAGATATTTATTAGGGAAAATGACAATTACACTCCTGATTTGGGAGAACGGTCATGGAGACACCTAAAATTTCTACAAGGGACGTCAAAACTCTCTTCCCTTAATTTTTACAACTAATTTACATGGAAAATGTTAAGTTTGTTGTTATGCCTTTATGACGTGCTTGCTGTTTTCCATATGGAATTTTTAATTAAATAAATAAATATCTAGGAAATATGACTCAACAAAGTAACTAACTTAGATAGTAACTTTTGGAGTAATAAAATATTTTGTATCAAAATTATTTTGAAGAAAAGCAAAATTTATCTACTTCAACAATATTGGTGACTTGGTGGTGAAGCAAGACACCTTGATAAATTTACATGATCTTCAGGAATTGAAGACTGACTACATGGCAAAATCGTTTATATATAGAATTTTCCCCTTGTATATATCTTTGGTACTTGCACTCGGCGCATATTTGTTTTATGTCCCCTTGTATATATCTTCGGGAGAGGAGCTTGTTTGTCACGTAAAAATTCTCCCGTTTGCTTTACTTCTATGCAGTATTTATTATTTTTATTACAACTATTTAATTGATATTTTATTAAACTTGATAAACCCATAATACCGGATCTTTCAAGCAAGCATAGACTATTTTTGCTGTTGGAAGCATTCTGCAGTTTCTTATTTTTCTACAACGAACTTTTCTTTTAGTGTGAAACCGATGAAGGAGATGACAAAGACTGATCACTAAAGAAAATGAAATAAGAAATGAGCAAGTTGGAGAGAGAAAATTTAGGGCTAAAAAATATATATATCATAAATAATTTATTTCTCAAAGTCAATAATAAAGTAATTACATCCAATCTTCATCATTGATTAAAAAATGGTTGATACTTAGTGGTGACCTAATCCCATAATTTAAAAAAAAAAATAAGGGGAGAACGTACAATTGTTTTTTAAAGAATGACTCCTGATTAGTCGAGACTAAAGATTTTACAATCATCTCGTGACAATAAAATATTGCAAGGTTATACAATTGTATTTATTGTTTCTATTAGAGCTAGCCTTAATTACCCACTCTAGTCTCTGGCGAGTAGTAAATCCATACATGGGTCGAATCTCTATCTAGAGACTTTATTTTTTTAATTGAAAAATAAACAGAAGTAAATATCTCCCATATTAATAAGGATAAACTAAATATATATACATATTATATAATCGGAGAAACTTCGGTGACGAGTGTTTTGAGTAACATCTTTTTGTTTTTTTAAATTCGTTATTCTTCTTTTAACAAATTTTGTTTTGTCGTTTAGTTTGTGATTCTTTCAACCACTCAACTAAATCTGTTTTTTCATTTAGATTGTGTTTGAGTCAGCTGCGTTGCCACAACGCAGTTGTCCTATCCATAGATTTTTAAGAAAATTCTCCTAAAGTATATGGATAGAACAGAGTACAACTACCCCAAACACATTTTTAATTTTAGATATATTTCATCCTCTTAAAATGATGATCATCAATTTATTCTCAAAAGTTATTGAAACATTAATTTATCCTTATTTTCTATTGAAAACATTTGAGTTGACCCAAAAAAAAAAGTTATCCTCCAAAGAAAAAATAAGGGTAAGTTTGTAATATAAGTAGCATATTTATTGATTTTAATAGGGAAAACTAGTTTAATCTAAGACAAGTACATTTTTCTTTTGAAGTTAAATTAATTTTAAGATTTGAAAAGAATCAAATATGACCAAATAAGGGTAAGTTTGTAAACGAAAATTATAATTCTGAGTCTGTTTAGTTTGTAAGTCTTAAAGAGTTATACATCAAAACTCTTCTAGACACGAAGCATTCTGTAGTTTCTTATTTTTCCACAACAAACTTTTCTTGTAGTGTGAAGCCGATGAAAGAGATGACAAAGACTGATCACTAAAGAAAATGAAATAAGAAATGAGCAAGTCGGAGAGAGAAAATTTAGGGCTAAAAATATATATATCATAAATAATTTACTTCTCAAAGTCAATAATAAAGTAATTACATCCAATCTTCATCATTGATTAAAAAATGGTTGATACTTAGTGGTGACCTAATCCCATAATTTTTAAAAAAATAAGGGGAGAACGTACAATTTTTTTTTTTAAAGAATGACTCCCTGATTAGTCGAGACTAAAGATTTTACAATCATCTCGTGACAATAAAATATTGCAAGGTTAGACAATTGTATTTATTGTTTCTATTAGAGCTAGCCTTAATTACCCACTCTAGTCTTTGGCGAGTGGTAAATCCATACATGGGCCGAATCTCTATCTAGAGACTTTATTTTTTTAATTGAAAAATAAACAGAAGTAAACATCTCCCATATTAATAAGGATAAACTATATATATATACATATTATATGATCGGGGAAACTTCGGTGACAAGTGTTTTGAGTAACATCTTTTTGTTTTTTTAAATTCGTTGTTCTTCTTCCAACAAATTTTGTTTTGTCATTTAGTTTGTGATTCTTTCAACCACTCAACCAAATTTATTTTTTTATTTAGGTTGTGTTTGAGTTAGCTGCGTTGCCACAACGCAATTGCCCTATCCATATATTTTCAAGAAAATTCTCCTAAAAATATATGGATGGAACATAGCACAACTACCCCAAACGTATTTTTAATTTAAAATATACTTCATTCTCTTAAAATGACGATCATCAATTTATTCTCAAAAGTTATTGAAACATTAATTTATCCTTATTTTCTATTGAAAACATTTAGTTGACCCAAAAAAAAAAGTTATCCTCCAAAGAAAAAATAAGGGTAAGTTTGTTAACAAAAATTATAATTTTGAGTCAGTTTAGTTTGTAAGTCTTAAAGAGTTATATATCAAAACTCTTCTAGATTTGTATAGACTTGTAAGCATGTATGATAAATTACAACCATTTCACTTACTCTCTTATTTTTTTTCATAATACTAAATAACCTCTAGACACTAGCATTTTACAGTACTATCCTTATTTTTATACACATTTTTTTTCATATTGATTCTAAATTAAAAAATCATATAAATTGAAATTAAAATAAAAAAATTTAAATACTAAAAATAAAAAACTATAGATTTTGGCAATGCAAAAGTAATAATAAGATATTTTTCTTATCCCTTTTGTTAAATTTTTAAATATTTTTTTAATAATAAATATATATATTATAATCTCAAGATCAAATATCAAGTAATTGTCCCATTTGTCTCTCTTCTTCTTTAAATTTTTTGTGCTATAAGGATTATTGGATATTATGAAGACAATAAGAGGGTAAGTGGTAAGTAATATAAGTAGCATATTTATTGATTTTAATAGGGAAAACTAGTTTAATCTAAGACAAGTACATTTTTCTTTTGAAGTTAAATTAATTTTAAGATTTGAAAAGAATCAAATATGACCAAATAAACTTATACTTAATGACAAGAAAGACGAAAGAAAAACCAGTAAATATCAAATATACGCATGATATAGTTGATGATATTTAGAGATACAATTAATGTAAAATTTTATTGAGAGTGGAATTATAAAAAAAAAATTGTTAAAATAACAGTGAATTAATGGCCATCTCCAAAAAAGAAGAAAAATCATCTAATCTACTTCTGATTAGATTAGCGAAGAAGTGATATTTATTTCAAAATATGTCAGTTATACTTTGATGTAATTTTAAAAAGGGATAAAATTGTAACTCTATGACATGGTTTTCATAAGGATTTTTAAGGCGTGCCAATAGCATACTCTTTGTATTATTATTATTATTATTGTTTTTTTTTTTTGTCACTCTGTATAAATATCATTATTCATTATGAGTCAAGGGAGTTTATTCTATTTTAGTAGAATCCTCTAAACTTTGTTATATGCTACTTAGGACATCAATAACCAGTAAAATATTCTATCATTTTCACAACTCTTTTAAAAATGTCAACAAAAAATAAATTTTTTGACAAATCCTTCTTGCTATAAATTAGACCCCGCAATTCAAAAATCTTGCTAGTCTCGACGGTTAAGATCTTGGTATATTTAATAGAAAAAGTTTGGCTTTTTTTTGTTGATCTATTCTTCCTAGGAATTGTGCAAGCTCTTTAATTTGTCCATTTTGCTAGTGTGGAATTAGGATCAAATTCACTACAAATTTCTTTAATTTTGTAAACTAGCTGATCCGATACGGTTTTTAAAATCTATTTATTTCTTTATGCAGAAAGAGATTGCAAGTCAGGCAAGCACTCCAAAATGTACTTGGCCATTAAAATCGTAGGTAACTAACAAACCAGCATGTGTATTTTAATGATCAACCCAGACCAGTTAGAGAGTAATATATATGTTCAGCCTGCAGTGCCCGTTTCTAAATATCTGGTAGTATTAATGTATTCTTCAATGGCAGCTCTTCTTTGGGCTGACTGTCTGGCTCAATTTGTCATATGGACGATGATGGAATATTTAACAGAAGTATGGAAGATTAGCGTGGTGCACGCTGCTGGGATTGTCAATATCTTTTCAGGCCTTGTCCTCGTGTTGCAGTTGCCCATACAATATCTTGTGGACACCATCATTAGCAAATATTGGATGCTTGTGTTCTCCAGTCTTGCTTATAGTGTCGTAAGTTAATTATTTTCTCCTGTAGTAATACACAGAAATGTTTCAATCCAGAATTTGGATTTTGTTAAAGTCTAACCATGCATGTATAGCAGTAGCTTAAATCACAGACAAGACTCTGATCTGCAGGGCATCGGCTTATTGACAATGTCAACCCCACCTGTTCTAGCTGGGTTTGTGGGCACCTGCAGTGAATACAAGCCTGAATGCATCGTCGAGGAACACAAAATTCTCTTTTACGCAGCTTTAGGTCTATTAGCCTTCGCAAGTTCAAGCTGCTCGGTCGAATCCACAGAGTTTGCAGAAGAACAGGTTGAAATTGCAACAAATGAACATATTTCCCTGTCTTTAATCCAGCGGGAATTCTTTAAATTATTATTGTTCATGGTGCCAGTCGCTGCGATGATAGCAATTTCTTACATAAAGCCTTGGAATCTCAGATTTGGGGTTTCAGCAATTTGTACTGTAATAGCGACACTTCTTTTCTTAAGTGGCACATGTACTTATGAAAATAAGGAACCTGAAGGGAGTCCACTCACAAGTGTATTCAGAGTATTTGTAGCCTCTACTACCAAATTATTCTATAGGCTCCCGAGCGATGCCTCTGAGCTCTATGAGGGCAACGACACTGATGATTCCTTTTCTGACGGTGATGATTCCTCTTTTGTGCAACCAACTTGTGGCCTCGGGTGAAGTTTTGCACTCTCTCTATAGTGCTTACCATATCCGCCATTAATCGCACTTGACAACTAGAGATATTATATTTAATTAATTAATATTTTGCAGATGCCTAGACAAGGCTGCAGTTATATTACCGAACGGAACGATAAAGCAACAAGAGACAAACAGATGGAGACTATGCAGCGTTACAGAAGTTGAAGAAACAAAACGTCTTTTACGAATGATTCCGATTTGCTTAACCTTCATCATACCAGGGGTAGTTTCTTCAATTGGAAACACTTACTTTGTTGAGCAAGCAGACCTCTTAAACAAAAAAGTCGGAAACTTGAAGGCCACTACTGTAATACTCTTGCCGTACTATAACAATGTAAACAAAAGGGTCGGCAAAATGTACACAGGGTGTCTTCTCTTGTTTGCTTTAATGGGAAGGAAAAAGTATGCTCCTGTCGTGGGATTTGCAACATCAATGGTCGCAGCAATACTATGCTGTATAACAGCAGCAATGGTCGAGAATCGAAGGTTGGATGTTGCTAGAAGCCATGGTCTAATTGACAAGCCTGATGCTGAAATCCCCATGAGCCTTTTTTGGTTGCTGCCGCAGTTTTTTCTTCTGGGATGCTTTGATGGGATCCGTGAAAAAAGCATCGATGACTTCTTCACTGATCAGTGTCCTCGCTCACTGAGCAAATACGCGACACACTTTTCTACTGCTGTTACAGGACTAGGAGTTATTGGAGGTGTGCTATCTGTTTACCTTGTGGGAATCATCAGTGAATCGAAAGGGAAAGATAATTGGTTTCAGTTCACGCTCAATCACAGCCGTCTGGATAATTATTACTGGGTGTTGGCTGCATTCACAGCAGCCAATCTTGCTGTGTACATAATCTTGGCAATGTTGCTTCCTCTCCGAGATGCGAGTTCTGAATTGCTTGAAAACTTCCTTGAAGATGCATAAGGTCGTCATCAACAACTTGTCTGCTGATGTTGTTGATGTTTTGCTTGAGGGTTTGGTTTAATGCTCCTTGGCTTCAAGTTTTGATGTAAAACCAAACTTATGTGTCAACAATAACAACAAGATAATAAGGCATTAAGATAGAACTAAAGAATGCAAGTTTGAGAATTTCATTTAACAAGCATATTGTCGGTTTTTTTTTTCAATTAATGCACAGCCTGCTGAATTACAGTTAAATGGAATAATAAATATATTCATTTTGTTGCGTCGAGTTTCGAGTTTTGATGAAAATGTCCATTTACACGGTCTCATCCTTTAAATATTATTTTTATTTGAGTTGGACTATTTACACTCCTCTAAAATTCTTTTAAAATTCCCTTTTAAATTATACTAAACCTAATGCCAAAATTACTCTTATTTCTAAATAAACACATTTAATTTGTGAATTTTTTAATTTTTTTTCTTACTTCTCACAAATGAAATTTTTATCGGTGATAAACTTCTTGATAAAAATCAATGAATCAAATAAATTATCCATAAGATTATGATGCAAAAAGTCAGATAATTTTATCAGAATGTGTTTTATTTATTATCAATAGATTGTCTTATTAATTGACGAAAAATTTATAGATAATTTGAGGAAAAAAATTACATGTGTGAGTGTGATAGTATAGAAAATATAATTTTTTTAAAAGAGAAAAAATATAAAAGTTTAAAGTGAGATAAAATAGATGTGAGATGTATTAAATTATTTGTCTTAAAATATAATTATAATAGAAGAGGGATTTTAAAAGAATTATGGAAGAGTGCCAATAGTCCAACTCTTTTTAATTTTCTTTTTGGGAGCTCCATAGTAGAATATATATCATTTGGGGCATATATATTTAATTTTGGAGTTATAGTAATAACAAATAAATATATGTGTACGAGCTGAGGCTTGGCTGCTTGATTTGGCTAAAAATTGAGGCTCAAAATGGCCTCGATCTTATGACTACAAAACAAATAATAATAACAATAATAATTTTAAAAAAATACAAGGATTGCCCGGTTGCCCTGACTTGTGAGATGAGAAATCTTAAAAGTTAAAAACTGTGAAGTCTTGAACTATGAAATCTTTTGCTCAGCAGAAGCAACAACATTTGGCATCATCCTCGAAAGGCCCATCAGTTTCTTCAAATTCAGTCTCTTCAAGATTTTCCAACCTCGAATCTCTGAAAGCATACAATATTGCAACAACAATGAACAAAACAAGATTAGCAGCAGTAAGTGCAGCCAATACCCAGTAATAATTATCCAAACGACTCTTATTAAGCGTGTCTTGAAACCAATTCTGCTTCCCTTTCCGTTCACTAATGATTCCCACAAGGTAAACAGACAGGACACCACCCATAGTTCCTAATCCTAAAGTACCGCTGAAAATATGTGCCACATACTTAAACAATAAGGGAGGAAACTGATCAGTGAAGAAGCACGCAATGCTTACTTCACAAACCCCATCAAAGCCTCCGAGGAGTAAAAACTGTGGGAGCAACCAAAACATGCTCATAGGGATTTTATCTAGGGTTGGCAGAAAAGCCCGGGCCGGCCCAGGCCCGTGCTGGCCCGGCCCAGGCCCGCGGGCTTTAAGCCCGGCCCGCGGCTTGAAATTATGGATAAGGGCTTACCCTTGACAAAGCCCATAACATACGGGCTCAGTCAAGGGCCTAAATAAAAAGCCCGGGCTTTATAATAAATAATATTTATATATTTTTTTAAAAAATTATATAATATAATAATGATAATAAATTATAAAATTGAAATAAAAAACTCATTCCCGTAACAAAATCCCTCATTCTCGTGATAAAATCAATATAATAATAATTATGTATTGGATAATTATGTTTTAAAAATTTATAATTTTATTAAAAAAAATTTTATTAAAAATTTGTAAAAGTATAGGCCCGGCCCGCCCAAAGCCCGCCCAATTTGGATGGGCTTTGAAAGGGCCTGGACATTTTAACCATGATATGGGCCCAGGCCCTTAAATTGCCAACCCTAATTTTATCATCAGGCTTGTCAATTAAACCGTGGTTTCTAATAACATCTAGCCTTCGAGTCTCCACTTTTGCTGCTGTTATGCAGCATAGTATTGCTAGAACCATTGACGTTGCAAATCCAATGGCAGGAGCATATTTTTTGCTTTGCGATTCACCAAAGGAGTTGAGAAACTTTGCATAGAGGTTAGTGAATTGTGTCCTTGCTATATCATAAAACAATAAGAGTATTGGAAGAGGGACGCTTAATTTTCCAACTTTTCGGTTTAAATGGTCTGCCTGCTCAAGAAAGTAAGTTAACCCAATAGAAGAAACTACTCCTGGTATGATGAAGGTTAAGCAAATTGGAATCATTCGTAAAAGACCTTTTGTTTCTTCAATTTCTGCGACTCTGCATAGTGTCCATCTGTTTCCTTCTTGCTGCTCTAGCGTCTTGTCCGGTAATATAATTGCAGCCTTGTCTAGGCACCTGTAAAATCCAAATATAAAGATACTAGTTGTCGAGTATATCTGCGTGGATGGTAAACACTGGAGAGAGCACGAACCTGAGGCTGCGAGTATGCTGCACAGCATAAATCTCATCAACATTATCTCTCTCATAGAGCTCAGAGCCATTCCTTGGGATCCTATAAAACAATTTGAGTGCAGAGGCTACAAAGACTCTGAAGACAGTTGTGAGTGGACTCCCTAGGGGTTTCCTACGTCTATAAGAACAAGAGCCACTTAAGAAAACAAGTGTTGCTACCACAGTAAATATTGCTGGAATCCCAAATCTGATTTTCCAAGGCTTTATGTAAGGAAATGCTATAAGTGCAATTATAGGAACTAAGACCACCCCGCAGAAGCTGAAGAAAAACAGCTTGGCGGAACGCATGGAAACTTGTTCTGCTCTCGAATCTGTCATTTGATCTGCCATGAACCCTCCAATTGAGACCAAGTGACCTGACATTCCAAAGGCTATCAGACCTAAAGCTGTGTAAAAGAGAATTTTCTGTCCCTCGCCGATGCATTCAGGCTTGTATTCACTGCAGGTGCCCATAGCCCCGGCTAATACAGGTGGTGTTGACATTGTCAAGAATCCCATACCCTGCAAAACAGAGTTGTTTGTGATCTAAGCTACTGCTATAATTAGGGCACGCTTGTAATAGTTGTGATTCAGCTTGATTTTGAAAGCGCTATAAGAGGAACTATCTTACAGCACTATAAGCAAGACTGGAGACCAAAAGCATCCAATAGTTACTGATGATAGTATCAACGAGATATTGTATAGCTAAAGGCAGCATGAGGACAGTGCCCCAAAAGAAATTGACAATGGCAGCAGCACGCACTAAGCTGATCTTCCATACGTTTGTTAAGTATGTCATCATCACCCACATTGCATAGGCAGCAAAAATATCAGCCCAAAAAAGAACTGCAATTGAAGAGAACAACAAGAAATTGAGAAACAAGCAAAGATATTATAAACATCGGGTTTATTATATAATAAAATACACTAGTTAGTTTATTACATGTGATTCGGCCAATGGAGGAAAGCATTTCTAAGTTATAGTTTCACTCGCACTATCTTTCTGCAAAAAGAAAGTGAAAAGTTACAGAAAACCCAGATGAGTTCAAGAAATTGTTAAAAGGAAAATGGACAAAGAGCTTACACAATTTAAAGGAAAAATGCAAATAACTGAACCTCAAAAGAGAAAAAAGAAATAATGAAGTGGGCCCGTTGAGACTTGGAAAGATTTTGGGAATGCAGGGTCTAATTTATGGGCATGAATGATGTCAATAAAGAAGCATCCCAGAAAAGCGTGATGTGGTTAAGAGCGATGTCGAAACAATCTCTTGGTTGAAATTCTGCTCTGCCAAGCTTTTTCAAAGGAAGATCCGAGTTTCCCATCTCCCGTTTATGTGCATATCTCTAATAAGAAAGACATTTGTGAGATGCTCATCATATGTGCTTTGGATTTTATGAAGTAAACCAATTGACTTGGATATTAAGCGAAAGCCAATCTAGGGGCAATGTGCAATGTATTCACACGGCTGCTAGCATGGCTAAATTCATTTTTGCTAGTTTAATTATTATTATGATTATTTTTCTTAATCATTACATGAAAGCAATCCCTGGAGAGAAGAAAGCTGACCATACCGCGTTTTTTTCCCCATCATTTTTCCTGTTTGGGATTGCAAAAGTCCATAATAATTGAATTTGGTAATGGGTATTTTGGTATACGATATCTCCCTTCTTTGCTGAATAACTGCTAGGCTTTGACGTTGACTTGGAAGAATTCAAAACCCATGTCGTGCGAAGAACATGTATCAAAATTATGATTCGAAAATGCAAGCATGTTGCTATCAATCCCACGACATCTATTTTAAATTTTTTTACTAGTGAATGAGGGAATGTATAGGCGCAATGGCCGGTGAATGGAATTGTGAAGTCAAAAAAATAACACACAGCCGCACTTTTGCAGCAGAAATGTAAGAAACGAACTTCCATTAGTTGACAATATACATCAATTATCAGTGTGCTTGCAAGTTTTTGTACTTTGTAGCACATCCCTTGAACGTTCCTCCTAAGATTCTCTCAAGCCCTCACACATACGACTTTAAGCGGAGAAGGAAAGAAAAGGATGATCCTGCTGCCCCAAAATGCAACCCTATTTTATATGGGCAGAGATAAGTAGTCGCCCTACCTTCAAGGTGGACTACAAATTAAGTCTAAAATCTAACTCAGGTTTCTTCATTCAATTCAACAAGAGCTTTATTTTAAAAATTCTCAGAATTTGATGAATATGAAACAATACCACTACAAAGTCTTGTACAGCATTTGTATCCAACAATACACACACAAGTCCCCAAATGATCACAAAACGCAAACTACCCCAGAAAGATTTGAACTCTCCCACACTTCGATGCCCTCAACGTCCTCTCTACTGACGAACAATCTATTCCCCCCGGCATCGATTCTACTAATTGCACCCCTACCCGAATCTTCTACTCTATCCACAAAATTTCTTCTAAACAATCCCTCACTACAACTTCCATTTCTTCCCTCTCGAACTCTTGACCAAACTTCTAAGCTGCCCCCTCTCCCCACAAACACTTGATTTTTGTAACAATGTATCAACTTGTTTTCCCCATTATTATTACCGTTACTGCTAATCATGCTGGGATTCTTGTCCTCCATATATACCCACGGATCTTCCCCTAAATTACGTAAGTCTGCCATCGCTATATCCCCCGACTTGGAACAGATTTTAAACAAAGTCAATTCGTCAACGTCCACGTCCACGTCCGCGAACGAGTCACCGAACCTAGCGCTTCGTCCCGAGCCTGGCTCGTTTGTTTCCCAAACCACCTCTCCCGACCGCGGGTCCCACATTCGGACGTAGCCGGAATAACCGAACGCCCCCCACGCGATGGCGCTTCCGAGTACCACCCCTGTGGCTGGGATCCACGTGAGCTTTCCGACCGCCATGTTCTTTGACGAGGCTCCCGATTGCCTGCCGAGCTCCGACGAGATCTGGAGCGTTGACTTGTCGATCAAGAGGACGCTGTTCTCTTTGTGCGGGCAGACGAACGACGAGAACACTGTGGTTGGCGAGTCGGCGATGGCGGTGACGGTGGCTCTGTAGATTCGCGGATCGCTTGGATCCGTCCAGTGAGCTGACGCCACGTGGCGAGAGCTGGAGAGGTCGTAGAAGTGGATGCCCGAGGAGTAATCGGAGCCGACGGCGGCCACGTCGGACCAAACGTGGCGGATCGAGGTGATGTTGTCGAGATGCGTACGGACGGTGACGGAGTGGGAGAGGTTCCAATCGTAGACGGATATCTGGCCGCCGTGTGCTATCCAAAGAGATCCGTCATCGGAAGAGGCTGTAAAGGTGGAGGGAAGTGCGTCGGCTGCGGGACGCACAGTGGAGACGATTGAGGCGTCGATGCCTTGGAGCGGCGGTGGAGACATCGCCGATTTTAGCTGCGAATCGATGCCGTAGTAGAGGGCCTCATCGGCGAGTTCTTGTTTGGAGAATCGGGAGGCAGTTGAAGGGAGACGATTGGACCGGAGCAGAGAGAGAAGAACAGAGAAGACGTCCGGGTCTCGGTCAATGAAAATCGGGTTCGGTTCGTCGCTTTGGCGGTTCGAAAGAGCATACAAGAGCGAATCTGGACCGCCCGATTGGATCGTTGATAGGGTTGTTTCGAAGAGTTTGCCTCCGACGTTGAGCTTAACACGGTCGCCGTGTTGACGGTCAGGGGAATGATCGGAATTTACGTTGTCCATTTCTAGGAGACGGCGGCGTGTTCGTAAGGACGTTTAAGACAGAGTGTAACGGGGAAGGAGGAGGAAGGTTTTTGGTTAATTGACGGTAATGCCCTTCTTTATATAGGTGAGCCGGTGAACTTGTAGCTATGTTGCTTAATTTGAGGCTGCGCGCCAGGAATGTAACGAAATTCATACTCTGCATTATCCGCACAGATTTATTTTAATTTTTTAATTTAAAAAAAAATGCCGGCTTATATATACAGTAGGGGTGTTCAGAATCCAATATGATTCGCTTGATTTGTCCAATCTGCTTAATTCGATCCATATAAATTTGATTTATGAATTGGTGAATTAGATATGGATTGAAAATTTAAAAATCCGCAGTCGATGGATTGAATATGGATTTAGTTCTGTAAATCCACAGAAATTCGTGAATCCGCAATATATATAATTAAAAAATTATTATAAATATAATTAAAAAAATTATAAATGTGACATTATATAGTTACATAAGCATTATAACATATCTTAGGCATTACCCAATAATAATATAAAATGAAAAATAATTAAATAATCAAATATACAAATATAACTTGTAAAAATTGTAAAACAAAATAAAAGTAAAGTCACACGCACTAGCAAAAGCAAAGTACCATAATGTCAAGTCACCAACAATTTGTAAAGTCACCCAAGAACAAAGTAACATGACACCAAGTTATCAACAATTTGCAAATAAAAAATCCTAAGCTTCCTCGTCGTCATACACACTAGCAACACTCAATACTGGTTGGATACACTCTCGACATGGATTTGAAGGACATCGGCCGTGCGATTCCGACGAGAGCAAGCCATCTTCTTTCCCAAGTCCATCGAGCCACTTCACATTCACTGGTTCCAGCTGAACAATTTCACTATCACAACCTTCAAGATCGCCACCCGTACGGCTTCTCCTGGTTCCCATCGTGGACGACTCCGTAATCACCACTTTTCGACAGGCGCAATAGTCCCGGTGAAGGATCAGACTGTGTTTGGTTTCCGAAACTTCTTCATTTCAATTAATTGTGGCTTTATTTGAACAATTAATTTCGGTGTTATATTAACGTATTATTGTAACTTTATTTGAACAATTAAGCTTGGTGTATTATATTTTGAAATTTTGAACGTATTATTGTAGTTTTATTTGAATGATTAGTCTCGATGTGTTATATTTTAAAACTTTAAATGTATTATTTTAGCTTTATTTAAATAATTTATTTATTTAAATTTTATTCAATTTTAAATTTAATTGGTAGCAAAATTATTTTTATATTAGATTTTTTTATTTCATTAGTTGGAGAGAAATAAAAAATTTTAATTTGAAAACTAATGCGTAAAATGGTGTATTGGATATGGATTGAGTCAAATGTGCATCCGATCCGCAGACGTATGGATTGGATTTGGATTGAATTTTATCAATCCGTGGATTAGATTAGATTGAAAAATTATAATCCGCAAAATCATGGATCGGATATGCATTAATGTTCAATCGGTAAAATCCGATCCGCGAACACCCTTAATATACAATAACCAGAATTTTGAGGTAACGGGGCAAATTTTTTAAGTTTTTGAGACAAAAATAAAGACAAACAATTAGATATTCCAATTCTAGCATAAATTATCAACATATTAAATTTATAGACATTATAACATATTTTAAATTAAATTTATTGTGTTTTCTCTTGGTTTAACAAATTGAAATCACACCCCTTTAATGTAATTATCCCACATTCATTGTATAAAATGAATATGAGTGGGGTTATTTGAATTCACCGATTTCTTTTCTACAATTTCTTTTTATTTAAGAATTTTATTATCTAAATAATTTTTGAAAAAATTACTTAAATGTATTCTTTCTTCTATTTTTCTTCTCAATTTCACAAATTATCATTAATTCATTTAGATATATTCTTTTAACTACAAATAATTGATATCATTAGGTATAGAGGAACAAAACCCACCATTTAAAAATGAATATAAAAAAAAATTATTAATCATGAAAGTTAATGAATATTAATAGATTAATTTTACCAAATTTAAAAGTTAATGAATATAAAAAAAATTCTTATATATAAAAAGCATGAAATATAGATCATGATGTATTAAGAAAAGTTAAAAAAAATAATTCAAAAGAGAGATAAATCGAATATTTAGTTTGTAGAATATGAAAGTAGAAAGAGAATATACAATTGTAAAATAAAAAGAGAAACTGATTAGTGAAGAGTAATTTTGAGAATTTTTAATTTTTAATAATGAATTTATTTTTAAAATAAGTGTAAAGAGGAATTTTGTGGGTTCAAATAGCTCCACCCATAAAATATAACGGGATATTTATGAATTACATAAAATCAATGGTTATTATTATTATTTTTTTGTAGTTAGGGGTAATTAACTATTTGCCATTAACAAATTAAACTTTGGCTGTCGCAAAGACAAATTTGACCTTTTTTTCACCCTCTTAGTAGTGGGTACCGTCATTTTAACTAAAGTGCTATATTCCTAATTACATCCTAATCCTAATTACATACTAACTCATACAAACACATATACATATACATATACATACATACATACATACATACATACATACATACATACATACATACATAGATTCAATTGAAGGATTTTTTAAAGTGCGTTTGAGATTAAGGTGTTATATCTTTTAAGCTACAGCTGTTGTGGAAAAAAAATTATAATTATGAAACAAAAGTTAGTAATATATAGTAAATATAAATTTTAAATAATAATTTTGATGAAATTATTAAAGATATAATATGTTTTTCATTATACAAGTAAAAAATCATATCAACATAGTTTACAAGGTACAACAACTAATGTTTACCAAATACTTTAGTACTATAACTTTTAAGTTACAGCTGCTCAACCTCAATTCCAAACACACTCTTAGTTTATTAAACTAAGTGATAAGTGAAAAAAAAATGCATATTTTAATATACTGAGAAAATACATTGTATTATAGTATGTGTTTTTTTTAGCTTGTCACCATATATATATATATATATAGTATAAATATATTTTTTAGCCATTTACTTCTCTTCTTATTTAAACGAGAGGTCAATCAAATAAAGTTACTTGAAAACCACTCAGTCATTCCCTTAATTCTTAAAGGCCAAATGCTTTCAAACTAAACAAGATGATAATTAAAATAAATACACTAGTGATTAGTGAGACTCAAACTTAGGACTTATTTTCTTTAGAAGCTACTCATATTAAAGTTAGAGACATGCAAAAAGACAAAAAATACAGGCTCCAATATAATTTATTTTGTCTTTTATTTTATTCAGTTTTTGTTCTTTTATCTTTAATTTATCCATAATTTTAATATGGTTAAGAATCTCCAATCAAAAGCTCTATATTCCCCCCTCCTTCTCTCCCCCTCTCTTTACCCACTTGCACATAAAAAATCTTTTTTTTTAGTGATAACAATATATAGATTTAATATAATTTGTGATTTATTATGACTTTATGTACATATATATTCATATTTCAACTCATAAATATATATTGAGACTAATATAGAAATTTATTTTTTATATAGAGGGAAAGAGTCCTATGAAAATTTAAAGGGAAATTTTCCCATTTGACCACTTTCCAATTTTTAATATAAAAAAAGACCTCACTTCAATTTTTCTTACAATAACAACCACTTACAAAACTTTGAGACCAAACTACCCCTAAATTTTCAAAACAAAACACACAAACATTTCGCCCAATATTCACCTAAAAACATTGCACGAAATATGCCCACACAAAGTTCCTTCACTTCCGGTGTTTCTTGAGTTTCGCCGAGTTCCTTTACTTCAGGCAACGATTTCATTCACTTCTAGTGGCGTGTGTGAGTTATTTTGCTTCCAACAAGATTCTTTACATACGGTTTTCGTGGCTTAGGTACTTTCTTTATTTTTTTCATGAATTTAGAATATTTTTTTGTTAAAATTGCCTGCTTTGTTCATCATTGATCATAGTTAATCACAAGGATGTGTATTCGGTATGAAAATATGAGAGTTTTTTTTAAGATTAAGATATCTAATAAATGGCACACCAAGTGTTTGTTTAAATGTCTTTAAGAGATTATTGATCTAACCTTAGAATTATTTTGAGGTTAAAAAGAAGATTGGTGTGTCGGACAATCAAGAATGTGGATGGTTGCCTGTTTTGCCTAAAATTTGGCCATGTCAAGCTTGGGCAAGGCGGGCGGGTTCTCCCCATCACCCAACCAAATGGCCATGCATGGTGTGGGAGGCTAAGCAACGCGGGCGACACGCTTGCGTCGCTCAGCCATTTAAATAAGTGACAACATGATTTGGTTGGGTGATACATATTGTCGCCCATGTACTTGCGTCACCCACTTTCTAGGTGACAATAATTGAATCTAAGCAACAAAATTGTGTCGCCCATGTATCGGGCGACGTAGGTACATGGGCGACAACAACTGAATTTATTGTTTCAATTTTGTTTTTTTCTTTAAAATATTTATGCTAATGTTGTCCTAATTTATTGTTTAGATATGTCTGACAAGCAGATGCATCTCTGATCACTGAAGATACCAATCGATAATCATTTCCTTGGTTGTGTTTCAAATTTAATGAGATTTACTTTTGTCACTATGCATATACAGACTAAGTTAACTGATACTCAATTTGGACTATTCAAAAAGTCAATTTTTGGACATTTTCTGGCCATAGGGGATCCTAATTTTAACGGCAATCTTGTACACTATTTGTTGCTCAGACTAGTCGTAAAACCTATCTTTAACTATTGTGGAGATTTGCTTAGGAAGAAGATTGTTATGGATATCTTTATGGATGAGATTATGTAAAAAGACATATTATTAAACACATACTATTAATTCGTCTTATTTTATATTTTTATTGTCAAATGATATTTTCAACAGCCACCAAAATTGAGCAATATGCAACTCTCTGAAAAATTGGGCGACACAATCTCTCGCTCAGGTGACACAGCCTGTCACATGATTTTCCCGAGACTTACATAATGCTTAACTAAACCAAGCAATAGACAGCTCTCTGGAAAATCGCGCGACACAACCTGTTATATGTTTCTGCATGTATATTATCTACATCTGTATTGACAACATTGTCATCAATAGGATCCTTATGGGAGCGGAATGGGGAGTTGTGTTCAAAGGCTGAAGTTTGAATTGATGGCATTAAAGGAAGCTTTAACGGAACTTTAGGAGTTGTCGTCACATAATTAGAAGTGCATCCATAATTGATTGGATCAAAGTTCATACGCATAATCACTCTCACTATTTCATCATCCACTATGTCTATAGGCAGTGAATCAATGGGTTGCGTCAGATGAATTGATTTCACATTTGTCTTTACTGTGAGGGAATACTCATATGAACTTTTCTTCAGAATTACATATAACATTGCAATAAATTGTTCAAATGTTGCATCATTTTAGAAACAAAATGCAGTAACTTTTCCATTCTCATACTCCATACGACCATCCTCCAAAGTCTCCCACGCTCCATCAAAATATATCTTAAGAACTACTGACTTCATTAACCTGATGCAAAATAATAATACTATTTTATTAAAAACACTGCAAACAATAATATTACTATATTAAATAAATAACTAATTATAAACAAATTTGGGTGATCCAGGTGACAACACTATTGCCCAAGCGACAATATTGTATATTAATACATCACTCGGGTGATGAATACCAAAATTCAGGCGACATGTACTTATCGCCCAGGCGACAAGTCATTCTAAGCTTGGGCGATAGGTACTTGTCGCTTGGATTCTGGGTTTAGTCGTTAACATCGTTCAAAACTCATTTTCGTCAAATTTTGCCGAAAATTTACTCATTTATAAACTTATGATCTCATATTTACCATTTAATGTACTCACATTGTAATAAAATGAGCAACTGATCTTTCGTATAAACCCAACCAAAAAAATAAGAGATAAAGATTGAAGAAATACTAACCTTAAATTCTTATTATTCTTTAGTTTGTTGCTTGATTTTGTCTTCAATACTTGGATAAATATATTAATTTGATGAACGTGAGATAAATAAAAAGGAGGTTGAGTGATAGTTGAATAATGTGGGAAATGTAAAATGAGGAGTGTTTTGATGTTGTGTGTAGATGTTCGGCTGTTGCTTGGGAGCTTAATAATATTGGGCGAAATGTTTGTGTGTTTTATTTTGAGAATTTAGGGGTAGTTTAGTCCCAAAACTTTGTAAGTAGTTGCTATTGTAAGAAAAATTGAATTGAGATATTTTTTTATATTAAAAGTTGGAAAGTGGTCTAATGGAAAATTTTTCCAAATTTAAACCGATGACCTCGATACCATTGAGAGCTGTAAACCTAGTGACAATTAATATCTAAATTTAAACCATGCCAAATATCATTACTTTATTATGGACCTAATATTTATTAAAATACAAATGTTGTGATAATGATGTTTGATATTATGCTATTGGACATAACTTGGTAGGTCCTGAATGCTCAAACTCATACTGAACGTTCAATCATTATCCTTTTGGAGGCGATATAACAAGGTGGCTACAAATTCAGTTTTTGTTCTTCAGTGAACAATGAACTAGGCAAAGATGATTCTAATAGTGCCAATGACAATTTGCCAATGATAATTTGATTATAACAGTGACTTGTGCTTTTCATTGATATTATTATCTTTACTATTTAATAGATAAATAAAAAAATCACGTGACATTTTTGATAATTTAAAATGAAATAATAAAAATAAATAAATTTAGTCTAATGATAGATGGTACATGTATATCATCAAAGGAATTGAACTATTAAAGTAACCCATGGTTTTATGAGCCCATTGGATACATCAAAAGGCCCCCTTCAATTGGGCTTGGACCATTTCTAGGAGTGCACCCTTGAAATTAAAACATTGAGTGGGATTATTGGCACTCCTTTAAATATCTTTCAACACCTCTTTTCTTTATTAATCCCATTAAAATATTTAAAAACATTATAAAATTCTTTTAACACCCCTTTAATGACAAAAATACCCTTAATTTAAATTTATTAGTATAAACCCCATTGTTTAATTTTTGATCCCTTGATTGTGGATAAAATTTAATTTTTGATCCCTTGTTTAATTTATTAGTATAAAATTATCTAATATTGTCATTGACTAGCTAGATCAATTATTTCTTGTGTGGTAACTTCAAACACCAAATCCTTAAAAACATTTATATTAGTTTCGTATGGTGTTGCCCAACCTTCTACACATGGTTCATGATACTTGATCCAACCATTCGCAATAGGAGGAATAGGTGAAGCTGGAAGCATGAACATCAGTAGAAAAAAGGCATAGAAAAATTAGTCCATTAATAAAGATATTGTAGCATAATTTGAATTTCCAAAGTTTAACATGTCTTTATGAAATGACTTCTATTAACAAATATAATAACAATGATTTTATGTGAAGAGCATGATAATGGAACAAATCTAAGAGGAATGAATGATTTTATGTCAATGATAAATTGATAATAGCAATGATTCTATTAACAAATCTAATAAGCAATAAGGAATTTTTAAGGGGAAAAAATTATTTAATTTTGAGTGAGAGTTTAATTCGAAATTATCTTATTATGTAATTTTAATAAAAATTAAAATTATAAAATAATTAAGTGGGTGTTAAGAGGTATTTAGAGGGGTGCTAATAGTCCCACTCTAAAACTTTAATCATTACAGAACGTATGGACAATTGGACTCACTCTCCTGGTTTTTCTTTTACCCCTTCCGATTTATCGCTTTGATTTATTTTTCCAATTGTTTGATTTCAGTTCACCCATCTTTGACAATCTGAATTTGTTTGTTGAGAGAAAAATAATAATCAAGAATCAGCGAACGAAGCATAAGATGATGGTATGTCTCCTTCGCAATGAATATCCATAGCTTCAGCTGCTCAGTGGGGATTCTGTCAGAAGGCAACTTGCTAAATTGCTGCTGCTAACATGTTCACGGCTGGTCCCATTGACAGCAATGATGCTACAATAATAAACAATGCACTGACTTAATTTTATTAATTATGTACATGGGCATTTTGGGTCCAATAATACCAAATTCTTTTCATTTGTCCAATACAATTTTCAGCTTTGGGGCCTGTGTACGATCTGTGATTTCCCCACCAAAGCCGATGAAGAGTAATTCAATTGCAATTTTTTTATTTTCATCTAATTTTGTGCCTTGGTAAATCATATTATATTCTGAAATCTGAATGAAATGATTGAATTGATATGTGCCCCCAATAGGACTCTCCATTCTCTGATGAATTAATTATGTACTGAATAAGTGCATTGACCATCTACCACCGAAGATTTTTCCTACATTATGGGTGGACATTATGGGTGGGGGGGGGGGGGGGACTCTCAAATCTATTTTTGAACCTTTTTTTTTCTCTTTACTCTGTACACTCGAATTTTTTTTAAATTTTTTTATCCTATTACTATATTTATATTTATTTAGGTTGTTTAAATTAAAAGGTATAATAATTATTTATGAAAATTAAGAGTTTATGTTATCATTTATGAAATTAGGGAATCTGTATGACTATTTAATTAAACTTTAAGTCGTGTGTGGCTTTTTTCTCAAATTAATATTAATTTAAAATTAAAAAATAAATATTTACCAGCAACTTGTAAGCTACCTGCTACCTTTTCATTAATTATTTAATTATCTATTATATTAAATAAATGATTGAGATTAAGATACTCAAAATTAATAGTCTAAGTTAATACCACTATCTATGCTGTAAAAATAAATACTGCATCATAAAGAAACCCTAATATTTTTATTCTTCATTCATCATTTCGTTGACACAATTAAAAATGGGATGTGCTTGCATTTACAGCCTCTCCAAATACCCCGTTAAATTCTCTCTCTGTAGGCAAGAAAGTACACTTTTAAATGAATAATCTGTGCGCTAGCAATGCGGAGACTGAAACTCAACTAAGCGATTAACGCATGGATAATCGATTTAATTCGGGATTACCCAGCTTTGCCGTGGGATCAAAGCCAAATGTAAAAATTGGCAGAGGGAACGAAAAAGATAAAACCATGTGTAACCCACGTGCCATTTATTGAGAACTCAACGCCTCAACCAATATAAAATTGCCAGATGGAACATAAACGATAAAACACTGAGTGACCCACGTGCCATTCGGTGAAACTCAAAGCCATATAATAAATAGAAATTAATGTGCCTGCATGAGAGTATCCAGCTGGTTTAATTTATTAGGGTTACCAATTTTTTGGTCCTAATCTTGCCAGTTCATGAAGATGACGAGTCGTTAGGCTTTCTAAAGTCCTTAGAGATCAGCTATCGACAAAAAAATTTACTTTCCATGCGGGCATAGTTTATTTTTTTACTTTTAGGTGAAAGTAGGACGTAACTTGTGAACATTATATGTTTCATATTTTCATAATTAAAACTACAAAACTTAATTTGAAGGTTACTTAATTGAATACTATTAAAATTATAATTTTACACAATTCAAATTTCAAATACAACAAATTAACACAGAAACAACAACAACAACAACTAGTGAAAATAAAATTTAAAATGTATTAGATTAAAAATAAAACTTCAAATTTCAAAGTTTGAAATTAAAAATTCGAATAATATAATTTTCAAAAGAATATTTAAAACTTTTACTTTTCTAATATATAATTAAAAATTGGGTTGGCTATCTTACAGATGCCACAAGGCATGAAACTTTCACAAAATAAAACCGTGTGCCCTACAGCCTTCTTACGTTAGCATTCTCTGTTCAAGGGACTGTACCTTACGGCATCTGCTACAAATTATTTAATTTGAAGGGCATTGGTGGGCCCATATTAATACAGCGTCGTTTCCTTCTATTGGACCTGGCACTATTGGCCTCCTGCCTATGTGATACATACTTTAAAAGGATAATGATGATTATGATGATTGAAGTACATGAGCCACTAAATCAAATGGAATATCCTAATAAACAATCTGATTATATTAACCGAGAAATTGGCTGAAAATATTTTTTTATTTTCTAAAAAAAATCTCAATATTGCATTTATCAAATATTGAATTATCATTCAGACAGGCAACCACAAAAATTAAAGTTTGTTTTCTTCCAAACAGTTGAACCATATGTAGGTGCCATAACTCACGAGGATAAGCAATCTTGATCACATGAATGGCATCCGTTCAAAAGGAACCATTTACATTTTTGACAATGAAGTGACACTTTTTCCATTCATGCATAAATGATCAGCTTGATTATAAGATCTCTCTCTGCCTAAGCCCTAAAGCCATATCAATTGTCTTTTCTATATATTATATTCTCCCGCAATACGATATTAATACAGGTCACAAGAATTATATATAATTTTTCTTTAACGAGCACATCTTCATTCTATGAAGTATATATACTATGGCAAAAATAACTAAAATTTTCTTACGTTTTCATCTCTTTGTTTTTTTGTCTTTTTCACAAGGCAATAATAAAACATAGCAAATGTCAATGTGTGACTATACGTCATTTAATTAGAAGTAAAAATTCCCCCACGTGTCACATCTAACATTAATTATATAACCACATAGCCACCATGGTAAATATATGACTCTGCTAAAGATTTTACTAACTAGCACGTACATGTAAGTCTTAAACTTTTACGTCAGCTATATTAAGTTTAGATATAAATTCATGGGTAGTTCAAAAGCAATAATTTGTGACAATTAAAAAGGCAGGCATTAATTGGCCTACGTATATAGCAGGAGTTAAAACCATTTGTACACGCTAAACTAGCTAGATAGAACTATACAATATACGTAATGGTTAAATATTTTATAATCATAAACATAATCACCACCAAATTTTATTGGTTTTTGTCATAAAGTTTAAAACATATGAAAAACAATAGAGCTTAGATTAATCATAAGCTTTTCCGTTTCAATCTTCAATCTCTTGAATCTTAAGCCTTTTCCTTTTCCTTTTCCTTTTCCTTTTCCTTCTTCGATGGAACGCGGCCATCAGTACCTGCAAGAATGGAGTACTTATCTTTCCTCGTCAAATTGGTGCACTCAAACCCTAATGTACCAGCAAGCACCCTTTGAATGTAATTAGCAACTTCGATGGCTGATTTGCCGCCTTTCACTGTCAGCTCCGGCGGCAGCTGATTCAAGAATGTGATCTCATAAGTTGGCCTTGGATTCATGAACACATAGTAAGGATCCAACAATTTGTGCCCACGTACTGTGGTTCCATGAAACACACTTTGCTTAGTGTTGATAGCAACCGGCACAATTCTATCCGTAAGCTCAGCAAAAAGTGCACTGAATCGTAAAAGAAAAGGCTCCCTGCAGGTTGTTCCCTCGGGGCAGATCACCAAGTCACCTTCTTCAAGCAATTGCTTGATGTGAGCTGCATCTTTCTCTCTTTCCCTTGACAAGGCAACAGCTTTAATGGGTGAAATTATTTCAGTGAACTTGCTAATACTATATGTGACACAACTAATTTTTCGTCCTAGGGCAACGGCTGTGACCACAGGGTCTAAAACAGTGCGATGGTTGCATATAAAAAGGACACCACTTTGGCCATTTTTGGGTGCTGGTGGTGGGGTACCCTTAACGATAACCTTGATGCCCAAAAGCTTGTAGTTGTACCAAGCCAATCGTTCCGGCAAAGGGATGTTTGTATAGACTCTGAGAATTGATAATAGGATACCAATTGGCATCCAAAGGAAGGTCAGAAGAGCAACAAGTGGAGTTGGTCTTTGAACTAAACGACCCTCGTGAAATATCACTGGGCTTAGAAGCTTGTTTCTTGGTAGTGGCTCACATTTCATCTTTGGCACCATGTATCCTTCCTGCAATTAATTGACCCCAAAAAAAAAATCATGATTTGTAAATTACCAAATTACCCCAGGTAGGCGCAGTTAATCGAGATTCTAGCAGCCTAATACTCGTACGTACTTGTATTTACAAAATGGTACGTGACCTTAACTCAAATTTCGAATTGCAAAATTAGCAAAGAGATTGAACTATAACTTATCCTTATCTTTTCCTAAAGAGGTGACATTTATTTTTTTCTTCTTTTAATAATAAAAAATTAATTAGCTCCTTATGGAAATGATCACAAGAAAATTACTTGTTGAATAACTGAAGAGAAGATGCAGCAATAGGGTATTTACTCATGTTTTCTACATGAGGTACATAAAAGACAGCTTTTGCTAATGACTAGTGGGTTAGACATGAAGATTGCATGCATATTGGGTCCTAGCCATATGGGTGTGTTAATGGTAATCGATGCGTGTGTAATAAATGCTTTGTTAATTGTGCCCCGTAAGTTGGAGTTTCACAATTTTTATATTGGAAAAAATGGCAAAGAAGTTAAGCAAATTTAGAAAGCAAATTAATCAAAGCAGAATCCAGCCAAAAAATGAAAGCCGTTACGGTATTTAAAGTTGAAAAGATCCCCAAAAGTAGAACCATTATAAGCCTCTTCACTTACAAAAGCATTACTGCCATTAACGCTTTCACCAAACACATAATAAAACATACGTTGACGGTTGAAACTGAAAGCGGTACCACAGCCATATCGAGTCTTTAAAATTTTTAAAAAAAAAAATTCACAAAGTTCAAAAAGATTGAGGTAATTGATTAATTGATTAAATTAATAAAGATCGAACCTTGCATACGGCCATGAAATCATGATCTGTTTCTCTGTCACCGAGGCCTAAATCTGGAAAATTGGAACCAAATTCTTTTAGGACAGCTTCTCTTTTGTGCTCTCCGACAAGAACTCCCGGTTTCTTGGCAAAACCAGTAGCTCTCCCGGATTTCGTCACTTCAAGTTCGGTCCCAATAACCTTGTCAGCTCCTAAAAATGTCTTGGCAAAATGTTCCACCATGATTCTTGGATTTGCAGTGATAATGTAACGCTTGCCGAAGGAGTTGAACACTCGCCAAGTCTCCGGATGAACATCTTCCGCATAGAATTTGGGCAGCACGGATCTTGAAACAAGCTCAATGTCCCGTATCTTTAACCCGGCAAAAGCGATGAAGATGAATGTGTTGATTGCTACGGATTCGGATATGAACAAGTACGTGAAGTACACGAAAGGGACAGAAGCTAGAAGCAGTAATGCTCTTAAGAGGCTGCCAGCTTCAAGAGCAACAAGCATGAAGGAAGGAAAAGCACTTCTTGATACAAGAAGCGTGCCGTCAAGATCGGCAGCCACCGTCTGATTTGATCGTCCCTCGGAGCTACATTTTGTGATGGGTTCAAAATGGCGATGAGCCCCCATGACCATGAGACCGAATTGGGGAAAAAAAAACAACAAAAATAATTTATTTTGAGCTATGATATGAAAATAAGCGAAAAATAAAAATAAAAAATGTTATGAGAGTTTTAATTTGAGAGGAGAATGGAGAGAGACAAGAGTTTATATAAAGGATTCGTGTGGAGGATTAAGAAGGGATAGTTTTGACTTTTTATTTTTTCAATTATTTTAATTTTTGACGTGTAAAAAAGGGCAGTTGTGAGAGGGGGGTCTGAGTGGTTGGAGGTCGATACCAACACCTAACATAACATTCAATTAGCCTACTTTATAGTTTATAGATTCGCCGGCCACGCCGCATCTTAAAAGAAGCTAGCTGAGGTTTAAGCTACTTAGATTTTGGCTAATTTTGCTGATAAGGCAGCTAAGTTTAATTGCTCAAGCATAGGAAAAAAGAAGAAAGAAAAATAATTGATAGAAATTGCTTCATTAGACAATCTATACCCTATAGTCTTTCTTTTGTTGAAATTCTACATTCTTTTCCATCGATTTGAGCTCTTGCGATACTTTTGAAAAGACTCTTTGACACTTAAATGGAAATAATTAGGTGAAAAAGATAACTGATGTCTCATTTAAAAATGATCTAAGCTGAAAGTCTACTCTAATAGTTATTACAAAGGATCACGATTCTCTTGTAATTTTACCTGTTTTTGAGTAAAATTCACTTAAGGTATGTTTGGTATGTAGTATTACATAATATTATTTTGTGGGCCTAACATTAGTTAAAATATACCATGTTTGGTGATGAAATGGATTGCATTGAGCAGCATTAAAATACTGCTTTTGCCGCATTATCAAAACCCCCGCTCCCCTTTGTGATTAAGTTGTATTGCTGACTTTTGAAACACAAAAGTCATTAACTTCCCTTTTTTTTTACTTTATAATAATAGTAATAAATAATATAACTTTTTAATTTAATATAATATTATATAATATTAATTTTTATTTTTATATTTTTACATTAAAATTATTAATATAAATTAATAAATTTATTATTTATTATTCAATACTATTATATTAAATTTTATTTTGTAATATTATGTTACATTTTTTATTTTTACATTATAATTTATTAATAAATTTAAAATTTAATATAACTAATAATTCATATTTAAATATGAATAAATTTGAATAATATTAATTTAAAATTAATTATAATATAAATAATATTATTGCATAAACTACATAACTCTTATTTGAATTATTTACCACAATCCATTTTGGTGATCAATATGTTACAACAATTGTATCACTTTATTATTTTGCGATTATCTTGTGGTATGTATAAACTTTTATTCTATCATCCTAAGATGAGTTTTGAATTAATTTTGTAGGTTTTGACTATTTATTTAGGTTGTTATATTATTTAGAGATTATTTGATTAAATTATTTACTTCGATCTTTATTTCACAAGTTATATGCTTCGAAAATTCAAGGGTACAAGCTTCAATGTTTATGTAGAATTATGATACTTTTAACATTTACGCTAAAAAAATTGTTAAATTTTTAAAATTTAAGACTTCTATATTTAATAATTTTCTAAGTACTAATAAATATTATTTTCTAAATATATAGTTTAAATTAATCACAAAAAAATTAATTACAGTTCAATGCAATACCAAATATAATATAAATAGAAAATAACACAATACAGTGTAACACTAACATTATATAACATTGTTATAATACAGTACTAATGTAATACAACATAATATAATACACTAACATTAAAATAATGTAATACAACATAATACAACACAATGTATTAGTGGTTAATAAATTAAAAAATTAAAATAGTTAAATCTTAAACATACACTAACACTAGAGGACAGGTGGTACAAGATCTTTAAAAGTTAAGAAGTGCTTAAATTAGGAGAGGATCATAATCCTAATTACAAAAGGTTATGCAATAATTGAGTCACAACTTGTTGTCTCTTCATACGACTATTCTTTAAGGGCGTTTTATCACTGTCTTATATTATTACTCAAATTTATTTTATTTGTATTTGATAATTGGGTACTAATATTTGAAGAAACAAATTTGACAAAATGGTGGCAAAAAAATATTAAACCATATGGTGTTGTAGTTTTTTTTTTTTTGTGGATACATTGGAGTGTTGTAGTGTTTTTTTTTTTATACATGTGGTGTTGTAGTTTTAAGTAAACAATTAGCACTATTTTTCAATATAACACTATAATTAATGGCGCATAATTTTTCAGTTATTTTTATCACCATTACGTTGCCGTTAAAGCTCTTTATAATTTTTCTTGATAACTTTGAATGAGTGGCATAAAATGATTAGCCGATAACGATAAGAAATCAATTCTCACATATGGCATCAAACAGGCCGAAGTACAAGAGAAAGAGCCAAATAATTAAACATGTATCATAAATGGCAGCGCATAAGGACAGTTTAGCATCTTATCACACAAGCATGCGCGATAATGTTTTGCTTGATAATGCTAAGAATGTAAACAGAAATTTAAAAATGTAATTAATATGCCGTGTAAAAAGGGTTTAGGGTTTATTCCAATTTCCTTCGCTTTTGACAAATGCAATATATGGTTGTCTTATATGTTAAAAAAACTAATCAAATCCTGTTCATTCAAATAAGAGTAAATGACCTTGAATCAGTGATGAATGAGACTTGTTTGCACCGTGTTTTGCTTGTTGACATATTTTATTTGGGTATTTAGACATTTCATATCAAATTATATGTGACGCCAATATCAAATTGTATATAATGATATCAATGGCTCCTTATTTAAGTTGGTCAGCTAGCTCATCGCTTCTTTCTCAGATTGAGTGCTAGTTTGGTATGATTTATCTGTTAGCCTATATGGCTATAAAATGTTGATTTTGATGATAACAAACCACATGTTTTGGATAAACAAAGAATTATACATTATACTTTTAAAACAAGAAAATGATTTTATGAAATTAGTTATTTTTCAAGATATGGACTAAAATGAAAAATATTGATTTTAATAAGTATTATTTTGAATTCTAAATTTGGACCTATTTATAAATATTTGAAACTTTTAGGTCATATTATAATTTCTATAAATTTGGGCTTTATCATAATTTCAGTAAGTTTTGGGAATGACAAGTATTATTTAGAAATTCTGAAATTGGACCTTTTAGTAAAATTTTATGACGTTTTGGGTTTTAATGTAATTATAAAAAATTTTGGAGTAAATTTATAATTTTAGAAAATAGTTCATTGTAGCCGTCACTGTAGTAAAGCGGCTAACTAGATCTTATAAAGTGGCAAACCGGTTATGGGCAGAAACTCTATGGAATTAAAGCGGCTAACCAGATTCAGAAAGTGGCATACCAGATGTGCAAAAATATAAATTTTTGAACATAATGGTAACATAAAGCGGCTAACCGAATTTACAAAAGCGGCTAACCAGATTCACAAAAGCGGCAAGCCGATTATCACCAAAAAGTCAATAACACATATTTTTCTTCTTCAACTATAAATTGGCTCAAATCAAACTCATTTTCAAGTGATGCAACCATTAATATTTTGAGCATTTTCTCTACAAATCAAAAAGTATAAACTTTGCGTATTCATTTCATTTATTCACACATATTGGGCTTTCATTTGTATTCAAACACATTGTGTGAGAGAAATTTTTGTAATTCTTTTTGTAAAATCAAATTGAGAGGTTGTAAGTATTGGAATACCCTTGAGTTAAGAGATTGAGGATAATCTCTTGTTGTAAAGGTTCATTGACACCTTGATGTCAATTGTAAGCATTTAAAGTCTTGGGAGGCTTGGATAGTGAAATCCTCAAGCCCGGTGTACTTAGAGCCGTGGATGTAGGCAGGGATTACCGAACCATGTAAAAATCTTTGTGTTTGTTTTCTCTTCCCTTACTAATTTATTATTGTGATTTATTGAATTTATTGTTTTCAAATTTATTAAGGCATTGGATTGAAGTATTATGTGGTTTGCTTAGCATAAGTTTTTAAAATCTCAATTCACCCTCTCTTGGGTTGCATAACTTGTATTTCATTATCTAATGGTCATAAGTGTTAATTTGATCCCATAAGCTCTTTTCAAATTTTTTGTGGTTTTTTTTATAGAGCTTTTGAAGATTAAATAGGCGATTTTGCTTTCACTAGAAACAAAACTCAAATTTTAAGCCTTTGAGAATGGAGGTTGAAAAGCTTTTTTAAAATAGTAAATATTCAAAATATCGTTTATTTATTTGACAATTTTATTTCATTCTTTTCATAACATAACTTAAAAAAATTTGCCCGTTAAAGTAATTTTATAATTTTTTAAAAAAGCTCTTACTAACAACCAAATAACTAAACTATTTTTTAGTGAAAGCTCTACTTGAAAAAATTTTATTGATAAAAATTTTATTTAAAAAGTTATACTAAACTTAACTTTAAAGTTGAGCAATAAAAATATTTATATTATTTAATTTTAACCGTAAACTAGAACCAAATTTCTTATACACGCAGGGGGGGGGGGGGGGGGGACATATTGGCCAACCAACAACCCACCATATTATCACTCATTAAAGAGACTGTTCGGAAGCACAATTGGATCAAAATTCAAATTGATGAGAAGGCAATTCTATATGTATATACATTATTTCTTAGTACTCTGCAGTAAATAGCTTGGACTTCATTGGCCAAATAAATGCACAATCTTTTTAATATAGTTATTTCTTTATTTTTGCATCCGTATAATTTATGACGCCAACTAGTCCCACGTGCAAATATCTATTCATGTCATAATCAATAAAAATCAATTAAACTTCTCCTCAATCGTGGTTGGAATTATATACCTCTTATACTCGCACAAGAAATTTTATTGTTAGCACTGTTAAGTTTCGTTGGCTTAATGTTAAAAATCAATTAAATTTCTCCTCAATCGTGGTTGGAGTTATATATGAAATCTAAGTGTTAACACCTTAAATTAACCAGAGAGCCAAATATGGCTTAAGCAGCTAGCTATAGTGAAGAAAGGCTAGGAGCCAAGCCAAGATTTGCATGACTTAATCAATGCAAGCCAACCAGTTGGGCGACGTATTTGTGGAGGTTCTTCAAAGGCTGGCTATTCTTGACTTTTTGCACATAATAAAGCAAAAAATAAAAATAAAATTCCTTCTCAAATTTAACTTGGGGAATTTCTTTAAAACACTTAAAAAATCCTCCACTAGTACTTGAGCAAAAAGTTTCTAACGGGTAGATATTGACAGCAACCAAAACTCGTTCTCATCCTCCAAATCTTGCTTCATAAGAAAGTGTTAACTTGAAAGCAAATCAACGCCACAGCATGCAAAAAGTTAAAAAGCCACTTAATTTCTTTAAATTCTGTGTGTATTTTTTTGTTGTTGAGGTTAGGAATTTTGTGTATTTACAAACTTCACATTAAATTTTAATAGGCTGCTGCCAACAACTCATTCGACCTACGTGGAAGTATTGTTTGTCAAACATATACAATTATTTTCGTGTTTGTAATTTAGAAAAAAAAATCTTATTTACATTTTAATCAATTTCCAAATCATATCATCCGAATATCTTTACATTTAAGATGATGAATTTAATTTTCAAACAATCGTTCTTGCCCAATTAAGACGTAACACATTTAAGGAGCTTTGATAAAATAATTTTCGATTGAATGAACATCCTAGCATTGCTGGATCGATGGATCTTGAAGATAAAATGTACTAGATGGAGATTTAATAATATTCATGATAATTACAAATAGAGGAGACTTAGAATCTTAAAGAAAATACTAATTAAGTAATTATACGAGGCACGAGTCAATATATAAGCATGAAACTGAATAGTAAAATATCCCTATATAGACCTATTAAGTCTAATCCTTGTAATTTAAGAAATATCCAGAAAGACTCTCGGTCAAGCCTTTAGTTAGCTATTAGTGGTCTCATGAATATCTCATGGAAATCTAAAGCTTGTTTGGTAAAGAGAGAGCCTAATGAATAATTCATTAGAATTAGCAAGGTCTATTAGCCTAGCTAGTTAATGCTACTGTAAGAGATATCAATTCAAATTAGCTGCGGAGAGCATAATTGAGCACGACCAAGTACATTATACATATTATTAGGGTTTAAATAAATAATAAGGGACAAATGATTGGTTTTTATAGTATAAAATTCATCATATCTATTCAAAGTTTTTTGGATAAAGTAAAAAAAATCACAGCATATCATACAGAGCTGGCAAAACATGTCACATGATCGTGTTCGTGTCGTGTTTTATTTAAATCGACCCAAACATTAGTCATTTAATAATTGTGTCAAAATATTGAGACCTAAACCGGACAAAAAAAATAAACTGATTATCCAATAACCCGTTTAATATCTATATATTTAACAAATGTAATACATCCACCCAAAAAAAATTACACATTTACATTATTAAAATTTCAAATATATATGTAAATAATGTTATATATCGATAACATAAAATATACATATGTACCAATATTTTACACACTCACACTATCAAAGTTCTAAATCTAGATAAAGTTTTATTTAATAAAAAATTGTGTATATGTCCATCATTCTAAAAGATTAAAAAGATAAAAAAGAGAGGATGATTATATCCAATATTTGAGTTTTAATTAAAAAAAACTTGATTTTATTGAAGGAAGAATGACAGTCTAGTTGCTTTTTTTTTTATTTAGAAATGACAGTCTAGCTTCTTTTAGAAATTATGTTTATGACTAAGTCCCTTGTAAATTTTGAAATCTTAATATCTCATTTTATCTCTGGCCTTAAAACATTAACATAAAAAATATGTCGTTCCAAGGAACACATTATTTGTATAGTACTATAGTTATAAATTGATTTTCCATGACCTCAATAAATTAAAATAAGTTAATTTACTTGATAAAAATTCACAATATCCTTTAACTTTTTTTTTTTTTTTTGCGTTACAGTTTTAATACCGGAGATGAAATAGGATATCAATAATTTATCAAAAAATTAAGTAATATACCAACAGATTTTAATCATTTTGTAAACTTTTCAAACAATTTCGGCACTTGTAATCACAATCACGACAAACCATGTTCTCCAATTCGAGCACATTTTTCCCTTCAACCTTGATTTTAATTTTTAGGTGCAAAGGTCAAATTCACAAAACGAATGACTCCCGTGCATTTGTTATTATGCTGCTTCACTAGAAGCACCCCCATTGGAGTTATTATTTATGAACACATGCTTTGCCTTGCATTAGGTCTCACCTAATTTATGGGTTAGTTTCGAAAACTCACTTAATCAAGACGTACATCAATGTAATCAAACCAAACCCGTTTAATTTTCTGATTAAACCTCTCAATTCTCTCATTAATTATACTGTTAAAGAGATGAAATATGACCACGATTACTTATAAGACTCAAGATTAAGCATATATAAATTTCTGGTACAACAACTCTCTATATTAAGTCATCGCCAGTTGTGACCTGTACAGACATTCCAGTGCATGCTCCTCAGATTACAATAAAAAATGCTGAAATTGCACCCAAAAATAAATAAAATCAGTGCATATATCATAATGCACAACCCATATTTTTGATAAAACGCTTGTACGATATGCTATCAGTATTAGAATTGTTAGATTTCGGCCAGACGTATCCATTCAAGACCTCAAATTCATATTTAAAGTCACGGTTGGATTACCCATGTTTTGCTTTTCTTTTATTTAGATCCTATTTTATGATGTCATAGTGCTCATACTTTAGTAAAGTTTGACAAACATTGATTTCTTTTCAAGTAAAATTCACTAAAAAAATTTCTGTCTTTTTCTTTGTAGGTGTTTACTCTTTGTAATCATATGATTGTTTGTGAATTGTACGACGACAGAGTATCCTTTTAAATTCTTATAACGATAATGTTGATATACGTACACAATTGAGAAATGTAAATTAAAAGCTAAGTTCCGATATTAATTTGCGGGCCGCCCATTGTTAACCATTAGATTTGAGAATCTAAAATCGAATGGATGACAATCAATAAACCGAAACTATTTACATGCAGAAATGAGTAAAAAGGGTTTTTCAACAAGTGGTCGGTAGCTGGAGCCGGGAGGCAATGGTTTGAAATATAGAGTGACCGACCGACAATTGATGAACAGAAAAAAAAAAGAAAAGAAAAGCAAATAGATTGTGAATCAAATCACTCACAAAGTTTATTGTCGTTGAAATGAAACATGAATTGAAAGGAGTGGGGTCTTCTATTTTAAAGCCTCGTTAATTCAATAATCATAACATATAACTAATTTTATGATATTTGGAAGATTAAAGGGTTTAGAACTTGAACTATTTACTAATACAAACAAAAGAGGATAAAAAATCAATAAACTCACGTAATGTTAGAAAAATACAATAATCTAAATAAAAATTAAAATTTATTGGCACGTTTATTTTACAAATGGATTTTTGAGAACGAGTTCTAACTAAGGTTTTCTTTTTTAAAAATTATTTGGTATCACTATTAGAGCAGTAACTACGTCGAGTATGAGATTGGTATACCTGCGATTTCGTGACCAACAGTACGAATGGTGACCTGAAGAGGATTGCTTGCTTCCCCATCATGCCAAAAACAGAATTGATGTTGGTGTAATTGACATCATAGATAGGGTGATCGTGGCGAGGGCCACTCGTCTGAAAAATAAAGGATTCACGATGTCACCTGTTACGTATATATATATATATATATATGATGAACCATCGAGAACGTCAGTTGCAAAATATTTAATTAGTTTCAAATTAATTGATTATTAATTTATATAGTGAGTGAAAGAATAGAAAATCCGATTATCTTATAAATTTATCGGATTAGTAATGTATCATGATGGTCGACCAAATTATCAAAACCAATAAAAATTAATTATTTGACAAGCTGTAAAAATTAAAAGAAATTAAATTACTGCAACAATAGACGAACGTCTAAAGCCAGTAGTAGTATGAGCTTGTCTCTCTCCATACATGGTACAATCCTAATTACTCTCTTGTCGAATTAATCTTTGCTATTTTACTTACCCTTTAACGTAAGATAGTATATGGTATAAATACTTTCTGGTACTGAGTTGCATCACTAATTCCTATCACAGCTACAAATATCCAATCTTTTTATATATAACAAACAATACGGGATCTTTAATGGAGTGTAAGGAAAATAATTGAAAGGATAAGTACACCATAGCTACCCTACAGCATCATTAATGAAGCAAGAAAGAATCAGCTAATAAAACAGCTTCTACTTTAAAAAGTGATTTTTCTCACCAAATAATGCAGCTTTCGCTTTCGAAATAACTGAAAAACAAGGCTTTGATTTGTTCGTCAACACCACATCGAGGCCAGCTTTAGTTTACAAAACTACACATACGCATTTGTGTGGGATGTTTTTATTCGAAGGCTTGAAAAGCCATATTTATTAGATGATACAAGTAAGCTTGCGGTCCTTGTCTCTCTTTCTTTAAGTAGATTAGACAAAAAGATGAGATGAAAGGGATGACTTTCTCCCCTGCTTGAGCCATTTACCTGAGGTCATGGTTGCAACTGCCGGTGTACTTAGAGAAAGTACAAGTTTTCTTAGCTTACTTATGAAGCCCACAGGGAGCCTTTTCTTGAAATATAACGCTTGGGCCTAGTATTGAAGCTTCAAGTTCCATCTGGGAGACGTTATTGGTCGCCCACTTTTTTGTTCCCCAAGAATTAAGATCCCATTTGTATTACCCTAACACCATAAAATTCTTTGGAAATTATCTTTTTTTTTTTCACAAAAGAATATCTATACCTCAAAATTTAGAAAAATGATCATGAAAATTCTAAATATTTAAAAAGGGACACTAAAATTTCCTTTTAATTATAATATCCTTTACCTCTATTATCCCCTTTTACAATTATCTTGAACTATATATATATAATATTTTAAGTACGGATATTTCCACAAATTTTCATGTAGATACATACTTTTACAGTTTCGAATTGTAAAATATTTTACACAGTTATTATCTAGAAAAGATTCATTTACTTCAATATGGTAATGGACAATATAAAAGACATAAAAACATAAATTTCAACACATTACAAGATAAAAATATATTTTATTAAAGTGTGTAGTTTTCTTATCTTCAATTTATCTTTTACTTTAATAAAACAATTTTTTTAGTGACCCAAATTACACAATACTTGTAAAAGAAAATCCAGCAATGAAAAATTAATAACCTTCAAAAGAAAAAATAATCTAAGGAAATAGCTTGGTTGAATTGACTTTTTTTGTAGTGGAAGTAAGAAATCAAATGATACTCATTTTTCTCTCACACCAACTATTACTTTAGTCTACTAAGAAATATACATTAGTCTACTAAATGACTTGGTGAGATGAGGTGATGAGGAATTGATCTCTTAACCACTTACTCCCACTACAAGAGCCAAACCAATTAAATCAGTGAGCATATGCAATGCTAATTAATGATTTATTAACATTTTTCATACATGCCAAGTAGCTATAGCTGAACATTCTTTTTTCAAACGTATGGTTTGACTTATTTGTACAAGTTCTTATCCATGTTTAAATGCTTTTTTTTTTCAAGTATTTTCGCCACTATGTTTGGTTTTCTACTTAACGATGTAGACAACTAAATAGTCTACAAGTCGTATACGAGTCTAATTTAGTTTTCTTTTGAGTTTTGATTGCATTTATCTTTTCTTTTTTTTCCCTTTAAATCTTTAGAGAAATGTCGATCGAGCTAGAAAAAACCTATTAAAAGGAAACTAATTTAAAATTAAGCCAATTCGGTGGCATAAAATGCAATTATTCCAGTATAAACAAGCTAAGTGCTCAATGAAATTTGTAGCCGGGTTATTTTTTAAGTTATTTATTATTTATTAGTTTAATAAGGATTCGAGTTTGTTGACCTTAGTCAATTAAAATCAGAAATAATATACTATCATATAATCTGAAAGTGTTTTTCAAATACTTATTTTATAAACATCCTTTTAAAAAAAACTTTAAATAATTTTTCTAATTAACTTAAGGAAAATTAAAATTTCTCCTCACTTATATGAGTAGGTTCGAACTTCAAACCTCTTATTTTTTACATATTGAAGTAGTTGGCATCCACCATCCTTTTCTTTAATTCTTCTGTGAATTATTTATTTAAATTTCATATTGTCGAGTTGTTCCAACCACAGTCTCACCGTTCACCGTGAAGGTGATTTATTCACCGGTTAACTTGAACAGATGTCTAAAGCACTAAATATGCTTAGGGCTACCTCACTGCATCACAGGGTCAATTCTTAGATTTTTTATCATTCGTACATTCTGTTTAGGAAGCTAAAATTTGACAGGCACGGCTCAAAGTATTGTATATGAGATTTTATATTTTTCGTGTTTATAAAAGAGTGAAATGAAGTAAATAAGAAAAAATTGTAATTATAAGACATATATAGCCTGTTTGGGAGTGTGGTGAAGTAGCTGGACTGCCAAAGCCCAACTATTAAGGTGTTTGGTAACACTTGTAGTTGAGTTTTGACAGCTTAGCAAAAAATTTTCCTAACTTCTATTCTACAGTGAAATGAAGTAAATAAGATAAAATTATAATTATAAGACATATATAGCATGTTTGGGAGTATGGTGAGGTAGTTGGGCTGCCAAAGCCCAGCTACTAAGGTGTTTGGTAACACTTGTAGTTGGGTTTTGACAGCTTAGTAAATTTTTTTCCTAACTTCTATTCTACAGCTGTAGCTTTTACTCTATAATAATTGCAGCTTAAAAGTTATACTACCTCACTCCCAAACACACCCATAAATGACCGTGCAAACCACAAATACTCTTCAATGAGCCACTTGTTTATAGATTGTAATCGAACATGGGCCGGCCCGGCCCAGCAGAACCTTTGAATTTCGCAGTCTGCATGTGACCTTTGAAAATCATTTGCGATATTGCAGTTTATTTGATTTTTATTGTTAAAATTTCTTGGTATCCTGATGTTACAGTAGAAAGGCCATCTTAATCAAACAATTAATTTATTTATAATAGGAATCGGCCATGAACATGTATAGTCATACACAATTCAAGAGCCACAAACACCGAAGGGTTGTACATATACAGCAGATAATTAAAAGCAAACCCAGTGACAGTGGGCAATTCAACTCCATCCATGGCTATTAATTGAACGGATCGAAATTAATGACTAATCATTTGGACTTGAATGGGATGGCCCTGATCACAATCTGATGATATAAAGCTGCAAGCGCTGCTCCAATGAATGGTCCTGCCCAGAAAATCCACTGCACACACCCATAACAAGATAACATTAGTAAAACATAATTAAGCAGTAAATTCCTTCAAAGTGGCCAAGAAATTAGTTAATTGCTTACATGATCATCCCAGGCTTGGTCCTTGTTGTATATCAGAGCTGCGCCAAGACTCCTAGCTGGGTTAATGCCTGTTCCTGTGATAGGAATTGTTGCCAAGTGCACCAAAAACACAGCAAATCCAATGGGCAGGGGTGCCAATATCTGTAACAATCACCAATCAAATATTAATTCAACAACCATAGCGTCATAAAACATGCCACGCCATTGTATACATCGTACACAGCAATAAGGCTAGAGAGAAATTAGTAGCAATGTGATTGTGGCATTGTGCTTACAGGAACATGAGAATCGCGGGCATTGCGCTTGGCATCAGTGGCCGAGAAGACAGTGTAAACAAGAACAAAGGTACCAACAATCTCGGCTCCAAGGCCATCTCCCTTGCTGTAGCCTTTGCTGAGCATGTTGGCACCACCGCCTAGCATTTCATATTGGCTTTTCTGAAAGCCCTTTACAACGGCGGCACCGCATATGGCCCCTAAACACTGCATTATCATGTAAAAAACTGCCCTGGTAAGCGACAGCTTTCGGGCCAAGAACAGCCCGAATGTCACCGCTGGGTTAATGTGACCCCCTGTGTATCACCAAAAAAAGAATAATAATTATTAGGCACAGGCCAATAAGAATCGAATATAAAGATTGTACATGTTATAATTCAATTTTGTGTTACCTGAAATGCCAGCTGTGCAGTAGACTAGAGCGAAGATCATGCCGCCAAAAGCCCAAGCGATGCCCTGGATTCCCACAGTGGAACATTTGCTTTTGGATTTGGACACGCCCATCACTGTTAGAACAGTGATGTAAAGAAACAAGAACGTGGCCACAAACTCGGCAATGCCAGCCCTGTAAAAGGACCACGACGATAATTCGCCGGGCTCGAAGAGCGGCGCCGGAGGTGGCTCCGTGTAATCCTTCACATCCTGAGTCTGAGCCGCGGTTCCAATAGGTTGATTCTCTCGATACCTATTTGCTCCCACTCTTACATCCTCTTCTTTGCCCTCCATTTTGTTCTTGTGAAAATTAATAGACAAGATAGGTTCAAGTTTCTTGGGAGTGAATTGAGTCAATAAATGGCACAACGGGCTCACGATTTAAGAGTGAGGGAGCCGGGGGGTATTTGTAACGTGAGTTTGGGACAAAGGGTAGTGAAGCTTTTGGTGGCTTTGAGGCATGAGCTCATTGATTAAATGAGAAAAAAATGAACTCTTTCTCCCCAAAAAAAAAAGTGTTGTTGTGACATGTGACCGACCATTTCATCATGCCTTGGAAAAAAGTGACTCTTTCTTTCGCTGGAGATCATTGAAAGATTTGCATGTCTTTGTCCTTCTTTCTTTACATTACTCATGGGTAATTTTCACTTCACTTAATTTCTATACCTTACCTTGCATTTTATTCTTAACTTCAACTGAAAGTCTGATATCTTTTTACAAGAAAACGATGGCAAAATATGATGACAAAATTGGACGGAAAGAACCACTAACAAAAGCATTTTATCTTTTCAATCTGACTTGCACGCGATGCACATGTATGCGTTACCGTTAATTTTTCTCTTTTGTTTTTGTATACTTAATTTCCTTGCTACCATAGAGTATTTTCTTCAATATATAACCGTTTCACAATAGCCTATACGTTTGAAAATGTAAATTTGAGGTTAAATAACTTTGTCTAACTAGCCCCAAATTTGTATTTTAGATCACGTACGTGATGAAATGTCTCGTTTTATCAAAATATATAACTGATTGAGGTGTTTTGCTCTTCACAACATTTGGTTTTGGCACTTCACACACAGACAGCAAAAGGCATTCTTCCAATTAACTATTTTACAAAACTTCTACTCCAAGGTAGCTATTAGTTAATCTGATTAATTTAATTGTTTGGTTTGATAATTAAAAATCTTCCTGTTGTTTTGCCGTTTTCAGTAAAATGTCTGAACTGAACTTACAGGTGGTATCACTTATGTATAGGTTCAGAACATTATCAGCAGTCATGCTCGTATCCAAATATTCAGATTCTATGAAAATTAGTTTATATTTGAACTAGAATCAGAGCTGTGTAATAGTATGCAATTGCTTTATTATGTTGTATAAAATTTAGACGTTCAGACATGATAATGAGTATCATTAACATTAATTCTAATTCTAGCTGCTTCGGGTTCAGACAACCAATGTAGAGCTGCCTGTCTACATTAAGAGGATTAGAGGAAGAGTACAAATAAATAAGAATTGAAACAGGTATATATTAAGGATTTGGATCATCTCATAATCTAATTTTTCTTAATTTTTATAAGAGATTTAGACACGTGGTAATTAAATAATTCTATGGACAAGATTAGATCTGCTCTTGAATTTCCTTAATAATCACAACTAATTTTATTGCAAAAAAGCTCATTTATGATCATGCGTTGATCAAATTGTTCACGTCTTTTAGACCGTTGGACTATATAGATCAAGAAAGCTTTAGTGCATTTCTAATAATTTCAAATGATGCCTAATGATTAATAATAAAAAAGACTGAACCGTGGGGATCGTTGGTCATTTTTATTTCCTCTTCGTGTTTCAAACCCTACAAATATATCAGTCGAAAACGGAACAAGACTCTGTTTTTACCTCAATAATTGCTACGCAGCAGAAGCTCGTAGCGTTGGCCGTTCAAAGCAGGGCCCAAATTTAGAGACTCGTAGAGGGTTGGATTTACACGGAAATGTTTTTGTTTTGGAGTTGCATCAATGAAGAAGAAACGGTCGATCAAGTGTATCTGTGAACGTGGGGTCACTTTGATGGGGCACTTGGTTGATTCACAGCCACGCGATCAAAGGCCGGTAGTGGCAGGCTCGAGAATCACGGCTACCGACTTTTGCCGTCCCCTACCTAAAAGGCTAAAACTTTAAGCGCCATGTGAATGAATCTGTGATGTGCGTTTTTATTTTGGACACTTCCTAGTGATGTAATGCTACAGAAAGAAGAAATGGCTTTGGTTTCGTCGACTTTTGACTTGTGTCGTTGGACTTGTTTCTTCTAAAAAAAAGCTCGTGTTCAAAATAATATTATTGCATCCCATGATTGAGAATTAGTATGTTTCGAAAATAACGTTTTCCTAAAATACATAAGTTGGAAGGACTCTTCTTTTTTTTTTTTTTTGGAATAATTATCGGTAACAATGTGAATTATGAAGGTGACAATTAATGAGAACACAAGAGAAGCCACAGACCCTACATATCGGATGAGGTAGGTCGAATCAAAAGAGTGAAACAAACCACATAACATTTTTCGAATTTTAGGAAGAAAATGCATTTAAGTGACTGTTTGGGAAGGAAACAAGAGGTCAATGATGAAGCGACACATATTAATATTTAAGAAATTGGCTTACCTCGGGTACCTTGGGTACCCCGGCCACCCTAGGTACTCCAGGAGTATCTCGGGTACACCATGTAAGGGTATAAAAAGTCAGAAAAACATTCGTAAAAATGTCAATGGATAGATGGGCCCCGAATCTCAAAAAGATCGGTTGAATACATGTCAAAAAATAAGGAATCGGTGAGAAAATCTCGTTCTACAAAAGATGAGACAACCGCCTGTCACGCCAGCGAATCAACCAAAAGTTTGATATTATGACAGTTGGGACCACTAGCTTTTCCTGCCACGCCTTCAAAATTACAACGGAATTGCAGAGGTACGCGTGACCACTCAACTATGCCTAGCACGTGAATACACCTCAAACTTGCTCTCCACGCATATTTTTTAAATGCCTAAGCCGTCATACGCATGAAAACAAGAATATTCCTGACATGACAGCAGAGAACGCCAATAATATAACGTCAGGTGGCACGGCGACCGAGGTACACCATATAAACACTCAGGTTTAATTTTTATGAAGTAAGTTAACACTCACAAAAAAAAAACTAAGGCTTCTTCAACCTCAAAACCTCCATTATCGAGAGCTTGTAAGCTCTCTAACATGAGATAACCCAACTCTGACTTGAGCGTCAGAGTGTGGTCACCGGCCACCCCCGACTCTATATTTGACCTCTATTTTTGTTGTTTTGTAGGTTTAAGATGATTTTCACCAGCCCTCCGCACCTGAAGTCAGACCCCCACCATATCCACCGCCATCTCAATCCTCCTTCACTCCACAAAAAGCCTATACATCCCATACATGCTAAACAAGCGAGGCACCTCGTTCCCCGACAAGAAACAAATTTATTATTCTTAGCTTGGTTTTGTAGTTTTTCATTCATTGACCCAAAATCCGCCGAAAACAATTGGCGTCGTCTGTGGGGATCGGGCAAAAAGCCTCCACACGATGCTAAGCTTGTCAGTACGTGTGCTTGTACAACCATGGCACCCGACGTACCCATTGATAACCTAATGCTAGTTCATGATGGAGCGAAGGACCACGATAGTGATGAGAGGGGTGACTCGACAAGGAGGGCGTCTCGCCTAGACAAAGGCAAATCTATTAAGCAATCAACCGGTATTCACCCCGACGAGGAGGCCGTTGCTCATAAACATTTTGAGGATCTAGCTCACGCGATTCTCAGAGCAGTAGGATCTTGGGTACCCGAAGCAGCCACTTCTCCAATAACTCAAGACGTTCCGCCTCCACGCAGTGAGAAGCAGATCGTACCAAGATCTAAAATACCAGAGGCAAGTTGACCAAAGCACGAGCCATCGGGCACCCGTTCAAAGTTTCAAACCGGCAGTTCTCGGGAAGAACACCCACTGCCTCTTGATTTTCCCGTAGTAGCTAGGGTACCAAACGTAAACAAAAATCCTATGAAGATCTCCGCCAAAAGTTGAACGCTAAAAGAGCCTCTCAAACAACTACGGCATCCTTAGGTGCACCTTGGGTACCCCGCGAGTTCATGGAAAAATGGAGTATCTCGAAGCTCAAGTGAAGCTCTTTTCTAAAAAACAAAATCCCACTAATGTTGTAGCGCCATCATATAACTCGCCATTCACCATGGAGATCCGAACAGTGGTTCTCCTAAAAGCATTCACCATGCCTTAAATACAACAATACTCGGGTACCTCAGATTCCGTGGAACATGCTGAGTTATATCGTGACCAGATGCTAATTAAAGGAGTGGCCGACAATGCTATGTGCCAGATGTTCCCACACACACTCACCGAACCAGCCAAATCATGGTTCCGATCGCTGAAAGCAGGTAGTGTATCTTCTTTAGACCAGCTCTTAAAAGATTTTGTTCATGAGTTTTGTTATACTTCCTCCCAAGATATAGCATCTTCCGAGCTTACTTTCATCAAGCAAGGGGAATCAGAGTCTTCAGCCGAATACGTAACCCGCTTCCACCAAGAGGTGTTGCACATCGGTATGTTTGGTCACCAATATACTCTCACTCGTTTTGAAAAGAATTTACGTTTGGGAAAGTTATGGCAGTCATTTCAAAAGCATTGCCCTCTCTTATATGGGGAAGCTCGTTGTCGAGCTTTACAACAAATAGAGATGGATGAGAAGTGTCACTTGAAATAAGAGGAAGACAAAGCAAAAGCCGCAAAAAGCAAGGAGAAACCAAAGAAATTTGAGGTAGCCTAAGCACCCTCTTGAGCGCTCTGGGTATATAGCCCACCTCCTCCAACCTCACGTGGAAGAGGATTGAATATCGCTGGTGTACCCCGGGTAACCCAAGGGTCTAAGAAATGAGTTTACGTCCGAATGATAGCATGTGGTACAACCCTCACAAGAGAGTCCCGATTGGTCATCAAGTATTATAGTAGATTGTGGATCTTGGACCGCCTCGGGAAAGAAGTCAACTTCACTGGTCAAGATCATGTTAGCTTTTATAGCTATACATATTGATTTTGATGATAACAAAACACATGTATTGATTAAATAAAGATTTATAAATTGTGTTTTTATAATAAGAAAATGAAGCTATAAAATCAAAGTGTTTTGGATTAAAATAAATGTGTTTTAAATCTTTGATTTTGTTTTTGAATTTCGGAATTGGACCTATTTTAAACTATTTAAATGTTTTGGGTCATATTATTATTTATGAATATTTTGGACTAAAGTGAAAGGTTTTGAAAACTTTGAAAATATGGGTATTATGTTGAAAAGAACCTTTGTGCGAAATAATATACTCTTTGGGGCCAAAGCATAATTTCAGAACGTTTTTGGATCAGCAAAGTAATTTTTAGAAATTCTGAAACTGGACCTATTTGCAAAGTTTTCTGACGTTTTGGGTCATAATACAGTTTTATAAAGTTTTGAGGTCAAACTGTAATTTCAGAAACTATTTCACTGTAGCAGTTACTGTAGCAACCGGCTAACCGGTTATCCAATCCGGCAAACCGGTTTCGGGCAGCAAGTAACCAAAATACAAGCGGCTAACCGGTTGTGAAATCCGGCAAACCGGTTCGAGGCAGAATGCAACCAAAATGCAAGCGGCTAACCGGATTCGACAAACGGTAGACCGGAAGTTCGAAATTTCAAATTGTGTTTGTAACGGTAACATCAAGCGGCTAACCGGATTCCATATCCGGCGAACCGGTTCCGGCCAGAAATGAACATAACGGCTAGTTTTTGAGTTCAAACTATATAAACTCAAAACCATTTCATTTTTGGCAACTCAAGCAAGCATAAACAAGAGCACACAACATATATTGAGCTTCATTTTCGTAACTCATCATTTATTAGCTCATCATTGTTCTTCAATTTGTATATCTACTCTTAAAGAGAGATTCATTGTTGTATTTATCATTTCTCATCAAAGTGTGAGTGTACAAGTGTGGGAAACACTTGAGTGAAGAGATTGGGGATATAATCTCTTGTTGTAAAGGTTCATTGACACCTTGAAGTCAATTGTAATCCGTTGAAGCCTTTGAAAGGCTTGGATAGTGAAATCCTCAAGCGGGTGTGCTTGGAGGCGTGGACGTAGGCGGGGATAGCCGAACCACGTAAAAATCCTTGAGTTCGTTTTTCTCTTCCCTTACTCTTTTATTATTGTGCTTGCATTGAATTTATTGTTTTCGAATTTTATTAAGGCATTAGATTGGATTGTTGTGTGGTTTGCTAGGATAAGTTTTAAAATTCCAATTCACCCCCCCTCTTGGGTTGCACACTTGTATTTCAGATCACTCTAGGGTACCCTGGTTACCCAACTTTCTTATCTAATCCCAGTCCTTTTTATAGAGAAAGATGTTGAAGGGACATGGTCATCCCCGAGGGCATCATCACTTTGCTCGTTACCATCAGGGTATCCCAGCAGTGCAATGACATCTATTCTTCTTACTAATTAGGCGCCTGCAAGAAATTGGAGAGCTGCGTGTGAAAGTATTATAGACAACTAGTTCTCTAAAACAAAAAAGAGTAGGGCTAATGAAGGTGGATGTGGTTATGCATGATGTACCCAAGGTACCCCAAAGTCCCAATTCAGCGTCAATCAAAGAGTTAAGGGTACTTTTGGATCCCCGAGTGCCGAAGAAAGAAAAGCAAGGAGCACACAGGCTACTCTAAATGAAAAGAACAATTATAAAGCACCTGTGAAATGCTGCCATACTGAGAAAGTACTACTAATAAAGGGAAGCACTTTACCTCTTTCTATTTACTTTATTTATTTTTCTTCAATGCATATGCGTCTATAATATTTGATTTATTGTCTAGTATATTCTATCATGCAGGGTGCCAAGAGTACCCCAAACTGATTAGTTGCACTTTTTAATTCTCCAAGTCTCTAATGACAAGGGTGATCTCAAGATCCCCCATTCCTTTAAGATAACAAAATATTATCATGTAATGATCTTGCTTCTATCATTTATAAGTATGTTTTTTTACTTTATGAGATGATGTGTGTTCTCCTTTTTTATTACCGAATGTAATTGCAGTTAAATTTTCGCCATTAATGTGACTTCATCTTATTGTGCTATGTCTTGTATGCACCTTTCAGCTATAATTGCTCTATTACAAGATAATCTGAAAAATCTAGGGTATCCGACCCGACTTGATTGTGAACAGATATCGACCCAACTTGATCGTGAAGATCTGTTCGAGGTCGAAGCCAATAAGAAAGAATACAACAAATTTAAAGATGGAGGGTCAGAGAAGACCCGAGGGTGAGGTAAACTAGCATACCCTAGCGTCATGAGACTCCGTTAAGGTATGCACACACCCACAACTCCATTCTTTTACTTGAGCTAAGTAAAAAATAGACAAATGGCAATCACAAGAATTAAATGCTTAAAAGAAAAGAGGTTGGCAAGCATTTACATCTGTTTGCATTATCTCATTAAATATTGACCAGAACCATATGGTAAAATAAATATGTTTTTGACCATTTTTGCAGAAAAGGGGGCCAAGTAGGTCCCCAAACCAAAAAAAAAAAAAAATGGAGGTACCTAGGGTACTCAAGGAAACTCCACAAGTTTATTAGAGATACGTCATAATCTTTATTTACATCTTAGTTGCGCCAATTATGAATTTCATATTATATTATGATAATGCTCAAATTATTAAATTATTTGAGATATGCCATAATCTTTATTAAGACGAACAACGAGCATATCTACGGGAATCTCCACACAAGCACCAAAAACACATTAGGAGGTACCTGGGGTACAGGAGGAACCTCCACAAGTCTACATAAATTAATCATAAGCAAGGAATTCAATAGCATGCCAACTCAAGTCTATTGCGGAAGTTTAATGTGAACATGTTGAGAGATTACCGAGGCAACCTTCCAAAAGAAACTATCCCAATACATCAAAATGGAGATATCATCCGACAAAAGGTACAAAAGAGAAGAAATAATGCTACTAAAATGTCCAGGGATGAACCCTAAAAAACAACAAGTTGGATCATGCGGAAGGAGGAACATCATCTCCACTATACCCCTCAACAGGGGCATCAACAGGAGTACCTACGGTGAAAGAGCTACTACCCTCATGAACAGTGCTAACATATGGGAGAACCGCCTGAGGTACCTAGGGTGCCATAGAAGATCGCTATGGATTAAGAGTTGGTGGAGCTTAAATTACCCTCTTATCATTAATCAATCTCAGAATGGCTAAATTGTCCACCTATTTCTCCACCGAGGTACCACCAGCTCTGGGTCTACACTTTAAACCTCCGTCGTGATGTGAGTAAAAGCTTTGTCGACCATCTCCTTCTGGCGAGATAATAGCTCATCATACTCAGCCTTAACCCCTTCTAATTCCTTGGATATGCGAGTGTTCCATTGGGTTAGGTGGTCCAAGCACCCCTGTAAGGCCTTGACCTCTTCCGCAAGTTTCTCCTCCCGAGACCGACCAAGTCTGACCTCCTCTTGTAACTTCTTCACCTCCACATGTGCATCCGAGGTACTACTAAAATCTCAGAGCCTGTGGCAAAAGTAGAAGATCGCATACACTAAAAAAAAAAAGAGAAAAAGAAGTGACACACAAAAAAAAAAATCGGTAAGAGTGAAAAGCACTCACATCATGACAAGCCTTGAGCGTTCGGCTATAACGCTCATTTAAATCCAATTTATCCGCCTCAATAATCATATCTGTAGAAATGCACTCGGAGGAATGAAGAAAACAATCGGTCAGATGAGATATCCTTTTGTTTGCCACCGGGTCAAGCTCGCGCTCCATAAGATCTCCAGGAACCGTGAATAGAGAGTCAAGCTTTCTCTTGCGGGTAGCCGGGGTACCTTGAGAACCACCAAAAGAGGAAACGGGCAATTTGCCTTTGGCGCCTGAAACGACGAGAGGTCAATCACCCTTTGCTGAGGTACCCAGGGTACCGGAGGAGCTGCCATTCATGCGACTGAAAAAAGTGTCAAAATCTTCGGTGAAAGGGTCCATACATATCCAACATCAAGCAAAAAAAAAAAAAAAGACAAAGAGATGGGTTAGAAAAATGAATATCAGAATCGTCAAAGGCAATAAGACAAATTAAGAGAAACAATATACGACAACTAAAAAAAAAAAGAGTTTGTGCAGATGATGGGGGCACCCCACAAAACCAGTGAAGGCAGGGTACCCCAAGAACACCATATAGCCATATGTGTATCACCCCCTAAAGAAAATTAAAGACTCTTCTTAATCAAACCAGCTCTGACTAACCGGGTCATGCTCAAAACATCACTTTCACTCTATGAAGACTGGAAGTTCTCTATAACACCACTCACTTTTCTTCCACCTCATGAACTGAGCATGTTCCTTTGGACCAAATGATGTCTGCATAAGTCCCAAAAAACAACGAATAAGAAGAAAATTCATGTGAGAGATATATATGTACATAAAAAGGGAGAGAGGAAGAAAGAAACACATATTATCTTCATTGAAGAAGCTCCAAACTTGCACAACTTCATTCCCCGTTGGTATACTCCTCTCACACTCGCCTTCAGCCACAAACCACCCATATTTATAACCCTTTTTTAGCAAGGGATCCAGTCTCACCAAACTACCATGAACCCCCTAAGTAGGAAAATAAGCTACGGATAAACCAATCTGCTTCTTCAACTGATAAATCCCTCTCAGATCTCTGTAAGAAATATCCTCCTTAAATACATCCAGCCACAATACCTCCAAACCCGTGAGCAATCTCCAACTGGGTAAAGATAACTATCCGGGCGTAATATACATCTCATTGAACATTTTTCTAAACAATGGTTGAAGAGGCAAACAGAGACATAAGTCGAAAAAGTCAATATGAAGGGCTACACCGTCATAATGGGGGTGTTCGTGAGGTACCCTAAGATGGATAGAATGAGGTATGTTATATTTAGCTCTAACTCTCTCTCGATCTTTAGGAGTAGTTGGCCTACCCCCCGGTGAATAGAGTCTACAAGATACAAAGATAGAAGGGGAGACTCGGGGAGGCTCGAAAATGCTAACAGGGGTAGGAGATTTGGGTCTAGAATTTTTTGCACGGGTTTTCTTACTGGCTGCCCTAACTAGTTGCTTCCCCCTAGTCTTAGATTTACTGCGGAGATCATTTCGGGACAATCTGGGGCTACCCGAAGGGAACCCATCATCATCACTAATGGATACAAAAGGGGCTGACTCAGAACATGGGGCCTCCTCACTGAATCATCAACAAAATTTTGACCCTTTACCCCAAACTTTTTTTCTCCCCATCTTGTTTTTCCTAAAAACACAAGACACAATTGTTGAAACAAAAACAAACGTTATGCCCTTAATCGTGCATTTCCAAATAAACACATAGTTTAGGGAATTTCGAAATTTACCGCGATCTCCCATGAATCCGACCTTGGAAGTTTGTTATGGAGCGTTACCGAGTTGCTACAATCCTCCTCTTAACTTCAGAATGCCGCTTACCTCCAGAATCGGCTTCTCAAACGAAGTTACTGTACACACACACGGGAGACAAACAGGAAAGAGAGAGAGAGGTGCACTGCACTCATGCCACAGATTTCTTGAACAGTTAACTTCCAATGGGCTGAAGTTACTTAAATACAGTGGTTGAGCGCAGGGACCCCTCATGTGTTAGTACAAAATTGCCCATCCCATTATGAGCTAAAATACCACAATTAAGGATTATACTTGTCCATAATATACTACTGTATAGGGTATGTGAAAATCAAACTCATTAACACAATATTTGATCACTTAATAAAGGAGTCTGTTAAAATTGCTCTATAATATTTGACAATAGTCACGTATTAATTCGGTAAAATATAGAAAATAATTAGAATGATTTATGACAGTCCACAGAATGTGCGAAATAAATCTAACAACAAGTTGAAAAGAAAATCTCCACATCAAAATATGCTGCCACAATTTCAAACATCATCCATCAAAAGCAAAACACCAACATCCACCAATCAAAGCACAAAGAAAAGATGGAGAGATGTGAAGACATCCATGCCTTTTTCCTCATCAGTTCAGTGTTTGTTAAAAAAAAGAATAAATATCGCCACATGTCACGTGCAGTCCCTCCAAGAGTTTCTTGTGTCTTGGTTACATTCGGCACAAAGAAATTAGTGGGGATGTTGTTTGGGAAGGAAACAAGAGGCCAATGATAAAGTGTCACGTGTCGATATTTAAGAAATTGGCTTACCTCGGGTACCCCAAGGATATCTCGGGTACACCATGTAAGGATATAAAAAGTCAGAAAAACATTCATAAAAATGTCAAGGGATAGATTATAGATGGGCCCCGAATCTCAAAAAGATCGATTGAATACGTATAAAAAAAATAAGGAATCGGTGAGGAAATCTCGTGCTACAAAAGAGGAGACACCCACCTGTCACGCCAGCGAATCAACCAAAAGTTTGATATTATGACAGTTGGGACCACCAGCTTTTCCTGCAACGCCTATAAAATTACAATGGAATTGTAAAGGTATGCGAGACCACTCCATTACGCCTAGCATGTGAATATGCCCCAAACTTGCTCTCCACGCATATTTTTGAAACGCCTTAGCCGCCATACGCATGAAAACAAGAATATTCCTGACATGACAACAGAGAACGGCAATAATATAACGCCAGGTGGCACAACGACTGGAGTACACCATATAAACACTCAGGTTTAATTTTTATGAAGTAAGTTAACACTCACAAAAAAAAAAAACCTAAGGTTTCTTCAACCTCAAAACCTCCATTACCGAGAGCTTGCAAGCTCTCTAACCTGAGACAACCCAACTCCGACTTGAGCGTCAGAGTGTAGTCGCTGGCCACCCTCGGCTCCACCTCTGACCTCTATTTTTATTGTTTTACAGGTTTAAGACAATTTTCACCAGCCCTCCGCTCCTGAAGTCAGACCCCCGCCATATTCACCGCCATCTCAATCCTCCTTCACTCCACAAAAGCCTATACATTACACACTGAACAAGCAAGGCACCCATCTCCCCGACAAAAAACAAATTTATTGTTCTTAGTTTAGTTTTGTAGTTTTTCATTCATTGACCTAAAATCCGCCAAAAACAGTGACAATTGATGAAGGTCCTTCTCTAGTGCGAAACATTGTAAATTAATTTTTTGATAGTTTATAATGTAATAAAAAAAATTTTATAATATTGTGAAATTTTAAATCTACTTTTAAAAGAAAAACCGATATCGAAACCTAAGAATGATTAAAGCACCACATGCATTGCAAAAATAAATAAATAAATAAATTTGTTTGGAATAGAAAAAATAAGAACTTACTTGCCAATAACTAAATTAATCAAACATTTCTTTACAGGCGTGAATTAGTTTGGATGGATTAATGGGCTTGTAGTCCAATGATATAACTCATTCTCTCTTGTTAAATAAGTTCAAATCCCTACAACCGTAGAGATTCATATTTCCTCTGTAAAATTAGGGGAGTAGTTACGCTTTCTCGTAACACAAGTACTCGATTTCATGTAGAAATCTTGTAATTAAGAAAAAGAAAATCTTGGTTATTCAATTACTGAATTTACTGCCTTGTATATGTTTCTTAAAATTAGCAATCGTGGCCATGAATTTGTCTATCCCTACGCTACTGTTCAAAGGGGTGGTAAAGGAATAAAGGACGGTATTTTTGGGTTGGATTTAAGTAGAATTTATACAAACATTGGCATTTTATGAATATGAATTTCAACTAATTACGAGTCACTAGCTAGTTAAGAGTAAAGGAGAAAAAATTACAAAACGAAAACAACTAAATGTCGGTATGTTCAAACGAACCTTCATATAGTCTATGTGAATATCATTCCGAAAATTTACTTTTAAATGAGGAGAAACTTGTTAACCTGAATATGGTCAGAGATTTATTAACAATCTACCATTAGATCATTCATTTATTCTCTATATTTTGAGATTAGCATTTGTTTAGATTATCCGTTTAGTCCATATATTTTGAAATTAGCATCTGTTTAGTCTTTCTATTTTTTAAAAATATCTCAGAATATCCCTATCGTTAAATCATTAATATATGTCATTACTTTTTGTTCCTTTTGACTTAATTTTATAATATTACACTTTTCAATAATGTTTCTTTTTTTATTAATAAAAAAATTAAATTACCAATTTAACCCCAAAAATAAAATAGAACCAAAAGCATATATATTAATTTTTGTGGAATACTCTGCTGATGAGACAATATATTAATTTTTTATTAATATCCAAAAAATTGGTAATTTATTTTTTTTACAATATTAAATTTTTGGACATACGTGCTCTTTCGCAAAAAATTAAATATATATATTTATTTTATTTTTGGGGTTAAATTGGTAATTTTATTTTTATCTTTTAGACATATTGTAAAAGGGTAATATTGTAAAAACAAGCCAAAAGGAACAAAAATAACGGTAGAGGTGTTAATAATTTAACTGTAAGGATATTTTGAGTTATTTTTTAAAAATACAGGGAAAAAATCGGTACTAAACTCATAATGTGGGGACTAAATGAGCTTTCAATTTTAAAATTGTTGAAATTGAACTTAAGTATGAATTATTGAAAAGCGATGATATTTGACTTCTCATTTCATCTCATCACCATTACTTCTCAATTAACTCCACTGAAAATTTTGAAATAATATTTATCTCTCACTTCAGTATTAAGGGTACCTTCATATAATTTTTACATTTTTCATACACCCCACCGTATAAAACTTAAAATATTTGTTTAGATGGGAAAAAAATAATAATATGATACTCTCCCTCTTTCTTTACCAATGCAGCATTTTGTTTATCAAAACAAGTGCAGCTATGGCCTATGGGTGGTGCAAACTTTGTTAGAAATCTCTAGTTATTAGAAATCTCCATTTGTTTAGTGAAGGGCTGTGGTCGATTTTCTTGCACATACTGGTATTGGTGATTCTCGACACCAACAGTTTCTGCAACCAGATCAATATTTTCAGCAACCAGTTCATCAAACACTCTTTGTCCTTAATTTTTTCTTCCCTGCTGGCTCACCATTCTTTCTAATTCGACAGAGAACAAAGTCACAGGATTCAGAGTGTATTCATGCATAATCCAGCAACCATAGTTTGGAGAGTCATCATTCTCGTATCTAAAAGCACCTTGCAGAATATCATTGGACATCTAATTTTTTTGGGTGTTGAAGATAAACATTAAGCAAAAGTCAATGGTAATAAAACTTTAAACTTACTGCTTCTTTATCTTCTCTTGGGTGTTGTAAATTATTTTCTTTCATAATTATAAGATTCAATTATGTGATCTTTTAAAGATAACCATTTAAGAAAGTTAAAAATATTAGAGTTTATAAAATTAGACTTATCTAAATTAAATATTAGTTTAAACTATCATGTAGGTGTACTTAAAAATTATTTATTCTTTTAAGTAATTTTATATAAAAATAAAATGGATACTAACATAAAAGTGATTAGTAGGGATGATAAGATAAATGACGAGACTATTTGAACTAATCAAATTTCCTGCTAAATCCATTTCTTCTATGCACCCATCATCAAATAATTCATTTGAAATTTTTACTCTATAAAACTCCCATAATCCCTAATTAGCCTTAATTAAATATCATTTTTTATTTTTGTAATTTTCTATAAGTGCATTTACACTGCCTTCTTTTTCTTCATCTCTATTAGTAACCATAAAATATTTTTCAACAAATATCAAACTTAATCTTTCTTCTTTTCTCTTTCATAAATTCCAACCTTAACAAAGTTATCAGATAAAATCTAACGAAAAACAACCATTTACAGTTTAGAAATTAAGAAATAATTTATTCATGAAGAAGAGTTCTGCAATTGATTCTTCGATTTTTGAATTTAAGGTAGGTTTAAAGAAAAAAGGAAAACAAGTTTTACTTCCCAAAATTGACTCTAAAATCTTTCTTTTTACATAAAATTCTCTTAAATTGGTTTTCTGAAATAATTTTTCTTGTCTCTCTATGAAATATCGATTTATTACAGGATAAAAATAGGTTGATTTCTATGAATCCTCGAGCCTTCAAAAATGTATTGATTGATATCGCTTTCAATTCTAATGTATATGTTTAAATGAGTTGGTAATCTTTATTTGGATCTAACAGATATTTTGAATATATGATAAATATGTGTAAATGTCATGTCTTTAAAAGTAATTTTTTAATAAAAAAATTATTATTGTAATATAATTTTTTATTTTAAAATAAATTTAAAGAATATTTATACGGATTCAAGTAACCTTACCCTAAAATAAAATAAAGGATTAACACTTTATTACAAATTGAGTAGTGCTATAAATTTTAAATTTTTTATCTAAAAAAAATTTCGAGATAAAGGAACCGGCAAACCGCTCTCCTGGTTGGGATTTTCATTGGCAATAAAGGGTAGGCAGGACTGAGGAGGAATGGATTTAATGGAAAATTGGGAAATGTGCTACTGCGGGCTGCCATTAACCACTAGGCCTGCATCATTTGAGTCCATCAACAATTTCATAAATTAAAATCTGAGTTGGACTATTGGCACCCTTCTAAAATTTTTTTAATATCTTTTATTTATTTTATCTCACTTCAAATTTTTGTATTCTCTCTCTTAAAAAAAAACTCTTATATTTTCTCTACTATCAAACTCACACATTTAATTTTTGTTTCCTAAATTCTCTATAAATTTTTCTTCAATTACTAAGACAACCTATTAATAATAAACAAAACACATTCTGACAAAATTATTTATCTTTTTTTAAGACTCATAATAAAACTTTTTACATCACAATCTTATAGATATTTTATTCAGTTAATTAATTTTTATTAAGTAGTTTATCACCAGTAAAAGTTTGTTTGTGAAGAGCGAGAAAATAATAAAAACTTAAAAGATTTACAAATTAAACATATTTATTTAGAAATGAGGATATTTTTGGCATTAACCTTAGCATTATTAAAAAAGGAGCTTTAGAAGAATTTTGGAGGGGTGCCAATAGTCCAACTCTTAAAATTTTTGGGATTAGACAAAATGGGGAATAGGCTGGGCCGATCTTTATCCACAAACAGACATATAGGTGTCGTCCTGACCAAATAACGTTAGTCTCATCTCGAGCAGTCGGGCCATCTAGCCTTTGATTCAGAATATGAATGTTTTGGGTGGAGTTTTTAGTTTACGAGGCGCGAACAATCTGTCTGCGTAGAGGGGGTGTGTTGAGAAGTAGATGGTGGGGACTGTAAAGTTTAATAAATTGGGCTCAATTTATACCGAGCTAGCAGAGGCCTATGAATTGACATGATTTCCTCAACCGAAAACCCTAAAATTCAAGCATAAGAAATTAACAAGACATGACAGAAATGATCGATAGAGCAACTTTGCTCCAACGTTGCATACTGTAATTCTATAAGACTTTGTAAATAGTGTATGTTGAAATTACGAATTAATTAAATGATGTAACATGCATTATCGACTTATCGTTTAACTCAAAGTTTGTAAAGCCGCCCACTAAATCATTATAAGAACGCATTTGATATTTAAATTTGAGAATTTCAAAATTCTATGAATCTGTTCCGATATTTCGTGTTGACTGATTTATGGATTCTCTTGTATGATACCACAAGATCTCCAGTTCCGTCTCGTTTGGGTTTCTTGCTGTCTGCCACAATATGTCCATTCCATTCCTACAATAATATGCATACACATTACATTTACATGCACACACACACACACACACGAAAAAGGATGCAGGCAAAAGAAAGTGGAATCATACAATTGACAAACTTTAATGCGCTTTTGATCAAGCAAAGTCATTCTTTAAATTACAAAAACATGGACTTGGAAACTTGAATTCACTGTCTAACTTCACGTGCAAACGCACCACTAAGGCATAAATTTGGGTTTTGTAGGCCATAATTCCCACTACTTGGTTCAAACCCACTTTCTCTTCTTATTTTGTGCTTTTTCATTCGTAGCCGTAAGTATCCCTTTGGAGATTGTTCCGTGATAATTCTTGATATATGAGCAAAATAATCCTATTTTCATTATGTAAATTATTTAGATGAGGTAAGATAAACATAAACAAAAATCTTGTCAAAGTCAAGCGGCATGATTGGACATGTCAAGATAACAAAAGCAGTCTGCAATGAGCTGAAAGCTAGGCAAAAAGATAAAGGGAAGAAATAAAATAAAAGTTTTCACGTGTAAAGAAGAGAAAAAAAATTGAAAAAGTGCTTCTTCTCTTTTCTTTTCTCTTTCCGCTTTTTTTTTTAATTTTTTTTTTGATTTTCCATCTTTCAAGTTTGAACTCTCTGCTTGACAAAAGCTCCAAAGATTTGAGTTTATAGTTTCCACATAAAACTTGGAAACTGTACTGGTAAAGAAGGAGGGGGAAAAAAAAAAGAAAAGAAAAAGGTCTCAAGAATATGCCACAAATTGCTTGGCCCTGGAAATTTAATAAGGCCCCATACGTGAAATGACACATCCTGTGTCTCTTGTTGATTGGCCCTCGTAAAGCTTTTAAGCATTTTACACTCCTCAATCAAAGCCCGTCTCAGTGGCTAGTCCTGGAAAAATTCCTTTCGGGCTCACAAACGATAATGAAAATTTGTTTCCACGAGTCAAAAGTTGGCCAGTTGGCCACAAGTTTGATCATTCTTCCCTGCGACCTGAAGAGACAGATTGTATTGATCGTGAAATTAACAGCGAAATAAGTAGATTTTTTTTTCTTTTCAATAATACATTGAATTGAATTTACGTCGAGATCAGTCTTGACCAGTATAGTGATCCGAATAAATTTAAAGTTTGAAATTATATTACGGAATACTATTTAAAAAAATAGAAATGTACTTACAATTTATCACAGGATTAAAATTTCTCCCTCCAAAGTTAGAGAAAAGAATTTGAAAACAATAAGTTAATTGAAATTTAAAAAAATAATTCAATTTTAAAGATTTTGACATGATCAATATTCAAACTCTAAAGCTCCCCACAATTTTACAAATTGAACCAAATAACACCACACTGGTGTCGAGATTTGCCTCCTAATTTCATACATAAACTCCAATTTTTAAGGGCATTACTCAAATGATAATTTTATTTTGGCCTGGAATTCCAAAATATCAATCATTCAAACTCGTTAAGTGGAGTGGCCTAAACCGAACGAAATTGGAATCATCAACTTCCGAATTCAAAGGAGAGTACAAGGTCACGTGGGTTGATCCAAGCTTATTACACGTGGCAACACATGAAAGGGTGGATTGGGACTAGAAGGTAGGGGTGGACAAATCGGGTTTTAGTTCGGATTGTTCGGGTTTCGGTTTGGATTTCAACCTGATCGGGTTGGAGAATTGAACTCAATCGGGTTGAAAACGCCAACCCGAACCGAACCGAACCGAATTTAATTCGGTGAGGTTCAGTTTGGGTTGGCAATTCGGATCGAATTGGGTTGATAATTCGGGTTAAAATTTTGGTTAGGCTTAATTCGGATTAGTTTGGGTTAGAATGGGTTGGAACAATTTAATCTAAAAATTCTAACAACAACCACTTAAAATCCAAAAATCTCAATTCAAAACATTCTTAACAACAAATATCAACTACAAATCATTCTTAACAACATTTCAACAATTTAAAAATCTCAATTCCAAACATTCCAAACATCCTTAAGGAACAATTTAATCTAAAAATTATAACAACCACTTAAAATCCAAAAATCTCAATTCCAAACATCCTTAATAACAAATATCAACTACAAATCATTCTTAATAACATTTCAACAATTTAAAACTCTCAATTCCAAATATTCCAAACATCCTTAAGGAACAATTTAATCTAAAAATTTTAACAACCACTTAAAATCCAAAAATCTCAATTCCAAACATCCTTAGCAACAAATATTAACTACAAATCATCCTTAATAACATTTCAACAGGTTTTTTTAAAGTTAACAAAACATAAAACATGTAGTCAAGTACAATAAAGCTACAAAAATTATAAATCTAAAAATTAAAATGGCAAATGGCAAGCATGATTAAACATCTCCACATGACAAACAAGGCTAATAATCCATCTCCAACACCATCAATATTCAACACAACATCTCCTAATTAGCAATAATTGACCACCACCATAGGGATTTTTTTTGTTTTAATGTATATATATTTTTAATTTTTAAAAATTGAATCTTAAAAAAAAAAAAAGCTTCAAGTCGAACGGGTTGAAAATTCGGTTCGGGTTCAACCCGAACCGAATTTTAACCCGAATGGATTGAAGCTTTGAATCCGTTTAGGTTTCACCGGTTTATTTCAGGTTCGGTTCGGGTTAACCCCATCCGAACGCCCACCCCTACTAGAAGGTGTGCGAAGAGGATGGTTTGTTGGGCAGCTGTCTTTTGTCTTTGGACTAGAAGCACGTGACTAGCACGAGGGTCCCTCTCTTTGTCTCCTCGAATGCCTGTCTTCGATTCCTCCAAATCAAATAATAAAAAACCTACGGCTTTGTAGCTCCTATATACTATCCACCCTTTGTCAATGAACCACCATTGACATTAGACGAGCTATATCTCTAGCTGTGTCCCAATTTGGCCCCCAAATTTCAGATATTTGCATCCGAATGATTAATTATTTCCCTGAATTTCTAAATTTTAAGCACACCGATCATTGCAAAATTTCTATTATTGGTAACAATATTATTGTTACACATGATTAATGTTTTAGAATACATCGCATGAATACATAAGTTGTATATAGAATGAACAAGTACTACTAATAACGTAAAATATGCCTGATTTGCTTATTATCCCATTTGGGATTAAGGTTGAACAATTGAAATTTAAAAAATTACATTTCTAAAGTATTTAATAAGCACTAACTGTTATATCTTGCAAGTTAAGTTGATTTGATCTTAATCTTATAAGATAAAAAATCTATTATATCTTTATAAATTTTGTTAAAATTATTATTTAAAAATCATATTCATTACGTACTATTAACTTTTATTTCATAATTACAATTTTTTTTTGTATCACAACAAAACCTTTAGTACCAAACCTTAGAGATATTGCAATATAGTCATGCCCTTTCCCTGTTTGGACGAGAATTTTTTTTTTTCTTTAGAAGGGTATTTTGGCAATTGAAAGAAGGATTAGGTAATGCCCATGGGTCATGGTAAGGTGAGGGTGGGGAACCCTTAAACAACTAAGCAAGAGCCAAGAGACCAAACCTCAGGCTTGGAGAGGAAGTAGCATTTAACTCCAAGCCGGTCCTTATTAGGGATGGTAATTTCTGGGTATGGGTTTAGCCGTTCCAGATCCGAACCTCGACACTAAATTCTCATTACCGGACCCGCATTGAACCCGGTTTTTTTTCCATCCGGGCCCAGTCCGGGTTCAACCCGGAAAAATCTGGGTTTTTGGATTCCGAGTTTTGAACCCGGATTGCTTTCCTTAAGTTGCCGGAAAAAGGAAAAAAAAAAGAACACAGTTACCCAAACCAGAACCAAATTGCTTCTAGAATCCAGATTGTTTTAGTTTAGTTCAACAAAATTTCAAATACAAAACATATAGCTTCAAATCCAGATTCTAAAACAAATACAACAGCCGCAAAATCCACCCCTACAGGCCACAGAACACAGCCGCGAAATCCACCCCCACAGGCCACAGAACACAACCACGAAATCCACCCCCTTTTGCTGGCTGTGACAGAGTGAGAGATGAGACGAGTGATGCTGATGCTGATGAGTGATGAAACAAACACAGGCGCACCGTGAAGGTGATGACAGCCACGCCGCGAAGGATCTGATTTGAAGAAGAGAAATTACAAGAGAGTTGAAGAGAGAGTGAGAGAGATTGAGTGAGAAATGGGTGAGAGAGATTGAGAGAGGAACAACCAAACAGATGAGAGATTGAGAGGAGAAATTACAGTAGAGTTGAAGAGAGTGAGAGATCGAGAGAGGAACGAGTGAGAGAGATTGACATTTGAGAGAGGAACGAACGAATGAGAGATTGAGAGGGCTATGGTTTCTTTTTTTTTAATTTTTCTATTTATATTTAATAATTTAAAAAATTAATATTAAAATAAATAATATCCGGATCCGGGTTCCAGATTTGTGGGTTCACTTGAAACTAGGGATGGCAAATCATCGGGTCGGGCTCGGGCTCGGGCTTGGCCAAACCCGACCCGACCCGATCAATAAAAAACTAAAGTCCGACCCTAAAAAAGCCCTACGTATTTTTAGTTAGGGTCGAGTCGGACCCGACCTGAATCGGGCCAAGGTTAGCCCGACCCTACCAAAATCCAATTCTCAATGTAATTTTTTCAATTTTAATTTTCAAAATCCATAATGAAAATTACATAATAAAATTAAATTAAAAACACACAATGTAATTTTTCAACAATTCTAACCAAATCAATTCCGTAACCCAACATAAAAAAAAATCTTATACAATAATACAAATAAAAACTCATAATTTAATTCCACAACCAAACTTTTTTTTTTTTGTAAATCGGGTCGGGTCGGGTCGGGTTGGCTTTAAGCCCGACCCTGACCTGAAACCCGAAAATTCGGGCCAAAGCCCTAATAATTAGGGTCGGACTAATCGGGCTAAAATTCGGGCCGGGCTAAATTGCCAAGCATACTTGAAACTGGATTCGAATCCAAAAATATGCGGGTTCTGAAAAATTGATCCAGATTCCGCATAAAATTATTCCAGTGCAGGTTGAACCCGGATCAAATTTTGCAGGTTCAGTCCGGATCCGATCCAGGTCCGGGTTTAGTTGCCATCCCTAGTCCTTATCTTGCATATCCAAGTGGATCCCACATTTATATATCATGCCTCCCTGAGATCAAAGGTCCCACTTCTGTCCCTACCATCCATCAACGGCCGTGCTTTGACAGTGCCCCTCGGGACCCTCGATCATTTGACCAGATGAAAATGGAAAACGAAAATTCCTCCTCATATAATTACAACAACGGATTTTTAAGTGGAATAATTCTTGTGGCCACAAGCATACAAAAACGTTCAAAGTGTCTTGATAAATCATAGCTCTGATCTTGATGCAAAGTAATGTAAATACTGTCTTTATAATAAACACCTCTAAGTTTGTCGTTACACTTCTTAAAGTTATGTTACATGCTCAAATTGACAACATGTATCAAATAGCTTTGACAGAAAATGAAAGAGGAACAGGGAAAGGAAAAAAAAAATTTGTTGCGTCATTAGTCTGACCGGCCCGCTAAAGTAAATTAAAGAAGTTAACAGGTGGAAACATCGAAAAAGATTGATGGGAAATGATTAAAATGAAATGATATTTTCGCATTATTAAGCCCTGGAGAATTCTTAGCTCCTTACCACCAATGGTTGTTCGATGAATGGACAGCAATGGCCGTGAGTTTTCCTCTAAGCAGACAATTGAGAGACAGACCCCATTTTAATTCTGCAATTTGTAATAAGAAAGTGGCTGAGGGGAATGAATTTCTGAACATACTGAGCTCATATCATACGCTTTGGTGTAGGGACTCTTATGTTCCTGGAGGTGCCAATGTAAGAATTACGATAGCATAGTATCAAAAATACAAAAAAAAAAAAAATTCTAGGATTTTTTTTTCCTTTTTAACTTCAAAAGAAGTAGAGAAAAACACGGTAAACTTCACTTTTATTCATCTAGTGTGGTTTGAATATTTATCAGATAACAAAACTCAAAAACTGTAAATAATCAAGTATATGTAACTTTTAGGATTCAATTTCTATGTTTACAAATATATGCACATAATGGTCGTTATTCTTTCTATATGTACCTATGGCGTAAAGATTTTGATTCTTTTCATATATGCATCTCATATTAGTCTTGTTTGTGCATCACATTATGTTATTGATTCATGTCACTGACATGAATCGATAACAAAATAACGTGCAATTTTAAATTTTGTTACAATAAAATGATAGTGTGTTGTAAAGAAATAATAGTGTATTTCTGCAAACAATAAAGTGTGACGTATGCACTTAAAAATTTCGCATAATAGGATATTTTACCTTGTCACTATCGATTACATATTGTTAATTATCTTGATTGTCAGCTTAAGAATGGCAATCATAGGGATCGTGTACTTGAGACATGGCCACATGCTTCACAAGGTGGCCTATATGCATCTTCATGAGCCTAAGCTCATAAAATATCTTGGATTGATTTCTACTTCAAAAATATTGTACAAAGAAAAAAAGAAGGGGAAAAAAATATAATACTAACATGATTACATGAATACCTCATAATGAATTGATCAAAGTAAATGCCAGCTCATGAAAAAGAGAAATTCTGTGCAAATCACGATGCAGATTAAGCTCATTTCATTAAACTAACTTGTAGGTGTCAGTGACATTAATTATCAATATGCCTAATTATGATCTAATAACAATATAAACTGTACATATAAAATGCTGGTCTACAGTTAAGTAGATCATGATTAGTGTAACAACACATGTATAGATACAATTAATATCCTACGTTTAGGGCTTGCTTATTTTTTAATGACAGCAACGGTTTTCTGTTACTGTTAGTCTGGCAAGTCTGATTATAATTTTAATTTGCTGTCAAATGAATAAGCATCATGTGGCCTAATGATCTTTCAGGCTCCTCTTGATTGCCCAATACAGCTTTGTTTAACTGGAAATGAGATATAGCTAGTATATATAATCAATTAACAATCAATGAATCATCATAAAACCAAGACCTGTATGTTGTGGGAGGATTAAGAAGAGATTAGCCTAATATCGTGGGTAATTAAAACACATGCATGAAGCAATTACAAAGATTTAAAGAAATTTCTTTATAACAGGTTATAGGAGATTTATTTTCTAATAGCCATTGGTCATATGTGTAAAGAGTAATGAACTAATAGGGTGATAACGTAATAAGAAACATTGTTACGTATTTTTATTTGATTAATTCACAACTTAATATTATTTACTAGATGCTATAAAATTAAAATCACGGATATAGTGATTTAACCTTATATTATATATATATATATATATATATATATATATATATATATATATATATATATTTAAGATTAAGATAGATATTGAAAGAAAATTTGAATTAAAGGATATGAAATTTAAACAAGCAAGAAGAATCCTATGTTAAAATATAAGAAAGCAAGTGGGCAAGAGACCCACATGGTATCTCTGAACAAGAAACACTGGAACTGAAACACCTTATTTGCAAAAAATTAAAAAAAATTCAGTGCTTCATATATCTGATATGAACAAGGCTAACAAAACATAATCGAAGCTTGACGATCGAGATGTGGCAGCTTCTTTTTCGGCGAGCAACGAGGCCCTGGGGCTCAATATTTTCATTAGCCAAATTGGCAAACAAACAAAGCCATGCTTCGGGCTTTACAAACAAATGATCTCACATGGCTTTGTAACCATAAAGCTAGGCATCTGACATGCAAGCTCTCATAATCCAAGACACCTTGTAATGATAACATTACATCTTCAGAAAATAAAATAAAAATTTTATAGGCATTATGTGGATGCAGCAGTAATGTGAATTTTACTTCTTGGTCTTGTTTTGCACTCAATCTTAGAAGCTGAAAGCTGAAAAACAGCTTTGTGAAAGCGCCAACTTAAGCAGTAATTACTTTGTCAGTACAGAAGAAATTCAGCCTATTTCCATGCACGTTCCCAAAGTTGATTGTTTTGCACTGCATTTGAAGTTATGAACACATGCATAGTTTGTAAATAGTTCCAAGTTTCAAAGATCATCTTTTCTTCCTTCACTAGCCAACTAAACCCGGCACCCACCTTTTTTTTTATAGCTAATGTACATATATATTTAAATAATTCTCTTGGAAGAATTATATATATAGCAATAATCAACATTTTCTGTATTAGCCGAATTAAGAATAAACATGAATTCTTCAATACAGAAAGATATTATATATATAGTTTTTCTCTAGTGTAAACGTCTTTATTTTTTTTTATGTGGACATATTTTTAAGCTGTGCAGTTTTATTGGAGTTATATTTTAATGTTATAAAACCACATGGTTTAAAAATCCGTTCTCATTAAAAAAAATAAGGGCATATAATTTAGGGAAAAAAACCCATTTTTGAAAAAATTAGTAATTGTATTGAAAAACAGTTTAAAGATGACTTTTCGAATGAAATTTTAAAAGTTATTATAGATACAAAAATTTTTGTTCAAATTAATATGTAGCATTACCACAAGTCACATATTGTTTATTTCTTCTAATGTTTTCAATGATGTAAAAAGTGTTAGGGTCCATTTCGGATTGTTTTTGGGAAATTTAAAAATAATTTTAAAAATTTTAAATTAATTTCAGTGTTTGGTAAATTTTTTTACAAAATATTTTTTGGCAAAATAACCCTATCCTATAACAGATTTTGAAAATCATTCAAAATCTAATTTTAAGTATTGGTTTTATACTTAATACATACATACATACATACATACATACATACATACATACATATATATATATTACAAAATCCATAATTTATCCTTATTAATTAGAAAATAAAATCATTAAGTTTAAAGAGATTATTTTTATTACCAATTGTATTGAGATAACAAAATAAAAAATGAAATTAGTAATATAAAATGTTTGTTTAGTTGTCAATTATTATATGTACATAATAAGAAATATTTATATGAATTTTTATAAATATTTAGATAAATTTTATTCCAACATTATGTTCAATTCATGCATCTACATTCTTATAAGAGCTTAATAGTAAGATTTGTTAAATATATATGACTATTTTTAAAACTCACAATATTTTTAAAAATAAATTTATTAAACGTTTAACTAATTGTCTTTACAACTAAATTTTTTTATAGTACAACTAATAACAATCATTTTAAAATCTACAAAAATATCAAACTAGTCCTTACCTTATCACATTCGTTTATGCAATAATTTTTATTTTTTGTAGCATTCATCAGCAAAGCCACTCTATATGGTAGATGACTTATATGGATTTGATTTTTTTTTTTTAAATTTTGTAATATCTAAATGGCCATTATGGTCTTAGAAATTTCTAAAATCACCCAACAAATTTCAAAATTTTGAGAATTGCCTCTTGTCAAACTCACGGTTTCACATCAACTTATCCCACTTAAACCAATGTCCTAACTAAGTCTTACAACATTTTCTTTTTAATTTATAACCTAATGGCAATTTAATTTTTCCTTACCTATGTGAGTAGATTTTAAACTCTAAACCTCTTATGTCCATTTACGAAATTTTAAAACACGATTATTTTTTCATTTTGTTACTATCTCTAAAATTAAACTAGTATAAATGTTACTCTCTTGAATGATTTGATTCATTTACTAGCAATTGAAAGTTTTCTTTGAGGTTTTCATTAAAAAAAAAAAAGAAAGTTTTTTTTTTCATTTTCTTTGAAAGGAAAAAGACTACCAAAACCCTTAAAATTTGCTTAAATATACATATAAATTTTTTTAGTTTAAGAAACGGTCATACAAATTTCTTTTAGACAACCTTAGAGTTTTGAACTCAAAAAATTATCTTTGTGATTAATTTTTTAATCTAAGAAGTTTACGAGAACATTTCATCAAACTTTTGAGATCTTCAAGGCTCTACCCCTTTTGACATAATAAATTTTTCACTTTCATCTCGGGGGAAAAAAAAAAGAAAGTTTTCTAGACATTGTATTTTATATAATAAATCAATTACCGAACAGGAGCTAGTCATAACAAGTTTATTTTGCTCGATCAATGAACAACCTTTTACATACTATGAAACATGATAACCAAAATTAGCAAATGTGAAAAGAGGGGCCACATTTTCAAATCTGCATTGAGGTCTGTAGGGACAATAGTACTCCAATTAATCTTGAGATATATTGAACGTACAAAAATCCACCGATCGCAATAATTACTCAAGTTTCTAATCACAGATTTTGTGGTTGCTAAAATTTGGTGGTGGTTGAGATTGGCGTCTCCGCTGGCCAGCTAAATCCGCGTTAATGTTGCACCGAGTGGAAAAAAATGACCCACCAAAAATGCTTGGCTCTTGTCAAATCAGTCGTCTTCTTCATCGTTAGTAATGCCTCCACACATTGAATAGCAGCACCATCATCACTCATCACTCTCAAATGCTTCCCAACTTTTATTACACACGTAAGCCTCGTAGTCAAAATTTCAGTTGCTATCCCTTTCCCTCCGAATTATTATACCCTTTGCATCCATGGCTGAATGGTTAAATTAATTCACGGTCTAATCAATGTTTTAGTCTAATATCAATTCTCAAGCCGGTCTGATATTATTTTCTTGGTTACCAATTGTCACATGTAACTGTGTAAGCAGGTCTTTTACTTAGTCCTTGACACATGATAAGATAAAGTGTTGTCGGTTGGCTCTTGTATCATTTAGAAATCTCTAAGATGAATTGATCATACACAAGCAGTTGCTTCAAGCTTACGTAAATAGTCCAACATCAGTTCTTAGCTTATAAATGATTATTCCCTCAGCACTATGCACCTCAAAGTTCATGAAATTTATAATATGATTGTAGATAGTATCATTGTGAGTAAAATTTTTCATGATGATATATTAGAGTAGACTTCTTTTGTATTTGATAGACTATATTCATTGTTATTGCGCAAATCAAAATTGATTTCTGACAAATTTGCTTAATATGATATCAATATATTGATGTAATATTTGACAAAAGAAATCATATTGACACACTTTTGGCTATCTTTACTATATGAGTCTAACTAATCTCATGTAATTTTTGTCGAACTTTCAAAAGGTTTAGGTGGTGACAAATTGGAATCCGATGATTTAAAGAGCACTGTCAGCACACGTTATGGATGCATGTAAAGTCACTGGCTGCACGGTCAGGGCAATTTCTCTACTCGACAAAAAATAAAATAAAATAAATCCCGCGAGTTCGGGTAACCAGCAAAAAAAATAAAATAAAATAAATCCGCGAGTTGAATAAAGTTTTCAGACCAGAAGATAAAATAAATAAAATAAAATAAAGCATAATCTTTGTTTCCACAATTTCGGCTAGCTCGGGTAACCAGCAAAAATTTTCGAGTAAATCAATTACCACATGGGCAGCCAATGTTTGACCAATTAGATAGCTTTAATTAATTAATCAATGGATTTTCTCTTGAATATAAAATTAAAAGATGAATCAAAATCAGATGTAGCAATAATTAGAGAGCTTAGAAAGCAAGCATATATAATCAACCAAGGGTGATGTAACTCAATTACTTGAAATTAAAAAATCGAGAGAATAATCGAGAGAGAGAGAGTCAATTAATTTTAAAATAATTGTAACTACTAGAACTTTGCTAACTTATGGCATCATCAAATAATTTTAAATTCAATAAGCAAAATCTTGCTTCGTTATGGTGAAATCCCAAACAATTGCTGTCGGTGTAATCTTAGCAAAGGGAACATCATGGTGTTGGCGACACAATCCGAGGCGTTGCCACCGCCGCCGATGATTTCGAAACAAATTAATGAATTTGTTACCCCATTAATACGCAATTAATCTTCAGTATGAAGATTATCTGTACTTTCGGATGCTGTTTTATTAAACAAAGCATAGCTCATTATTATTATTATTTGTTAATTAAGCTTCTGTTTTTCCTAATATCATGCTTTTCTCACGTGATGATGAAGTATACAAGTTATAATTTATAGTTATTGTGTCTTTGCCGCCAGCCATAATTGCTTGAGCATTACTTTGTTAAACAAGAAAATTACTATGATTTCATTAAGCCACGCAATGTTTCCCACAGGCCCTACCAAAAATAATTTACATGTTCCTGCTTACTATTATGTGAAGAGTAATGAATTAGTAGATAATTGTTGTTTACGATAATTATAATGAATTATACTGTCATATGGTGTTGTTTAATTAATTTAATTCTTACATGCGGGCGCCCTTAGTTTTTTAAATGCGGACATGTTCTTAAATTCTACGATTTAAGGATACTATATATATATATAGTTGCTCACTGTGTAGCGGATGAAATTACTCGTCCAATTATTTCTATTATCACGAATACATTAGATATTAAATGTTTTCATAATTTTTGTTTTTAAAATAGAAAAGGTATGGGTAGCCTTTTAGGGGTAAACTTAGGAGAAATATAATAAATGAATGTCCTGGGGTTCTTTAAATTTACTACCCCTACCGACGAAAAAAAGATTCTAAAGAATGAGAAAAAGGAAAAAAGAAACAAAGGCAAGGGCTAAAAAGCAGAAGAAACCCTCACAGCATGCACTTTGATCCCTTTATTTCAATTCCTTTACTACTTATCCAAAAACCATGATCATCAAACAAGCTGTTCCAATAAACCCATGAGAAAACTTTTTTGGGAACCAAGAAACCCACAGGTGTCACATTTTTATTCCTACTTAGTGTCATTTTCTTTTTGTCTTTGCATTAATAAATGACTAAATTCCCTTGGCGTCATCATTATGATTTAACAAATTACTATTGTTCTTTGATTAATGCAAAAACAAAAAAATGTTCCTCCTTTAGCTCAATGAATCGTCAGGCTGATGCATTAGAATATGATCATATATATATATATATATATATATATATATATATATATATATATATTTATCATCATATTTAAGAGTAGCTAAGCGGCGATCTGAGCATGATTCACATGGTGGTTTTTATGAGAATTTTGGGACCCTCCATGGATGCCTGAAGAAATTGATAAACTGAAATAAAATTGCATGTAGTTTAATTTTATGTGCAAAGTGTGTGTGAAATCATTACTTTCTTCCATACTGCTATGTATGCTTTTGAAAATGGTAGAAACGAAAACGCTTTGTCTCTTTTAAATAAGATCAATGTTTTCCATTATAAAATTTTTGACAATTAATTTATTTTAAAAAAATTACTATATATTAGAGAACATTTTTAGTTTGTTTTGAAAATTGGCTCAGATGGCATGATCAGAAGAGGCTGCATTTTTTAGTAATTCGGACTCCTATAGCTGTCATGAAGACCATGCATAACAAGATCGATCTCATAATTGATTTTCTATAAATCTTTGAACATTGGGTCATTTCACACATAATAAGCATATAATTAAGAGTAATGATACAACCATAAATTCTTGTACAAACTTATTTTGTACAAACTGATGTGGCATTAATTTATTGGTTGAATGAAAATATAAAATAATAAAAACAAATCATGTGGGCCAAGTGATATTTAATTTAACCAATCTTATTATGCCACATCAGTTTGTGCAAAATAAATTTGTACAAGAGTTTGTGGCTATATCATTACTCTACAATTAATTAGTGTTATTAGTTAATTATGCTTCACTAATTTTTCCATTAACTAAGATATTTGGAACTATATATTTCACATGGGGCTCGCGGGGGATAGCTAATTATTTCACGTGAACTAATTAGCATCTTAAGCTAGTCGCTCATCCACAAGCACTATAAATTTACTATTTATCATATGAAAGAAAATTTGTTATTTGATAATGACTACGATAATTAAGTGATGCAATCTAGCTAGCTAGGTTCCGTTTTATCCAATTATATAACTGGCTGTAATACCAAATGCTAAAGCAAATATAGAAAGGTGTCCAAAAATTTACTTACATCAAGATTGCTTTATTGACAAATTAATTAATTAAACTTTGGCATAATAAATTAATCATTTCCCAATCTTTTGTTTTAAAAAACTTTGCGGATTAAAAAAATTACTGATTTTCAAATTTTATTGTCGTTTATTATTGGGATTTTACTTGAGATTTGGTAAAACCCATCATTTATCGATATAAGAATTTGGAGGTAAAATAGAAAACACAACAAAAAGTGCGGAAAGTTAAATAGTTTTTTAACGGCAGAAGGTTTTGATAGATGTTAAAAACATGAGGGAGAAGTAATATATCTTGACAAATGATGTGGGGTTTTGCAATTAGCATTAATTTGAACTTGATGTTTTGTTCATACCCTCTTATAATTAGCAAAAGGAATGACCAACGAGAGAAAATTGACCTCTTGGTCATACCTTCTTATAATTAGCATTAATTCGAACTTGAGTGGGTAGTTAAAGAAAATTACTTATAGGTGTAGGCCAAAAAAACCAAGCCGGTAAATGAACTAAACTTAACCAATGGTTTAGTTTGATTTTTAAATTGTGAAAAAACTAATCGGTTAAAAAAACCGAAAACTAAAAAAAAGAGAAAATACAAAAGATTTAGAATTAAAAAAAAAATGAACAGGAACCATATCCAATTCGGCAAAAAACCAAATCGAGGTGAACCATCCATACCACCCCTATCTACTTAAAAACTGTTCGGCCAAATCCTTGGAGAAACTAAAATCTTATCCTTGTCTATGCTCTTCTAAGTTTAAAAGTCTTATTCTCATAATTATTACTTATACATATAGTCATTATCTATTTATTTATTATATTATATTTTAGTAAAAATCAATCATCAACCTGAATTTTTTCAGATAAAAACTCCAAACAAGAGAGAATGGTAATCCCTATTTACTTATCCATCTACGTATAGTTATTGAACGAGAAAGGAGGCAGAAGATTAGATATATCTGGAGAGAAATCATCCTAACTTAATATCAAACCTGCAGATTGTGTAATCTGAACATTATTATAAAAACATGAAAGCAAAGTGATATCGAATCCCAAATTATTCCAATCAATAATGAAAGGTTATGCTTACTCAGGAATTTATTGCAGATATATCCTGGTAAGTAGCCATTTATGGCTCGATGTTACATATGACTCCCTGTGCGTGGGGACCAATACGACACAGTTTGGTGCTAATAAAATATGTGTCTTGCGGGCCTCTTGATAAGTCAATTTTCCAATTTTTTTCCCCCTTCTGGGGTCCCATTTCAATTAGCTATTTGTTCTTCTTCTTCAATCCTCGTCTCTTATCCGAATTATGTATCTTTATACGACTGGTCATTTGTCATCAATTATTAAAGCGTTTAATAATATTCTTTTCTAAGGTGCAAAGTAAGCTTTGGATCCTAAACTCCACCTATATTTGCTAAACCTAACCCTTTTCTTTTAAATTGATCCATGACAAAACACTTGATAATGATTTATCCTGTAGCTTAAAAAAAACCGTTGTCTTATAAAAAAATAAGACAAAAAAAGTGTATAAAGTAAGAACGTTTGTATTTGAGAATTTATATAGTTATAATGTCTTTACTATAACTCATCTGGTAAAGTTAATTCACCTCTATTTTCGGTAAAAAATTAACTATATTTTAGAGTAGTTATTTGTTTCAAGGACAAAGGAGATTGGAATTATTTGGGATACATAGAATGTGATATTGGGCATATGCATGCCCCATCTCATTATTCTTTCTGTATTAGTTCATGTGTTGCAATAAACAGGCCTTGCAATTATTTCCCATGCTATATTCGATATATCTGCAATTGCAAAGATTGTTGAGATGAAACCTTTGGATAGTGAAATGAAGATATTTACTAACTATGGTGAAATTAATACTGTGCATACAAAGAAATTTTAAATCAATTATGAAAAGCATAAAAATAAATAATTGGTGTTGCAATTAGTTGTAGCTTGAAAAGACCTGAAATAGATTGAAAGTGCGATAGATAAGAAAATCGTAATCTAATTAATTGTAATATGTAATTGGTTTCCATAATCATTCAATCTACAGTGAGTTAATTAGGAGGTTGACGAAATGAATGCGTACGGTTCAATGCATCAATTGTCGGACCAGTGATCACAATTTGAGTGGCTAACGTGCATGAAACTCGACACCGTAGGACCAATAGTGCTTAGGTGATATAAGTTCTTGTGGACCAACAGAATTAACAAAAATGGTCCTGCAAAATTCCCTAGGGCACTTTCTTTGACACATTATGTCTCTTTGCAAATGGATTGAAAATTATTAGAATAATAAATGACTAATCCAAATACTTAGATTGATTGAGAGAGTGGTTTTTCAAGCAACTTTCTCTAATTGACCTCTTGTTTTCAAATTATAAAGAAATAGAGGCTATAATTCAATTTAGCCTTTGCCTATCTCCTGCATATTAAAAAAATATATATGAAATGAGTTATTCTGTATCATGTTGTGCCACAAGTTTTATAGTCATGACTTAGGCTAAATAATTTATGTAAACTATGTCGTGTGCCCATTTTATATCTGTGTTGGTCAAATAATTTATCTCTCATAATTTCAATTGTTTTAAATAAAAGTATAAAATGCATGTGTCAAGTTTGCTTTTCTCGTTAAATCATGTATGATATGTTGTATGTTCAATATTAAATCTAAGCTCATTTTGATATGTCATTCGTATCATATCATAACACATCGAAATATATATTACGCTTTATCTTGTGATATTTATGTTGGTCTAATCCGATATGCCATATATTAGAATCTAGGACTTTTTTTCCCTCAAATTTTTTTTCTCTTCTAAACGTTAACCCAATAATGTTATTATTATTATTATTATTATTATTATTATTATTATTATTATTATTATTATTATTATATTAAACTATCTGGTATCCAAAGACTACATTGAGTCTGAATAATTCAGATTTGAGCCAGATAAGACCACTAGGGTGACAGAGCTCTTTCAACAAGTATTTAACACAGTTACATTCTTAAATCTTAAACTAAAAAACTTTTAAGATAAAATAATTTTATTCCAGCTGATTTACGTGTTTGTTGGTTAACCCAATAATGTTAGTGAGCATTAAAGACTATATGTAGAATGAAGTCGTAGCTACTACATAACCATCCATAAAAGTGAAAGGGCAAGTAAGTGGAGGCATCGAGTACTCTTTCTAGGAGCACAAACCCTAGCTGTATAAAAGGAAATTTCCGTCTTTGGGTTGATCGATTGGCCCACACTCACTTTCCCTCAATCCTTCGTGTGTGTGTGTGTAAGATTCTCTTGCTCTTCAAATGCGTTTGATCCAAAAAGCATTATCTAGCTAGCTCCCTCGATCCTTCAAAGTAAATATTTATTGTGCAAACAAAAGATCCCACTAACTATTTCATCATTGCATTATTAGATCATTAAGATGCCTACATGAACGTTTAACTACAAGATAAAGTAAAGAATTTTACAGTTTTAGTGGTAATTTCATAGGCAAAAGGACATGGCTCATTATGAAAAATGAAAATGAACAAAATTGTTTGGTCATTCATTAAAAGCCTAGTATATAGCATGCGTCACGCTATAAAAGTTAATGTTAATTAAAATTAAATCGAATTCAATACATTCTAGTTTTATACTTGATGCTCACACATTTTAAAATACAGATTAAATTACATTGTAATCGTCTCCAATATAATTTAAATTTGAGATTAGATGATACTATCTAATTAATTTCAAATGTTAATTTTAATATTTAGATATTTAAATGTGATTTAATAGAGATGAGATATTTAAGTATTGATAAATTTATAATAAATATTTCTAATTGTGAATATAAGTAGATTGTATAATTAAAAAAAATCAAAATTTTAAAAAGAAAATATGACGAAGATGCCAACGTGGGAAAGGGCCGAAAAAAGGCGGGGCCCATGTGAGGGGCATGGATGGAACATAATCCGAATTTTGATCGTCGTGGGAAAAATAAAGACCAAAGCGTCAAAATCTATTCACTAATCATTACTTCTCCCACTACGTTAAATTAAATCCCCAAAATAAATAAATAAATAAATCTTATTTTTATGGTTTGACAAAATACCAACGGCTCCTTCCCATTGGTCGATACCACCTCACAATCATCGCTTTAACTGGTCAAAGCGTTCGGTCACCCAGCTCAAAGCGCAAAAGCCAGGGGCAGTTACAGAATTTCACGCTGAGTGGGGGATATGTGAACGCTCACCGAGCCGACAAATCCCGTTTGAACGGGGCAACGTGGGGGTATTTGTAAGGAATATGTGTAACAACACTTTTTTTACCCCCAGTTTTTCATATATATATATATATATATATATATATATATATATATATATATTTCCATTTAACACGAATGGATTTGATCATTAGCTAAACCACAAGGCCATTGTGCAATTGTGGCTCCACGGCCATCGTATCCTCCACTACCTAGGAATTTGTTTCGGATTAATTTCGAATTTAATTAGATTATCCAAATTTGTTTTGAGGTGATACTATTATGCTCTTTTAATTACACTACAATCTATTAATATTGTGCAATATAAAATATACCCAAACGTTAAGAGTCAAATGCATATGACAGATGTTCGAATATTCAGCTAGTAAAAAATGAGATGAGAAATTTATTGAGAGCACCTTTAATAAGTACAGTTGGGCACGAAAATTAGCTTTAAAAATTTGGACCCAATTTAATGTTATTTGGCTGGAAATGACAAGAAAAGTTAATTTTAGAAGTTTGAGAAAGTAATTCATAGAAGCAATGAATGGGGAAAAAAGGCTATAATCGTAAGATAGTGGAAGATGGCGATAGGGCGGGACCGATGGCCAGTAATGGGTCACACAGAGCCGTCCGATAAAAGGTGCATGTTACTTATCATGAGCCGGCGTGAAGTGGGGTTATTAAGACTTAAGAGCTTCATTTCGCGCGTGTTCCCTTTAAAAGCGTGCGAAAATATTTGTGGCGGGGCCATTAATGGCTACGGCCGATAAAATTTAATGGGCCTCCGTTTTCTCCAATTGGTCGGGTTATGCGGCCCGGGACAAAAAAAAAATCCAACCGTATCTCCCATAGAGAAACTGTTTTCCGCACGCGCTTATTGGGAAGATTCCGCTATAAAGAAATAAGGCAGTCAAGACTTACTGAGCGGATGTATTTTTGTTAAATTGAAGTGAAGTGTATTACACGCGATGGGGTGCAAGTGTGGGGTTTGGTTTAATGGTAGCCTCGATTGATTAAAAGTCGAATTGAGAAATGAAATTAATTATTGAACGATTGGGAAAAATTACGAAGAAAGGGAATTAATTGGGAAATTAAATTCATGGAATTATTGACTGAGATTTGGATCTGAGCGTTAGCCTTTAAGCGTACTCTTAAAAGCATATAGCAATGATGAAAATTGAAAATGTTGGGAAACAAGATCTGAGGTCGAAATTAAATGCGGCTGCCCCGGTAACATTAAGATATAGAGAGTGGGTAAATAATAAAACTGGGTCACTGGATTTTCATAATTACTCGAGTAAGGACATAGTTTTGTTCATTTGCATCAAATCAGTCCTTATCTCCTATAACAATGAACACTTAGATTATCTAAGTATGTATCTTTAGAAATCTAATTAGGTAAATGACTAACGCGAGTCAATGAATAATTGACATGCGTTGTATTGTATATCATAACATGTAACAACAGCTTGCATAAAATCAATATTTTTGTATATTTAACAATAATGATGAACTGATCTAAATAATAAAATTGTAAAAATTTGTGATATAAAAGTAAATCAAGATATTGGGTATCTAAATGTTAGCAGGAGGATTCTTTTCAAAATATTTTGAAACAAATTCTATCTATTCTAACCCTAATTAACAGGGTTGTTTAAGTATGTCTTAACGTAGTATTACAATTTATAAATATCAAATTATTGTTAATTAATATAGTACTAAAACAAGGGTTAGGGGCCAATGTGATCCAAGTAGATAAATTATGTTATATTTGAGAGCAACTAAAAATTCATGGTACCCGATGCTATATTCTAAGATAATTAATCTAAATAATCCCCTAGTTATGTAATTACCATTAATTAATTGGAATGAAGTGGGTAATTTAAAATTGATTACCGTTGAAGCATATTTTTTGTGCTTATATAAAGCAAGGTCCATGGTTAGGTTCAGTCCCTTACTGATTAGAACAACGTCTCAGTCTCTTAGATCTCTAAATTCTAAATTTTCTCACCCACCAAGCAGAGACCAAAGAATCGAATCAGAAAATCAGAAGTGGAGTACAGTGAGTTGGGGTTCAGTCACTTTCCTTCTTTCGATCAACTCAATCCACACTGACTCACTTTCTCTGTTCAAAAATAGGGAGTGTGAGAGGAATTTCAAAGCCCCCTTCAAAAGGAAAGGCAAAACAAATAAGTTATACGCTTGTGTTAAATTTGTTTGAATAAGAGCCAAAAGTGGTCTTTGAAAAAAAAAAAAAAAATCTTTTCTCCAACCTCCGGAAAGATCATTGAAGTGGGCTGATAAATTTTCCCTGCTTTTAAGGTCCTCTCAGCCGTCTTTGGTTTCGGCGCTGCTGTTGCTACAGCCTGCAGCCCTTTTCGATTAGTAGACATTAAAGTTGGGGCTTTTAATTTACCTAGGAGCAAAAGATATTCGTAGCTAGAGACTTAGCAATTATTATCATACCATTTAAGGCCTGTCTCCGTCTCTGCTGCAAGCCTGCAAGCAAAGCTAACTCTTTGGAATGGAGAATTCTTAAAACCACCTTTGCTTGTTTCTGCTTCCACTAATCCAACCTCTCTCTCTATCTCTCTCATTCACTCTTTGTTTTATAATATACAAAGTGAAAAGAAAATACCCATTTGGGCCTTGTTGCTTCTTCAATCTTTACAAGAAAGAGACCTCTCCAACAAGGTTTGTAATTTTTGGATCTGAGTCTGGGGTAAATAACATTGGCTTTCGTTTTCCATTTTTTTTTTAATTTTGTCTCATTGAGTGTCTCTTATATGTTTCAGATCCGTCAGGATTTAGACGTTGGCTTTTGAGAAAAAACGAACACAATGTTGCCACAGAAGCAAGCAGAAGAAGCAATAGTTTCCAACTTTAGCGAGACTGAACATGAAGGAGGAGGCAAAGAAGAAGGGAGAGAAGATGAACAACAACAGCAACACTCCATGCTCAGCATGAAGAGCTTTCTCTGGCATGGTGGCTCCGCTTGGGATGCCTGGTTCAGCTGCGCTTCCAATCAAGTACCACCCCGGACACCCCAACTTCAAAAGTTCTCATTCCGTGGAATGGAAAAATGAACAATCTTTTTTAATGTCTGCTCTCGTATTATACAGGTTGCTCAAGTTCTCTTGACTCTGCCCTATTCATTCTCTCAAATGGGTCTGCTTTCAGGCATCTTGCTTCAAATTTTCTACGGATTCCTTGGAAGCTGGACTGCTTATCTCATCAGTGTACTCTACGTAGAGTACAGAAGCAGAAAGGAGAAAGAGAACGTTAGCTTCAAAAACCATGTCATTCAGGTTATTCGTCTCTTTAATTTTCTTTTTTTCTTTTTTCTTATTTTTGTGTAATTTTCGGCTGATATTGAATCGGAATCAGAAGTCACCACCACCACTTACACCTAATCCACAAAGCAAGAACCCAAGTGAAAAAATATCTACGATCGCTATTTCAAAATCTCTTTTCATACTGTGTCGGAATTTGGATTGCAGTGGTTTGAAGTGCTTGATGGGTTACTGGGTCCATATTGGAAAGCTGTAGGACTTGCCTTCAACTGTACTTTCCTCTTATTCGGATCTGTCATACAACTGATAGCTTGTGCAAGGTAACCTTCTTCCTTCATTCTTTTTATTTCCTCTCAAGATGCAAAATTAACTGGGTTCTGTTGATTTTTAACTACTTTTAACTTCTAATCTCTCGTTTCTTCTTCTGTCTCAGTAACATTTACTACATCAACGACCGATTGGATAAAAGGACATGGACTTATATTTTTGGAGCTTGCTGTGCTACCACCGTCTTTATTCCTTCATTCCACAACTACCGTATTTGGTCCTTTCTTGGCCTCGGCATGACCACTTACACTGCCTGGTACTTGACCATCGCTGCTGTTGTTCACGGCCAGGTAATAACTAATTATGCTGACTAATTAATGATCTCTTTTTTTCCCCATTTTTAAGGTTGATTACAGCGAGTAAAAACCCAGTAAAAAATTGCTTTGAATGTTAAGGTTGAAGGTGTATCCCACACGGCACCAACAAAGCTCGTGCTTTACTTCACAGGAGCCACCAACATACTGTATACATTCGGCGGACACGCTGTCACAGTGTAGGTTTTCTTAATTATTAAATTTTCGTTTTCTTCTTTTTTAACCTGAGTTAATAATATGACCATTTTTTTACTTTCTATTGTCCTTTGGTGTTTCTACACCGGCTTCTGTTTGCAGCTTTTGCCGGCCGTCTTGGGGCTCGAGTCCTGAGACATAATCATCCAAAATTTTTACTTTTGTTTGCTATGAATTAACATTTTTTCCCCACCCCACCCATTTCGAAATGGAAAATTGCACAGTAGATTAGTTAAATATTCTACTATTTCACAACTGCACCCTTTTTTTATTTTGTTTTATTTTTCCTGTGACAGCTTGATTCTGACGTTAATCTAGCCTTCTTTGTCTTTAACGTGTAGCATATTATTCCTCTATCATAGACTTTAGGGCAGTTTGGTCATTTTCTTAGAATAATAAAATTTCTTAAATCAACTGATTAATTATGTGAATGGGTTTTTTTTTTATTAAAAAAAATGTTACAGGGAAATCATGCACGCCATGTGGAAGCCACAAAAGTTCAAGTACATATATCTCTTTGCCACCTTGTACGTTTTCACACTGACGATTCCGTCAGCCACTGCCGTTTACTGGTCGTTTGGCGACCAGCTACTCAACCACTCCAACGCCTTCTCTCTCCTCCCCAAGAACGGCTGGCGTGACGCTGCCGTTATCCTAATGCTCATTCACCAGGTTCAATTCCAATTCACATTTATTGGCTTTACGGATTTGCCCTTGCTGGAGCAACTTATTTACCGAAAAGGAAAATGCAAAATTATTTACCGTGCAGTTCATCACATTTGGGTTCGCTTGCACGCCGTTGTACTTTGTGTGGGAGAAGGTAATCGGGATGCACGACACAAAGAGCATATGCTTAAGGGCACTTGCTAGACTCCCAGTGGTGATCCCAATTTGGTTCTTGGCCATTATTTTCCCTTTCTTTGGTCCTATCAACTCCGCAGTTGGGGCGCTTCTTGTTAGCTTCACCGTCTACATCATCCCATCTCTTGCCCATATGCTCACCTACAGAAAGGCCTCCGCCCGTCAGGTAAAAAACTGTAGTTATCTTGATATGTTAATGGTATTTTGGTCAAAGAAACTTTTTTCTTTTGTTTTTTCTTTTTAACTAATGGGGGGCACTCCGGGTTTGATGGGGATTCTCACACATTCCACAGTTGACACTGTGACAGTGTGTGTCCCCAGTTGAGTGGAGAGAGGAAAAGGTAAATTAGTTAAAAGAAGAAAAAAAAAAAGTAGCAGCAAGCGTACAAAGAGCATTTAAGGCTTAGATTTGGAAATATTACGAGAAGGAATTGAAAGACGTATATATAGATAGATTGGTGGCGTGTCCTTTTCATTTTGTTATATTCTACAGTTGGCTTGTTGCAACTCTCGTCTGTGATTAAGGCTTATTAGCTGTTTTTGCCCTTGCACTCGCGACTTGTGACATGAGTTGATATATATTTTTATTTATTAACACAGTTGGTTTTTGTTGTGTGCTGTTGTTGCATTGCATTTGCAGAATGCTGCAGAGAAGCCACCATTCTTTTTACCAAGCTGGACAGCCATGTATGCATTCAACATATTCGTTGTTGTGTGGGTATTTGTGGTTGGTTTTGGGTTCGGTGGCTGGGCCAGCGTGACCAATTTTGTGAGACAAGTTGATTCATTTGGGCTCTTTGCCAAGTGCTATCAGTGTAAGCCTCCGCCGCCGCCGCCAGGAGCTGCGGCTGCAGGAGCCCATCACTGAAACCCTCAAATCACATCAAAATCAAATCAAAAATCAGATCAACACTCCCAACATATTTTGCTCAATATCTTGTATCATACAATGGGGAAGATAGCAACGGCTTCCCTTACATGTGATGTGTGCTGGATTTTGCCTCTTTTTTTTTTTTGGCTTAAATTATTAGTTTGATCAAATAGTGTGTTGAATTGTGATGATTCCTTTGCTATCAAAGCATAGGCTAATTAAATCAAGATATATATGTTTAGAATTTTTTTTTTTTGGTTGGGGATATTATAAAATATCATATTGCTATTGTTGTTGTTATAGCTTGCAATGTCATTATTCCTGGCATGTTCCCAAAGTACAAAAGCTTATAATTAAAAATAGAAGAACCAACCGGTATGGGAGGTGGGGTCCTCTTTAATTTTTATTGTTGATGTATACGTGGCACGACCTCAGGGCCTTGAATGTGGACATATTTTTAATGTCCCCCCTTTTGACCATAGATTCTGTTCATGAAGTGGGCCGTGGACCCGCCCCATTTCCACATGGTTCGCACGTTACCGCATGTGTTTGTCACGTGCCACTATTTACTCCTTGACGCTCGCTTGGACTTTAATTCCCATGTGATCGCATGCATGAACCCTCATGGTTTCATGCCTAGTTCACTGATTCGATCTTTGATTGATTTGATTATTTGACTTCCCATTGAATCCCTTGACACTCTTTTTCTTATTGGAGTTGTGATTTTCTTAGCACATGCTCCCGATTTTAAGGTGCCCTCTTTAATTTTATTTTTAATTATTATTTTAAGTAAAAGTGTGTTAGCGTCCCCATTGACAGTGCTGACCGGTGAGTTAATGCAAGTTTTGATTGGAGCTAATTAAATTAATTAAATGATTAAAGAGTAATAATACCAAAAAGGATTCGAAACAAGGCATGATTTGCATAATCACTTTTTTAGAGTTTGGTGGTCAAAAAAATCTTTGAACGTCATATGTGATTTGGTGAAGACATGCTCATTTTCACAGTTAGGCTAACAAGAATTGACACATCCTCGTTGATGCAATATAAAATGTTTAGTTGCTTTAATAATATCTAAGTGATAAAAGAGAATAATTACATAAAAACAAACAAATATTAGGGAGCGTGTATAATCCTCTAACTGTTGTCACAATTAATTTCTTATTATAATTTAATTTTTTGTATTTCAACTTTTTATGTTTAATAATAAAATATTACGGTTATCATCTTATAAATATAATAAAATTTTTTGTTTGAAAATAAAAAAAGTAGGGTATTTGTATTTAATATTTAAAAAATTAATGTTTAGTTATGCGTCGGTGTGACATTTGAGAAGAAATGAATGAAAGAAAATGTTAACATATGTGAACACAATTTAGAGATGCTTAGAGGGAGGGGAGCCGTCGCTTCAATGTTGACTCTGAAAGCAATTGATGATTTGACTTTGTGATAAATGATAAATCTGGCACTATAAGCATAAATGCAATGCCTTAACACAAGGCAAGAACTCATTTCACAAGATGAAAGCTTACCTTAAACTACAATTTCCAAAATCATATATTATATATCCAAGTACATCCGCCTTTATCAGGAGGAAAAAAAATTACCACCCCACTAAAACTTATTTCTTACTCATAACTAAAAACACCCAACTAACTTTCTCCATAAGGTAAGCTTCTCATAATTTAATACAATCCCATGTTGCTAAGATTCTTAATATTTCCATTACAAGGAACTTGGGCATAGGATTCTGTGCCACCACTATCCCAACAAGCAAGAAACTGCAGAAACAAGTTCTCTTTTCTTTCTTTTTGGTATAATTTAAGAGTAATTAAGCTTGTAATCTAAGCATATGAGAACGAACTAAGAAGTGCTTTTACTTAGAGAAATGAAGTGCTTTTCATTTTGCAAAGAAGAAGATGCATGTGTGCATGTGAAAATCCAATGACATTTGCTGGTAATAATTCATATATATGTGTATAAATATATATGGATATAAATCTGTCCTGGTAACTTTGAACTTCAGTTTCCTTAGCTCAGCTTAAAGAACGTATAGTAGAAAGTTGCTCTCTAATGTGACATGAACCTAATTTTTTTCATTTTTTTCCTTTTGGAATTATTCAAGAAGAGTCAAAATAGTGAAGAATCTCAAGATGAATGGGTGTTTCGTTCTTTTTAGGAGTCTGTTCATGTATGTGGGTTTAGTGTATTTTGTAAAAGTGTAATGGGTTATCCAATCCTCCGGGCTACTGGCATAGCAAAAAAAAAAAAAATGATATCAGTAAGGCAAAATTATAAAATTTATGACTGATCGATCGAAGGAAAAAATTTACAAACTTACTTTATTACTTTTGTAATTTTATTAGTATTTTTCTTTACAAGCCTCGAAAAATCAAAACTTTAAGAGAAGACAGCTAATATATAATTTTAGGTATTTGTTTTTCTTTAGTAATGGATTCAATTTGGATCAGTTATTAATAACAAGTTGCATATATTGACTAAATTAGATCTCAGGCCTTAGTTTAATAGATTGAATTTGGCTTTGTGCAGCTAAATTATTTAATTGGACTAATAAATTATAAGTGAACGATATTTGTGTGTGATTTAAAATAAAATTTGAACTTGAATTTAATGTATTCAATTAATCCAACAGCCAAAGTTTGTAATTTTAGCTATGTAGATAGAATAAGTTATTTGTAATTTTCGGATCAAATGGGGGCAACTACCCCGGCTTGTCCCTCGATCGCTCTGCCACTGCTCTTGGACCGTATCTATCTTATTATTTAATATGACGAGCAATATTGTAAAGGGTAATTTTATTTATTTTATTGAACTACTGTAATCTTGCTGAAGATCAAGGAGGATAATGGTGCACCAAAATTACTTTACCAAGATATTTTCATTAGTAGTTGATGTGTACTTGAGAAATTCGAGCTACTACAAGAATGTTTCTTCACTAAAATTCAACTCTTTGTGTTTCAATGAAATTTTGAAAACACAATATAGAAACTGTTTGATAAACACAGGTGGATAACTAAGGCTTACAAAACATCTTGCATCAATCGTGAAACCTCCATTCGTAACCGACCCGTATTTTAATTACACGATTGCAGATGTACTAAACAATAGACTGGGGTGTATTTAGAATTTTGTACAAACTCTACACGGGTCAACTCCTAAACATTTCTCAACTCAAACTCGTTGGGCAACTACTCAACACAACGAAGCCTTCAGCCCATACAAAACGCAGAATGGTGTCGAAGAGGTAAGAAACAGTTACACGTTACCTTATCTTTGAAAATTTGGCAGGAGCAGGGAGCCAAAGAGGCAACAGCAAATCAGCAATGGCGTCACTGCTAGTGGGAGCTTTACCACTAACTCCACAATCTCGCATTTCCTCTTCTCAATCTCAAATTCTGGGCACACCCCTCAGCCTCAGCTGCTCGCTTTCACTCCCTTCTACTCCCTCCCCTTCAATCCCCTACGGTCTGCATCTACTGACCATTTTGACCCTCTTTATTTTATTTTCTTAATTTTTGTTTCAATTTCCCTTTCTCTTTAATCATTCAGTGTACTGCGGCCGCGGCGACAAGAAAACCGCCAAAGGAAAGCGCTTCAATCACTCCTTCGGCAACGTAAGTATTTGTATTATTTCTGACAGTTTGATAGTTAGTTGCGAATTTCATCAAAGACTATGTAATTTGGGCGAAAACTGAGGGACCCATATGTTACTGTCGCACAGCTATAGCTAAACATTTCTTTTGGTTGCTTGAGGAATTTGTTTGGGTTTGAATTTGATTTATCAGGCGAGGCCGCGTGACAAGAAGAAAGGCAGAGGACCACCCCGAGTGACGGCACCCCCTGCTCCGCCGAGGAAAGACCGGTTTGATGATGGTGAGAAAATCCATATCGACCTCGACGAGTCTTTGTTCTCTAATTGATTGAGAAATGCTTCCGTTATTGTAATTTTAGCCGCGCTACCTTTGAGACGCTTATTATTGTTATTTTTATGAGTTAGTGAATTCTCAGTTATGTTCTTGTGATTGCTTTTGCTCTACGAATTCGTACTTGTAGAGAATATTCTTATAGTAATCGCTAAAACAATTCCTACTCTGGGGGGGTAATATAGGAGAAGGATGAAGGGGTCGGCATGACGTTCAAAAAGAATTATGTCACAGCGGGTCATAGGTATAATACGTTATGTACTTTGGTCTTCATCTTCATCTTGTTTTCCTATATGTTGCTTTTGTTATCCTGAATGAAGATGCAATTTGCTAGAATGGATGAACGGATGAAGCACATCTTTAGTGAGATCTTCTGACAAGAAGAGTATAGTTGGCTGCCGGGTATATAGGATTACACTTTCGAGTGGTTCACGCATAAGTGAGTGTTTATGTGCCGGTGGTACATAAGCTGAGATACTTGATCATGATCCCTGGTAATTCACTATGCATAATGGACCCACCTATCTTCCTGCATCTGATGGATTTTGTAGGATCTGCGTTTGAGTGTACTTCATGGTGGAAGAGATTGGCCTAAATGACAGAATGGCAGAAGATAGATTGTGTAAGTTGATTAGAAAAAGTGATTGCAAGGTTGCTGAGGTTTGGTTTATTGGAATTGCCTAGATATTATGTGTTGTAGTGCAAAGCTCTTATTTTGGATTGCAGAAGTTTGCACTATTCTTCAGGCACCTTGCTAAATGAAATTTGTTAATTATGGCTGTAAAATTGGAAGTGATCATCTATAAGGACTTTTGACTTCTTAAGATTCAAGTCAAATAGTTCTTGTTTTTACACTTTTAATCCAAAGAGTGAAATAGGAAATGTGAGTGGTACCTCAAAACAAGTAAAATTGTTTGTATGTATGTATGTATGTGCATAGGTCAAAAACAAGTAAAAATGTTTCTTATTCAAGCTAATAAGGATAGAGTCTTTCCCAAAATGAGACTTATCTTGATTTCTTTATTGGCTACTTCTTTGCCCTTGGTGTATGCCCTCAATGTAGGTGTATTGTGGATATTAAAATGATGAAGGAGACAATAGAATATTAGATTGATCTTACTCCTGTAATTATTTCTGAGTGATATTTTATTATCTTTCTTATTTGTTGTTTTAGTGTAAAAGTATAAGCTACAATATTTATTATATTTTTGAGAAAAATTATATAATTTATTTGTTATCAATACATTTTAGCCTTCAATTTTCAATCTAAAAAATTATTACTTTTTTATTATTGAATTTTAGAATTCATGATGGATCTAGAGCATATTTGGATTTTAATTTTTTTTTTCGGATTTGGAGCAGATATAGATATTTATTTCTTTTTTGGATCTGGATATGGAACGAAAAATATGGATTCATGATGGATCTAGAGCAAATATAGATCTTGATTTTTATTATGGATTTAGATCTGGAGCATAGTAGATCCAACCCATATCTGCCTCATTGCCATCCCTACCTCAATCCAAGAAGCTTCATCACTTAATTCTTCAAGGATTTTGTGGGCCTTGGCAAATGGCCCAGTGATCTGCTATTAGTCTTTCCCCGACACTTCCCTCTTCAATGACTAATGTTCTTGTCCTCTTGTTCCATGGGTGTAGAGCATAGTTGTTACTGCTTAGCTTAAGCGCCATTTCCGCTACCCATTTTGATTCTTTCTCTGTTTCAGGTGTTTTGAAAAGCCTGGTTGTCTTAATCCCATCTGTTTGGATAAAAGGCACTAGGTCACATATGGTTAAAACATCTTGTGAGACTCTTTTCTCACCGTCACTAGAGTTGAGTACAGCGAGAATTCCCGTAGAGGATACATATTTCTTCAGGACTTTAGACGATTTCCCAGAACAATAGTTGCAAGTAATGTATATAAAGACTTTGGTTTTTGCATGTACTTCAGCCTAAAATGTAATAGCATTTACAGCGAAGAATTTGATGCATGGGAAATAAATAAAGCTAGAGCTAAGTTTCCAGTTGACCCCCTTATCTTCCTTTATTTTTTTTGACTTGGGGGTCCAAGACTCAATATATTCCACCTTGGCCCTAAGATAGTATTGATTATTGAACCAATGACTCAGATTACGAGCAAAATCAAAATCGTTCATGCATGAGTTGTAGAAAATAAATCACATAGGCCCTCCTTCGTTGGATTTTATTTCATTTTAGTTTTCAACTAAAATTGATTGCTAGGGAGAATTAATGAACATGTTAAAAAGGTTATTGGCTTAAAGATGTTGCTCTATGCTATATAATTAATTAATGCTGCTCGCTTTAGTGGCTTAAAAATGTTGCCGTTTGAACTTAGGACCAGAACCTTAATCTGGCCATCTCAATCCATAACAAAACAACGGTTCTCAAAATATAAATATTAATCATTAAATAGGAGTAATATTCTTCTCTACTTGGTTTTTCCGTCATTGAATTTTGATACATTTGTTACTTGTGTTATTGGTTTTACTTGTGATCCTTGATTTATTCTTTTTAATTCAACTTTTATATTTTAATTAATTGATATTTGTCAAGATTTTTTACCCAAATGCCATCGATAGGAAACCTTGGATCCAGACCAGATCCGATGCTGTCAATGGTCAAGACTGGTTTTCTTTTTCTTTTTTATTTTTCTCTTACTTTTCTGAAAACGCATTGTTTTGGAATAAAAATTTAATTTTAAAATATCTTGTTTTTTGTTGTTTGCTTTTAGCCTAATCAATGATCGCGTTCGTCTTACACACTTCACTAGCTTCCATCATCACCATCCTGATGTCAATTGTATAAATTCCGAAAGTAGTAAAATTAAGGGTTATTATTATTTTACTACTTTAAAAATTACCAAATATCAAATGATTACAAGTATTGTCTCCTATTATTTTTTTATTATATCTTTATAAAAATATAATTTTACTACTTTTCTCATTTATGTTATAACCATTAGTTGACCAGTTAGTTGACTAACAAAATACCTATTTCACCCTTTATGATTAAAAAAAAATTACTTGAAACTTATTTACAATATAAATTTGTAATATATTTATTAAAATGGATATAAAATACCAATATAATTCTTTTTGATGGAATTATGAAAATAAAGATTATTTACAAAATGAATTTGTCTTATTTTTTTTAATGAAGCTTTTTTTTAATAATGAAGGATAAAATTGGTATTTTGTTAGTCAACTAACTGGTCAACTAATGAGTCAACTAATGGTTGTAACGAAAAAGTAGTAAAATGATATTTTTATAAAGATATAGTAGGAAAATGATAGGAGACAATACTTGTTGTAGTCATTTGATATTTGATAATTTTTGAAGTAGTAAAATGATAATAACCCTAAAATTAAACAAGGCTGGTTTATTTTTATTTATTTAGTTTTATTTTTTTGCGGAAATGTTTCTAGTTAATTAATTGTGTTTTTAAATGGCCGCAACTGAAATTACTTTAGAAAATTCAATTGATTTGTCCTGCAAGTATTATGTTTATTTTATGCTTCATCTTTTTTTTTTTGGATAATTAATTTGTCCTTCCTCTTTCATCTTTATGCTTCATCTTTTGTAGTGTTAACATGCGTTCGTGCTAAATCAAATTTTGGGCATATTTCATGCACGCCACATATTTGATAAAATTCCTCCCAGAAGAAAAAATGCAAGCCATAATTTTAATTCTTATTCTGATTCAATTATTCTCTTTATTTAATTCTTTCCACGTGCGTGCGTAGTTTAGGTTTGTAGCACAAATCAATTGAATTTTTGAAACTAATTTCAGTTGCAGCCATTTAAAAACACAATTAATCAACAACCCCAAAAAAAATAAAAAAATATTACACAAGAAATCAAAACTAGTCTTTGTTGAATTTTACTCTTTTCGACACAAAGGCAAACTGGCAATTACAAGAAAATATTCTTTAAGCATTATAGGTGTCTCGGCAAATGAGACAGTGAGATTTAATCAATCTATCTATAACACTTCCCTCATCATATACGGTTTTCCTTGTACAACTGCTCCATAGATGTAACCCGTATGACTCCTCACTCAACCGAAGCACCGTTTCATCCACCCATTTTGATTCTTCCTCCGTCGCGGGTTTCTTAAAAAATCTTTTAATCTGAACCCAATTCACAGGATAAAATGCCTCAAGTCCCAAAATCGTAAGGTTATACCCTGGTGTATTTCCTACTCGTCGAGTAACTCGCGTAAGCATGTATGGCCCGTTATGTCCCCACGTGTTACCATCAAACGTGGTAGCAAATTCCTGTAAAAAATCAAATAAAATCGGATGCCCCTTGTCAAAAACCAGAGCTGCATTATTTAATGTTTTCCATTTACGTGTCGCTTGGTCAACCTCTTGTGGACCGATAGCATTCCTCAGGCCTTTGAAATCTTTCAGGACTATAAAGTCAGTGTCCAAGTAGACGCCACCATATTTGTACAACACAGCTAGCCTTATAAGATTAGACAGTTGAACTGACAACGAAATTTTACCAGGATCACGTTCCCCTTCTTTAATCTGCTTCAGCCAAGTTTCAGCCGGTGTGTCTTTAACCAGAGAGGCCAAATCCGGAGTGACTGCAAGGATTTTGAACCCGAGGTCAAGTAATGGCTTCAGGATTTTGTACCCGCGTCGTGTGTCGAGAGATCTCGATATAAGTACTAAACAAGAGTGAGGGTTGGCTTTCATTAGGGTTTCCACAGCCAAGAAGTCTCTAGGCCGAAATATTCGAGCTGGCGAGAGCCATACCATAAAGAACTGAATTGCACATTGGTTTGTAGAGAATTTCAGGACCCTGTCGTGAAACGCTCGACTCAAGTTTGTTGACTGGAATACCTCGAGGTCGGTTAGTTTTTCTGGAACCATTCCATTCTTCCTTCTTTTTTGAGCCAGAATGGTGGAATTAGAGGATCCGGCCCTTGTTCTTCTTTTTCTAGTTCTTCTATATGTTGGGAAATTATGCTCTTTAAAAGCATATGTATTTATTTAATTGTAATAAACATTTTTTCTGATTAATAAAATTAATGAGGTATTTTATTCAAATATCTTAATTGCATTTATATTTGTATTAAAGTCCATTTAATCATATTATATGTATTTATGCGATCACCATGCGGATTCACAGAAGACATAAATACAAGTTATCTTATGATTAAATAAATTTAGTTCGCAGTTGATAAATAAAGTTGGGCACTTTATTTATGTATAAACTGTAATAAATTCATTGAATGATTTGTCTTAATCATGTATGAATTTATTGATGTAGTACGACTACATTGAACTGGATCACATATGAGATTTAATTAACTTTGTAATAACTGTCAGACTTATTAAATCTCATAGGCGTTGATTTTACTGTAATCTTAATCTTGAGTTAATTATGATTTCATGATTGTGATTGTTATTCCATTTGAGTTACCAATGGGCACGACACGTCCTTGTGGTCAAGATTACCCGGTATCTTGGTGGGAGCAATTATGAGTATTGGAGTTATGGATTAACAATATAGAATTTGTACAACACATCTCTTGATAGGTTTTCGGCACTTGATCATAGAATTCTCTGGCCAGAGTGTGTCAACATATTTAGTATGTTGAAAATGATCATTAGAGAAAACCAGTAAGGATCAAGGAATAAGATGTTATTAAATTGATTGGACAGTTGAGATATCAATTTAATTAACGATGTGGTACAAAGGATTGTGCAGTAAAGAAATCAATGTGGCTTGAGATAAATTATTATTCGAGCATACAATTATGGAAGTTAGTTCCAATATTTTAGTGGAGTAGATTTGGAATTAAATAATTGGGCTAATTTAATTACAGGCTTAATTATTGTAGCCACTATTGTATGCTCCCAAATGATCCCCGAGTTAGCTCATTTAATTGACTGCACCACTACTGGACTAATAAGCAAGATAACTAGCTATTTGGGTCAAAAGCCTAATTATATCTTTTAGTGGGAGGCTCCATTTAATTAGCTTATGTGTAAGGGGCCTTATGTTATTTTACATGGTGGGTCCCTTATTAAAAGAAAAAGAAACGTGAGTTTTAAAAGGGGGCATTATTTGGAGCCTAGGGTTTTCACTAAAGGGAGATATATAAGGCTCCATTATTGAGAGAAAAATTTTCTCGTGCTAGTTGCTTTGGTAGTGATAAAGGCGCCCACACGTCTAGTGCAGATCGAACCTGAGTTATAACCTGGAAGATCATTGGTGGCAGTTCGTGATCTAACAAGCGTGGTGGTGACGGATCGTGATATAACAAGAGTGGTGGTGGCGGATCGTGATCTAGGAGCCTAAATCACTTCAACAGAAAAAGGCCAACTCGGATTTTCAAGGTACGATTTCTAGATTACGTATTTTTATATATTATATGAGAGCGGTCCTTAAAAAAGTTTTATAAAAATTTAAAAACCTAATTTTTCCCCAACACTATAGTCATCGGTTGCGCGGTCACACTACTTGACACGACGATGGGGCTTGATTGATCAACTTTGAGAGCAGGGGTTGTTGCTTGAACTTGGGGAGTTTTGTTAGCAGCAGCTTGTACATCATTATTATGTGCTCGTTGTGGTGTTTTGATGATTGGAGTGGATATATATTGTGAAGGATATAGATGAACTATAGAAATGGTAAGATTGCACTGTTAAAATTGCTATAGCAAATTGATTACATCAATCCCTATAGAGACAATTTGAATACTCATCAATACATTACTTGTTGTGTACACTTGCACATTGACACCCAACAATATAAATCACCCAACAAGTTTTTGGCACCGTTGTCGGGGATTGATTGTTCATTGTGATTTGTGAAATTAATTTTGATCGTTGCTAACTTTTAATTTAATTTTAATTTGTTTATTTTGTTGACAAGCAACCCTTGCATGCACAAATATAAACCCGTTGAATTTTAGTTTGATCTAGAAATTAAAAGAATTGTAAGAAGATTGAGAAAAGAGCAAAGAAATTCAAAAGCTGCTGGAGCAATGGAGGATTTGTAAGATATGGCGAATTTAAACCCCCGAGGAGAAATACAACCAATAAATACATAAGGAGGTCACAATGGGTAGATTATTTATGGGCAACTGGGGAATAACAATATTATCCATATGGCAGATGATAAAGAAAGAGCCACTAGAGATTTTGTAGTATTGACCCCTCAAGTTATAAACCTTTGCATAGTTAGACTCGAAGTGCAAGTTGATAATTTTGAGCTCAAGTTAGTGATGTTCCAGATGTTGCAAATAGTGGGGCAATTCAATGGGTTGCCATCTGAAGATCCTCATTTACACCTTAAGTTGTTTTAAAAAGTAAGTGATGCTTTCAAGATTCTTGGAGTATCACATAAAGCATTGAGACTCAAACTTTTCCCGTTTTCCTTAAGAGATCGAGTAAGATAATGGTTGAATTCTCCACCATTTGACTCATTACTACATGTAATGACTTGGCTGATAAATTTTTGATGAAATACTTCCCACTTACAAAGAATGCAAAATTGAAGAATGATATTGTTGTGCAAATTTTATTGAATTCGTAAGTGCACAAATTTATTGTAGAATAAATTAATGGTGATGAGTGTTGATCGCACGAGGAGGTGGATTTTAATTGGTTGTAAAATTATTTTTCTAAGTGGGTGGTTGGATTTGTAGTGGAAGTAATTTAGATTATCTTAAAATTTAAATAAAAAAGGCGGGAATCAAGTAAAGTGAAAACTATTAAAATGAAGCACTTGGGTCTTTGGATCTGTACATAACATGCACCATGAGCTTAATATTCCTTATTAGCGCCAATTAAATAATGAGGGGGGTTTCTACTCCTCATGAGTCACACTCCATTCAATATGGTGTTAAGAGCTTATTATGCCAAATAATAATAACATTGCACTAGGGAGACAGTTACTCAGTGCAATATCTAGGAAAGATTATTACTATCTGTCGATAAAAAGTCAAAAAATCTATATAAATCAGAGGGGAAGAGAAATTAAATTTACCAAATTAAGCTCATGTAACATGTTGAGACTTCACATTCTACCCAAACTTGAAAGAAAATTAACTAATCATAGTTGAACTAGGGATAAAATGAGAATTTATTAAAATACATAGAAAATATAAGATAGAGAAGGAATTTCAGAAAATGGAGTAAAAAAATAAATTCAGGGGTGCAATTAGGGGGGAGCCCCCTATTTATAGATACAATGAGTAAATCATGACCATTGGATTGAAACAGCTTGGACGCTCAGGATTGCATCACGTGGCAAGTTCTGATTGAATAGAACACATCATCAGGGCTGTCATTCCGCATAATGCATGTATCGTACACACGTTTTTCGGTCCATTAACATACTGCCACGTCGCCGGTCAGCTCTACATATTCATTTTAGTTGAATAAGATCGTGACACATCACCAGTCAATGCCACATTATTCATCCACTCGAATGTTGCCACGTCATTGATCAGTGCCACATAATCAGTCATTGCCACGTTATCGGTTATTGCCACGTCATCAGTCTGTATATGTGAACAATATCGTGAACAGTATCGTAAATGATATCGTATATGTGAGCAGTGCTGTACATGTGAACAGTGTCATTTACTCTTTTATACTCCTCTTAAGATTTTCGACTGTCTTGAGTTTAAGATAATTGTCCGTTTTGCTGTCTGATTTCTCGTTCCTTATGAAATGACCATGATGCCATCTAAAATACATAAAATACTTAATGATAATAAAACACACATAATTAAATCACAATAATCACAATGGACGAAAATACATAAAAGTAGGGATGTTAGCGAGACTTGGAGTGTAAAATGATGATTTTTTCCTTTAATAAGTATACACTTTCTACTACTCAACATAGATCACGTCTTTCTATCAACCTGAAGATGAGAGTTTGTATGATGTATAGGAAAGATTTAAGGAGTTACTCATGAGATGTCCTCATCATGGTATTCCTTATTGCATACAGCTGGAAGCTTTTTATAATGGGCTCAACCGAAGCACTAGATTAATAGTGGACGCTTCATTAAATTGGGCCTCACTATTTAAGTCTTACAATGAGACTTATGAAATTTTGGAGAGGATAATCAATAATAACTATTAGTGGCCATCAATTAAATAAGCTGCAACAAGAGGAACAACATGAGTCCATAATGTAAACGTCTTGACAACATTTTTAGTAGAAGTAACCTCATTAATAAATATTGTAAAAACTATGACTACTACTCTAGTAACTGTCAACTAAGTTGCTAAAACATCTTGCGTTTATTATGGAGAATGACACTTATTTGATAATTGTCTTGGAAATCTAGTCTTAGGTAACTATGTGGGCAACTTCAGCAGACAAATCTAGAACAATCCATATTAAAACACTTACAACCTTGGATGGAGACTGCACCCAAACTTTTCATGGATAAATTAGAATCAATAAATTGCAGCAACTAGTGGACAAAATTGGTCTGCTCAACCACCTGAATTTCACTAACAAAATTAAGGGCAAAGAAACACTAGCAATGGTCAATTCAATTCTCTTAAAACTTTGCTTAAGGAATGTATTGTGAAAAATGAAGTGGCAGTTTAGAGTCAAGCTATATCTTTAAGAAACTTAGAGAATCAGATTGGATAATTAGCTACAGCATTAAGTAACAGACGTTAGGGCAGTTTACACAACAATACAGAGGACCCGAGAAGATAAAAAAATGAACATTGTATGATGATTAACTTAAGATTTGGAAATGATGTTCATACTCTAGTTGGAGTACTAAGAAGGAGAATAAAATCAGTTTCAACCTAAGAGGAAGCTAAAGTTAAAGAGGAACCACAACAACCCACTTTTCAGCCCACTGATGTGAACAACCAAGCTACAACATCAGTAAAAAATAGTGAACCAGCAATTATAGAAGAAGATGTTGCAGTGCCAGCTACATCAGTTTAAAACATGGCAAAAGAGAAGCAGCCTGCACAACCTATTACAACACAACAACTTAGACACCCACCACATTTCCTTCAAAGATTTTAGATGCAGAAGTAAGACAAGTAATTCAGTAAGTTTCTAGAAGTATTCGAGCAACTACATATCAATATTCCTTTTGTAGAAGCTCTCGAAAAAATGTCAAATTATGTGAAGTTCTTGAAAGATATTTTGGCAAGGAAAAAGAGAATTAGAGAGCTTGAAACAGTTGTTCTAGGGATGGCAAAACTCCCCATGGGGCCCCGCCCCATATGGGGTGAATTTTAAATAATTTTTGGGGAATGGGGTGGGGAATGGGTGAAAAATAATCCCCAAATTATTAATGGGGTGGGGTTTGGTTTTGCACTCCCCACCCCATCCCCACCCCAATCCCCATTATATGAAAATATTTTTAATTTTTATTTATTAATTTTTTAGTAATTAAAATATTAATTAGTAATTTTTTTTATTTTAAACTAATATAAATTAATAAATATATTATAATTAAAAAAATTCCTAAAATACAATTCCTACTTAACCCTAAACAATATTATTTTTTTCTTTTCTCTCCTAACTGCCGCTACTTTGATTCCTTTGAACAAATCCAACCTCATTCTTCAATTTTATTATTTGATATTGCAGGATTAAAGTGACAATCATAGGCTATATGAATATGATAAAGAGAAGATGAAGCCAAAAAAAGAAAGATTTGAAATATTTTCTATACATTTTTGTTCTTTTAGTTATTATTTATTCAAACATTTTGTAGTTTTGATATTATTTCAAGATATTGTTTCAAACTTTCGAAGTTTTTTTTAATAATTTAAATACTTTATAAAATGGTGATGATTTTATTTTATTTAAGTTTCTAATTTTTTATTTATACTTATTGAAATTATGTATTTATACTTATTATAAAATAATTAAATAAATAAATGGGGAATGGGGTGGGGATGGGGAAGTCATTCCCCATATGGGAATTCCCCATCCCCACCCCACTAAATATATTGGGGAATGGGGTGGGGAACGGGAATAAAATTTTTTATGGGGTGGGGAATGGGGTAGGTCTCCCCACCCCCACCCCACCCCATTGCCATCCCTAAGTTGTTCTAACACAAAAGTGAAGCCAAATGCTACAAAACAAAATACCTCAGAAGTTCAAGGATCTAGGGAGCTTCACAATTCCATGCTCCATTGGAACTAAATACAGTGATAAGACATTTTGTGATTTGGGGGTTAATATCAATCTTATGCCTTTATTAGTGTTCAAGCAATTAGGAGTTAGAGAAATTAGGCCAACACCAGTGACTTTATAACTGGTTGACAAATCTCATGCCTATCCAGAAGGAAAAATTGAAAATGTGTTGGCAAAGGTGGATAAATTTATTTTTCTAGTGGATTTCATTGTGCTGGAATTTGAGGCAGACAAATAAGTGCCAATAATTCTAGGAAGACTTTTCTTAACTACGGGAAATACTCTAATTGATATGTAAAAAAGAGAATTGACTATGCGAGTGAATGATCAACAAGTTACATTTAATGTGTTAGATCCTATGAAGAGTGTCGATGAGGTTAAAGACTGTAACTGAGAGTTTCAACAATTGCTGTAGTAAGAAAGAAATCAATGTTGTAACATTTGAAGAACTTGAAGATGAAGATCTTGAAATAGCTAACATAGCATGATTAGGAGATAAACAGTCCTTCAGAATAGACAAGCACTTTGAATCATTTGATCTCTCAAACAGAGAAGTAACCTTCTGTTCCATCTATTGAGTCATCTCAAGTTCTAAAGTTAAAACTTTTACCCTCATATCTAAAATATGTTTATCTTTGTGACAATAACACCCTTCCGGTAATTATTTCACTTTTTTTTAATGCAGATCAAGAGAAGAGCTTGGTGGATGTATTTGGAAGATACAAGAAGGCTATTGGATGGACCATGACAGATATCAAATGAATCAACTTATCTATATGCATGTACAAGATTCTGCTGGAAGATTGCTACAACAATTTTATAAAGCAATAGAGAAGATTGAATCCCATCATGAAGGAAGTTATGGAGAAGGAGATCATTAAATGGATCGATGCTAGAATCATTTACCCAATATCAGATAGCTCATAGGTAAGTCTAGTACAATGTGTTCCTAAGAAATGTGGACTGACTGTTGTAGTAAATGAAAAAACAAGCTTATTCATACAAGAATAGTGACTCGATGAAGAGTCTAAATGGATTATAGGAAGCTAAATAAAGCTCTAAAGAATGATTACTTCCCATTTCCTTTCATAAACCAGATGCTGGACATACTTGCTGAAAAAGCATACTACTGTCTCTTAGATGGATATTCAGGCTACAACCAGATTGATATAACACCAGAAGATCAAGATAAGACAACATTCACTTGTCTTTATGGAACCTTTGATTTCAGAAGGATGCCATTTGATTTGTGCAATACTCCAATAACTTTCCAGAAGTGTATGATGTCTATTTTTCCAGATATGATGGAGCACATACTTTAGGCATTCATGGATGATTTTTCAGTTTTTGCAGCATTATATAATGATTGTTTGTATAAGTTAGAAAATGTGATTAAGAGATGTAAGGAGACCAACTTAGTGTTGAATTGGAAAAAAATGACATTTTATGGTACAAAAAGGGATGGTCATAGGCCATAGAGTCTATAAAAAGAGAATAGGGGTGGATAAGACAAAAATAGAGGTGATTGATAAGCTTATACCACTTATTTCAGTAAAAGGTATTAGGAGTTTTCTAGGATATGTTAAGTTCTATAGAAGGTCCATTAAAGATTTTTCCAAAATACCTAAACCTTTATACATGTTGCTGGAACATGAGAGACCTTTCAATTTTGATGAATAATATTTAAAGGCTTTTGTTGAGTTGAAGAAAGCTCTTATTACAACACTAGTTGTTGTAGCACCAGATTGAAATATGCCTTTTAAGTTGATGTGTGACCCCAACGACCATTCTATGGGAGCAGTGTTAGGGCAAAGGAAATGCAAGATTTTTCACTACATTTATTATGCCAGCAAGACCTTAGCTAATGCACAACTTAACTATACTACCACTAAAAAAGAATTGACGGTGGTTATTTTTGCATTTGATAAATTCAGAGCTTATTTGGTTGACATCAAAGTGACTGTTTATATAGATCACTCGGCTATAAAGTATTTGATTCCAAATAAGGATGCCAAACTAAGGTTGATTAGGTGGATTTTATTGCTACAAGAGTTTGACTTGGAGATCATGGATAGAAAAGGCACTATGAATCAAGTGGCAGATTATCTTTCAAGGCGGAACAAGATGAAAGCACTTTAACCAAGTAGGAGATCACAAAAACTTTTCCTGATGAACAATTGTTATGCTGCAGCAATCCAAATTCCCATGGTATGCAGATTTTGCTAATTATTTGGTGAGTGATCTATTATTACCCGATTTGAGTTACCAATAGAAAAATAATTTTTTTCATGATGTAAAAAGTTATCAGTGTGATAATCCTTATTTATACTAGATCTGTTCAGACTATGCGATCAGAAGATGTAAAAGTATCAATATGGCCACATTATATTATCATATGACTGATAAGAGGGGCCAAACAATAAAGCTAAAGCTAAATTACAGTTGACCCCTTTGTTTTCCTTAATTTCTTTGGCTTGGCCCCTAAGCCTCAACTGGTCAACATAGTTCCAACTCTGGCTCTGATGATAGCATTGATTAATGAATCATTGATTTAAGATTACGAGTTAAGGAAATTTGATTTGAGATTGTCAAGATAAAAATCGTTGATGAGTTGTCGTAAGAGGATAAGAAGAAAGAAGTTTAATAAAATACCGCATAATCCCTCTATCTTTATCCAAATTTAATTGTTACGAAGAGTTAGGAGCATTTTTTTTTAACTTAATAGTTTAATTGACATACTTTTAATTAGTTAAATCATTAATTGCTTTTGCTTTATGAATTTGTAGTTGCAAAGAATATTCTTATAGTAGTCGCGAAAACAACGCCTATTCTAGGAGGTAATATAGGAGAAGGATGGAGAGGTAGACATGAAGTACAAAAATATTATGACACAGGAAAGTGTTAATGCGGGTCATAGGGTATAAAAAGTTATGTACTTTGGTCTTCATTTTCATCTTGTTTGCCTATATGTTGCTTTTGTTATCTTGAATGAAGTTGCAATTTGCTGGACTGGATGAATAGAAGAAGCACATCTTTAGTGAGATCTTCTGACAAGAAGAATATAGTCGGCTGACAGATTATATAGGATCACACTTTAGAGTGGTTGACCCATAAGTAAGTGTTTATGTGCCGATGGTACATAAGCTGAAGTACTTGATCATGATCCATTAATTCACTATGCCTAATGGACCCACTTATCTTCCTGCATCTGATGGATTTTGTAGGTTCTGCTTTGAATGTACTTCATGGTAGAAGAGATTGGCTTAAATAAGAGAGTGGCAGAAGATAGATTGTGCAAGTTGATTAGAAAAAGTGATTACAAGGTTGTTGAGGTTTGGTTTATTGGAACCGCTTAGATATTATGTGTTGTGGTGCAAAGCTCTTATATTAGATTGCAGAAGTATGCACTATTCTTCAAGCACCTTGCTAGATGAAATTTGTTAATTATGGTTGTAAAATTGGAAGTGATCATCTATAACGTCTTTTGACTTCTTGAATCTTTTGACTTCTTTACGATTCAAGTCAAATAGTTCTTGTTTTTACACTTTTAATCCAAAGAGTGAAATAGGTGGTAGCTTAAAAACAAGTAAAATTGTGTTTGTCTGTGTGTAGCTCAAAAACAAGTAAAAGTATTTCTTATTCAAGCTACAAAAGAATAGTCTTTCCCAAAATGAGACACTTATCTTGATTTCATTATTGGCTACTTCTTTGGCCTCGGTGTATGCCCTCAATGGAAGAAGCTTCATCACTTAATGGTCAGTTTTCTTCATGAATTTTAACTCAATTTCATTGCTTGGGAGAATCAATGAAAATGTTATAAAAGTTATTGGCTTAAAGATGCTACCCTATCCTATATAATTAATTAATGATTCTTACTTTAGTGGCTTAAAAATGTTGCCATTTGGACACATGCCTTTAGGACCAAAGCCTTAATCAAGCCATCTCAACACATAGCGAAACAACGGTTCTCAATATTTAAATATTAGTCATTAAATAGGAGTAATATTCTTCTCTACTTGGTTTTTCCGTCATTGAATCTTGATACATTTGTTACTTGTGTTATTGGTTATTCTTGTGATCCTTGATTTAATTTTTTTATTTAATAACTTTTTAATTTAACTTCTAAATTTTAATTAATTGATATTTGTCAAGATTATTTACCTCATCGATAGGAAACCTTGGATCCAGATCGGGTGCTGAGGATCTTCTCGTACCTATTTTCTTTTTGCTATCAATGGTTCAGAATTGTTTTCATTTTATTTTTTATTTTCTTTTTTTACTTTTATGAAAACGCATTGTTTTGGAAAAAAAATTTAATTTTAAATTATCTCGATTTTTGTTGTTTTCTTTCAGCCTAATTATTAATCAATGATCGCGTTCGTCTTACACATCATCACCATCCTGATATCAATTGTATAAATTTCGAAAGGAGTAAAATTAAACAAGGCCAGTTTTTTTTTTGTAGAAATTTTTGTGTTAATTAATTGTGTCTTTAAATGGCTGCTACTGAAATTACTTTAGAAAATTCAATTGATTTATCCTACAAACCTAGGGTAGGCATGTTGAAATAATTGAATAAAGAGAACAACTTAATTAGAATTAAGAAAAAAAAAGAATTAAATATGAAAATTATGGCTTGATTTTTTTTTCTTTAATAAGAAATTTCATCAAACATGTGGCATGCATGAAACCTAAAAATTGTTTTAGTGCAAATGCGTGTTAACGCCAAAAAAAATTGATCAAGAAGTCAACATAAAAATTGCAAAAGCATGAAATGGATCATTACATTGACGAACTGAAAAGCTCCATTTCAAGCTTCCGTAGTTATTATGTTGACTTCATGATCAATTATTATAGTAAAATTGACATGCATTTGTACTAAAACATATTTTAGATATATTTCATGCATGTCCCATGTTTGACAAAATTCCTCAGAAGAAAAAATGTAAGCCATGATTTTAGTTCTTATTCTGATTCAATTATTCTCTTTATTCAATTCTTTCTACATGCCTAGTTTATGTCTGCAGGACAAAACAATTGAATTTTAGAAACTAATTTCAGTTGATGCCATTTAAAAAACACAATTAATCAACAACCAAAAAAAAAAGAAAAATTACACAAAAGAAATCAAAATTAGTCTTGTTGAATTTTACTCTGTTCGAGATTTATACAATTGATGTGACGATGATGATGGAGGAAGCTAGTGAAGTGTGTAAGAGAAACGTGATCCTTGATGAGGCTGAAAGCAAACACGAAAAAGCAAGATTTTTTAGAATTAGGATTTTATTCCAAAACAATTCGTTTTTTAGGTAAGTAAAAACTAAAAATGCAAAGGAAACAAATCTTAGCCACCGATTACAAGAAGACAGCTTAAAAACTAAACAAGAAGTCAGCTCCGCACCAAATTTGGACCTATCATGAATTATTTAGGCAAACTTGCACAATTTTATAAGTTTCGACACAAAGGCAAATTGGCAATTACAAGAAAATATTCTTTAAGAATCATAGCTATCTTGGCAAAGGATGCAATGAGATTTAATCAATCTATCTATAACACTTCCCTCATTAATTACGAATTTCCTTGTAATTTTGTTCCATAGATGTAACCCATATGACTCCTCACTCAACCGAATCACCGTTTCTTCCACCCATTTTGATTCTTCCTCCGTCGCGGGTTTCTTAAAAAATCTTTCAATCTGAACCCAATTTACAGGATAAAATGCCTCAAGTCCCAAAATCGTAAGGTTATACCCTGGTGTATTTCCTACTCGTCGAATAACTCGCGTAAGCATGTATGGCCCGTTATGTCCCCACTTGCTACCATCAAACGTGGTAGCAAATTCCTGTAAAAAATCAAATAAAATCGGATGCCCCTTGTCAAAAGCCATAGCTGCACTATTTAATGTTTTCCATTTACGTGTAGCTTGGTAAACTTCTTGTGCACCGACAGCATTCCTCAGGCCTTTGAAATCTTTCAGGATTATAAAATCGGTGTCCAAGTAAACGCCACCATATTTGTACAACACAGCTAGCCTTAAAAGATCAGACAGTTGAACTGACAACGGATTTTCACCAGGATCAATTTCCCCATTTTTAATTTTCTTCAGCCAAGTTTCAGCCGGTGTGTCTTTAACCAGAGAGGCCAAATCCGGAGTGACTGCAAGGATTTTGAACCCGCGGTCAAGTAATGCCTTCAGGATTTTGTCCCCGCGTCGTGTGTCGAGAGATCTCGATATAAGTACTAAACAAGAATGAGGGTTGGCTTTCATTAGAGTTTCTACAGCCAAGAAGTCTCTGGGCCCAAATGTTCGAGCTGGCGAGAACCATATCATAAAGAACTGAATTGCACATTGGTTTGTAGAGAATTTCAGGACCCTGTCGTGAAACGCTCGACTCAAGTTTGTTGACTGGAATACCTCGAGGTCGGGTAGTTTTTTCCGGAACCATTCCATTCTTTCTTCTTTTGTGATCTTGGCTGGTGGAATTAGAGGATCCGGAGTCTCACCATCTTGCTTTTCTTTATCTAGTTCTTCTATATTCATCGGTTGCACGATCACATTATTTGACACGACAATGGAGCTTGATTGATCAACTTTGAGAGCAGGGGTTGTTGCTTGAACTTGGAGAGTTTTGTTAGCAGCAGCTTCTACATCATTCTTATGGGCTGGTTGTGGTGTTTTGATGATTGGAGTGGATATAGAAATTGAAGGATATAGACGAACGATAGAAATGGAGCTGTACGCATAGATGCTGAAAACGATTAGAACAACTGAGAGTGTCCAGAAATTTGGCGATTTGATAGTTTGGCCAAAGGCCTTGCAATTCAACATTTTTTTTTCGATGATTTAATGGAAAGTTTGTAGGAACATAGATTTTGATGAATGTCTATTTATACTAAAGCAATTTCCCAAATCCATTGAATTCTACTAACATAGAAGAAATATCTCTTCTATGTTAAACTAGTTCGGAATAGCATGATTATGTATAGAAATTTTAGATGACAGGATTAGATTGTCATTTGAAGTTTGGGGCGGCTTTAGGGAAATTTGAGACTTCACGGGGATATTACAAATTGGGCATTTCACATCTTAAGTAAAATAAAAATGGTACTTAATTTGTGGTAAAACATAATTTATTTCCTAGATTTTTGTGATACAAAATTTACGTAATGGTACTTAATATATATTCTTGTTTTACTTGTTTGCGACACATCAGTTGATTTATCCATTGACTACTTCTTTGCTCTTTGTGTATGCCTGCAATTGAAGATGCTTCATCACTTATGTGCCTTGGCAAATGGCACGGTGATCTTCTATTAAGCCTTTCTATGGCACTTCCCTCTTCAATGGCTATTGTTTCTTGTTCTCCTGTTCCATTGCTGAAGCGCCATGTCTGCTTCCCATTTTGATTCCTCTGCTTTTAGGTTTCTTGAAAAGCCGGGTTATCTTAATCCAATCTATTGGATAAAGGCACTGGGTCGCATACAGTCAAACGTCTTGTAAGAGACTCATTTCTCACTGCCGTTAGAGTTGAATAGAGGGAGAATTTACGTAGAGAGTACTCGATACATATTTCCCTGAACCAAGCTACAAGTATTGTATAGAAAGACTCAATTTTTTCTCCGGAGGCTTTGTGAACAATGTGGCTTTTGCATGTGCTATGGCCTAAACTTCATATATTGCTGAGTTTGAAAATGATCTAAACGTGAATTCATAGTGTTCACTGAGAAGAATTGATGTATGGAAAATAAATGTTTAAGACACACAACATTAGAGGTTCATCAACAATTTTGTTTGCCTTTTTCGAAGCTTTTTCGACCATTTTGATGGACCAGGAACCTCTTATGGTCTGAACTTCTCTTGAATAAAATCCACTCAAGTGAATGGTGGTTAAGAAATTTCAAAAGAAAAGTATTTAAATTGTATTCATACAATAATACTAAATTTACAGATGGCACAAGATCTTTACAAGTTTAGGAGAGCTTCAATTAAGAGAAGATCTTAATCTCATTTTGTCATATTATTCGTTACATATAATTAAGTAATATATTGTTAAGGACTAATCTTTCCAACCCGTATTAAAGATGATAAAAAACTTTGAGATATTATTCAATTACTGAGTTAATCTATTTTATTGTATGATCTAATAAGCAAGTTGGCTTGATTTTTGCCTCAATCACAGAGCCTCCAAGTTAATTTTAAAAATGGGATCCAAACAGAAGAAAAGATATGAATCTTGGCCAACAAGTTGATGTAACATGCATGAATCAAAAGCTTCCCCCTCCTCACAAGCTCACTTATGGCATTTCTCACAATCAAAAGCATTACAATTTCTTCTCGCTCTTTAGTAGCTCTCTGCAACTATGCAATGTGTTTAGGGAGAAATAAAAAAATTGTAATAAAATGCCACTTGTCAATGAGTGGTGCCATGTCTTTAAGTGATCACCGTACACACTCAATGCACTTAGCTTACTCCATAAGTTTGGATACCTAAGGTACTTGACCTACACCATAAATTCGGATACCTGAGGTATCTGACCGACACCATAAGTGCAGATTCCCGAGGTATTCGACATATACTATAAACTCGAATACGTGAGGTACCTTATCTACACCAATAAATTCAATACAAGAGGTACCCAACATGCACCAGGTACACCTGGAGATTAAAAAAGTACAAGGGGTACCACAGATCACGTGCAAAATGATTAAGGAAAAGTCTCTAAAAAGTCAGTCACAAGAGACGTCTCCATAGCCTAAAAGATAATATTTGATTTTGTAAAAATCAAATATTAAAATATCTTGCTGAAAAAGGAGCAACAGTTGACTGTCACCTCTGCCACAAAGTGAAGGATGATGTATCAAGGATAGTAGTCCGCAGCAGCCCTACCATACAACCTCTGCTATGATATCCTAGACCACCCACCATCGTACACTACATGTCCAAAAGGATAATATTTGATTTTGTAAAAATCAAATATTAAAATATCTTGTTGAAAAAGCAGCAACAGTCGACTGTCACCTCTGCCACAAAGTGAAGGATGATGTATCAAGGATAGTGGTCCTCAGCAGCCCTGCCAAACAACCTTTGCTGAGATATCCTAGACCACCCACCATCGTACACCACATGTCCAAAAGGATAAATTATGCCATGACCACTTTCTTACTCCCCAAGTATGTTCATACCGGCCCAAAAATCATAAAAAAGGTAAAAGGACAGAAAAACTTGGAAAAGAACTACCAATAACCATTTAAAATACACCACGTAACAGCCAGGGTACTTTGTATATAAAGGCTTCTATGTTCTATTTTCATTTCAACATCACACACGCACTCCACAAAAAAAAAAGGTTAAGGTCTTCTTTAACTTTAAGCCACTATTTTAGAGGGCTGGTGATAACTCTATGAAATGAGAGTTATCAGAGCACTTTTAGACTTAAATTAGTAATACTTAAAGAGTAAATAATGTGTTTTTATTGCAATTTACTTACAATTTGTATGAGCATCCAGTTTAGTTTATTTTTAATAAATTGAGTTGTTTTAAAATAATTTGTACTTACATTATATGCATAATTATAGGTGATTGAAAGCTTAAGTTTTAAGGAAAGAATGCTGCTACAACATACCTCTAGATACAATAAAAGAACTTGGCTACAGAGGAATTGAAACAAGTTTAGAATAATGCAATGCTGTAACAATCTTGAAGCAATGACAGATTGAATTTCGAGCCCAACAACTAAAAAATTATGACATGAAGTTTCCAAAAATGGAGGATATGGGCCATACATTTTTCGGTTGCCCTAATTCTGAGTTATAAAAGGAGCACACATGAAAAGAAAAAGAAGTGAGTTGTCACCCAAGGACAACACTGAAAAGAAATAACAAGAAAACAGAAATTAAGAGATAGTTTTGAGGTTTGTAACTACAGATTCAAGGAGGAAACATAGGCGAAATCACAAGGACCACTACAAGAAAACAAGCAATAGATGACGGGAAATAACTGTCATAAAAAAGGGTGCATGACAGACAATTCTTTTGTCATCTATGTCACTGTCATTAAATCATGACAGAAAATTATCCGTCATGAATTTATGATGGTTTTTTACTGTCATAAATTACCACACATTATTTTAATGTGAAAAATAATTAAAATTATTATTAATTTATATTTTCGCGCCTTTTTTTAAAGTTTTGGCGGGAAATTAGATTATCATTTGTTAATTTATTATTCAATTTCGCGGGAAATTATTTATGACAGATATTTACCGTGATAAAATAATATATTTAAATTTTTTTGATAAATTCCTGTTTATTAATAAAATGAATACCATTAAAAAAATTAGAAAACAATTAGCATTGCTGAACATTCATTCAATCCAATACATTAATTTTAAAAAATAAATATATAAAAGGTCCAATATGATACATAATAAAGCATCTCAAAATTTAAAAAAACATCTCAAAATTTATTAAAACATCTCAAAATATAAAACAACTATTAAATTCCATTGCATGTACAATAAAAGCAACTAAAATTCTAACCATCAAGCCAAGTTTCTCAACAAAACTTGCAAAGATTAATGCAAGACTTCCAGGAGTTCTAGCACTCTTAACTCCAGCCACAAAGCCAAGTTTCTCAACATTCCAATTCCAACCATGCTAGCAATACTCCAACCATATCCAGCAACACACCATCTTCCAACAGCACTTCCAATCATATATCCAGCAACAAATCAACCCAAACCTAGCAAACCAGTCTATGCAAAATCAATCAAAATACCTGAAGTTATCAAATGCATAACATCTACAGTACAATCCTTAATAGAAACCATTATAATTTGATACTACAAATTCAATTTCAACAATTTGTAACAACTAATATCTATAGTTTCATACTGATACTAACCATTTTGCTGACGCAATGAGAATGTCGGAAAAATGGTTAGCCCACTCCAAACGAACCTCATCTAATTCATCCTGAGTGCATGATTCTTTCCATTAAATTGTTAGTCATAAGAAATAAAAATTCCGAACTTTAAAAATAATGTCACATGTAGGAAACAAAAGAAAGTTAACATATCTCATCATCAACTTACGTTGTTCGTTAACAAATTAACATTTGGTATTATTTCCTTCATGTACCTTAACACATAATAGCCACACTCCAATTTTGAAATATTTTGTTTTAGAGCCTGTTCATGAAAAAAGAAGAAGAAAATTTTTCTTATAAAACCCACCCATTTCAATTAAGGTACGTAATCAATAGACTATAAAGAAACTTTTTTTTCCTTAGCAATTCTCATCTTAGTATTATAGTTCCATTTTTCCTTACCATCCTTTGATGTGAAGAGTGTCATGGCGTTGGAAACAAAACTCTATTGTTATCTCTTATCATATTGAAGAAACTTAAATTATCAATTGCCGGAAATAGATTAGCATATGTACATTTTAAGAAGCTGTTCTAAATCAGTTTCAGGGCTGGATTGCATAGGATCGACAAAAAATACTTCTTTTTTTACCACATCAAACACAACTAATAACCAATGGTAGCTACAAAAGCCAAAAGCATAACCATTAATTAAGAAACAACTATGAACGTAATATGAATTTAACAGTTGTAAAAGTCTTAAAATTAAAACTTACGAATAATTGTATGACATGAAAATGAGTTGTCTGTTTTTGGCCTTTTTCAAGTGGTCGTGAATATGAATTTTGTTCTGATATGAATAAGACTTAAGTCTAAAAAATATAATGATAACATGATTAGTACAATAAAGAACATAGACTATTTGAGATATATAACATTATATTATGAAAAGAAAAAAATTGTTTTGCTAATATTTTTTGCCAATGCAAACATTGTCAAAGTCTTAAGAGTGATCTAATTATCTCAAGCTATATGATTTGGTGATGTTTTTTGTTTCAAAACTCAAAAGCAAGGTTGTTGTTTGTTTTACATGTCTAATATTGCTTTAAGCATATAGTTTGGTGATGTTTAAGTTGCTGGAAAATTGATTATAGAAGTGAAAGGATGTTAATTATGGATTCTCCAAAAAATTTGAGAATTGTTGGACTATTATGGTAAGTTTTATTGTTTCAAAATGTGATTAAACTTTACTTGATTGACTTGAAATTTCGAGCAATTAGAGTTGAATATGTATGTTTCAAGTTTGCAGATTTTGGAACTAATAGTTTATTTTTAATTAATTCATCAAATTGGCCAGCTGCTGTCCATAGTTATCAGAAACTCTGTATACACCATGTTTGGTGTTATAAACAAATGGTCTAATGGTATCGAAATGAGTTGAAATTTTGATACATTAAACTTTAATATGTCTTTCAAATATCAAAAATTTCATGGTAATTGAACTTGAAGTTTTTTTTAGTGATTTTTCAAACTTTGCTACTTCAATTGTAAGCCCTTTTAACAGAGGCGTTCTCTTACTTTTGATCTTATGAAACACTAGCTCAATGATATCAGAATTATATGAAATTTTTATATGTTATATAATCATAAATCTCTCTATGGTCTGGAAAGTTTTATCCTAATATATTGAGTATTTTAATTTGAATAAATCACTAAAGCTCAGCCGTTTCTATGTAAATTAAAAGGAAATTTTGATTGGTTTAGTTTAATCTTGTGAGACCCTATTGTAGAGTTGTCTACATGGCTTTAAATTTTGATATGGAAATAAGTTATACACTAAGGCTGAGTTAGATAAAGCCTATTTTGAATGAGCGTATCATGTTTCTGGAATAATTATTTCTATGTGAGGTAAACCTTAGCTGGTATTATGTTTGGGTGCTTTATGCTAAACGAATAACTAGGTTATACTAGGGGAACACTTGTACGTAGCTTGTTACACAAGCAGTGCAAACTGATATAGTTTCCATTTGAGTTGACCATCAGAATATATGTCGCTGGTTTCTCGCCTATATACAGTGAATCCCTAAAAAGCTATTTATGTTCCAGGCAAGTCACATTTAGTGCACAAACATTTATCTAAGTTTGATCCACAATTGTACCCGCACTATTAACATAATTTCCAAAAACAAACAAAATGCCATCAAAATAGATACAATATGTTATTAAACAAATGTAAATGAAACAATTAATAATTTAAACCCAACAACAAAGCATTTGGTACAAAATATTGAAGAAACAAACAAGCTTATTACAAAGAGCAGTCAAATAAGCGTATGGGGTATATATAGTAACAGGAAAAATATTACCTGGCTCATAGAGCGCGATAAAACTAGATTGATGAACAGAGAATTAAGTGAAGAAACCAAAGTGCATTTGATAGAAACATTTACAAAATAGTCAAGTCTTTACATATATTTATATAAAGAGGATAAGGCAAAGAGAATCAAAACAATGTGTTTAACCAAAGATTCACACTACAGATAATATTGTTAATAAAAAAAATTAAAAGAACATGCAACTTCAATTTTACCCACATGGATCTATCTATCCTCCAATATCCAAGACAGATAATACCAAAGATTTCGCAAATGAGGGTTAGCATTACCTTAAGAACTGCCTGAATTTTGTTTGCTTGGCTGGTGCTCTCTATATTGCGAAGACATTGACATACAGTTTCACGCTATATGACAGATAATACCATTAATAAATAATATTATAAGAACATGTAGCTTCAAGTTTACCCACATGGATCTATTTATCCTCTAAAATCCAAGACCGATAATACCAAAGATTCCCCAAATGAGGGTTAGGGTTACCTTAAAAACTTGCTGAATTTTGTTTGCTTGGCTGGTGCTCTCTATACAGCAAAGGCATTGACGTATTATTTCAAAACGAAGAGACAATGGTTTAATTAGGAAAATTTGGAACGAAGTGAAAGAAATTGATGGTATTAGGAGCCAAAGTGAAACTGAAGAGGTTGATGGCTTAAAAAGGGGGAAGCTGAATTTTGCAAGATGACAATGACAGTGTGTGAATGGTAGAAGAGTGACAAGAATCAAGGGTTTCAGAAAAGGGTTTGTGAATGGCACGGAACAAAATAAACAACACTTAGGGATTTGGATTTCTCATCATTTATGTGAATGTATAACACTTATAAAAAAGAAAGAAAGCTTAAGTGCTTAAAACGATAGCGTTTAGGTGTCATTTTTTTAATTATTAAAACACATCTTTTGTTTTTTAAATAAAATAATAAATCAAATTTGGGTCAAATGTGATCACAATCATTTTTCTATCATACGTTTTTGGTAGAATAAATTTCTATCACAATTCTATCATAATTTCATGTCATAAAACCATCATAAATTCATGATAGTAAATATTTCTATCACAAGCCCATCATAAATATATGATAAATTTAAAATTCTATCACAATTTTGTCGTAATTTTATGATATACCTATAATCTATCATAAATTGTTCGTCATCTATTGCATGTTTTCTTGTAGTGGACCGAGCATACTTTAGTTTTTCTTCTTATTTTCTTATTTTCTATTTACTTATGGAAATGTATTGGAAGACTATAACAATTTTATTTGTTGTTCTATTGCAAATTGTGAATTGAATTTTATTTTGTTGAGTGATAAACGATCTTAATGAATGTTTGACTGACATATGTGTGTTGCTCTATTTTTACTATAACATTTTATCTTAATTGTATTTTTTTTAATTTCCTATTTCAGCTGACTATCCATTTAGTGGATAATAGCTAAGAAAGAGCCTTAAAAAGGTTTGACTTAGTGGACCAAATTAAGACAATACTTGGTTTTAGATTAGGTTTCCCAAGTTGAGTGAATCTCAATTCGAATAGGGCCATGCTTGATCTAAAATTAATGACAAACTAGACATAGGGATTCATCTTGTAGGGTAAATGAAACCTAAAATGTTTAATGCTATATTTAATGTTGGGGTAATAATTGGTCACTATTAGGTTGTATTATGTATAAAATATCTAACGGGTGACAGCTAGGGATGCATGAGGGATTCTGTCTAGTGCTGTAGTAGATGTTGTAATTGACCGCTGAAGATATCCAACATGAGGGAATTACAATGGTACTGTAATTGAAAAATAGTTAAAGTCATTAAGTGAGTTTATTCACTCAACTACTTATTTCCCATTGATTATATCTTTGTGTTCGACGTGAGAATTTTCTTTAGATCATTTTAGTTATTGCATTTAGATTAATGAGTTCATTAGTTTCATTATTTGTCATATTTTAATTTAGAACAATACTACACTGTTAAGACTATTGTAACAAATCTGATAACATCAATCTTTATGGAGACGATCTTAATACTCATCAGTATATTACTTTTCGTGAACACTTGCACACTGACACCCATAGTAATATAAATCACCCAACAAATTTTTAGCGTCGTTGCCAAATATTGATTGTTCATTATGATTTGTGAAATTAATCTTAATTGGTGCTAACTTATAATTTTATTTTAATTTGTTTATTTTGTTAACATGCAACCCTTGCATGTACAAATATAAACTTGTTGAATTTCAATTTGATCTAGAAATTATAAGAACTGCAAGGAGATTGAGAAAAGAACAAGGAAATTGAAAAGTTGCTCTAGCAATTGATGATTTGTAAGATCTGGGAAATTCAAATCCCCGAGGAAAAATACAGCCAATAAATGCACAAGGAGGTCAAGATGGTCAGAATAGACAGATTATTTATGGGCAACCAACGAATGCCAACAGTATTCATATGGTAGATGATAGAGACAGAGCCATTAGAGATTATTAAGTGTTGACCCCTCAAGTTATAAACCCTGGCATAGTTAGACCCGAAGTGTAAGCTGATAATTTTAAGATCAAACCAGTAATGTTTCAAATGTTACAAATAATGAGACAATTGAATGGGCTGCCATTTGAAGATCCTCATTTACACCTTAAGTTATTCTTAGAAGTAAGTGATGCTTTCAAGATTGTTGGAGCATCACATGAAGCATTGAGACTCAAAGTTTTTCATTTTTTTTACGAAATCGAGCAAGAGCATGGTTGAATTCCCTACCACCTAACTCCAGCACCACATGGAATGACTTGGTTGATAATTTTTTCATGAAATACTTCCCACCCACCAAGAATGTAAAATTGAGGAATGAGATCGCATGTTTCCATCAACTTAAAGATAAACGTTTGTATGATGCTCTTATCATGGTATTTCTTGCTGCACGTAATTGTAAACCTTCTATAATAGCCTCGTCCCAAGCACTCGGTTAATAGCGGACGCTTCAGCAAATAGGGTCTCACTATTTAAGTCTTACAATGAGGTTTATGAAATTTTGGAGAGGATAGTTAATAATAACTATCAGTGGCCATCAACCAGATAAGCTATAACAAGAGGAACAACAAGAGTCCATAATGTAGACACTTTGACAGCATTGTCAGCCTAAATAACCTTATTAACAAATATGGTAAAGGCTATGGCTACTGCTTCAACAACTGTCAACCAAGTTGCTGAAGCATCCAACGTTTATTGTGGAGAAAGACATTATATTTGACAATTGTCCTGGAAATGCAGCCTCAGGTAACTATGTGGACATCTTCAATAGACAGAACTAGACAATCCATATTTACACACTTACAATCCTAGATATTATGTGTTGTGGTGCAAAGCTCTTATATTAGATTGCAGAAGTGCGCACTATTCTTCAAGCACCTTGCTAAATGAAATTTGTTAATTATGGCTGTAAAATTGGAAGTGATCATCTACAATGACTTTTGACTTCCTTAAGATTCAAGTCAAATAGTTTTTGTTTTTAGACTTTTATAGTGCATTTACTTTCTGGAATGGGAATTTAGGTGGAATAGGAATAGACTGAGAATTGGAATGAGCTGGAATGAGAATGAGGAATGGGAATTAGATTTCAATGTTTAATTGACAAAATAAATGAGAATAAGGAATGAGAATGTGATTTCAATGTTTACTTGGCAAAAATAAATGAGAATGTGAATGTGCTGTAATGTCATTGATATGTTTACTTGGCAAAATAAATGGGAATGGAGAATGGAAATGAAAATCAATTTAACAAAATACCCATAGTATTAATAATTAATAAAAATAATTAATTTATCATTATTAACAATATTATCATTATTGTTGTTGTTGTTGTTATTATTATTATTATTAAAAATATTATTAACAATAATTAATAATAACTAAAATAATAAAGTTAATAAAATTTAATAATAATATTGTTAATAATAACTAAAATAATAAAGTTAATAAAATTTAATAATAATATTATTAAATTTTATTAACTTTGTTATTTTAGTTATTATTAATTACTATTAATATTATTTTTATTAATATTATCATTATTAACATTTATTATTATTATTAAATTTTATTAACTTTATTATTTTAGTTATTATTAATTATTGATAATATTATTTTTATTAATATATCATTATTAACATTTATTATTATATTTTATTATATTTATTATTTTAGTTGTTATTAATTACTGTTAATATTATTTTTATTAATATTATCATTATTAACATTTATTATTATTATTTAATATCATTTTTATAATAATATTTATACATGTATCTAGATAATGAAAATTATATTATTATTATTATTATTAAATTTTATTAACTTTATTATTTTAGTTGTTATTAATTATTGTTATTATTTTTTTATTAACAACAACAACAACAACAACAACAACAATAATGATAATATTGTTAATAATGATAAAGTAATTATTTTTATTAATTATTATTTTTATCATTATTTTTATTGTTAATAATGATAATATTAATAAAATTAATAATAACTTAAATAATAAAGTTAATAAAATTTAATAATAATAATAATAATTATTAATGACATTTAAAATAATAAATTATTTGTGATTTGAATAAGGATAATTTAAGAAATATTAAAAAACAATAGAAGAATAGAAAAGTAAATATATGCTTCATTATCATTCCCACATTTTCATTTCCAACCCCCCTATGGGAATAAGATTCTCATTCATTATTCCCAAATTGTATGAGATTTACACATTTTATTCTCATTTCCAAATTACATTTTGTCAAGTAAACATAGATTTCATTCGTATTCCTTTATTCCCATTCCCCAAACCCACTTTATTCCCATTCTCCAAACCCACAAGTAAACACACCATTAATCCAAAGAGTGAAATAGGAAATGTGCGTGGTAGCTTAAAAACAAGTAAAATTGTGTGTGTAGCTCAAAAACAAGTAAAAGTATTTCTTATTCAAGCTACAAAAGGATAGAGTCTTTCCCAAAATGAGATGGGAAATTTATGAAAATAACCATAAATATTTTATTATTTTCATAGTTAACCATAATAACTTTTTTCTATCAACATTAGCCAAATACAAGTCTTTCTTCCCAAATTACCCTTCTTTACAGACTAAAACCAACAATCTTTCTCCCATATCGTCAAACAAACCGCAGCTTTCCACTCTTGAATCATCAACGGCGACGACAACAAACAACAGTAAAAGTCAATCATAATCTATCCGGATCCAACACTAATCGGCATCACTTAGTGGTATGAGTTATTTTCTCAAATTGCTGAACTGAGTCTGGGTGAATCTGAGTCATGGGTGAATCTGGTGATGGGCTGCCTGTCGCCCGAAGCTTGGTGCGACAGGCTGAATCATCACCCACGACTTAGATTCCCAAATTACCCTTCTTTACAGACCAAAACCAACAATCTTTCTCCCATATCGTCAAACAAACCGCAGCTTTCCACTCTTGAATCATCAACGGCGACGGCAACAAACAACAGTAAAAGTCAATCATAATCTATCCGGATCCAACACTAATCGGCATCACTTAGTGGTATGAATTATTTTCTCAACTTGCTGAACTGAGTCTGGGTGAATCTGAGTCGTGGGTGAATCTGGTGACGGGCTGCCTGTCGCCCGAAGCTTGGTGCGACAGGCTGAATCATCACCCACGACTTAGATTCACCCAGACTCAGCCTGTCGCACCAAGCTTCGGGCGACAGGCAGCCTGTCGCACCAACCCTTGAGATTTATTAAATCTGTATTAATTTGATCCGGATCCAAATAATTTTTTTTAATAATTTCAGGCTTAATAGATTCAGTTGTACTTGAATTGTGTTACGATGGTTGGTGGGAGACATTAGAGGATGGGCGTATGGAGTATGTGAATGGTAAAAATCGAGCTTTTTTGTTGGGAAAAATTATCTGTTTGATCAGTTATTGGCAAGAGTATACGATGTGTTACAAATAAACCCTAATGAATATAGTATCACAATGAAGACAACTTTGAGGTCTAGTAACACATTATATCGTATATGTGCACTGCATATGGATATATTTGATGATGAAATGGTGAGGGTTGTGTTGCATATGGCATCCGACGTAGCCAATTTTGGATGCATTCCTATATTCGTGACCACATCACCTCGAGTTCCGAGCGAAGGTATTGAGCCACATGTCGATATAGAAACTTCGTTTAGAGCAAATATGTCTGACCCCGATAATGATGAAGAGGTGTTGCCAAAGACAATATCGTTGCAGCAATATTACTCTCCAATCCACGATAATTATGACAACATTGATGATAACGGCGTTACGTTACAGGATGTTGGAGCAACGATATTCTCAATAACGACGTCGTTGGAGCAACGGTATTCTCCGTATCACAATAATGATTTTCGGGATAATGATGATTTTTATGATGAGGCAGCGGGGGATAATGTTTGTGCAGAACCTTCTAATAATACGAGGGGCACTCATTTCAATAATGATGGTGATGATGAAGGAGCCGGTCCTTCGAATGTTCCGTCGGATCAGCATGAGGATGAGTGTGAAGATAATACTCTTGTGAATAATAAAGGTAGTAGACCTAATCCTTCTATGGTTCGATCGAGAAGGAGAATTGACCCCCTTACAAGTCTTGCTCCAACTTTGCCTTCGAACATGGTTGCTCTAAGCTTTGTTAGCAGTTGTGACTCAGATGATATCAGTGTGGGTATGCTATTTACTGAGAAGAATGAGTTTATATTACAACTACGCAAGGTGGCCTTTAGAGATAAGTTTGATTTCAAGATTGCACGGTCTACTATGACACGTTTTGAGGCTCACTGTTCTACAGAATCATGTAAATGGCGTATTCGAGCAACTAGATGTTTGAATGAGCAAAATGTTCCTTGGGTGGTGAAGAGAATTGACAATGTACACACTTGTCATAATGAGGTATTGGTTGATGGACGTCATCAAGCAAAATGTTTTGTCTTCAAGATAAGAGGATTTATAGTCCGAATGACATAAGAGCAGATATGCAACAGCAATACGGTGTTCAGTTAACATACCAGCAAGCATATCGGGTGAGAGAAGTTGGTCTTGAAATAGTTCGAGGCAACCCTGCAGAGTCATACAACTTGCTCCCTAAATACTCTCACGTACTAACTACAGCGAATTAGAGTACAGACACTCACCTCGAGCAGGATGGAGATGGTAATTTCTTGTACTATTTTGTAGCACTCGGATATTCCATCAAGGGTTTTATGCAGTACATTCGGCATGTCATTGCTGTAGATGGTACTCATCTAAAGGGACTATATCGTGGAAGCATGTTCATAGCAACATGTCTTGATGGTAACAATCAATTGTATCCATTAGCCATTGGGATCATGGATTCAGAAAACAATGATGCTTGGGAATGGTTTATGATGAAGTTACACGGAGTGATTGGCGATAGACCTGAGTTAGTAATCATCTCTGATCGATGTACTGCCATCAGGAGAGCCGTTCTTAAAGTATTTCACAATACAAGTCATGGCGTTTGTTTTTACCACGTCATAGGTAACATTAAGTCACAGTTTAAAATGTCCAAAGCTCTTTGGGATCAATTTGAGCCTACCTTTATTAATGCAGCAAAAGCATATGGCCACAAGGAATTTAAAAGACAACTTGAAGGGCTGTGGATGATCTACTCGGGTGCGGCTGATTACCTAGAAAATAATGTCTGTACGTGTAATTGGGTAAGGTCTCAGTTTGAAGGTATGAGGTACAACATACTTACCACCAACATCGCGGAGAGTGTTAATTCTTTCATGAGGGAACCTCGAAAATTTCCTATTACTTATCTTTTTGATCACTTTAGGAAAACATTGCAGTAATGGGTTTATGATAGAAAAATTGTGGCTGAATCAATGACTACTTGGCTAACAACATGGGCGGATGAAATAGTCACTGAGAGGAGAATCGTTGCTGAAAGAATGATAGTTCGCCAGTGTCTCCGCATCAATTTCAAGTTATAGGCGGTGGGCTTAAGGAAGGTTTGGTTGACTTGCAAAAGAGAACTTGCACCTGTAGAGTGTTTCAGCTTGATCAGCTTGTATGTACTCATGCAATTGCGGCGTGTCTAACATACCAGATGGATTTTATTAGCCTTTACTCGGACTTTTACACTACAGAATCGTTGGCGATGGCTTATGCACAGCCAGTGGAGCCAGTAAGTGATGTGGCTGATTGGAAAGTTCCAGATGAAATTCAGGAGATGCAAGTATACCCACCATTTGAGGCACCACTACCTAGCCGTCGTAAAGAACTCAGAATACTCTCGGCTGGCGAGGACGTTAACCGGCAGACTGTACAATGCGGGAGGTGTCATGAACTGGGCCATAATCGTAAGCGATGTAAGAATCTCATTGTGTCGACTCGAAGCTAGTTGTATTTTGTGTGTTATTCGTTGGTTAAAACTTTTATTGTTTTTTGTGTTTCGTTGGTTAAAACTGTTATTATTTTTTATGTATTGTACACTTATATGTCATAAAACTTTAATTTATTTTAAATATTAAAATGTGAGCATTAAAATTATATAAGCTTAAGTGCGCAAATTAAATTAAAAATTCAAGTTTCAACATTCAAATAAACGGTTTGCCGTTTAGGGTTACCCTTTCCACTTCCAGAGACCTGCAAGATGAACACCAGTTATCCGTTTATAGTAAACAGTTAAGGATTTGCATGAGGTGACTCTAGATGTTATCGGTTAACCGTTTGTAATAAAAGGTTCGCCATTAGTTTCCAGTAACCTGCAAAATGAACATCAATTACCTGTTTTAAGTAAACGGTTAACGATTTACATGAAGTGACTTTCTGGATGTTATTGGTTAACCGTTTGTAATAAACAGTTCGCCGTTTGTTTCCAGTAACCTTTCCATTTGAACATCAGTTACCCGTTTTAAGTAAACGGTTAAGGATTTGCGTGAAGTCACTTCTCTGGTATTATCGGTTAACCGTTTGTAATAAACGGTTCGCCGTTAGTTTCCAGTAGCTTTTCCATTTTTTCGTTTTTCATAAACGGTTAGAGCTTAGGCAAATTGTTGCTCTCTGGTCTTAATCGGTTAACCGTTTAAAAGATACCGGTTCACCGTTAATTTCCATAAACACATTTTAAACCAGATTTTGCAAAGAATTCTTTTTCCAATTTGAAAGTCCATCTTTTATAAGTATGAATGGAATGGTTTTTCAGACTTTCGTTTATTAAGAAATAGCTCCAATATTTTTATCAAAAAACCATTTAAGGTTTGTTATCGTCAAAATCAATATTATTAACATATACATGTTAACAGTTTACAATACAATATCGTCATTAAATATATCAACCGCAATCTTCTTTCTAAAGTACTCAACATGACTAGCGTCAAACTCCAATCTAAGCCCGAACATTAAATACATCCTAGCCATCAATACAAAAACACCGCAATCACCAGTTCCGGGCTCTTGTTGTGTCGCGCTCTTAACTGCCATAACTTTCCAGGGGTATGCACTCCGCAACTTAGGTCGAATGTTGTAAAAGCCAACATATTCCAACCATCGAGGGAATATAACTTCAAGTGGCTTGAATTTCAACTTGTACCTTTTGTCGTCGCGAAATGTGAGCAATGAGTCATAAATCCATACTTTGTTTTTTCGAAAGTCAACTCGTACTAGTACCTAATGCGTGCCGTCCAAGTTAACAGGGATGAGTAACTGTATATAAAAATTGAAAAACATATTCGTTATAAATGAAATTGAACAACAACCAAGAAAAAGCGTCAACTCGAATATTTTGACAGTGGAGTATGTGAAATGTAATAAAATACATACCATATCAACATCCGTCATTGATTTGGACATTGTGTTCTGTCGCTCACAAAGATAACTATTCAAGCGGTCATCGAATACTAATGAATCGACCGCACAATCCCCGTTGTTCCATAACTGATTCAAGAACACCTAGTACATAGATAACTAAGAAATGCATAAAGAAACAAAACTTAAAGGTACTAATTAAAAAAAATTAAATAGTATTGATAAGTTTTGTCGGAACGTTACCCAAAAAAATGTGTCAGTATGTGTGACACGTTGAACTAAGGCATTCAAATACTGCCGTTGTTTCTCGCTAATCAAGCGGAGATACTCGTGAATGTGTTGTACAGAAACATAAACATTACAATTTAAAAGAAAAATTTTATACACAAATCCACAACACTAAAAAAACTTTGAAAATATAAATACCTCATCGCCTAGCCATCCCATCGAGGCTGTACCCAAAATTATTTGAAAGAATGACCGCGGGTGCTGGTGGACTCTCCGATCCACTGTGATATCACCAGCGAACCATCGATCAAACTCAGCACAGACTAGAGTCCTACAACCCTCTCAGTGGATTTACATCCACATTCGTACTCATGTCAATCGCATACTCCATGATTTGGGGTCGAGGTAAAGGTCGTACGTTATGTCCTCGCCTGACTGGAGGAATCACATAAGGACTGTTATAAACATACGATGGTATGTACGCGCGGCCGAACTTACTAACGCCCGGAGGCACCTCAGTGAACACATGCACGCTCTCCCCACTAACACCCCGTAGAAACTATACAATGACGTGGGCGTAGATAAATTTTGATTGCCTATGTCAGTATACACTCCATAGTCATCTGGGGTCTGTCCATTCGAAAAGAAGAAAATATTAAACAACTATCAAAATAAAAATTAAACGAACATAATTTATTAAATTTAAATTTTCTCACCACATATGAGCGTGCAGTGGGAGAATCATTATTTGGACGTTTAGAAAATGTGTCGATAAAGCCAACAACGGTTTCTTTAAAATCTTTTAATTCTGACTTTATTTCATAAACGTTACGATCAATCTTATCCAACCGTCGTCGGACGTAATCATTAAACTGCTTTGTCCTCGACTATTACCAAAGAAAAGAATAAAACTTTAGAATAATAGTAAAAAAATAATGAATTATAAAGGAAAAATATTGTATATTATTTATAATAAATACCTCACGTGCGTCATGAGAGTTGTTTGTTTGCTCCTGGATGTCATCAACAACCACCTCCACCTCATCATCAAAAGTGTCATGACGCTGCTCTGGTATTGGGTTTGGTATGTCGTCATGATCGTCATGCTCGTCTGATTGCCTTGTAACCGACGGCATCGCGTTGATTGAGGGTTGGTGCTGTATAAAGTATCATTTAAAATTAATAAATGAAAAGTCAAAAATTTTGATTAAAAAATTGATAGTACTTACAATATACCGACCTTATGAACCCAGTCTGGAATGCTTGGCATGTAACCCTTCACAGAGAGTCAATATTTTTGGCTACTCTCCTTTGAAGTTGGCTCAAGAGTTTGTAAAACGCCCCCTGCCATAAATTCAATTGAAAATAGTAAGTAAATATACATAACTTAAATTTAGTGAAGTTAAAAAAATAACTAATACATATTACTTACAAGACGAGATTCGTCGTTAAAGAACAAATAAACCTCCGCAAAGTTGATTCTCGAAGATGCCATGGGCTTCCATTGTAAAATGCAGGGAATTTTCTTTTTCATTTTGACAACCCATGTTGATGGCAAACCTCCGATTGCTTCGTAAATCCAAGCCTACAACAACGAAAGTGAAAAATCAAATAAAACAACTATCGAATATTTAATACTATAAAACTTATTAATATAAAAAAACGCACCTGAACCCTGGACGTAAAGCCGTAAAGATTGTATTTTTTGATGTTATGATCTAGATTTTTCAACCGAGTCCTCTTAAATTTCTCATCTTTCTCGAACAATGCATTGTCAAGTCTCTCGTAAATCATTTCCCACGACAATAGATCCCATGGACGCTTTCAGATGTACTCTATATCATCAACTTGGTCAAGCCAATCAAAATTGATTTGACAGTGATTTTTTCTTGCATTTAGTACTCTGTCTGCAAAATAAAACAACGCAATCTTTAATGTGTCCATATCGTCCATTTCCTCGAATTTCAACTTCATAAATACTGCATCGAATTCGTTCACATTCATCTTACGATGCACACCGCCAAAATACGTATTCCGTAGCCTCTGCTCCATTTCATCATTTTTTTTTGTATCAACACCAAATGAAAGTCCAGTAGCCAAGCACCATTCGACAATTGACAAGCGAATCAAATGCTCACCAATTTGGAACCATAACTAATCCTCACGGCTATCTTCGTCATGGGCCACTTGCCTTAGTAAAAGATTGTGCAAAATTACCCCACTAAATGGAAAACTTCGACACTCCAAGAAATGTCCAAATATATCCTTTTTGAACATATTCAACTGCCGCTTTGTTAATTTTTCCTCAATGACTTTCACGACCGAAGATAACTTACGCATGCTCGAAATTCGACCAGGAAAGTGATCGGCATAACCAAAATACATCTTGCCTACTTCGATATCCGGTGATTCTGATTTCGCCATTTATATGTAATATTTATAAAATTATTACATTACATTTACAGAAAAAAAAAATTAACTCGTAAAAAAAAGGGCCACTGTAATTTTTGGTACTGGTGCGACAGGCACGCCGGTGGCACCAAAATCTGGTGCGATAGGCCAACATTTGGTGCGACAGCGCGCGCTGCTGCCCAACAATGGGCGCGCGTCCTGCCCCCCTCCCTCCCCACCCCCAAAATCCAAAAACAACACTCCCAAACACCACCATCATTACAAGCACTACCACCACCATTGTTATTCTCAAAGACAAAACAACACACTCCCAAACTTCACAACCACCATTACAAGCACCACCACCACAATTGTTATTCTCAAATTTCATTCTTAAGTAATCAAATATAAATAAAATGGCATACTTACGTTTTGTTCAACTTCAATGGTGGATCTTGTGTTGTTTCTTTGCTGTTGCAAGTGCGTTGATGGTGTGTAAAGCCGCCGCCAGTGATGGTTGAAGCTGCCGCTGTTTTGCCTCTTGGAGAACTAACGTGAAAGAGGTGGAGTTGGGGGGAGAGATGGAGAGGGCACTTTGGTCTTGAAATTTTTGTTTTGGCTAATATTGATAGAAATAAGTTTGTGAGGTTAAAAGTGAAATATCAATAATTTTAGTGGCTATTTCTGTAAATTTTCCAAATGAGACACTTATCTTGATTTCTTAATTGGCTAGTTCTTTGGCCTTGGTGTATGCTCTCAATGGAAGAAGCTTCATCACTTAATGGTCAGTTTTCTTCATGAATTTTAAGTCAATTTGATTGCTTGGGAGAATCAATGAAAATGTTATAAAAGTTATTGGCTTAAAGATGTTACCCTATCCTATATAATTAATTAATGCTTCTCACTTTAGTGGCTTAAAAATGTTGCCATTTGAACCCACGCCTTTAGAACCAGAACCTTAATCTGGCCATCTCAACCCATAACAAAACAACAGTTCTCAAAATATAAATATTAGTCATTAAATAGGAGTAATATTCTTCTCTACTTGGTTTTTCCGTCATTGAATTTTGATACACTTGTTACTTGTGTTATTGGTTATTCTTGTGATCCTTGACTTAATTTTTTTATTCAATAATTTTTTAATTTAACTTCCAAATCTTAATTAATTGATATTTGTCAAGATTATTTACCTCATCGATAGGAAACCTTGGATCCAGATCCGGTGCTGAGGATCTTCTCGTACCTATTTTCTTTTTGCTATCAATGGTTAAGAATTGTTTTCTATATGTTTTATATTTTTTTTTATTTTTACTTTTCTGAAAACGCATCGTTTTGGAATAAAAAATTAATTTTAAAATATCTCGATTTTTGTTGTTTGCTTTCAGCCTAATCAACGATCGCGTTCGTCTAACACACTTCAACATCCTGATATCAATTGTATAAATTTCGAAAAGAGTAAAATTAAACAAGGCTAGTTTGATTTTTTTTTTTTTTTTGTGGAAATGCTTTTTGTTAATTAACTGTGTTTTTAATTGGCTGCGACTGAAATTACTTTAGAAAATTCAATTGATTTATCCTACAAACCTAGGCTAGGCATGTTGAAATATTTGAATAAAGGGAACAACTGAATTAGAATTAAGTAAAAAAAAAAAGTATGAAAATTATGGCTTGCTTTTTTTCTTTAATTAGAAATTTCATCAAACATGTGGCATGCATGTCACATGTTTGATAAAATTCCTCAGAAGAAAAAATATAAGCCATGATTTTAGTTCTTATTCTGATTCAATTATTCTCTTTATTCAATTCTTTCTACATGCCTAGTCTAGGTTTGCAGGACAAATCAATTGAATTTTCCAAGCTAATTTCAGTTGAAGCCATTAAAAAATTACACAAAAGAAATCAAAATTAGTCTTGTTGAATTTTACTATTTAATTTCGAGATTATACAATTGATATGACGATGATGATGATGGATGCTAGTGAAGTGTGTAAGAGAAACGTGATTCTTGATGAGGCTGAAAGCAAACACGAAAAAGCAAGATTTTTTAGAATTAGGATTTTATTCCAAAACAAAGCGTTTTTTAGGGGCAAAACTATCTTACCCATGTTGTACCAAACACCATTTTAATATTTTCTTTAGGAGCCCTTATAGTTTTCCGTAAATAATAAAAAAACTATAAGTATTAAAACTTTTATACAATAAGCCCCAATTAAAATATAATAATTTTAAAATTTTAAAAAGTTTATTTGGCATTTTCTTCAACAATCCCTATTGTTTTCTGTAAATAATAAAAACTACAGGTTTAATAATTTTATGTAATAAACTCAATTAAAATTAATAATTTTAAAATTCTAAAAAATTTATTCTCTTTATCTCCTTCTCAATCAATTTTAAATTTAAGTTTCATTCTTTATAATTTTAAATTTAAGTAATAGAATAAATATTATATAATTTTTTTGTTTTCATATTAAATAAATAATTGATCGGCTTCATACGTGGGATAAAGTATAAGTAATTTCACATAATCTCAAATTTACATATAGAAATTTTATTATTTTGAAAATATTATTTACAAACTCTATAATGAATTTAAATGACATATCCAAGCATTTATTTAAACTTATTTATTTTTCATTTTAATATTGTCAAAATTTAAATAAAACCTTATCCAATTTTGTGTTACACTAAATACAAAATAGTACTATTAAAATATAATTGGTATTTTAAGTAAATGGAAGTGGAGAGTATTTTACCAAGTTAAAAATAATCCATCCATATTTTTAATTAATAAATAAATATGTTTATTTATTAAATTATTTTTGACGAAAAAATATTTAACGAACCAATGTGTCAAAATTTTGAAATTTAATTTTTTCTTCTTCTTTTAATAAACATAAGGAACCACATCGTTAATAACCAAATGATAACATCCAAGCCGTTGGAACTGCCTTTGCAACTTTTGGGTTGGATCCAACGATTGAATCACAAAAAGATCAAAAAAAAAAAAAAAAAAAAAAAAAAAAGGTATGAAACAATAATTGTATTGTAGGTGGACCCGTTTTTTAGATACGTAAAAACTAAAAATGAAAAGGAAACAAATCTTAGCCACCGATAGTAAAAGAAGACAGCTTAAAAACTGAGCAAGAAGTCAGCTCCGCACCGAATTTGGACCTATCATGAATTATTTAGGCAAACTTGCACAATTTTATATGTTTCGACACAAAGGCAAATTGGCAATTACAAGAAAATATTCGTTAAGAATCATAGCTATCTTGGCAAAGGATGCAATGAGATTTAATCAATCTATCTATAACACTTCCCTCATTAATTACGAATTTCCTTGTAATTTTGTTCCATAGATGTAACCCATATGACTCCTCACTCAACCGAAGCACCGTTTCTTCCACCCATTTTGATTCTTCCTCCGTCGCGGGTTTCTTAAGAAATCTTTCAATCTGAACCCAATTTACAGGATAAAATGCCTCAAGTCCCAAAATCGTAAGGTTATACCCTGGTGTATTTCCTACTCGTCGAATAACTCGCGTAAGCATGTATGGCCCGTTATGTCCCCACTTGCTACCATCAAACGTGGTAGCAAATTCCTGTAAAAAATCAAATAAAATCGGATGCCCCTTGTCAAAAGCCATAGCTGCACTATTTAATGTTTTCCATTTACGTGTAGCTTGGTAAAAATCTTGTGCACCGACAGCATTCCTCAGGCCTTTGAAATCTTTCAGGATTATAAAATCGGTGTCCAAGTAAACGCCACCATATTTGTACAACACAGCTAGCCTTATAAGATTAGACAGTTGAACTGACAACGGATTTTCACCAGGATCAATTTCCACATTTTTAATTTTCTTCAGCCAAGTTTCAGCCGGTGTGTCTTTAACCAGAGAGGCCAAATCCGGAGTGACTGCAAGGATTTTGAACCCGCGGTCAAGTAATGCCTTCAGGATTTTGTCCCCGCGTCGTGTGTCGAGAGATCTCGATATAAGTACTAAACAAGAATGAGGGTTGGCTTTCATTAGAGTTTCTACAGCCAAGAAGTCTCTGGGCCCAAATGTTCGAGCTGGCGAGAGCCATACCATAAAGAACTGAATTGCACATTGGTTTGTAGAGAATTTCAGGACCCTGTCGTGAAACGCTCGACTCAAGTTTGTTGACTGGAATACCTCGAGGTCGGGTAGTTTTTTCCGGAACCATTCCATTCTTTCTTCTTTTGTGATCTTGGCTGGTGGAATTAGAGGATCCGGAGTCTCACCATCTTGCTTTTCTTTATCTAGTTCTTCTATATTCATCGGTTGCACGATCACATTATTTGACACGACAATGGAGCTTGATTGATCAACTTTGAGAGCAAGGGTTGTTGCTTGAACTTGGAGAGTTTTGTTAGCAGCAGCTTGTACATCATTATTATGAATTGGTTGTGGTTTTTCGATGATTGGAGTGGATATAGATTTTGAAGGATATAGACGAACTATAGAAATGGAGCTGTACGAATAGATGCTGAAAACGATTAGAACGAATAAGACCTTGGAATTCGACATTTTTTTTCCCTTTTTGGTGATGCATGGAAAGTTTGTAGGAACATAGATTTTGAGGAATGTCTATTTATAGTAAAGCAATTTCCCAAAACCATTAAATTCTACTAACAATAAAGAAACGACAACTAGTCTAAAAAGAGTAAGGAACAATACTAGTTCTAATTACGAATCAAAAGAGTTGTTAGAAATATCTCTTCTTTGTTAAATGAGTTCAGAACAGCATGATTATGTATTGAAATTTTGGTTCACAAGATTAGATTTTGTCATTTGAAGTTAGGGGCGGCTCTAGGGAAATTTGGGACTCTACGGGGATATTGCAAATAGGATGTTTCACATCTTAAGTAAAATAAAAATGGTACTTAATTTGTCGTAAAATATGATTTATTTTCTAGACTTTTGTGACACAAAATTTACTTAAGGGTACTTAATGTATTTTCTTGTTTTACTTGTTTGCGACTCTTCCGTTGATTTATCCATTGACTACTTCTTTGCTCTTATTGTATGCCTGCAATTGAAGATGCTTCATCATTTCTGTAGTTCTGTGCCTTGGCAAATGGTACAGTGATCTTCTATTAAGCCTTTCCATGACACTTCCCTCTTCAATGGCTATTGTTTCTTGTTCTCCTGTTCCATAGCTGAAGCGCCATGTCTGCTTCCCATTTTGATTCCTCTGCTTTTAGGTTTCTTGAAAAGCCGGGTTATCTTTAATCCAATCTATTGGATAACGGCACTGGGTCGCATATAGTCAAACGTCTTGTAAGAGGCTCATTTCTCACTGCCGTTAGAGTTGAATAGAGGGATCGAAAATTTACGTAGAGAATACTGGATACATATTTCTTCAAGACTTTAGATGATTTCCCTGAACCAAGCTACTATTAATGTACGTATAGAAAGACTCAAATTTTTCTCTGGAGGCTTTGTGAACAATGTGGTTTTTGCATGTACTGTGGCCTAAACTTTATATATTGCTGAGTTTGAAAATGATCTAAACGTGAATTGATAGCGTTCACCGGGAAGATTTGATGTATGGAAAATAAATGTTTAGGATACACAGCATTAGAGGTTCATCAACTTAGTCCTTTTCGAAGCTTTTTCGACCATTTTGATGGATCGGGAATCTCTTATGGTCTGATTTTCTCTTGAGTAAAATCCACTTAAGTGAATGGTGGTTAATAAATTTAAAAAGAAAAATTGTTAGATTATATTCATACATTAATACTAAAATATATGTGACACAAAATCTTTACAAGTTTAGGAAAATTCCGATTAAGAGAAACCTTAATCTCATTTGGACATGTGATTCGTTACTTATAATTAAGTAATATACTGTTAAGGACTAATTTTTTCAACCCGCAATAAAGATGTTATTACTGTCCAAAAATTTGAGCATAATTCCTCTCTTGGAAATGATAGTATTCAATTACTGAGTTAATCCATTTTATTGTATGATGTAATAAGCAAGTTGGCTTGACTTTTGCCTTAATCACAGAGCCGGCCTCCAAGTTAATTTTAAAAGTGCGATCCAAACAGAAGAAAAAATATGAACCTTGGCCAACAAGTTGATGTAACATGCATGAATCAAAAGCTTCCCCCTCCTCACAAGCTCACTTATGGCATTTCTCACAACCAAAAGCTTTAGAATTTCTTCTCGCTCTTTAGTAGCTCACTACAACTATGCAATGAATTTTGTTTGGGGTGTCAGAACTGAATCATTGAGTTACAATTACGGGTAAAGGAACTCGAATATCTCGATGACGACGAGAATGTCAAGATCGAAAGTCTTTCTCAATGAAAAAGTATCAATGTGGCCACATTATATTATCATATGACTGATATGAGGGGCCAAACAATAAAGCTAAAGCTAAATTGCAGTTGACCCCCTTGTTTTCCTTAATTTCTTTGGCCTGGGGGCCAAGCCTCAACTGGTCAATATAGTTCCACCCCTGGCCCCGATGATAGCATTGGGCCCCGATGATAGGATTGATTATTGAATCATTGATTTAAGATCACGAGTTAAGGAAATTGGATTTGAGAAAGTCAAGATAAAAACCGTTGATGAATTGTAGAAAGAGGCTATGAAAAAAGAAGTTCAATAAAATATCACATAATGCCATTATCTTTACCTAAATTTGATTGTTATGAAGAGTTAAGAGTTTTGACGCAGATTTTCAGTCAACCAGAGAATTAATTTAGATGGGAGTAATATAATAAAAAAACATAGAGAATTAACATGGTTTGGCCTTTGGCCTACGTCCACGGCAGAGAAAATAAATCTTTATTAAGATCGCAATTACAATTCAACTCTCCCTCTATTTCCTACTTATTTAGTGCTCTTCCCCGTACTATGAGAGACTTTTGTCGTTATAGCCTTCAACAAATAAAATGCTTTTCTAAATTAAACTCTTCTAAATTCTCCTTTATCCCCTCGGATTTGAATTACAAAATATTTTTATTTTTTTTATAGGTTGTATCCGTGTTAAACTTCATTTAATATACTTATGGACCAAACAATGTCTTCTATTGTTGCTTTTATTTTGCTGGATTTCATTCAACAATAACCCCTTTATTTAGACTTGGCTTTTTCTATATGGTCCATAATCTAAAACTAGGTCAAGGACACCCCATGAGTTAGGATCCATGACTTTTTGCTATCCTCCACTCTTAGGAACCATGACTTATACTTTCCATTCTTGGGGGAGCATGATTCCTGCTCCTTGGGGAGCATGACTCCTGCTTCCCATTCTTGAGGGAATATGATTCATGCACTCTTACTCTTTGGGAGAGCATGGTTCTGCTCCCTAAGGAGCATGAATCTTGCTCCTTATTCTTAGGAGCTTACTCTTAGTATGCTCTTTATTCTTGAGAAACATCTTTTTTTTTTGTACACCTTTATTGGTTTTTTATATTTTCTACAACAGTTGCTCCCTAGTTCTTAGTTTCTTATTCCACTAGAATTAGAAGCTTAAGAGCTCAAATTATCTCTCTCTACCTATTTTTATATAAACCATCATTTTCACCATTCGCCCATCGTGTGGAGATTCAATCCTTGGTTTTCACTTTCCTTAGTGAGTGTCTTTTTTTTTCTCCTTGTTTTAGAAGTTTCAATGTTTTCTGATTCTGAAAATAATTCTAACTCTTTTTAGCATCAGTACTTTGAAGATGATGATGATTGCTGTCATCCGACCAACTACCCTTTGTTGTAAATTTTACTCTTGCGTCATTTGTTCCCAATAACTAAACTAACCTCCAACCCAACACTGACTGATCCATCGATGAGGTGGGGAATACAATTTTTGAAAAGTCCATTTCATCTCTTAAAGTCAAATATAAAATCCCAAGTTCAATTGAACTTAGAAAACTTCAAATTGGGGAGCTCACCAGCCAACCTCCTCATGGGGTCGTTGCCTTTCATCTTGATTTTTTTCGTTATGGCATTAGATTACCATTGCACCCCTTCTTGAGATACATGCTGGTTTGCCTAAACTATGCCGCGGCACAGCTTTCCCCCAATAAGGGTGCAACCCCTTGATTAGGGGTGGGCAAAAAAACCGTGGTGTTAAAAAAACCGAACCGAACCGACGGTTTTTTTTTAATTCGGTTCGGTTTTTTTAAAAAAAAAACCGAAGATACCGTTTGAAAAAAAAAACCAAAATATCGGTTCGGTATTCGGTTCATTTAGCTGAACCGAAAAACCGAACCGAATAACCGAATTAGTATTTAATTATTTAAATAGCATCTTATTTATATAGATTGTTTATTTTTTTTAAACTAGCATCTTATTTATATATATTGTTTATTTAATTATTTATTGTTTAAATTTTTTTAATAGATCCAAATATTGAGTTGGAAAATACCTAAAGTTGATGTTGATATTGATGAAGATGGGAGAATGTTGTTGGCGTTTGTTTGTAATTTTTTTTTTAATTTTGTGTTGTAAGTTGTGATTGCAGTTATTTTTATTTCTCTTTATAACATTATGATTAGTTTATATAGATGGAGTATTGGAGTTTGGTTATGTATTTTGAAATTTTAATATTTCATATTTTGGGAGTATCTTATTAATAGTTAGTAAGATATTAGTGATAAAATGTGTTTTGAATACTTTGTATTTATTGTTAATATTTGTAATAAAATTAGGATAAATTAATTGTTGAAAAAAATTATTACATTTATGAGGCCCAATGGGCTAAAAATTTAAAAATTCAAAATAGGCCCAATAGGCCTAGAACCGAAAAAACCGAACCGAACCGAACCGATCTGAAAAGAACCGTTTGAATTCGGTTCTTTTTTAGTTCGGTTCTTATTCGGTTCTTTTTATAAAATAACCGAATTAAATCGGTTCTACAAAATTTTGAACCGAACTGAACCCACCCCTACCCTTGATACTGTAAAAAAAAAAAAAGAGTAAGTACACTGATAAAAAAAAACACATCCTGTAGAAATTTCAAATAAAGCTACCTAGAGTAGAAAGGTGGGTTTGAACCTGATACCAAGGATACATATCAAGAGAATTTCCTACCTCCCAATGCACTAGGGCAAAAAGTTAAAAATCTTTCCAAGAACCATCATGAGATTTGCCCTGGATGATTAGGGGGGGAGACTTAGCTCAAGCAAAAACATAATACCAACCCCTAAGAGGGAAGCCTTTATCACCTGAAAAGCTCATTCGTTGGGGGAAAGTTGTGCCGGGGCACAGTTCAGGCAAATCAATATTTATCTCAAGAAATGATGCAATGGTAACCTAATGCCATAACGAAAAAAAAATCAAGATGAAAGGTAACAACCCTATGAGGATGTTGGCTGACGAGCTCACCAATTTGAGGTTTTCTAAGTTCAACTAAACTTGGGATTTCATATTTGACTCTAAAAGATGAAATGGACTTTTCAGAAATTGTATTCCCAATCTCATCGATGGACCAGTCGGTGCTGGATTAGAGGTTAGTTTAGTTAACAGGAACAAACAACGCAAAAATAAAATTTACAACAATGGGTGGTTGGTTGGATGATATATGATAGTAATCACATCATCTTCAAAGTATTCTTGCTAAAAAGAATTAGAGTCATTTTCATAATCAGAAGACATTGAAACTTCTAAAAATAGAGAGAAAAGAAAAGACACTCACCAAGGAAAGTGAAAGCCAAAGGATTGAAACTCCACATGATGGGCGAATGGTGCAAAAGATGGTTTATATAGAAATGGGTAGAAAGAGAAATAATTTGAGCTCTTATGATTTTGGTTCTAGTGGAAAAAAAACTAAGAGCTGAGGAGCAACTGTTGTAGAAAATATAAAAAACCAATAAAGGTATACGGTAAAAAGGGACGCTCCTTAAGAATAAAGAGCATATTGAGAGTACGCTCCCAATAATAAAGAGCAAGAGTCATGCTCCTTAGGAAGTAGAACCATGCTTCTCCAAGAATGGAGAGTTAGGAACTATCTCCCCCAAGAATGAGGAGCAGGAGTCATGGTTCCTAAGAATGGAGGATAGCAAGATCATAACTGATAGGGGGCCCTTGACCTAGTTTTAGATTATGGACCACAAAGAAAAAGACAAGTCTAAATAAAGGGGATATTGTTGAATCAAGCCCAGCAAGATAAAAGTCAACAATGGAGGACATTGTTTGGTCCAGAAGTAAATTAAATAAAATTTGACACGGGTACAACCTATAAAAAAAAGATAGAGATATTTTGTAATTCAAATATGAGGGGATAGATGAGAATTAGGTAGAATTTAAGTTAGAAAATGATTTTATTTGTAGAAGGCTATAAAGGCAAAGGTCCTGATTGGATGGGGACGAGCACTAAATAAGTAGTAAAGAGAGGGAAAGTTGAATTGTAATCGCGATCTTAATAAAAGATTTATTTTCTCTCCGAATCACATTAATTCTCTGTATCTTTTTATTATATCCCTCCATTTAAATTAATTCTCTAGTTGACTGAAAATTTGCATCAACAAGAAGCATTTTTTTAACTTAATAATTTAATTGACTTAATTTTAATTAGTTAAGTTGTTAAGTCTATTTGTTTCTTCAGCTTAATAAAAGTTTTCTATCATTAAGCCACTAAATTATTAAGTCATCTTTTAGCTTTTTGTTTAATTTAAAGTTTGAATGACATCAATCAAAAGATATTCTTCAAAATATTCCTATTTAATTAATTTATTTTATCCTATCTAAATAAAGCTTACTGATTAACATTAATATTTGTCTCCATAACTTGTGATAATATAATAACAGATTATTGTTATTTTTTTTATATTCTTCAAATTAACATTATTTATCTTTACAACTTTTTATGAATACCTTTCATACAATATATCATAAAACTACAATAAAATTGATTAATATATTCTAATTAGAATATTAAAGGATTATAATCACTTGAACATAATTTTTGTTATGTTAAAATAACATCGTAATTATGTCCGTTGAGATATTTATTAATTATATAACACTTAAAATTTATATTTTCAGACTTTTTAGCTGGAAAATAATTTAATAGTTATTATTAGAGATTCAAACTAAAAATAAATATGTCAATTTAAGAGAAAAAAAATAAACGTCACTCTAGTGAAAATGCACAAAAATTACTGTGTAGAGCACTTATATGGCTACTGATATGTCCCTTTGAATAGATTTAGCAAATTGAGCCAATGTCTTCTTAAAGCACTAATGGGCTAGAAAAAAAGTCGTGTTTCAACTTCTCATGGTTCTAACGAAGAACAACTACAAACAGACCTAAGAAAAAAAGATAGAATAATACATTACACACACGTACGTGAACTCTAATATATCACAAGATAAAATACATTGACTTAAAACATGTGTTTTGTTTATCTTTTAATTCACACACACACACACGAGGGAGCCACACTCAGAGAGTATAGTGTGAGAGCCGAGAAACTCTCTGTAACAAAGGACTTCTGTAATAGTTATTATTAATTCTCTAGCTTAAATTAAGTTGTTGTCTCTATAAATCATAATTCAATCGTTTCTTCACTCTTTATATCAATAATTATTGGGGCCAATGCTTATGTCTTTGCATATATTGGCTAGGAAAATGCTTAATGGCTAGAATGACGAGAGAAGGACGAGAGAAACGGCAGCTTGTGCTGTCGTTTCTCCCCCACTATCACACGTCATTTTAGATAAAAAAAATAATAAAAAATTTCTGCCTCACGAAGAAAATATAAATAAAGCAAAAGGCTATGGCAATATGTGGGGATAATAATATCTGCTGCAGCCAAAACGTCGCCACTTTACTTAGAAACAAAAAACTACCCTTTTCTTCTAAGCTTCTTCACTCTTTCTGAGCTTCTTTACGCAAATCTCCCACTTTACTTAGAAACAAAAAGCTACATTTCTTCTGAGCTTCTCTTCCAGGAGTGGGTGAGAGTGGATAAGCTAATATAGTTAAGCATGTCCATTAATTGAATCCTTAAGCTAATTCAGGGGAAAAAATAAAAAATAAAAAATAAAAGCAATTAATTGAATTTTTGTTTGCTGAAATATACTACCAAGTACTCTGTTTGATTCAACATAAATGCAAGAAGTTCAACAGTAGTAAATATGTGGTGCCACAGCTACAATGAAATTTAGAGAAAATCTTACTTCTTATTAGACATGTACATCTATTTATATAAACTTAAGGAATCCCTTGTGCAAGAATGGGGCTTTGAACTTCCAGAAGAGATCATTACCAACAATGCAACAATCAAATGCACTGACTTTTTACCATTAACAACTTTAGGTAAAGTTGACGGAGAAAAAGTTCTTGGGAAATTTGAAACTCTGTTTGAGAAGATGAAAGTTGTTGTTTATACACTTAGTGCTATTTCACCCTGCATGGGGCTCTTTGAAATTATCGCTAAAGAGATCCAAGCTCTTCTAAATCCTGATGATGGTAGTCACTTATACAAGAAATGGATTGACTAATTGGGCGATGATCGTGTCGTCGGCGGTGGTTGTGTCGTCATCAGTAGTATTACTGTTGAGAGAAAGAAGAAAATGGCGAGGACAGAGGGGAGTGGATGAGAGTGGATAAGCTTTTTGCAATAGCTTTTTGCTTTATTTATATTTTCTTCGTGAGGCAGAAATTTTTTATTATTTTTTTTATCTAGAATGACGTGTGATAGTGGGGGGAGAAACGACAGCACAAGCTGCCGTTTCTCTCGCCCTTCGAGACGCCTAGCACGACTCTATTGGCTAAGGCAACTATGATCTAGGTTTGCATTAGGAGTTGAAGTGTCACTTTTTAGAATAGAATACTAGTTTGCTTTTTTATTACAAATTCACTATACTACTTTATTAAACAGCCGATTACAATACTACTTTGTTTTAAGGCTTAAAAAAGCAAGCCTGTTGAGAGTGGGATTTGAACCCACGCCCTTTCGGACCAGAACCTTAATCTGGCGCCTTAGACCAACTCGGCCATCTCAACGCGGTGGCATATGGAGCTTGTAAAACATTAAATCAATTAATCAAAGAGTACCGTACTTTTCCTTCGCTTAGTTTCCTCATCGAATCTTTGATGATTATATTATTGGTTATTCTTGGGATCCTTAATTTAATTGAACTTCTAATTAATTGATATTTGTAAGGTTTATTCCCCAAATGACATCGACAGGAAACCATGTATGACTGAGGCATCGACTGCCGACTTTTATTATCATTATTTATGGAAATTTGTACTATTTTTATAAGTTACGCAATGCTTAAAAAGTTCATACTTCATGTTAGTTATTAAATCTCTCTCGTTCTCTTGTCCATTCTATTTAATTATAATCCACCAAAAGAATTTATTGATTCTTATCTCTAGTTGACTTTTCCAATAATTAACAACGCGGTTGCTCCGTTTTTAAGATTTATTTTTCTCATTTATTTCTTATATATATATATATATATATATATATATATATATAAAACCTTTTAGAATTGATTGTTTGTATGTACCATATACCTAATTTAATTTTTATTTTTTTGCATTTATTGAGATGTCTTTAGGAAAATAAAAACTATATATACATGAGCTAACATGAACTGGGAATATGAAATGAACATTAATAAGTTTTTTTTTAATAAGCAACAAAAATTTACAAATTGTTTACTCAAATAATTTAAAGGATATTGGCAATCACATAAAAAAAAAATCTTTAGGAATTATAGGCGTCTCGGCAAATGAGACAGTGAGATTTAATCAATCTATCTATAACACTTCCCTCATTAATAACTAATTCCCTTGTAATTTTGTTCCATAGATGTAATCCATAAGTCTCCTTATTCAGCTCAAGCACCGTTTCTTCCACCCTTTTTGATTCTTCCTCCGATACCGGTTTCTTGTAAAATCCTTTTATTTGAATCCAATTTACAGGATAAAAAGCCTTAAGTCCCAGAATCGTAAGGTTATATCCCGGTGTATTTCCTACTCGTTGAATGACTCGAGTAAGTAGGTATGGCCCATTATGTCCCCACTTGCTACCATCAAATGTGGTAGTAAATTCCTGTAAAAAGTCGAATAAAATTGGATGCCTCTTGTCAAAAACCATAGCTGCACCGTTCAATGTTGTCCATTTATGTGTCACCTGATCAACACCTTGTGCACCGACAGCATTCCTCAGGCCTTTGAAATCTTTCAGGATTACAAAATCTGTGTCCAAATAAACGCCACCGTATTTGTACAACACGGCTAGCCTTATAAGATCAGACAGATGAATTGACAATGGATTTTTACCAGGATCAATTTTTCCACTTTTGATCTTCTTCAGCCATGCTTCAGCCGGTGTATCTTTAACCAGAGAGGGCAGATCAGGAGTGACTGTAAGGATTTTGAACCCACGGTCGAGTAATGGCTTCAGGATTTTATACCCACGACGTGTGTCAAGAGATCTGGATATAAGTACTAAACAAGATTGAGGGTTGGCTTTCATTAGAGTGTCTACAGCCAAGAAGTCTCTGGGCCCAAATGTTCGAGCTGGCGAGAACCATATCATAAAGAACTGAGTTGCACATTGGTTTTTAGAGAATTTCACGACCCTGTCGTGAAACGATCGACTCAAGTTTGTTGACTTGAGAACCTCGAGGTCGGGTAGCTTTTTCCGGAACCATTCCATTCTTTCTTCGTTTGTGACCTTGGCTGGTGGAATTAGAGGATCCGTAGCCTCACCATCTTGTTCTTCTTCTTCTAGTTCTTCTATATTTATTTGCTCAGTCAGATTATTTGACACGACAATGGTGCTTGATTGATCAACTTTGAGAGGAGGAGATGTTGCTTGAACTTGGAGAGTTTTGTTTGCAGCAGCTTGTACATCATTGTTATGAGCTGCTTGTTGTGGGGCTCTGAAGATTTGAATGGATGTAAGTTGTGAAGGATAAAGAGAAACTTTATAAATGGAGCTGCATGCATAGATGACGAAAACGATTAGAACGAATGAGAGTGTCGAGAAAATTGGTGATTTGATAGTTTGGCCAAAGACCTTGCAATTCAACATTTTCCTTTTTTGTAATGAAACGGAAAGTTTGTATGAACATGGGGTCGAGTTTTGCATACTGTATATATGCATGTTGTATTCGTTGACTTTGCGAAGGAGAAAGTTGTGGCTGCGCACAAAGAATCAAGATTTGATGGTAATTTATTTAACATTAATTTAGGTGTAACGCTTATTTGAGTTGAGTCATACGTGAAAAAGCAAAAAGTAATGCGGCGGAAGTAAATATTTTATTAATTCTTTAGAATATTAGAATAAAAGAATAGTCTAAATTTATGTTGATTCTCAAGAATACCCTTAGATTCAGGAGGTTAAAATTCGTTTATTCCACATAATACCGATAACTAATTAATTGAATTTAAAAATTCATATAGAGAGCTTTGAGAATTGAAAATATTATTGAAGGCAAGTCTGCTTCCAAAGATTATAAGATAAGTCTATTCATGCTACTAGCAATTATCTTAAACTATTAGCAATTATCCTAAACTTAAAAAAAAAGAAAACTAATTGCTAAAACATTGAGAAAAAGAAAATAAATAATATTAACAATAACTAAACTAAAACTAATCTAAATAGGATAATGAATTGTAATCCTAATCTGCATAAAAAGAGTTGTTACAAATATATCTTCCGTGTTAAATTAGTTTAGAATATGATGATGGTGTATAGAAATTTTATTAAGATTAGATTCTGTGTCATTTGAAATCAGAGGCTGTTCTGGGGAAATTTGAGATTTTAGGGAATACTGTAAATTGAATTTTTCACATTTAAAGTAAAAATAAAAATGGTACTTTGTCATAAAATATAACTTATTTAAAATTTATTTTCTAGACTCTTATGACACAAAATTATGTTAGAGGGGAGGAGATCCTTCCATTTGATGTATGGATGGCATCTAATTGAATCATTAGAAGTTTAGAAGAACGAGTTTTTGTGAATCGTATTTGGAAATAGAAAAATTTTGAATACATTTTATTGTGTCTAAAAAAAAAGTTCTATTAGCATCCTTCTGTTCTACCTTCATTGTCAAGACTTTGTCTCTGACCCACCACCCATGCCACCACATGCACCATCACCATTAAGCCGCTATTGTTGATGTTGTTGTTGTTGTTGTTGTTTAAACTAATTTATTATGTTTGAATACGTAATTAAAACAATGATAATATTAATGAAAAATTTTTACTTAATATTTAGAAACGAACAAGTCAATCAAATGTCACTGTTTGTAAAAAAGAAAAAAATTAGACTTTAAACACTTTCTCTTATAAATAATAAATATCAACTTGGATTCATGTTTCTTCAAATATAATTTTTGTAGTCTAAGAAGAGCATTCATTATATGTGTACAGATCATTTACTATACAATCAAACATATTTAGAATAAATCATTCGAGTAATTACTTGTTTGGTGCACACTTTTATTATTAAGATTGGCTGGCTAGCTGGTTTTCAAAGTAAGCTTCAATTATTAACTAATATTATATTTTTAGTTACACTTGCGTACCTAAAAGATTACCTTCAGATTCTAGAATAAGCTAACGTGCACCAGTATTGTCTTTTTGTAATGCAAAAATCCAAATTCCTTAAGACAAATGAATCACAAAGTGCTTTCGATGGCCGGCTTTTGCAATTATTTTTATACAAAGGGAATTTTTTCAGATTTCCCCTTGTTCTTATTTTCTGTTTCTTAGTCACCCAAAAAAGGGAAAAAAAAATTACCCGCTTAGCTAATGATGAAATCAGAGATTACAGAAGAAGATGATGAGGAGATTTGTTGGTTGACAGAAGCTCGAAGGGAAAAAATCAGGCACATAATAGAGCATCAGAAATCTTTGTATTGGTCTTCTTCATCGTCGTCGTCGCTATCATCTTCATCAGCTTCATGTTCATCTTTATCTTCATGTCGCAAGAAAAGCACTTTTTTAGATTTAATGAAAGGTGGAAGCAGTTCTTTAAGGAGATTGTTTGACATGGAACATACAAGTTTGAGTACTTATTTTGATAATTACAGTGGATCACCTGTGACAAAGCCTATATTATTATGGGGCAGTGATGCTGACGATGAACAAGCTTATGATCCATGGGAATCAATCAAGCAGATCGGACGGCCAAGATTTGATCCCAGCAATGAGGGATTAAGTAATTTTGCTTCTGATGGTAGTAGCTTCAGGAAGGAAGATCCTGACTTGAAGAACAAGAAAGAAATAATTAGAAGCCACCGGAAATTGAGGAGAAAAAAGTCGTTTAGAAGATTGCCGGGTTTTGGTATTTGGAGATTTAGAGGATTTAGATTTAGGCTGAGATTAAGAAGACTAAAGATTATGATTTGTGGTAGAAAAATGTAACGCTATTTTTGTACCCTTGTACTCCTATACAAATACATAAAATACAGACATTATTTTTTCTTTTCTTTTTGCTCTGTGTAAGATTTGCAAATAATAATACACATCTCATGTACATTGGGATCAGGAAACTAATTAAACAAAGGAATAAGAATTAGCTAGCCCTAGCCCCACCCCTGGCAGGGCCTATCAAGGACAGAGTACATACTATGTACCCTATGTGTCTCTTAACTTCAAAGCAGAAGCATCACCTGTTTCAGCCTGAAAAATCTTCTTCTAAGAGCTGTAAATTTGATCACAAATGACACAATGCTGTGAGATCATTCTCCCCATTACACTGCCCTCTTCGATGGCGATGCTGTTGCTTTGCTTGTTCCACAAGTGAACTCCATAAGCCTCTCTGCTCAACTGTAGCAGCTTTGCATTTACCCATCTGGAATCAGCCTGGTTTTGAGGCACCTTAAAAAGCCCTCCAATTCTGTTCCAGTTAACTGGATAAAAGGCGGTCGGTGGCAAGATTGTGAAATTATAACCAGGCCTAGTTTGTACTCTCTGCACTGCTCTGGAAACCAAATAAGGGCCGTTATGTCCCCATTTGTTTCCATCAAAAGTGGCCGCAAATTCCTCAATGAATTTGAAAAGAAGTGGGTGGTTCATGTCAAAAATGAGCACAGCATTATTCAGTCTAGTCCAATTTCCTGACACCACATCAATGCTCTGTGCCCCAATTGAATTCCTCAACCCTTCAAAACTTTTTAAGAGTATAAAATCTGTGTCCAAATAAACACCACCATACTTGTACAAAACAGCGAGCCTTATTAAATTAGATAGATTCTGAGCTAATGGAATCTCACCAGGGTCTTTATTCCCACTCTTCATTTCATCAAACCAAGCTCCAGCTGGAGTGTTTCTGAACAAAAACGACAAGTCGGGTGTCACAGCAGCAACTTTGAACTTTCCATCAAGCAACGGTTTCAAAACTCTGTACCCACTTGGGGTGTCGAGAGTTCTCGACAGAATCATTAAACATCCGTTCGGATGAGCCTTGAAGAAGCTCTCCAAGCCCAAAACCTCCCTTTTCCCGAACAAATTCGCCGGCGAAATCCATGTCATGAAAGCTTGAAGCTCACACTCGTGCCTAAAAAATTCAAGAACACGGCCGTGGAATTGCTCTGTTAAATTATCCGATTTAAGAATATCAAACTCCGGTAGCTTTTTCCGAAACCAAGCAGTTCTTTCATCTTCTGTGACATTAAACGGAGGCTTTAAAGAATTCCAACTTCCGCTATCAGCTTTGTCTGTCTCTTCTTGTATTGACAAGAGCGGCCTATTACTTATTTGGAACTTCTCCAAAACTTTTATAGACCTCGAAGCAGCAGCAGCAGAGTGAAGAGAATCATTAGAAATGATCACAGTATCTTCATAGATGATGAAGAATGTAGCAACAAAAATAACAAGTGCCAGTATAGCTGATTTGACACGACGGCTAAGTAGCCTGTAAATGAACATGTTTTATAGACAAACAAATCGCTTAATCAAGGGATTTTATGAAGAAGCAGAGAAAAAAAAAAAAAAACACAAAGTGGTTATATATAACAATCGATGAATCAGATGACTCAAAAGATTAAGCAGCTTGTGTTTTGTGTCTTCATTGTTGTTTCGGACTTATTATTTTTTTCTCCAGGCTTTGTGCACAAGTCTAGGTTCTTTGAAATGGTCCAATTAAATTAGCGTGTATTTTCTTTAGCGTGTTGTTTGGAAGAAGTGGAAAGCCGCCATTGACGCATGAAAAAACAAAATGTTTAAATCATCACTTTTATTTGGAATATGTATATTATGGACTTTAATGGGTTTATAGGCCAGATTAGAGTAAATATTTTAGAATATCAAGAAGAATAATAGGGAAGAAATTGAGAATTCATAGACAAAAGAGAGAAGAAATATTGAGAGAGAAAGAAGATCTAAGAGAAATGGATTTGGAATTAATTTATTTATTGCACTATAGATTTAGAATTAATTTATTTCTTATTGTTAAAAATAATTAATTTTATACACTGTAGCGATTCGATATAATCCTAATTCTGATTTGACTATAATCATAAATCGAAAACCCTAATTGTAATATTAAATGATTTGGGAAAAGCTAGAAATCTAACAGTCTTATTATTACTTTTCTTTTGTTTGCGAACATGCATGGCGTCTTTAATTTAATTATGTCAATCGGTCAACATTGTTATGTTGTTGGGCAGCTGTTTCAAGACTTTTGACTCTTCTACCTACGTACCATAGGGGCCATGAATGAATAATGTATATGAACAGAAATGATAAATATTAAAACTATTGACAATTAGATCCCTGTTCTCTCTATATCAAAAGTCCTCTTGGTCAAATGATAATGATCATCATTACCAACAAAGTGTTGGCTCCACTGGCAATGGAGTCCCCTTAAGTGGCTTGACTGAGTTTGCTCTCCAGTTCGAGTCGCAGGGAAGTCGCCTTTATTGGGAGAACCTGTGCCTCTCGGTTCGAGCGAGGACTTCTAGTCTGGGTTGTGGTACGGGCTTAAAGGTGCCTCCTACAGTTAGGGCCCTCCCCAGGATACCTCGTGGTCAAAAACCAAAAAAAAAATAATAATCATCATTATCCTCATATAGTATGAAAACGAAGATAATTTAATTAGGGCGTGTTTGGAAATTGAAAGTAATTTTAGATCATGGTCAAATAATAATTATTTAGTATAGACATCCGTAAATTATAAAAATATGAATATATCAATTTTATAGCGGATCTATATATGAGTACTCCTTTTTTTTCTCGAAAGTGTATATATATATTTTTCATTTACTTTCAATATGTAATTCGAAGATATGAAATTATTTTAGCATAAAAGTCGGTTTTTAGAAAAGCACTTTCACCATTTTTTATAACATTATAGTCAGCAATCATATAGTGTCATGACAACGATTTCCAAATGAAACAAGTAGTTTTGAAAGTTTTACTTTCTTATCGTTATTTCTCCCCATCGGACTTGAACTAACCAATTGGAAAGCAATTTTCTTTTCTCAAGAAACATGCAGTTTATGAATATTGCGACACCGACAGGACAGGCTATAATTTTTCTATTTCTAAATGGACAAACATATACTTTTCAAATCATAATTTCTTTATTCTAATTTCTTATGCGTGATATGATTCAGTATCCCCACAATGAACAAGTTTTTTATTTCGTTTTATGTCATGTCACGTTCATGCATTACGTGAGACAAAAGAAATTTGGCAGGCAAAGCCGGATCAAGATTATTGAATATTGATAAAGTGCTCAATAAAGGTTGGTCTGGGGCGGCGCTCGTCTTATCAGCCCTATAGGCTGCCATCCGGCAATTCTCTTCCTAGCTAAAAGTACCAAAATATACACGAAATTATTAATTACAAGAAAAAATATTTTACTTTCTACAAAATTCAAGATTTTATGTCATTTATTGGTTCTACCTTATTAGTATAGTTATTTAATTTAATTGAATTAGTAAATATTTTTGTGATATGATAATATCTTGAGAAATTTATGGGCTATCAAATTTATGTCATTTATACTCATAGTGTTAGAAATTATTGAATTTATTTAAAAACATTAGATTATATAGGTTATAAACTAAAAAAAAAACTAAATTACGATGGCACAAAGCATGTGTTTTTCTGTTTTTTTTTCTTTTTTAAGGAATTTAGTCATATTATGATATAAGAGTAAAATAATCAAATTAAATTTATGTTAAGAGTAATTTAGTGGTCAAAGGTGGTCAAGACACTTAAGACAATAAAATAAATTAATTTAGTTGATATAATTGATTAATTGTCCAAACATCTTCTTTTTAAATTTCTTAAGAGTTACGCAAATCTTTTGTAATTATTTTTTGAAGTAGGGTGAGTTCACAAAAATTGTGAAGGGAAAATATAATTGCATCTACTCTAATGGGGTAATAAACACTACATCCCTACTTTCTTAATTTTTCTCAAAAAATTATATTATTTTATTTATTTGTAATTAACAAAAAGATCTCCAACCCAAATGAAACGACCGAAATGTCCCTATAATACTAAATTTAGAGCAACACAATCTGAGAGTATGTACCTTGAGATTAAAGTATCATTAAGGGTAAGGGGACATTCGGGTTGGTGTGACCTCTTGAAGTGGATATTAACTTTAAAGGAATAAGTTTCGAGGGTGAAATGATAACTGTAAGAAGTTAGGGTTCATTATGTTATTATCCCCTTTTTTTTTTTTTTCATTTGCAGCAGTTGTTGTGCTTTATTTTTTTCAAAGATCATTAATTATAATTGTACAATCTTTCAGACAAGAGATTTCTTGTGAAATAAACAAGGAGAGTAGGAGTAGGAGATTGTAGTCTTTAATGACTCAATCTTTGGTCAATTTATTCATAAATAAAATATTTTTTAAAGAATACAAATTACAGAAATAAGTTTTTGTATTACTCAATTTATTTACGCTAACGAACCATTTGATGAATTTACCAGATTAAGTATTTAATTTATGAGAAATTTTGAGAAATAAAAATTTCAAGACATACTAAATAATTTCTTAAAGAAAATTTTCCCGTATGAGATTTTCTTTTCATGCAATTTACTATAAAATATCTTGACAGATGGGATGTCACTGATATCAAAAATAATATATCCAAAAGAATAGATAGATAAATAAATAAAATAACATAAATTTTTTCTCTCTTAACCAAATATCATTTTTCCTTAGTTTTTAAAACAATATCCTTCTAATCCAATCAAATGCTCACTCGTCTCTCGAGGTAATCTTGCATTAATGAACAAGTTTTGATTTAAACATTTCATCACAAGATAAGAAAAAAAAACAATTATTTACTCAAACTCCTTGACAACGTCTTTAAAGTTCTAATAAAAATGAACGTAAAGTTTTAAGATTTTTGGGTCATTTTGTAGGTGACGTGGGTTGATCCTAAAGAATTAAATGTTAATACAAAATGTTGAAGAAGATCTTTTGTCTTTATATATATCTTTGAAGGAAAAAGACATATGTGTAACTATCTGCTTAGTTGATGAGACATTCCAATGGAATTCTATCATATATAAGAGTAGAGGATCCTCATATAAGATCTAGTGATATATTAAAACTTTATTTAATAAGTCTTACTCAAGAATTTATTGTAATTTCATAATAAAATTCATCGCTCTGTGACATAATAAATTAAGATGTCTCACTCTTTTTATTATTATAAAAAAAACTCACGAAGAACTAAAGCAACACTAATCGAGACTGTTGTTGGTGATCGAAGCTGCGCCGATCAGTGGTGAAAGATGTCTCACTCTTTCAGCATATTGAAATGAGAAGAATTCATTTTTAAAGGAATAGAGGTAAAAACGTTTTTTTATTTGATTAATCTAATTGTTTTGCTAAACGTTAACTTTTGTGTTTAATATTTGTTGTTTTTTTTTTTTTTTTTTTTTTAGTTTTTTTTTTTCTTATGGCCCAATTGAAAGCTTCACATGATAAGATGGAATCTTCAAACAAATAATTGCTTCTTGGCATGTAACATCATCGAACACAACATCAGCAGGACCTCAGCCTTGGGGTCCGTAGGTTGAACTACAGTGATTCTCACATATAGTCGTATAATTTATTTTTCGAAGCTCTTGAACGAAGAGAGAATAAGGGCTGTCGTGAAATTCGGAATTCCTATTTTTAAGATTTTGGGCATCAGATTGCTATTGACAATTTCTTTCCTATTTTTAAGATTCTCGTTAGTCCCCCCCCCCCCCCCCCCCACCACACAAAATCAGGTTTAACAAGTGTCGTTTCTGTATTTTATTTTATTTTGATAATTGAATTTGACCTATTGTAATAAACTTTTAAGAAACGGTGTAGCAGCTCTAGTTATGAGATGATTGATTATTATTAGGAAAATTATCATTGCACCATTTTATTTTGTTTTATGTTCATCCAATCACTACAAAATTTTAACATGTATTTTGCACCGCATTTTTTTTTCACATTTGTATCAACTAGCCACTTTTGCATTAACACTATTAAATAATTTTAATAAAATAACAATTTTATCCTCAAATAAATTAAAAGATTATTTTATCTTATAAAAACTTTTAAAATTAAAAATTATAATCATAAAAATATCCTTAAATTTAATAAAAAAATAAATCCCAAATAGAGGTGCTCAACTGATTTTTACTAAATTTAGATTTTATAAAATTTTAATAATTATTTTTATTAAAAATTATAATTGTACAAATTTTTAATATAAATAAACGAATTTATTTATTAAAAAATTATAATTTTGATTAAAATAACTGAATTTATTTCTTAAAAGAATAAATCCTAAAATTTTAATAATTTAGGGGATTTTATTAAATCCCAAAATTTTGTAATTATTTTTATAATTATAATTTTTTATTAAAATATTTTTTATTAAAAATAAAAATTCTAATTTTGGGATTTATTTTTATTAAATTTAGGGATATTTTTATCATTATATATATATTTTTAAAGTTTTTATAAAATAAATTAGTCTTTTAATTTATTTGGGAGTAAAATTGTCATTTTATTAAAATTATTTAATAGTGTTAATGCAAAAGTGGCTAGTTGATACAAATGTGAAAAAAATATAGTGCAAAGTACATGTTAAAATTTTATAGTGGTTGGATGAACATAAGACAAAATAAAGGTGTTGTAATGATAATTTCCCTTATTATTATAAAATTTTGTGTTTGAGAATATCATGTTGTTTATTTTTACTTCCATTTTGTGTCAACTAGATTTGCATTTTGCATAACAATTGCCAATCGGGTTTAAATGATATGTTCTTTTTTTTGTGGGGGGGAAAAAAGATCTTTTAGTGTGTACAGATGAACTTTTTTTTCAACAGTAAAAAAAAAGAATTGTTAAATGAGAAATATTATCTAGTAAAATATTTATTCTTTAGTAAAGACATTCACATCTAAAAATACAAACTTTTTTTTGACAAAAAAAATACAAACTTAATGAAAGACATTTGAAAATTGAGTAATATTAGACATTTCAATATTTAATTCCAAAATTTCTGTCTCAGTGGTGTCAGATTCATATCACGATGAAATGTGTAAAAAGTTCACTTAAAATTTGTAAAAAAATTATCATTCACACTATAAATCACACATATGATGAGTTTTAATTTTGGTTTTGTTAAAATTTTATGAACAAGTAATGTATTTTATTGTTATTAATAGTAATGCTTTTGATTTGATATGATAATCTATGATTTTGTTTAATTTTAATTTAGAATTTGATTGGGAATTAATATTTGATTCAAATTGTGAATCAATTAAAAAATTGAAAGAAATTTGAAAGATGAAAAATTAATTTATTGAAAATTTGAGGGAGAAGAAAAATATTTACTTTTAATTATGCTACATTCTTAGTATTAGAATAAATAATGAAATAAATTAAGAATGTTAAATGCCATTACTCCTTAGTTTTGTTGTTATTATTATTATTTTAATAGCCCACTTGAAAGCTTGACATGATAAGATGGAATCTTCAAACAAATAGTTTGTCCTTGTCATGTAACATAATAAAGAGTGTTAAAACTCTAGCTACGGGATGATTGATTATTATTATAAAATTTTTCTCTTTGAGAATATGGCGTTGTTTATCTTTGCTTCCGTTTTATGTCAACTAGATTAGAGATTTAGCACAAACAATTGCCACTTGGTTCCAAATGAGATGTTTTAATGGTTTTTTTTAAATAACATGTTTTAATGGTTAAAAAAAATAACTTTTTTAATTGTTAAAAAAGAATTATGTAATCAGAAATACTTTCTAATAAAATATATTCCTTTTAATGCAAACATCCACATTTTAAAAATAAAAACTCATTGTAAAACAATTGCAAATTGAGCAAGGTTTGACATCTCAATTTTCAATTCCAAAATTTCTGTAGAATTGAAGTCACAATCATATGAATGATGAAATGCGTAAAAAAAATTACTTAGAATTTGTAAAAGATTATCATTCACACTATATATAACACATACACACCACATCATTTATTGAATTGGGAGAAAAATGGGAATATCTAACATTATTTTCAGACATTTTCGATCTAAATTCTAATAGGATAGTTTAAATTTTAATACAGTGGACCTTTACAAAATAATGATACCCACACTAAAATTTATCTGCAAAGAGTTTCTGATTAATAAAACTCATTTAACAAAATTAATTATTTAAGATGACAAAAGACAACAGTCCTTTAAACTATGTAACAATCTAATATTGGAGTCTGATCTATTAAGTAACTGTCACGGATAAAAAGGCTGCCTTGCAAGATAACAATTTACAATTTACCTGCAGTAGCTTTAAAGACTGTAAACTCTTAACTATAAAGTTAATACAAACATGCATGCATCCAGGTCCCTATCTCGTATACAATTTCTCAAGTAAGGATGTAATTTGTCTATTTATTTCAAATAATTCCTTAGCACTGATTTGGAATGATTGAATTACATTTTAGTGTTAGAGCTCTCATACTTCATTCTACTCGTTCAAAATCGTTGTTACAAGGTTAATTTGGTCATTTCAATAGTGATTCTGATGGAGTCAGTGACCTGTTTCATACAAATGAAAAAAGTATGCCCTTATTTGGGGAAACATAAAAGGTCAGGATCCAAAAGTTATCATCCCAATAGATAAATAGAAGGCTAATATAATATGACTGAAAGGTAGGCTAATGTTAAAGCTTAATGCATGGGCATGATGTTAATGGATTATATTACAATTCTATGGAATTAGGATTTAAATTGTGCATTAATTGTGGAATAATCTCCAGTTGAGTACTTTTGCAAGTGTTATGCTGTAAGATAAGGCAACACAGATAAAAGTTTGCAGCCCTTCTAGAACCAATCAAATATATTCCAAATTAATATGAATATCTATCAAGTCATCACCACTATTAGAAGTGAAAAACAATGTTTTTCAAAAGTTAATTTAAAAAAAAAAACGCCCACAAATATAGGAGTTCATACATTGTTTACAGAATCTTCACCAAGGACTTCGACAATAACTACTGGCTATGTAGCCGTTATTATGGGACTCGATTGCTTGTGTCATTTTTTGTGCTTCTTGCAAATATTCCATAATAGCATCTTTGTTCTTCATTCTATCACTTGGCAATTCCGCTGAGCACAGGATTCCAACTCTGTTGTCTCCTGACTTTGGCTCTCAAATTTAATTATGAGCCATCTAATAAAAATTTTATCAATCATAAATTCAAAACATTGTGTTCATTCATTTGTGCTAGGATTGGAGTGGATGAGCATACAATGCCTTTACTTAGACAAGCTAAATGTTAGCATTCATGACGCACCAATAATTTTTTCACTTCTTTTTTTTTTCAAATTAATTCACCAACTGATAAATAAACTATACAAAGGTGTAAAAAGGAAAGAGAGAGGAGTTTCTCTCGCTTTTGGCAGAGTGGTGCTCTAACGGGAGGCCCGCACGTCGGGCTCTTAGCTCGTTGTGCCTGGGCTGTGATCAGTGATCTAATAGAACCATATACTTACTGCTGACTTTGCTAATTTCAACGAAAACAGCAGCACAGAGATGCTGATGAGAGATGGAAAAAGAGGAATGAGGGATACTTATAATCCATATCAATATTTTCCCAGGCTGAGGCAATACAATTTATTCAAGAACAGAGTAGTAATAAAATGATGCATATGTATGATGAGCAAGAAAACAGCTACTCAAAATTCTAACTTTCCAGCAGTCTACCACCAACAAGTGCTCAACCAATTTTGGCAGCAGCAGCTTCCGAGCTACACTGCAAGAACCAGATAAACAAATTAAGCCCTAACATTAAGCAAAATGCACATTCGAGTGGGCATCCAAATACAAAAAGGGTATCCAGTTTGTGTCAACTTCTGCCACCTTGCCGTCCTTCACACCAACTTCCGCCATCATCGATGTAAAACAAGCTATTTGAAGAAAACAAATAAACCAATTATCTAAATGTTGAAGTTAGTGATGACTATGGGTACCACCTACTGCAAGTTTGCATTATTAAGCCCGTACACACACAAAATTTAAATTACTAATCCGGTTCGCAACCTCGCCGTGGGTTTTAACAATTATCAAACCCACCAACAATCGGCAATGATTTTTTTGCGAATTTTCTTATTTAAAATCACAAATATTAGAGAAATACTTTTAGTAATACATAAAAACTTAAACTATATAATTCAAACTATAAATTTGTAATAATTATCTAAAACCTATATACAATACTAAATTCTAGATTTTATTAATGTAAATAAGAAATTAAAATTTCAACATTAAAAAATAGACACAAAATATTTCTGTTATAGGCAAAGCCTCATTACTACTACGTAAACGTTGCTCTATATTTTAATCTATTTACAAGCATTGTCAATAATATTAATAAGTAAATTTTGTATTATAGCTACGTTAACAGTAAATTAAACAAATAAAAATCCAACTTTAGTAAGCAATCATTGGGTTCAAGGCATTAAATCAAAACAAACAAAATCAATCAAATTAAAATAAAATATCAATAATATTAAACTTGAAAATTGTAAAATCTGTACTTATTAAAAACTTATTATATCTATCTTAATATATATCATTATCTAATGAGGACACCGATCCTCACTTTGTTAAGAACTTTAGCTAACATATATTTATGATTAAAATTAAAAAGATAAATAATTAAAATAAAGAATGCAAGTTAGTAGATACCTGTATGGTTATTCGACGGATTTTCTTCTCAATACCAAATGCACATGTAATCCACAGCGAGTTTAAACTTGAAATATGAAGCCTGCCTTCAATCTAAAAAATTGCCCACAATGAGTGAATTTTTACGGATTGATTTTAGCGGATTTGTAGGGTAGAAGGTAATTTTGCCATTCTTAGCTGCTGTGCCGCTAAAGGGATATTAATAAATAAACTGGGCTTGGCCTTTTTGGAAAAGCATTTTCGCCCCGTGGGATCCGCCTCCAAAGGCCCAAGTTTTTTATTTATTGCTTGAGAATGGTGTTCAACACATTGCAAGATGAAGGGTTTTATCAGATTGATGAAGGGATGCCGATAGTCAAAGCTCAATAGAAAATTGACTGTGGGAATTGGGATCCTATTATTTGAAAAGTAATAATAAGTTTTATTAAATATTATAGTAGAGTTGGACTACTATTGGCACCCCTTTAAAATCCTCCTTAATTCCTTTTGGACATTTGCAACTTTAGCCTCTTGTAAAATTACACATAAGGACAAAACATATTTTGATTAAACTCACATGTTTTTATTTTGTGAAATGCGTTGGCCAAATGAGCACATACTTTGCTCTCACGAATTTTGAGGTTCATTCACCATAAGCACTTTCTCTTTGAATAGAGTAGATTTCACATAAAATCAGGTGTAATCAAGAAAATAGTTTAAATATTTGAACTACCATATCATTGACCTATTTCAAATTAGATTTGATTTTGAAAAAAAAAAAAAAAAGACTTGTGAGGGTCGGCCATTCGAACTCAATATGTGCTGGGGCGGTAGGCTCGAGGAATTAGAATCTGCCAAATATTAAGAGTAGTATTTTGTTGTTTGAGGGTTGTATGTGTTTTAAATACGGGGGCCTAGGATAGATAACTCTTTCACAAAATAAAATTACATTGCCATTTTCGTCACTTATCTGTTTCATGTCAAGGAGTCAACGGCAAAACGTCAATTATTTGAGCATATAATTTAATGGAGTTAATTTATGATTTACTTGTTAATTCTCACGGTCGTCACGGACATTAGCCTGCCCTGCAAGTTGCAATTTATCTGAAATTTAAGGGATTTTATTAAAATTCTACTGCATTATGATTTAACTTTTGCATCAACAGTGGAATAGTTGCTAGTTGAGCACTTTCGCAAGTGTTATGCGGTAAGTTATGGCAACACAGATCAAATCTCTCTTGTAAGTGAACGAATGTTATTCAAGGTCAACTTCAGGACAAAAATAGTAAGTTTATACATGTGAACTAGCTTTTGTTTTAAGAATTCGATCAAGGACTTTGACAAAATTTGATAGCCATATACATATCTCAATTATTATGGAACTTGCGTTATAATTTGATAGCTTGTATCATGTTTTGGGCTTCTTGCAGTTCCATGATGGCATCTTTGATCTTCATTCTATCACGCGGCAATTCTTCTGAGCACAGGATTCCAACCCTCAGTATTGACACTTGAATCTCATGAAATTTAGCTCTCAAGTTTGGTTGCAATTCCTTGACAATGTCAGCTTGAATTTCAAGTACTTCTTCAAGAATTGTCGGGTCGATTATTTCAGCTACTTGATCTAGAAGACACATCTTTGTATACTTGTGAAGACTAAGGCCCTCCTCAAACATGTCATCGGTAGGTCTCTTTCCGGTGAACATTTCCAGCAGTAGGATACCAAAACTGTACACATCTCCATGTGTTGAAACCTCACCCAATGCTCCATATTCTATGATTTAAGAATTATTCATTAGTATGGGACAATGGTCACCATAAGAAAGGATTAAAATGATATAAAATTAATGAAAAATGATGTTATGAACTAGTACCTGGAGCAACATAACCAATAGATCCTCTTACTCTGCTTGTGCTAGTTTGATCCGGAGAGTTGTCATGTAGGAGCCTTGATAACCCAAAATCACCGACATGAGCAACCATTTCATTGTCAAGTAACACATTGCTTGGCTTAAGATCACAATGAACAATGCTTGTGTGGCAATGGTGATGAAGATACTCCAATACATTAGCCACATCAATGGCTATGCTCAGCCTTTGCATCAAATTCAGCTTTGGCCTTTGATTTTGCTCATCTTCCTTTTGATTTAACCAATTCTCTAGACTCCCATTAGGCATGAACTCGTAAACTAAAGCCTTGAACTCATTGCCTCTGGTATCTATACTGGAACAAGAAGTAATTATTTTGACAAGATTACGATGCCGGATGCTCCTCAAGGCTTCACATTCAGCTATGAAACTTTTTGAAGCTCCCCTCTGTCGAAGATCTAGCACCTTCACAGCAACATTTGTTTCTTCAGTACCAAGGATGCCTTTATACACGTAACCATAGCCCCCAATACCTATCAAATTGGCAGAGGAGAATCCTTCTGTTGCTTTTAGGAGCTCTGCGTAAGAAATCTTCAAATACTTATCCTCTATTGAAGAATGAACTAAAGCCTTGCTTCTTCTTCTTCTTCTTTTCCTCCGCTGATAAAATACAAATACTATGAAACATATTGAGAGCAAACAAGGCAAGAGAACTGCCGAGATGACTATCTTGAAAGTGGAATGTTGCCACAATTTCCTCGAGCCCCTGGATCGGCAACTATGCAAATGCAATTCTGGGATTCCACCACAGAGTTTATTGTTTCCTATGATAGAAACTGATCTTGCATTCTTAAATACACCTTCACTTGGTACCTCTCCCTCTAGCTTGTTGAAGGACAGATTCAACTTTCGCAGAAAGCGAAATGTATTCAGAAACATGGGGATTTTGCCCGAAAACTTGTTCCGCGAAAGATCAAGGTCTTGAAGACCATTTAAAGAACTAAAACCAGAATGTATAGGCCCCTGAAAGGAATTATCACTGAAGTTTAGATACTCCAGACCAACACAACTTGCAAGTGAGGTTGGAATTTCACCTGATAACTTATTCTCCGATAAGTCTAGCTGCTGAATACCTTTCAGGCGGCCTACTTCCAAAGGTATAGGACCACTTAAATGATTGCGGGACAAGTCTAACAACACAAATGAAGACAGACCAATAACTTCACGGGGTATAGTCCCAGAAAGATTGTTATCTGAGAGATATAATTTCTGCAGCTGCAAACAATTTCCAAGAGCTGAAGGTATGCTTCCTCGTATGGAATTTCCCTGTAAATCTACTTCTGTTAGGAAAATTAAATTTCCTAGTGATGAAGGAATTTCTCCAGAAATTTTGTTTCCATACAAGGACAATACTTGTAATTTCAGAAGATATCCAACAGAAGTAGGAATGCTTCCTGTAAGAAGATTCTCCTCCATGGCTATTAAGATCAAATTTTTCAAGTTCCCAATTCCTGTTGGAATGGTGCCAGAAATCCTATTTGCTGACATGTATAAATAGATAAGGTGGGATGAGAAATTAGCAATGGAATTAGGCAATACCCCACTTAGACTATTACTGCTTAGGCTGACTACTTCTAAGAAGGTACAATTCACCAAAGAATCTAGAAATCTAAGGTCATTACCCTTTCCAGTTCCAAGGTTATTTCTTGCAAAATTGAGCCTAATCAGATTCTTCAATTTTCCCAAATCTTCTGGTATAGAACCTGCCATTAAGTTATAAAAAAAATCTAGTTTTTCCAGCTTACTTGCATTAGAAATTGAAGGAGGTATTTCCCCCGTAAACCTGTTACTCCCCAATAGAAGAACGCGTATATTAGGAAGTGTGAAGCCAACGTAATGAGGAATTTCGCCGACAAGTTTGTTTTCTGTCACAGCAAAGTAATCCATTGAAGAGATATTAAATAGCTGGATGGGAATCGAACCTGTTAAGGAATTTACAGAGACTTGGAACATGTTTAGCTGCTTCAATAGGCCAAGCTCACTAGGAATGTTGCCACTGAGGCGATTTTCTGAAAGAGAAATCTGTTGAAGAAACGAGAGGTTTGAAAGTGACTGAGGAATAGACCCAGTATAATTGTTACCAGTAAGTCCAAGTCCTACTAACTTGAACAAATTGCCCAATTCAGAAGGAATGTTCCCTTCAAGCTTGTTCACGACTAAGTCAAGAATCCTGAGTTCTGAACAATGAGTAATATTTGCAGGAATCTCTCCTTGCAACATATTAAGACTAAATCTGATGGATCGTAGCCGAAACAAGCGACCAGTTTCAGGTGGGATTTTACCATAGAATTTATTTTGTTGAAGGTTGATAAGTCTAAGGAATGTCAAGTTGCCTATAAAAGGAGAGATTGTACCTGTCAAATTTTGGGCCCGGAGATCCAGAGCAACGACTCTTCGATGTCGAAGGCTACAAGTGACACCATGCCACTGGCAAAAGTCAACAGAATCATTCCATGCACTCAAGGCTCCAAAGGGATCATCAACAACCTTGCTTTTGAAAGCAAGCAAAGCAAATTTATCAGTTTCACTTCCAAGATTAGCACAATGGGAAGAAGGGAAATGAAAGTAATTTAGAAAAAGGAAATGGAAGAAAATTAAGAATGCTACATGGGGAATTTTAGAAGGCTTCATTGCTGTTGTGAGAATCTCTGATCCAAATGTTTTTACTGGGAATTTAGTGTTCCAGATTTGGTGCACTGCTATGCCTCAGCGCCATCCTAATTATGGTTTAAAGTTACTAGAGAAATGACAATTTCTTCGATCAGCAATGACATTTCCGTGGAAAAATGCTGAAATCGGCAAGGAAACTACAGGGAAAGCTCTTGAATCAATAACAAATTAATGTTGTTTTGTTCTTTCTGTAGAAAATTTTAGAACTAATGCAACTTTTAAACTTTTTTATTTGTACCGTTGAAATTCGTGTACTAGAAAACAACATAAAGTTTGGTAGACCTGCTGACAAGTGACAAGTTTGCACGATAACAAATGAAGACGTCACAAAATAGGTGTCGTGTAATTAAAATACAAGAAATCAATAATATATTCATGACACACTTAGCCTATTTTCTCAGAACTATTCAGACATCCACTCTCTCATAGTTGAAGAAAATGACTAAAGGTGTATAATATTTCCCCAAGGTGTTTGATGAAATTCTCACCCCGCAATCTTGAAGGATAACCCAGCAGCTCAATCCTCGTGGAATGGGCAACAAGAAATTGCGGTGAGTGAAACAGGAATTGAGCATGGTGTAGATAAGATATCAAGGACACTTGGTCCTAAAATCATTGCTTGATGATTTTATAACCATTGGATTCTATTGTCCCAATATACATCTGTAGATAGAACAATTCAGCTTGTATTAATTGAATCAAAAACTTCTAAATTGTTAATGCTGATAGCAATGCAAGAGTTAATTCCTTCGAGTTTTTTTGTACTGTTCCTATTTTACCTTAAAAAAGTTTACATTTTTAATAAGTCGATTCAACTTTATTGAGAATATTATTGTGGAAAAGGCTAACGAGTGGCTAAATGGTTAGACGCAGAGTTTGTTCTCACAAATTTTCAAGTTCATTCACTATGAGCATCTTCTCCTCAAACGAGAGTAAATTACACTAAAACTTGGGTGTCTTGTCTGCAACCAAGAAAATGGTGTTAACATTTGAACTGTGATATAATTGAACTAATTCAATATAAGTTTAATATGTCCTTTTTCATAATTGTTTTTTTCATCAACGTAATTGTTGTTAAGGATGATATGTTGTCCAATAAAGTAATTTTTCTTTTATTAAATTAATAATATGGGACCCACCAAATTAAAAAATAAAAATTTAAGGGCAGATTTACTCTACTATTTAATATATTTAGATTGGTTAAGCCTGTCATTGTACCATGTGGTGAACCTGATCCACACGATAATGTCCTATCGGTTTTTATTTGTTTTCTGATTGTTTTTCTTCGTGCACATTTCCTCCATTCTACGTACCTGAAATATATTAATAAACAAGAAAAATAAATTAAAGTAATTGATAAATATAGAATTAAATGAAAAATGTAAATAACTTATTCTTAGACAGGGATGTAGCCAAGATTTTGAGATTTTGATCGAACAGGGGCAAATTTAAAATTAAAGATGACTTAAATACGTGATTGTGCGTGTAGTAAGTTCTTATTTGAGAAACTATGTTATGGGCCCTACAAACTCCAAATGAGAGCTTGTCACATGCACAATCGCGTGTAGTAAGTTCTCATTTGAGAAATTATGTTATGGGCCCTACAAACTCCAAATGAGAGCTTGTCACACGCACAATCGCGCTCTTTATAGAGTGCGTCTACATGCATTTAATTAAAACTCTATTTAAAGTATAATACACTTCTAAAAATTTAGATAGCAATATATAATATTACAATTATAATATTCATTGATAATAAATTTACTTATTACAAGTGTTCTAGTTGAAAACTCCTCAATAGAATTTTATGAGTTGAAAATAATGTATGATAGTTTCATTATCAATATAAGCAAAAATATATTTTTCAATATAAAAGATTAGATTATTATTTAATTTGCTCTTAAAATTTTTTAACACATACACACCACATCATTTATTGAATTGGGAGAAAAATTGGAATATCTAACATTATTTTCAGATATTTTTTATCTAAATTCTAATGGGATAGTTTAAATTTTAATACAGTTGACCTTTACAAAATAATGATACCCGCACTAAAATTTATCTGCAAAGAGTTTGTGATTAATAAAAAACTCATTTAACAAAATTAACTATTTAAGATGACAAAAGACAACAGTCCTTTAAACTATGTAATAATCTAATATTGGAGTATGATCTATTACTTAACTGTCACGGATAAAAAGGCTGCCTTGCAAGATAACAATTTACAATTTACCTGCAGTAGCTTTAAAGATTGTAAACTCTTAACTACAAAGTTAATACAAACATGCATGCATCCAGGTCCCTATCTCGTATACAATTTCTCAAGGATGTAATTTGTCTATTTATTTCAAATAATTTCTTAGCTCTTATTTGAAATGACTGAATTACATTCTAGTGTTAGAACCCTCATACTTCGATCTACTCATTTAAAATCGTTGTCACAAGGTTAATTTGGTCATTTCAATAGGGATTCTGATGGGGTCAGTGACCTGTTTGATACAAATGAAAAAAATATGTCCTTATTTGGGGAAACATAAAAGATCAGGACCTAAAAGTTATCATCCCGATAAATAAATAGGAGGCTATATAATATAACTAAAAGATAGGCTAACTTTAAAGCTTAATGCATAGGTCTGATTTTAAGGGATTATATTACAATTCTATTGAATCAGGATTTAATTTGTGCATTAATTGTGGAATAATCTCCAGTTGAGTACTTTTGCAAGTGTTATTCTGTAAGGGGTCCAACTACAGTGCGTCATGGGTTTGGTACCCAAGTCGTTTGTCCGTTTGCGAATGAGCCTTTAGATTGTGAACAAAAGTAGTTAACGGCTGAGATTTAACAGCTGAAAAATGAGTAACTGGCTGAAGCTGCAGTATCAGTAAAATGAAAACAAAAAAGATAATCCAGATCTAAATTCACAGCTCCCACCCCGGTCGTGAATACTCTTGTTCTTTAACCATAATTGATCGTCACAGCTCTCTCTCCGTCACAGCTCTTCAACCAAAATGCGCTACTGTGTTGAGAGAGAAAGCTGCTGCTGCATTGAGGGAGAAAGTTACTGCTGCATCTCAATTCTATGTGCTGTTGCTGCTGTAATTGAGGATCGACGACTGCTTCTGTGTTGAGAGAGAAAGCTATTGCCGCTGTGTGTCAACTCCGTGTGGTGGTGCTGCATCTCTGCTCTGCTTTGGCTGGTGATGGAGCTGCTACTGTTTCTGCATCTATTTCAGTAAATTTTACTGCATCTATTTTGTTCACATCAATGTTAATTGATTTTGTTTTTCTGGGTTTTGTTCATATGATTGTTAATTGATTTTTTGTTTCTGTATTTTGTTCATATGATTGTTAATTGATTTTTTGATTCTGTGTTTTGTTCATATGATTGTTAATTGATTTGCTGATGTTCATGCAGTCATGCTCAGCAATTTTCCTTTTATGCTGTCCATTTTGTTGGAGTTAATACTAAATATTTGTTGTTAGTAATCATTCAGTTTTTCTCCCCCTGCTTTTAAGAGCACTAAATGCTTTAAGATTGCAGGTTTTACTTTGGAAGCGTTGATTTCTGTTTTTTTTTTAATTTTTTGGTTATGATGCAATCTTATGTTTTCATTGTTTGTGGGAGCCAGTAGAAGAGGAAGAAAAACCATGCAGTTAAAAAGATGATGAAGAAGAAGGAGGATTTAAAGGAGGAGTTATTGATGACGAAAATTGGGAGCTGCGACTGCTTTTTGGAAAGCATGATTCAAGAGCAGAAGAAAATGGCAATGAAACTGAAGAAAAAGGAGCACAAGAGGAAGAAGTTAATGCGGGAAGAAAGGGGGAAACTAAGGCTAGGTGGGCAAGTGGGGACTGGGGACGGCATAAAATAAGACAAAGACAGAAGGGGTGCATTCCGGCTTAGATGTCTCGCCGCACATGGCGTGGCATCATGTAATAGAAGGACTACAGAGAATTTTTAAAAATGGTGATGACAATGAATCGGTTCAAGTTGAACTGAACCAACCATCAAATATTATGTGAAAAATGAAAGGGAGCATTATTGACACTGTCATGCACGTAAATGTATATGCCACACGTTCATCTTTATTCTTTACCACACGTTCTTATTCATTTAATTTGGATATGTTGGTCCACATCCCCCTCCACACGAAAGTTCACTTTTACGGGTGTTTGCGTCTCACATTTTGCGGATTGCACATAATCCATATATAATCCACAATTTTACGGATTTTAATGTGTTCAATCAAATCAAATCCACTTATTACTTATTCTGTAACAAGCTATAAAACTCATAATTTCTATTACTTACAACAAACAATTGAGACTGTCAACAAAAATAGTTAAAATAGAGCGTCGAAGATATTTTTCTCTTTCTTTTTTCCTCTTTCAATCGATCCGTCATCTCAAAAAAAGTCTCCATTTCTTGGTTGATGATTTACTATTTTTAAAATTATTATTATTACACAAATTATCATCGTCGTCGTCATAATTATAATATTAAGTATTACTAGTTTTATTATTATTATTGTTGTTCAAATTTGGAAATGGCATGGCCTATTATTTATACTCTAAGGATATAATTAAAATTACATATTATTCAGGTTAAATGGGAATTTTCCCCTTTAATCCCCACCAATTATTTTTGCCATGCATTGGCTGATCATTTATTATTATTATTATTATTATTATTATTATTATTATTATTATTATTATTATTATTATTACACGCTACATAATTTTTCTTCACATTATTTTTTATGATTTTCATTTACTCAACTCATACGCAAATTTCCCACAAAATCGAATTATACAGTAACTCAACTGTAAATTCATGCCGCAGCTATTTTTAAAATTACATTTGATATTTCGCATTTTTTTTCCCACCAAAGCCCGCAATTCATTACCTTTAACCGCAACCCATACTTGCACTCTTCCAACTTCTTGTTTGTAACCAATACTTCCATGCACTTTTTATTATTATTTTACATGCCTTACTGTTACAACTCCCACCCACTACACGCGTTTTTTTAGTCCAAAAGTTGATTCCACCGGCTCATGACCTATATCTCAAGTTACTCCTTTTGTCTGCGTGTCTCTCCCGTAGCCAAGCGATAAAATCCAACGGTGACCATGCTACAAGACAAAGGACTTGGGTAAAAAAACCAATGATGCAAAGTAGCTGCGGCCTTCTGTAAGATAAGGCAACACAGATAAAAGTTTGCAGCCCTTCTAAAACCAATCAAATATATTCCAAATTAATTGAATGTCTATCAAGTCATCACCAATATTAGAAGTGAAAAACAATTTTTTCAAAAGTTAATTTAAAAAGAAAAAGAAAAACCACAAATATAGGAGTTCATACATTGTTCACAGAATCGTTACCAAGGACTTCGACAATAACTACTGGCCATGTAGCCATTATTATGGGACTTGAACCAAAATTAGTTGGTGTGAGTGGTTTGGCACTCTCACTCCTTAAAAGAAGTCAGTGGTTCAAGCTCCGCTCTCGTATGAAGTCACTACTTTGGCCAGCACTTTATCCCTCACGGGACCGATCCGGTGCGAGCGTGAATTAGTATGGGTTGTGGTATGAGCTTAAAGATGTCTCCCACAATTGGGGCCTACTTAGGACCAACTCGTGGTTCAGACCAAAAAAACAAAATTATTATGGGACTTGATTGCTTGTGTCATTTTTTGTGCTTCTTGAAAATATTCCATGATAGCATCTTTGGTCTTCATTCTTATCACTCGGCAATTCCGCTGAGCACAGGATTCCAAATATGTTGTCTCTTGACTTTGGCTCTCAAGTTTAATTATGAACCATCTAAAAAAAAATTTATCAATCATAAATTCACAACATTGTGTTCATTCATTTGTGCTAGGATTGGAGTGGATGAACATACAATGCCTTTACTTAGACAAGCTAAATGTTGGCATTCATCACTCACCACTAATTTTTTCACTTATTTTTTTTTCAAATTAACTCACCAACCGAATAAACAAACTATAAAAGGAGTAAAAAGGAAAGAGAATAATGGAGTTTTTCTCACTTTTGGTATGGTGGGCCCCTAATAGGAGGCCCGCATGAGGGACTATTAGCTTAGTGATAGAGCACGCCCCTAATAATTATGTTGTTGTGCTTGGGCTGTGATCTAAAAGAACCATATACTCACTACCGACTTTGCTAATTTCAACGAAAACAGCAGCATAGAGATGCTGATGAGAGATGGCAAAAGAGGAATGAAAAATGCTTATAATCCATATCAACATTTTCCCAGGCTAAGCCAGTACAATTTATTGAAGACCAGAGTAGTAATAAACTGACGCATATATAAGATGCACAAGAAAATAGCTTCTCAAAATTCTAACTTTCTAGCAATCTGCCGCCAACAAGTGCTCAACCAATTTTGGCAGTAGCAACTTCCAAGCCACATTGCCAGAATGAGATCAACAAATTAATCCCTAACATTAGGCAAACTACACATTCGAGTGGCCATCCAAATAAAGGAAAAGGTATCTAGTTTGTGTTAACTTCTACGACCTTGTCGTCCTTCACATCAACTTTTACCATCATCAATGTAAGACAAGCGATTTGAAGAAAACAAATAAACCAGTTATCGAAATGTTGATGCTAGGGATGGCAATGAGTACCACCCACCACGATTTTATAATACCTTAGGCGACTCCCATATCGACAAAGCATGAGTTTATAAAGGGTGATTCATACCTTAATTGGCAAGACTTGTTTTCGAGTGTATCGCCGCCCTGGAAACAAAATCTTGTAGCCTTTGTTAAAACTCAAAACAGACAATATCTTGTTAGGTATGCGTTATATCATGACACAAATCCAACAAAATCCACTAATAGCCAAGAAAATTCTCATGTCTAATAAAGAACTTTCATAATCCTTCATTTTCAACAAAATACTACATCTCCCACATGTAATCTAAATAGCACATCTAAATTCTCATCAAGTTTTTATATGCAATATTTTGAAGTAAATCATACACTACTATTGCAAGTTGTAGTTGAATCATGATAAGCTATAGGAAAAAATACTATTCATGCCTAGGCTGACTACTTTTGAGGAAGTACAATTCACCAAAGAACCTAGAAATCTAAGGTCATTACCCTTTCCAATTCTAAGGTTATTTCTTGCAAAATTGAGTCTAATCATATTCTTTAGTTTTCACAAAACTTCTAGTATCAAACTTCTCATTGAGTTATTTGTGAAATCTAGTTTTTCCAACTTAGTTGCATTAGAAATAGAAGGAAGTATTAGTTCTGTAAACCTAATACTCCCCAAGAGAAGAGCGTGGATATTAGGAAGTGTGAAGCCAGCGTAATGTGGAATTTCGTCAACAAGTTGGTTATGTGTCACAGCAAAGTAATCTATGGAATATATATTACAAAGCTGGATGGGAATCGATCCTGTTAAGGAATATACAAAGACTTGGAACATGTTTAGCCACTGCAATAGGCCAAGCTCAATAGGAATGTTGCCACTGAGGCTATTTTTTTTGGTTAAAAATACTTTTGCAGCAGAAATATTTGAATCGCGTTTCTCATATAATATATAAAATTATCATAATCTAGAAATCGTACCTTTGCTTTTTGTAGAAGACAATTAGGCTCCTAAATCATGATTTGTCACCAATAATCATATTAAATCACGATATATCACCAATGATCTTCTAGGTTATGACTCAAGTTTAATTTGCACTTGATGTGTGGGCGTCTTTATCACTATTATAAGCAACTAGTAAGATAAAACTTTTTTCTCTCAAAATTAGAGAGAAAAACTTATTTCTTTCTAATCTGAATATTGTGGCCCTTGTGTCTCATTTTTACAAAGAAGTAAGTGTTTTTATTTATCTTTTTGGTGAAAACTCTAGGTTCTTTATTTATCTCATTTTTAATTCTATTAAGGGAAATTATCAATTATATACCCTGAAATGATATCCGTATCAAACGTGTGTGAACACTTTTCAAGTATATTACTCGTATATCCTAAGTTGACAAAACACTTTTGCCGTTCACCATTTTGTTAACTTCTGTTAGAAAGTTAACAGAATTGTGGCAAATTGACTATTTTGCTCTTTAAACTCAAAATGAGGTAAAAAGATAAATTTACCCTAAAAATTAACATAAATTTTCAGTACACAATTTTTTTTTTATTAACAATACTTTTTATTTAAAAAATGAATTATTGATGATACATATTATTAACAATTATCCATAAAAAATATTCATATTATACCATAAAAAATTATTAACAACATATTATTTACAATTATACATAGGGAAATTATCATTTGTATACCCTTAGTTTACTCCATTATCAAAAATACTACAACACTTTGAGGGTGTATCAATCGTCCACCCTAAGTTGACAAAATGTATCAGCTGACCACCAAACCGTTAGTTGCCGTTTAAGTATGATGACGTCAGAAGGGTAATTTGGTCTTTTCATGTGATACAAGTGATAATTTAAGGGTCTACAAGTGATAAAAAGAGAATTTAAGGGTATACAAGTGATAATTTTCAAGGGTAAAATCGTCAATTCACTGTAACTCCGTTAACTTTGAAACGACAACTAACGGTTTGGTGGTCGGCTGATACATTTTGTCAACTAAGGGTGGACGATTGATACACCCTCAAAGTGTTGTAGTATTTTTGATAACATAGCAAATATAGAGTATATGAATGATAATTTCCCTTATACATATTATACCATAAAAATTTCTAGTTGGAGCTTGGAGGAGTAGATCTTCAAAAATTTAGGTTAAATTTTAGAGAAGTAGATTCAGTTGTAAAATAGTTTTTTTAGCAATTATTAACAATTATCCGATAAATGGGATGACATGTCATTTTTATCAATATATATCATACGACATGTCATTTTTTACTAGGTAAATGGGATGACATGTTGTTTTTTAATCAAAGTTTCATCAGTCTTGAAAGACTGAATTACCCTTATGATGTCAGTGCTTGCAAACAGAAGTTAACGGAATGGTGGACGGCATAAGTGTTTTGTTAACTTAGGGTATACGAGTGATACACTTGAAAAGTATTCACACACGTTTGATACAGGTGTCATTTAAGGGTATATGGTTGATAATTTCTTTTCTATTAAATCATATTTGATTTAAATAAAAAGATAAGAGAGAAACTAAAAGTGGTCTTACACTTGTTCTTGTTATAGGGGCCCACCTTATAAAATAACACAAAACCTATTATACACAAGTATATTTAATGAAGCATCCCACTAAATAATATATTTAGGGTTTTAACCCAACTAGCTAGTTATTTTTTTTATTAATCCAGTAGCAGAGCAATCAATTAAATGAGTTAACTCAGGGATCATATGGGTGCATAAAATAGTGGTTACAATAATTAGATCTGTAATTAAACTAACCCAATTATTTTATTCCAAATCTACTTCACTAAAAGATTGGAGCTAACCTCTATAATTGTATGCTATCAAAGATAGTGTTCTCGAATAATAATTCGACCCATTCTACATTGATTTCTTTACTGAATAATCCTTTATACTGTTGTGCAAATTTTATTGAACTCATAAGTGCACGAATCTATTGTAATATAGATTAATGGTGACGAGTGTCGATCCCACGAGGAGGTGGATTTTAATTATATGTAGAATTAATTTTGTATGAGGTGGTTGGATTTGTGGTGGAAATGATTTGAAATATGCTAAAACTTAAATTAAAATGGCGAGAATAAATTCTAAAATTGGAATTGAAATGGCAAGAATAAATTGAAGAAAATTCTATTGAAATGACGTACTTGGGTATCTGGATCCGTATCAACATGCACCATTGGCTAAATATTCCTCATTAATACCAATTAAATCATGAGGGGGGAATTCACACCTCATGAACCACACTCTAATAAATATGGTGCTAAGGGCTTATCGTGCCAAATAATAATAATCTTATACTAGAGAGCCGGTGAAACCAGGGCGGTACTAGACAAGATTATTATTGTTTGTCAACAAAAAGTCAAAACATCTACAAAAACTAGAGAGGAAGAGAAAATAAATTTACCAAATAAAGCCCATGACACATGTTGAGACTTCACCTTCAACCCAAGCTTGAAAGAAAATTAACCACTCATAGTTGAACTAGGGGCAACATGAGAATTTATTAAAATACGCAGAAAATACAAGATGGAGAGGGAATTACAGAAAATGGAGTCCAAAAATGGATTCAGAGGTGCCAAATTAGGGGGGCGGCCCCTTTTTTATAGATACATCGAGTAAATCATAGTCATCATATTAAAAATAGTTTGGACGCTCATGATTGTGCCACGTCATCAGTCAACAGTACAGTCAACAGTACGCGTGAACAGTAACACGGTTTGACCACAGTTTGAACAGTGACACGATTTGCACAGTAATAATCTCATGTGTTGTATGTACCGTACATGCAGTTTTTGATCCACTAATATGCTGCCACGTCACCATCAACAGTACATAAGAATTTTAGTCCAACATGATCATGACACCTCATCAGTCAATGCCACATCATCGGTCAATGCCACATCATCGATCCGTCTATGTGAACAGTGCCGTGAACAGTAACGTAGATAGTACCCATATATGTGAATAGTACCGTACATGTGATCAGTGCCATTTTTCCTTTTATGCTCCTCCTAAGGTTTTCGGCCATCCTGAGTTCAAAAATGATGTCTGTTTTGCTATTTGATCTCTCTTTTATTGTGAAATGACTATGATGCCCCTAAAATACATAAAATACTTAATTAAAATAAAACACACATAATTAAATTATAAGAAACTTAAACGCATAAAAGTAAGGGTTGTTAGTAAGACTTCAAATGTAAAATGATGATTTTCTCCTTTATAAATATGCATTTTCTAACACTCAACATATACCACATCGCTAATTAAATCGATATATTAATTGTTCAATCAATTTAATTACATCTTGTTCCTTGACTCTTAGTGATTTTCTTTAATGGTCATTTTTAACATACTAATTATGTTGACATACTTTGGCCAGAGAATTTTATGATCAAGTACCAAAAACCTGTCCATAGATATGTTGTACAAATTTGACATGACCAACCCGACTTATATGTCGGATCCATGGCGAATCATGCAAACTGAAACGACCCGCCCTGAATCCTCCAGGGCAAGTCAATCTAGTCTCATCAAAACAGACTTGATAATAATCTAATTAGTAAGGATTCTGCTGAAAATTCGGCAAAGTCTCCTTTATATATATAACACTCCCAATCTACAAATATGTAAGACAAACACTCCCAATATAATTCAATATACAACAAACTCCAATGATCAACATGCTTAACCAAAATTCTGAGTTTTATATCTCTAGAGTCTCAAAAGATAATATTATAACTAATATTAATATACCTCAGTTTATTCTTAATCTCAAAGGAATAATATAACAAAAGTATACAATCCCAAAAGAACGAGATAACCAAGATATCCTAAAAAAAATATCTATATCTTCTCACACTATCACGTGGTCAAGACTCAAAATATATTTATAGTCCCTGGGTTGGTCTGGTGTATCTGCAACCTCTTGGTGGGAGGAAGAAAATATAATAAAAACGTGGTGAGTATAAAACTCAGTGAGTGGATAATAGTTTTTGAAAATTAATTCTTACTTTAAAAGAAATAATCATATCATTTCCAAACACGATTTCATCAAACTATATGCAAGAAACCAGTAGTAAATCATTTAACATTTAAATCAGATTACTAACCATGAAAAACATATATAATATCGTACTAAATAATCATGAAAATCATATCACAATCATATAGAATACACAAATCTGAAAATCATCACCAAACAAATACATAGGGAAATAATCTCGTCATATTCAAACCTCAATGGACGCGCAATGATATACTATCTGGGTACCGTCACGCCCGGGAGCTATACGGATAGATAGGGAAATACCATCTCATATTTCATCATACATAATCTAGTGCCCAAGGGACAAAAGTGCCCAAGCACACGGCCCAAAACCTCTGTATGTACTCAGACGGGCCCCAAAGGCTTGTATCTCATTCGCATCATCTGTATCATATGCATCTCAATATCTATCTGTATCTCATATTTGTATCTCTGTAATCATCATGCCATATGCATATGCCCCCAGAAGGAAAAAGTTCCTAAACACACTGCCCAAAGCCTCTATGTGTATTCCGACCGGCCCCAAAAACCACTATCTCATCTCATCTCATCTGTATCATCATTGTATATGGAGGGGAAGGGTACTGTCTAATGATTTAAAAAACAATCATTATACTCATATTCACATACCTTTTAACCATATTTTAAATCATATCACATTTGAATATACTTTTCTTATCTTTAAAATACTATCATGCTTATTCAAAGTCGGTATGGAAAATTATTAACCAAACATTTTAATAAAATACCAATGCGTGAATAAAATCCATTTCGAGGGAATCATTAAATCGGAACATTTAAATTACTTATTTCGCAAACATGCTTTACTATCATAATTAACTATGACAATAGGTTTTGTATATTTCACTCACAGTGACGATGTTCGGACTCGGTTATCATCCATTTCCACGGACCAGTTCTCGCTCGCGGATCCCCTAAATCAAGGAAACAACATAATTATTTTTCTTAAATCAGCATTAGGACTAAATTTATGCAATAAACTCGAAACGAACATCTATCCATAATTTACAACTCTCGTGTTGATAAAATTACTAAAATACTCTCGAATCCGTAAATCGTTAAAATACTTTGAAATCGTAAGTCACCGAATTACCCTCGGAATCGTAATTACACCCAATCCTCAATTTCAGGAATTACTAAAATATCCATACGCTCAAAAATTACAAAATTTCCCTGAGAGTGCGAAATTACCGAAATGCCCTTGCCAGTCAACGGTTACCAAAATTTAGTCAACGCTGGCCAAGAAGCTCAAGTCTGAAAGTTCCAATCACGCTGAGTCTAATAGTGTTGGCAGTGAGCTCCCATGCGAGGTAACAACGCTGGAATCTAGTTCAGCAGCCGTGAAACTCCAACAATTGACCGGCGGAGAAATAGTGACTCCCAGTGGCTATGGATGGTCGAAAATGGAAGAGGGACTCATGAGAAACAAAACTGAGGTGGTGACGTGGTCAAATTCTGGTAGAATCAACAGCGGTGGTGTTGGATTTTGGCCGCAGTTTTTCAAGCCTTAAACGGTGGCGATCCCGTCGGTTTTCAGCGACAATGACAACTGGGGTATGATGGCGGATTTTCAAGCTTCAGATTAGTACCAAGCTTGACTGTTGGGGTGGCCGGAATCGGAAGATATGGCTGAGTCGATTTCGGGTCAAACGAGTTGGGTTTTCTAGTCGAGTTTGACAACTTCTCTCTCTCACTCTCTCACACATGTGTCTCTGTTATGCTATGTTTTCTAGCTTCCTCTTTTTTCATTTTAATTTTTAACCTCATTTTTTTTTTTTACATATGTTACCCAAACTTCTAACTAAATGGTCTCTGATATAAGCACATAACAACCTTTACTGAATAACTTGCATTTTGAGTATGTTTATATTGCTTTTGTTTTTATGTATATATAATTGTAGTGTGAGTACGTATAGGAAAATAATGAGCTTGCGGCTTAGTGAGTATATATAATTTAAATATGTAGAAAAATAAAGTAGTGTACTAGAGTATACACATGTGACATAACTCAGCACTAAATGTAATACATCAAAAAACATGGAAATCATACATACATGCAAAACTGCATCACATAGTACCCATGGGAAATAACTATGAATAGTTGCCAGGATCATCATCGCACAAGTAGAGCAGGGGAACCCCTCTCAATTCCCGGCAGAATGTAACTACCTTGTATGGGTAGAGTAACCTAACTCCCAATACGCATGTGCAGCAGAGCCTATCAGGAATGGCATATTTATGGTGACTGGCAATCACATCTCATGACTCAATCAAATATATAATATGCGTATATGTAATCATAACATGATATTAAATTATATTATTAAACATAAATGCTTCACGGAGTACATAATAGTAATAATAGTATCCACTTACGAATCATGTTTCAATATGAGTTTGTTAGGGCTCTTGTAGGTTTTTGAATTCTTGAATTTCTCCTAAAATACAGGATTAAAAAATTAATAGTTAGAACTAATATAAAGACTTATATGGAGGAGGTAAATTAAATCATAACTACTTAAATTTCATAAATCCATTACCACCCTAACTCACTGAATATATATATATATATATCTAAATGCCCAATTCTATTTTCTTTCTTCTTATTTCTTTTAAACTTAATTCCCTCGTTTCAAAACTTCATTTCCCACTCTCGGCTTCTTCTTTTCTTTCTTCTTATTTCTTTTCTTTTCTTTTCTCTCGTTTTTCTTCTTTTCTTCTCTTGGTTTTGCTCTCTTTTGGTTCGGTTATTCAAGTGGTGAGAACTACTTTAATTCGTCATTTTATATATATATCACCGCTTCAAGCATGCACGACAAGCACACAGGTGAAACATGCATGTGTTTAGTCAAAGCAAACAGTTGTTGTTGCTTTTAAAATCAGCCACATGTGCCTCTTTTAAGTTTGCACGTGCATTAAAAAATTCTATATTATTATTCTATAATCTCACTACTTATAATTGATTTCACTAAGATTCTTGGTAATCTTGACTACCAATGTATTTCACGTCAATTGATAACTCAAATGAAATGACAATTACAAATATGAAATTATAATTAACTCAAAATTGAGATTGCTATAAAATCAATACTTATGAGATTTAATAAGCCTGATAATTATTTTAAGGTTAATTAAATCTCATATATGATCCAGTTTAATGTGATCAAATTACATAAGTAAATTCATACATAATTAAGAAAAATTATTCAATGAATTTACTACAGTCTAAACATAAATAGAGTATCCAACTCTATTTATTAACTGAGAACTTAATTTATTTAATTATACGATAATTTGTATTTATATCTTCTGTGAATCCATATAATGATTACATAAAAGGTATATAATATAATTAAACTGACTTTATTCAAAATATTTATGCAATTAAGATATCTAAAAATGTCTCAAATATTTTATTCGTCAAAAAATAAATAAATCAATATGCTTTAAAAAGCACATAATCCAAACAATTTTCTAAAAGAGAAAGCTTTTTAAGAAACAAGAGGTTTGAAAGTGACTTAGGAATAGACCCAATAAGAATGTTCCTAGCAAGTGTAAGTCCTTTCAACTTGAGCAAATTGCCCAATTCAGAAGGAATATTCCCTTCAAGCTTGTTTACGACTAGGTCGATCGATGTGAGTTCTGAACATTGAGTAATATTTATAGGAATCTCTACTTGTAACGCATTTTCATAGAATATGATGGACCGTAGCCGAGACAAACGGCCAATTTCGGGTGGGATTTTACCATAGAATTTGTTATGCTAAAGATTGATAAGTCTTAAGGAATGTCAAGTTGCTCATAAAGGAGAAATGTTTTTTTTTTTTAGGGAAAGTATAACTTTCATTCATCCAAACGATTGAATAAGTACAAAAAATTTGTTGGTATGTTATCTACCCAAAAAACAAATTCATTTAGCTCTAACGCCAATCTTGCCAAAGAGTGAGCTAGAGAATTACACTTTCGCGGGGTGTGCTGGATCTTTACTTTCTTCAACCTCTTCATCCGCTCTTGGATTTCGGAGATGACCCAAAAAATTTCAGTTCTTGTGCTCTTCTTGCGAGAGATTAATTCCACAACTTCCTTGAAATCAGATTCAATAATTAGGGGGAAACTTCCAACCCTTTCTGCTATCTCCAGACCCAACTTAGCAGCTTCAGATTCGGCAGAATCAACCTTGCTGAGGAACTTGGTGGGCTTCATTGCTGCAGCCATAACCTTCCCTTCCGAATTTCTTATCACAATGCCTAACCCAGTTCTTTGATGCTCCAACTTTACTGTTGCATCAACATTCACTTTAAACCAGCCCTCTGGTGGGTAGCTCCATTTTTGCTGGGTTATAGGAAGCTGCTGGGGACTTTCTGACATGAGGGCCATTTGTGTTCTGCTGTAAGAATTCACCAGTGCCTCTGCTGCCGCAACTGATAGCTGAGAATCTTCCCTCTTGTTTTTGAAGATAGCAAGATTCCTTGAGTGCCAAATGCTCCAACACACAGCAACTATCAGTTCCATTTCAGTTTTTTTCCTTCTTATCGTCAAGTCCTGGAACAAATTAAAAACGTCTTTGACTTGGCCTAGCTGAATGTCCTCAACAAATGGGGTCTATCTCCAGATTTGCTTTGAAGCTTTGCACTCGAACAGCATATGACAGACAGTTTCTCTTGTTTTTCTGCACCTCTGGCACCATGGGAATTGAACCACTCTCCTCCTCCATAAGTTTTCTACCGTTGCCAATAAATTGTTTGCTGCCCTCCACATGAATATCTTAACTTTTTCTGGCACTTGGAGATACCAGATGGCATGCCAGGATCTGTATTTCTCCCCCGAGCAGCTTGGCTTATCCGAAAATCTCAGCTTTAAAGCCAACTGATAGCCACTCTTAACTGAATAATTTCCTTTTTTGTCATAGTGCCACATTACTTGATCTGGTTTCGGTTGCCTTGGCAGTGGAATGTTCAAAATCTGGGCTGCATCTGCTTCCAAAAAATGATGCCTGATCACAGTTTCTTTCCACTCCTGGTCCTCATTAATCAATTCCGTAACAGCTGTGTCTACACTTAAAGATGGGGGGGATATCGGCTGGAAGGTAGTAGGTCTTGGAATCCATGGGCTTTGGTACACCAGAGCCTGCTGACCATCTCCAATTCTCCAGTGAAGCCCTTGTTCTATCACTTTTCTACCCCAAACGATACTCCTCCATATGAACGAAGGATATGAACTCAATTGAGCTTGCAGCAAGCTTGTGTTTTTAAAGTATCTAGCCTTCAAAACTCTTACTACCAGTGACTCCGGCTCTTGAATAATCCTCCAGCTCTGCTTTGCAATTAAGGCATGGTTAAAACTCGACAGATCACGAAACCCCAGCCCACCTCTGCTTTTGGCTTGGCACATCGTTTCCCATTTTGACAAGTGAATGGACTTTTGATTCTGGTTGTTTCCCCACCAAAACCAGCAATGACCTTCTGCATATCCTCACAAAGACCCAACGGGAGCTTGAAAACAGTCATTGCGTATGCAGGTACCGCTTGTGCAACAGCTTTGATCAGCACCTCCTTTCCTCCACAAGAAAATAGTTTTGCCTGCCAGCTCGAGATTTTGTCCAGAACTCTGAGCTTTATATCCTTGAAAAATCTGGTCTTATTCCTACCCACCATAGAGGGCAGCCCGAGGTACTTTGCATGCCTTGAGACCACTTGGAGCTGGAAAAGGGCCTTGATTGCATCGATTTGCTCCTGCCTGGTACTCTCGCTAAAGAACATGGATGACTTCTCGAGATTGAATATTTGGCCAAACGCCGCTGCATAGCAATCGAATATATTCTTCAGGTTTGTACAGTCCTTCTTTGTAGCTCTTGCGAAGATCAGACTATCATCCGCGAACAAAAGATGAGTAATGGAGAGCTCCTTGCTGAATTTTATCCCATGAATGAGCTGTTTAGCTTCTGCTTGTTGTAGGAGGTTTGTAAATGCCTCTGCACAGAGAATAAAAATATATAGGGACAGCGGGCAACCTTGCCGGAGCCCTCTTTGAGGCTGAATCAGCCCTTTTGCTTCCCCATTTATCAGCACCGAAAAGGATGAAGTAGATATGCAGAGCATTATCAACTCAACAAAACCAATGGAGAAACCCAACTTTTCTAAGTTACATTTCAGAAAATTCCATTCCACCCTATCATAAGCTTTACTAATGTCCATTTTTAGAGCCACTAACCCATGTTTTTTCCCTTTACTAAGCCTTATTTTATGGAGACATTCATACCCAATAATAACGTTATCAGTTATGAGTCTATTTGGAACAAAGGCGCTTTGAGCTGGTGAGATTACATTATTTAAAAGCAGTTTCAGCCTATTTGCGACAGTTTTTGTAATGATCTTAGATATGACTTACAAAGACTGATAGGTCTAAAATCCCCAACTTTCTTCGGCTTTTCAACTTTTGGGATCAAAGCTAAAAATGTATGATTCAAGGGAGTGAGGTTACCTCTGCCGTTAAGAACTTGCAAGCATGTGGCAATGACTCCTTGGCTCACGGACTTCCAATGCTTTTAGAAAAAAGCAGCTGGAAATCCATCCGGACCAGGGGCTTTAGTTGGATGCATTTGACTCAGTGCTTCGGTGATTTCAGCTTCAGAGAAAGGTTGGTCTAAATGAGCGTTCATCTCCTCGGTGACTCTACACGGCATGTTTGTTAAAGCACTCTCTATTTGGCTCGGGGATGGCTTATTAGAGGTGAAAAGGTTGTCATAATGCTTGCAGAAAATCCTCTCAACATCGGTTGCTTCCTCAGTCCACCTATTGCTTTCATTAAAGATTCCACCAATTCTATTTTTCCTTTTCCTCGATGTAGCTTTAGAGTGGAAAAACTTCATATTTTTATCTCCTTCCCGCAACCAAACAACTCTCGACCTCTGCCTCCAGAAGATTTCTTCATCCACTAGCAAGTCTTCAATCTGCTTCTCTATTAGTTTCATTTCATTGCCACTGCCATAGTGGTTGTTGTTCCTTCTGTAGTTCTTCAACTCGTCCAGCAGCTTACTCAACTTCTTTTCCCTTCCACCAAATTCTTCTCTACTCCACTTCTTTAGCTCTACGAGCGAGTCTGTGGCTGTCTTTTTAAACTGAGAGATAGGGTCTGCACAACTCCAGCTCTTGCTCTCACTCCATTCATGCTCAACAATCGCTTGACATTGTTCATACGGGCTCCACATATCCTCATAATGCACCCTGGTAAAGGTGCGTCTCTTCAGATTTCTGTTTCTGCCTCTTTCTTCGAGCACCATCATTATCGGATTATGGTCTGAAGTCCATGTTTCAAGGTGTTCTGCAGCAACGTCGTGAAACATCCCCCCCTAGTCTTTGCAGCAAAGGAAACTGCCTAGTCTTTCTTCCACCAGCTGAAAACCAAATCTTCGATTAGACCAAGTGAATGGGTGGCCTTTGAACCCCATATCTCTCAGCCCGCAAAATTTTACAGCATCTCTGAACTCTTTGATGATGGACTCGCGCCTGTCAATCTTCCCCGTCTTTTCATTTGTCTGAAGAATCTCGTTGAAGTCTCCAAAACAGAGCCATGGCAATGAGTATAAGCTAGCTAATCGTCTCAACAAAGTCCACGTATGTTGCTTTTGCTCTACCTCAGGATGGCCATAAATCCCTGTGCCTCTCCAATAGCTGCCATTTTCCGAATTGATCACTGCATCTATGTGGTGGCTGCTATAGGATTTAATGTCCACAACTACCTCCGAGTTCCATAGAAGTGCTAACCCCCCACTTTTACCTCTACTACTAACGACAAAACAACTATCGAAGTTTAATTTCTTACCTGTCACCCGCATTTGCTCAGTCCTCATCTTGGTTTCACACAAGAACACAATTTGAGGCCTTTGCATTTGGAGAATCTTTTTGAGTTCTCGAAATGCTCGGTCGTTCCCCAATCCCCGAACATTCCAGCTTATGGCCCTCATCGCTGTGGGCGGTGCTGGTGACCAGCCACCGCCATTTCTTCGTTCGGAATTGAATCAACTGTCATTGCTACCATTTCGACATTTCCATCTTGCTGTGATGCCCTTGCTGTCGTGATCTTTGCTTCAGTCGTGCAATCTGCCTCTTGGTCTGCACTGCTCATTTTTCTTCTTTTACCACCTGGGCTCACCCAACTAGCATCTCCAGAGTGTTTTTTTGATAGCTTTGGTTTATTGTCTTCCAGCGAGCTCTGTTCAGTGGTTCTCGCCTGGAGTTTTCATTTGCGTTTCTTTGTTCTGGCCTTTATTATGACCAGCCTCTCCCCTTCATCACAACTTATTTCAGCTTGGGTTTCTATTGGGCTTTTGTCTGGTTGGGCCTCATGAGTTTGATATCTTCCTTCCTTTTTTCCTATGGCTTTTACCATAGCACTATTTGGCTCATTGTCCGTGTCTCTTTCCCTCTCATTTGAATCACTGATTCCCGCCTTTGGGCTCTGGATTTGAGGCACGGTACCAATCTCTGTTGGTTGCATTGACTTTGTGAGGTTTTGTTCTGACAGCCTTGGAACACCCGCCCCTTCCGCCTGCGGATGATCTAAAGTGGGATCCATTTGCACCCGGGTCAACCCCTCCGCATTCTCATCTCCATTGATGTTGCTTCTGTGTTTGTCCTCTTTTTTTCTTGAGGCCCCCTCAGTTTTGGATTTTTCGTACGTTCCACTGGCCTGTTTCTCTTCCTCTGTTTTCCATCGCTCTTTGCCTCGGTTAATCTTAACTTTTTCTGCCATTGTGAGGGCTCTCAGCCACGGTCCATAAGCCATTTCTTTCCTGGACTGGTTTTTGTATTGCTTGCATTCTCTGTATTTGTGTCCTAGGCATCCACAAACAAAACAAAAATCTGGTAGCCTTTCATATAGTACCGGCAGTGGGATAGGCTTTCCTTCGGTAGTTTTTATTCCCTCCCTGTTAGCTGCTGTATCTACCATAACTGCGGACTGCCTTCCTGATTCTGCTGCTGCTGCATCCTCCCCTTCCGCAGCTTCCTCATCACCTAACTCTATTAGTTTAATCAGTGGTTGAGTGATATTGATGGAGATTCTCAACCGGGCGTATTTGCCAAAGTATTCTCCTGATGCGTTGGTTCCCACTTCCTCCACTGTCCCGATTGCTTCCCCAATTTCTTTGATGGTCTCTTCATGCATACACAAGATGGGAATATTATGAATTTGAACCCAGAAGGATGCATGAGTGAAGACTTGTTTATTTATCTCTCCGATGCCGCTTGGTTCAACTAACACTATCAGGGCTCTGTCAAAATGCCATGGCCCCCCAGCTAGGATGTTTCTCTTATCTGTTTTTGTCCCGAATTTGAACAAGAAAATATTGTCCCCCAGTTCCTCAATCTGTACTTCTCTTAACGTTCGCCACACCTGTTGCAAGGCTGCTTTGAGCCCCACGATACTGATGTCTCTAGTCACCAGCGCCTTTCCCAGAAGGCAGCCATCCACCATCTTTTGGCCTGTCATCTTCATTTTGCTTTTAAGAGCTACTCTACCCCTCTTCTCTCCTGCCAAGGATATTTCTTGGCATCTCCGAATTAATTCATCCGTGTCCATTGAGAACTGAAGCAGAAAGAAAAAAAGAAAAGGAAGTAAAAAAATCACAACCCAAAGCACCCAACTTATGTGAGTGACCACAATAGTCCCATGGACTCACTCGCCACTCTCATTATGTTTCTCTAGGAGAGAGCCAGAGGAGAGACTGTTAACATTTTTTCAATTAGGAATATAAAGGAGAAATGTTACCTGTAAAATATTGGTCACTGAGATCCAATACAACGACTCTTCGATGTCAACGGCTACAAGTGACACCATGCCACTGGCAAAAGTTAACAATCATTCCATGTCGTCAAGGCTCCAAAGCGATCATCACCATCCTTGCTTTTTGAAAGCAAGCAAAGCGAGTTTATCAGTTTCACTTCCAAGATTAGCCCATTGGAATGAAGGGAAATGAAAGTAATTTAGAAGGATGAAATGGAAGAAAATAAGAATGCTACTCGGGAAATTTTAGAACACTTCATTTATGTGAGAACCTGGGATGCGAATGTCTTTACTAGGAATTCTAGTGTTCCTGATTTGGTGCACTGCTGTGCTTCGCGCCCTCCTGATTATAGTACATAGTTTCTAGAAAATGACAATTTCTTCGATCAGTGACGATATTTGACGACATTTACATGAAAATTCGTTGTAAGTAGGCAATAATATTACCAGGAAAGTTCCTAAATCAATAAAAAAATTCGTGTTTTTTTCCATTATGCATAAAATTTTGATAACAAATGCATCCTTTAAACTTTATATTTGGACCGTTGAAAATTTTTGTGTTTAGAAATTAAAGAAAATAAAGTTTTTTTAGATTTGATGACACGTTTGCATGACAACAACTGAAGAAGCGTCAATATGAATTGTGTAATTTATTATTATTATTATTATTATTATTATTATTATTACCTAGCCTAACGGCAATTTTTTATTTCCCCTAACTGATATAAATAGTGTTCAAATCTAGACCCCTTATTTTTAATATAAAAAAATTTACTATCTGTGCTAGATAAAAGAAGAATTCAATAACATATTCATGACACCCTTGCTTATTTTCACGTAACTTAACCTAACTCAAATAGAATAAATTAAAAATGACTTTTGTGTTGCGACTACATGCATCCTCTAGCGAGACCATTAAACAGAAATAAAGTAATGCTGCATTTTTCCCTTTAAAATAAGTTTATGGAAACTAAATTTTTCCCAATTCATATGAGTATGGAAACTAAATTTTTCCCAATTCATATGAGTTTGAACCTAAATCTCTTTTATTCAATTTAAGAGATTTTATAAATTGAACTAACTACCCTTAAAAGATTTAGAATACATAATTTCTATCACAAGTGATATGATATAACCTTATTAATTGATAGGCGGTATAACAGTGTCAGTGCAAAATAATTAAGGAAATTAATCAACACCCTCGTCTTTTTTCTTTTTTCTTTTTTTTTTTGGGTCAACAAAGGATCTGTATGTGTTCAAATACGGGGCCATGAGAAAGATACACCTCATAAAATAAACTCTTGATAATATTGCTTTAAAAAATGTCGATAAAATATATTGCCTGCTTTAAAAAATGTCGATAAAATATATTGCCATCTGTCACTCATCAGATTAATGTCAAGTTGTCAGCGGAAAACAGCAATTATTTGAGCAGATAATTTCAACGGAGTTAATTATCTTCCAAGAAACATTCGATCATTCTATTTTTTATCGTTATTTCTCCTTTTGTTATTCTAAATAAATTGCTGAAATTGGCATTGACTTTTGAAACTCTTCAATCCTCAAACAATGGAGTATCAATTTTTGAACTCCAAATGGTTTTGGTTACACTTCCTTAAGTTCATTCATATTTTATGGACGACTCCAGGTTTAAAATCGGCAATCATTGAAGTTGATGACAAGCTTGCTTTAATTGACTTCAAGAGTCACATAACTCAAGATCCTCTGCAAATCATGAGCTCATGGAATGATTCAATACATTTCTGCAACTGGGTTGGTGTTACATGCAGTCCCTCCAATGAAAGAGTCACAGCCTTGAAGCTGGAATCAAAACAGTTAGTTGGCTCAATTCCTCCTTCTGTAGGAAACCTTACATGTCTTAAAGTAATCAACGTGCAAGAGAACAACTTTCATGGACAAATTCCTGAAGAAATAGGCCGTTTACAGCAGCTGCAGGATCTCAATTTGACTTACAATGACCTCAGTGGGAGTATTCCAACAAATTTATCTCACTGTAGAGAACTTCGAGTGTTTGATACTAGTGCCAACGGTCTCATTGGCCAGATACCTGATCAGCTTAGTTCACTGGAAAAACTTGAAATCATTCGCCTTGGACGCAACAATCTTACAGGAAATATCCCAGCTTGGATAGGCAATTTTTCTTCTTTGCATGTTCTGTGGCTTGCTCTGAATGATTTTCATGGAAACATACCAATTGAACTTGGCCAGCTTTCAGGCCTAGGAGTTTTTCAACTTTATGGGAATTCTCTGTCTGGTATGATCCCTTCTTCAATTTATAATATCTCATCCATACATTATATTTCTGTGACTCAAAACCAGCTGCACGGACAGCTGCCTTCAGATGTTGGCCTAACTCTTCCAAATCTGGAAATATTTGCTGGTGGCGTTAACTACTTTACAGGAAGTATTCCTATATCATTGTCTAATGCCTCCAAGCTTCAGATTCTTGACTTTTCTGATAATGGTCTCACTGGGACAATTCCTGAAAACTTTGGAAGCTTGAAAAGTCTAGTTAGACTTAATTTTGAGATTAACAAACTTGGAAGTGGGAAGATAGGTGACTTGAAATTTCTCAAATTCTTGGCTAATTGTACTAGTCTTGAAGTGTTAGGTCTTGCCCAAAATGGTTTTGGGGGAGAGATGCCGATCTCCATAGCAAACCTTTCAACCTATTTGCGAATTCTCACAATGGGATATAATCTAATGCATGGAAACATCCCGGTTGGGATCGAAAACCTTGTTAACTTGAGCCTTCTTGGATTAGAAGGTAACAACTTAAGCGGCAGTGTTCCTGAAGTTATAGGGAGGCTCAACAAATTAGAAGGATTGGAGTTGAATGCTAACAAGTTTTCAGGATTTATGCCGTCTTCCCTTGGTAACTTGACTGTATTAAGTAGGCTTTTGATGGAGGAGAATAGATTTGAAGGAAGCATCCCTCCGAGTCTTGGAAACTGCAAAAAGTTACAGGTGTTGAACTTATCAAGTAATAATCTCAACGGCACCATACCCAAAGAAGTTGTCAGCCTCTCTTCTCTTTCAATTTCTTTGGTCATGTCTCATAATTCTTTGACTGGTTCACTCCCACCAGAAGTAGGCAAGTTGACAAATCTTGTTGAATTGGACGTGTCATACAACAGGTTATCAGGTGAAATTCCAAGCAGCCTTGATAGTTGTATTAGTTTGGAGCGTCTGTATCTGGGGAATAACTCATTTAAAGGGACAATTCCTGTATCCTTAAAAAGTTTAAGAGGTTTAGCAGAATTAGATCTTTCATGTAATAACTTGTCTGGCAAGGTTCCCCAATTTTTCAGCAAGCTTTTATCTCTCAGGCATCTCAATCTTTCTTACAATGAACTGGATGGAGAAATATCCAGGGAAGGGATTTTTGCAAATGCCAGTGCCATTTCCATAGTTGGGAATGATAAGCTCTGTGGTGGCATCCAAAAATTACAGTTACCTGAATGCTCCAGAAAAAATCCCAGAAAACGTCTTTCTCTAAAAATAGTAATCCCAGTAACTATTTCAGTCCCAATTTTTATTCTTCTTTTGACTGCTTTGGTTATTTACCGTATAGTCAAAACTTCAAGAAGACAGTCCGCTCCTCCTTCTAATGAGTGGCAATCCGACCTGTCTTATTTGGAGATCTCAAATGCAACTGATAACTTCGCTGAAGAAAATTTGATTGGTTCTGGCAGCTTTGGTTCTGTATACAAAGGAACTCTTGCTGATGGGAAAACTGCTGCAATTAAGGTACTAAAACTGCAACAGCAAGGAGCTTTAAAGAGCTTCATTGATGAATGCAATGCTTTGAGTAGTATACGACACCGTAACATCCTCAAGATCGTATCTTCATGCTCAAGTGTTGATTATGAAGGGAATGACTTCAAAGCTTTAGTTTTTGAGTTCATGCGGAACGGAAATCTGGACCGGTGGCTGCATCCAAGTACTGATAAGTATTGTCATTTTAAGAAATTGAGCCTCATGCAGAGACTGAATATAGTGATAGATGTAGCATCAGCATTGGATTATCTCCACAACCATTATGACACACCAATTGCACATTGTGATCTAAAGCCAAGCAATGTACTCCTTGATGAAGATATGACAGCTCATGTTGGTGACTTTGGATTGGCAAAATTCCTCTTTGAAGAATCCAATACTCCCTCCAAAAATCAAACAATGTCAAATGGGCTCAAGGGTACTGTTGGTTACATCCCTCCAGGTACTTCTTAAACCAAATAAATCACACTTCTTTCTTGACACTATCAACTTTGATATTCTAATTACAAATTTCACAAAGTGCAGAGTACATCAACGGCCATGTTTCAATACTTGGAGATATATACAGCTATGGCATATTATTGCTGGAGATATTTACAGGAAAAAGACCAACAGATGACATGTTTAAAGATGATCTGAGCATTCACGAGTTTGTATTAATGGCCTTGCCCAGCCATGTCATGGATGTTCTTGACCTATCAATGTTGCTTGAAGAAGAAAACGATCATGAAAAACATGAGGAAGAAGATTTGTTTCCAGACATTGAATCACAAGTTGCTCAAAAGAAATTAGAAGAATGCTTGGTTTCAGTGATGAGAATTGGAGTCGTGTGTTCTGCAGCTTCCCCAAGAGATCGGGTGGGCATGAAATTTGTTGTTAACAATCTGCAAGCCATTAGATCAAAAATAAGAATGCGAGAAGAATGAGAAGTCTAAAAGATTTCAACTCATCTTTTAGAAGTATGTAATTTCAAAATAGTAAAAACTTAGATAAATAAAGATGGCCTGGTTTTATTGCTGTAATTTTATGTTCATGGAACATTTTCTTGCTGACATATATATATTTCTTATTACTTGCAATCAACTCGCTGAAACAACAGTGAAAGATAACTGCCATTTGCCTGTATCTTGAGTTGAGCATTAATTAATCCCACATCGAAGAAGAGTGCTTTTGACTTTCTGCAGTTTGTTTACAACATCACTGATGTCCATCCGTTCTCTGGGGGATTCTACTGAACAAGCAACTCCAATTTTGAGTATTGTAGCCAGACTCTCTTGTACTTGGTCCTGTTTAAGTTTTTCTTCAGCTGTTCCTTCTCCTTCGTCTCCTCCAGTAACAAAGAGTGGGTCTAAAACTTTTGATATTTGTTCAGGCAATGCGTTTTTAGCAAAATTGTGGAGGTCCAAACCTTCCGCAAATATGTCACTGGTGGGCCTTTTCCCAGTAAAAGTTTCCAGCAAGAGGATCCCATAGCTGTACACATCACCATATGTTGAAACCCGACTTCCCATGCCATATTCTACAATATTCAAATCGTTCATTAGTTAGAAGCAGGAGCATTTTTCAGTTTTAAGTACAGTTACTTCGCACTTGTGCCTAATTTGGCCTGTTTGTAAGCACAGGTAACGTGTTAAGAACTTATATTACCCATATATCGACCCACTTGATAGCTAATTATTACTGAACACCAACCCAATATATAGTAATATTTTGAAGCTGTGATACAATTTCCGATAATAAAGACTTCTAAAAAACTGTTCATGAATAAAACAAGAAATCAATGGTTACCTGGTGGAGCATACCCAACGGTTCCTTTCAGTCCAATTGAGCTACTTTGATTGGAACGGATAGCTTCCGGAATAAACCTTGTTAACCCAAAATCGCCCACATGTGCAGTCATGTCATTACCAAGAAGAATGTTGCTTGGCTTTAAATCACAATGAACAATTGGCTTTCCGCAGTGGCGATGAAGATATTCTAGAGCAGAAGCCACATCAATGGCAATGTTCAATCTTTGAAGAAGACTTAAAATCCTGGAGCTGTAATTCAGATCATCTGAAGTTGATTCTGGGTGCAACCAGATCTCTAAACTTCCATTGTGCATGAACTCATAAACTAAAGCTTTGAAATCATTGCCTTGAAAATCGGAACTTGAACATGCAGTTATGATTTTGACAAGATTACGATGCCTAATGTTTCTTAAGGCCTCGCATTCAGCCATGAAGCTTTTTAAAGCCCCACGTTGATGTAAGAACAGCACCTTCACCGCAACAACTGTTTGATCTGGATCTAGTATTCCTTTGTAGACTGAGCCGAAGCTTCCAGCACCAACTAAATTGGCAGAAGAAAATCCACCGGTAGCTTTCAGGAGACTTTCGTAGGAGACATTTAGAAGCAAATCCTTCCTTGATGAAGACTCTGAACCAGTCACTGTTCTTTTCTTTCTCAATCGATTGATTATTAAAAGAGACATGACCAAAACTAGCCCCAGAAGCCCAGAGAGGAGCGGAATCATAAACTTGAGCCCTTTGGATTTCTCACTTTTCTTTGACTCACTGGAAGTACATGGTGGCAACTTAAGTTCTGAGATTCCTCCACAAAGCTTTCCATTACCAGCTACCGATATGGCAGATGAATTCTTAAAGATCCCTTTATGTGGAACTTCTCCCTCTAGATTGTTGAAGGACAGATTCAACCTTCGCAGAAAGGGAAATGTATCCAAAAACTTTGGCATTTTCCCTGAAAAGTTGTTTTGCGAAAGATCAAGTTCTTCAAGACCTTTTAAAGAACTAAAGCCTGGATGGATTGGGCCACGAAAAAAATTATAGCTCAAATTTAGATACTCCAGGCCAACACAACTTGCAAGTGAGCTTGGAATTTCACCTGATAACTTATTCTCCGATAAATCTAATTGTCGAATATTTTTCAGATTTCCAACTTCCGATGGTATACGACCAGTGAAATGATTGTGCGACAAATCCAACCATCCTGATATGGAGGATAGGCCAATAACTTTACTGGGTATAGCCCCAGAAAGATTATTATCTGACAGGTCTAATTTCTGCAGTTGATGACAAGTTCCTAGTGCTGAAGGTAAGCTTCCTCGTATGGAATTTCTATGTAAATCAAGTTCTGCCAGGAAAGTTAAATTCCCAAAAGATGAAGGAATTTCTCCGGAAATATTGTTTCCAAACAAGGACAATATTTGTAGCTTGGGAAGAGATCCAACAGAAATTGGAATGCTTCCTGCGAGGAGGCACACCTCAATGGCTATTAATATCAAATTTTTCAGGTTACCAATTCCCGTTGGGATGGAACCAGATATCGGATTAGCTGACATATATAAATAGCTAAGATGGGATGAAAAATTAGCAATGGAATTTGGCAATATCCCTTTTAGATTATTTTTGCTCAGGCTGACTACTTCTAAGTAAGTGCAATTGACCAAAGAATCTAGAAATCTAAGGTCATTACCCTTTCTGGTTCCAAGATTATTTCTTGCAAAATTGAGCCTAGTCAGATTCCTTAATCTACCCAAATCTTCTGGTATCGAGCCCGTCAAAGAGTTATTTGCAAAATCTAGCCACTCAAGCTTACTTGCATTAGATATAGAATGGGGTATATTCCCAAAAAACTGATTACCTCCCAAAAAAAGTATACGGATATTAGGAAGTGTGAAGCCGATGTAAGGTGGAATTTCACCAAAAAGTTGGTTTTCTGACGCGGCAAAGTAATCCATTGGAGTGATATTGAAAAGCTGGATGGGAATTGAACCTGTTAAGGAATTTACAGAGGCTTGGAACATGTTTAGGTGCTTCAATTGGCCTAGCTCAACAGGAATGTTGCCATTAAGACTGTTTTCTGAAAGAGAAAGCTGTTGAAGAAATGAGAGATTTGAAAGGGACTGAGGAATAGGCCCAGTGAGATAGTTATTAGCAAGTCCAAGTCCTTTTAACTTGAACAAACTGCCCAATTCAGAAGGTATTTTACCTTCGAGCTTGTTCACGACTAAGTCGAGAATCCTGAGCTCAGAACAATGAGTGAGATTGACAGGAATCTCTCCTTGTAACATATTACGATTGAATATGATTGATCGTAGCCGAAACAAGCGGCCTATTTCATGTGGGATCATTCCCGAGAAGCTATTTTGTTGAAGATTGATAAGCCTAAGGAATGTCAAGTTCCCGATGTAAGGAGAAAGTGTACCTGTCAGATTTTGGCCACTGAGATTCAATGATATGACTCTTTGATGTTTGAGACTGCAAGTAACTCCAAGCCACAGGCAAAAGTTGACGGAATCATTCCACGTACTCAGTGCTCCAAATGGATCAGCTACCTTGCTTTTGAAAGCAAGCAAAGCTTGTTTATCAGTTTCAGTTCCAAGATTGGCACAGTGGGAAAAAGAGAAATGAAATAAGAAACTTAGAAGGATGAAAAGGAAGAAAAACAAGAGTGCTATTACAGGGGAAGTTTTAGTGTCCCTCATTTGTGAAGCGAATTTTAACAAGTATTCAGCGTTTGGTGCAATGATCTGCCTCAGTGCCTGCTAATTTTATAAAGCTATGAGTAAACGGGAAGGAAGTTGCTGGGAAGATCTTATATCAATAGTAAATGATTCTTGCTTTATTTCTTTCGTACGAAGCTTGGAGACAATGAGGCCTTATTTTCTTTATAATGCGCACTTGCGCCCCTTTTCAAGCTTTTTTCCTTTTTCACACTAATTCAGGATTCCATCCAACCTAACAACAGTTGGTTCAATCGACATATATATTATTAAGTGCGATTCAAATAACCCGTTACATCAAATAGTCACGCAATTTATTGTCATCTTATCAAAGAAAAAATACAGACATATAGTCTTGGTGTTCTAGAAACGGTGAAGCACAGTCCCTTTTTGGTCAATCCTTTATTATGTTTGTGACTTTGTGTCAATACTTTTATGATTAATTAAAAGAATATATTGTATATGACAATAAATGAGTAAAAAATGAACAAATAAAGCTATTGAGACTATTGAGATCTTTCACAGCTTAGGTAAAGAAGAAAATTACAATATACCCTTCTGAAAAAATAAAACTATCTAAACCCACTAAACATTTAAATTTGAGAGGAGAGAATTCACAGCTTAGAAATAATCTGCCCACACCAGTCAAAATTTTCCACCAACCAAATGAATGACTAGCGGGTAGTTCTTTCTGTAGGCGGAAAACGCGCTCTAAGCCTCTTGCTTCTTTATGGTACTTTCAAACTTTTATATTGAAATTTCGTGCAAGCACTCTACATTCAAACTTCCACAATTGGGATTTTGAAATTTCGTTCCAAGCATTGGTTAATTATTTATTGCATGTTTTCACAACTAAAATGCTCGATAAATTAAAATTTCTATTAAAAAATAGGATTTTTCGATCCTTACTAGTGAAATTATAATTTGATTACTTGACATTCGCTTAATTAATAATTTTTTCTTGATTCCAATATCGTTAATTTATCAACGTTTTATTATAACAATATCATGTAAGTATGTCTTATATTGTACTCGATAATTTAAGCAGCTAGATTTACACAAGCACTTATTTTAACAGCCTAATTTGTTTGCTTTCTTATATTAAAAGCAAGGGTTTAAGGACTCAAGTATAAAAGAGGAGTAGGGTAATGTAACCAAAAAGTAATAAAATTAAGACACTAACACTTATTTTCTCTCTAATTATAGAGTAATGTTACACATTTCAAATTTTTTATCCTAAAAAATTATTTCAAATGATGTGGCATTCATTAATTAGTTGATAAGATAAGACATTTAATCACTTAGATTTTGTAAAGAATTATTAAATACTTAATTAATGACACATCATTTGGGATAAAATTTAAGATAAAAAATTTGAAATATCTATCATTACTCCGCATTACAATCTCTTTCTTTCTCTATTACTGTAGCAACTAAATTGAAACATTTTAGAATCAACATCTGACAAGTTTAATTAAAGGGCTTTATGTGTTCAAAAGAAAAAAAATTAAAGAGCTTGATGATGATGATGATGATGATTATTATTATTATTATTAAGAAGATGAAGATCTAATGTGATGTGTGTAGCAAAAACGGAGCCAACAAGCTCGCCTCCAATGCTTCTCTCTTTTTAATCCTTCCCCTAAGCGATTTGCCGACTTTCACGTCTTAATTTATTTTGATGAGAAAATAATTCTCTTTCTAATTTTTTGGCGTACGTCCCCTAATTCATTAAAATGAAGTCTTAATATTCAGAAAAGAAAATAATTTCTTGATAAAGAAGAAGTGATTTACTGGAAAGAGATTGAATTAGAACAGGTTTGGCAGTATATAAGTGTCTTTATAAATTTATGAAGTCCCTTAACCAGTTAATTGCGGTTTTTCTAGTAGAGGATTTTATCAAAACCCTTTGGACTTCTAATTTGACCCGATGGAAGGGCCTGGGCTTAATTGACAGGTTGAATTTTGGGCTTTGCTGATTATCCAAAAGTCTGGAACTTTTAACAGCCCGTTGAAATTCTTATAACACCCATTTTGAATTTTATTTCCCAAAATACCTCATTTTAATTTATAAAATATTAATGCATGTATTAAAATTAACAATCTTCCTATAAAATTTTACAAAAAACGAATATTTTTCTTAATTTTCTATTTATAAAATAAATGAAAATCCTAAAACCTTAAATTATTTTCTTCTTATTAATTGTTTCTATTTCTATAACTGTAAACTCTTATAATATTATCAAAATTTTGTATTAAAATTAAAATATAACATAATTAATTATGAAATGAATTAGGTATAAAAATTTTGTTAAAATAATAAATTATTTAAGTTTTTAATTGAATTTCCATTCAAAAATAAGAAATGAATTAAATTATCTTTGATTTTAGCAATTTCAATTAAAAAGTAGTTTTATAAGAATTTTTGAAGGGTATCAAAAGGCCTAGTCTATCCAAAAAAATATTATTTTTTAACAACGTTGCTTTTAGGGATGGCAATGGGGAGGGGAGGGGAGGGGACCAATTTCCCCATACCCATCCCCGATATTTTGTATATGTCCCCGTCCCCTCCCCGTCCCCGTCAGAATTGCTTGAGTGAATCTCCATCCCCTCCCCGAGTAATAACAGGGGATTCCCGAGGGTCCCCGGTCCCCGAATAACTAATAGTCTAATACATTTTTTTATTTTCGATTTTAAATTAATCATATTAAAATAAAAAATTCAGATAAAAATAAATTTCAAAATATATCTTACATTAATATTGATCCATTACAAAGTCACATTCAAAATATAAATTATTAAAATAATTATCTTTGTCAATGACTCAATCTTCATAATCCTACAATAAAAAGAAAAAAATTATTTTTATATCGGCAATAAAATAAATGAAATAAATGTAGATACTTAATTAATATTTTTAATAAAACTATTTACCTCCTGCTTGTCCTGCTCCTCTTGTTCTTCCTCGAGAAATGTGGCAAATTGAGAGATAGCCTTTTATATTTCAAACCTAAAATAATGAAAATGATATAAGTAACGTAACTTATAAGTGCAAATATTAATAACTGTATAATATAAGTATAATGTAAAATAAACTTATACTGCTATTGTAAGCTCGTAACCAACTTTAACAGCACATTAAGGCCTCTAATGTGCTTGGATGAAGTTTGTTACGGTATGGGCTCACTACTCTACCATTGGTGCTAAAAGCTGATTCAGAAGCAACTGTTGTAATTGGAATTGCCAAAATATCTCTAGCAATTCGAGCTAATGTAGGATACCTATTAGCATTTGTCTTCCACCAACTCAAAATATTAAAATCTTCCATCCGGGGTATAACTTTCTCATCCAAATATGAATCTAATTCATCTGCAACAACTGCGCAATCTCCATAGTTTACATAATCATCAATACCTGTCATCCATTTGATTGCTTTCTTATAAGAATCCCCTGTAGATCTAGTAGAAGAACTACTACTAGTATAATCAAAGCAATAAACAGTTGGTGAAAACTTCAATTAATACTCTTCCACTAATTCCCGGCAAAGGGTGACCACTTTCCCAACATACAACTATTTTGATATTTATTTTTTTAACAATATTTATAATTTTGTTATTTATTAGTAATTTTAAAAATAAAAATAAAAATTAAAATGGGGAAATGGGTAGGGGATGGGGATTCCACCTCATCCCCGTCCCCTCCCCGAATAAAAAATTGGGTAAAAAATTTTCCCCGTCCCCTCCCCGAATAAAAAATTGGGTATAAAATTATCCCTGTACCCTCCCCGAATGGGGAAAATCCCCAAGGGTACCCATCCCCGTGGGGATTTTTGCCATCCCTAGTTGCTTTGTTTAAAAAAAATAAAAAATTGACACTCAATTCTCATTAGCCATGATTTCTCAATTATCTTCACCAAATTCTTTTTTTAAAAAAATTCCTAAATACACCTTATGTAATCCTCAATGTATCCTTATTAAAGTTTTTATTCCTTTTTAATATGATTATAAATTTTATTTTGAAAAGATTGACACGGTCAAATATTACTAATTGTTAAGTGAGAATAAATTTTTAATTAAATTTTATTGTTATATACTTAAAAAGTTAGAATATAAAATTTGTATCCCAAATAACGTGTCATCTAATTAAATACCAATAATTACCAAGTGTTTGGTAATAATTAATTTTTTATATCATCACTAACGAGATGATTTCATAGCACTAATGAATGACCAACATTTCGTATCTTCATCATTTGCAATATGAATATCATATCCCGATTTTCTAAGCATGTCATTCCTCCTGAAGCAAGGTTTAATTATTAAACAAAAACGTGAAAGAAAAATATTGGAGACTATTATATGTTTTTTTGTATTTACTTTCCCTTTCATCGTCTTATTTGTTAATGTCGAAACACGGCCGGTAAGAAATCATCAATGGAGTTAAATAAACGAAATTTAGTAATTTTCTTCCCAAATTAATGAACTCTCAAAAAAAAAAAAAAAACACTATAGCTCGAATATGAATTCTGAATAAAACATCTGAATATGAAATCTGAAACAAGCAATGGGAGTTGGCAGCCACTGGATAAGTTACATGATCCGTAACTTAGCCAACTCCTAAAATATCTTACTTAACGTCAATTGGACTTAATTATGGTCCCAGAATATTTAACTGCCCAGTTTAATGTCAACGAAATAAATCAAGTAGTTGGACAGATAGATAATAACAATGGAGTTAATTATGGTCCGAGAACATTTAATGACTCAAATATTATTTTCGCCCTTTATTAGTCTAAAAGGACAAATTGCTCCAATTTGCATTGCCTTTCGAATCACTTTATTCCAGAAAGTGAATCCATGGAGCATCGGGTTTTGAACTCCAAATGGTTTGTCCTCGTTCATGTTTTATGGCTAGCTCCAAGCTTAGAATCAGCAACCATTGAAGCGGACAAGCTTACTTTACTTGACTTCAAGAATCATATAACTCAAGATCCTCTGCAAATCATGAGCTCATGGAATGATTCTGTCCATTTCTGCAACTGGGTTGGTGTTACGTGCAGTCCCTCTAATGGAAGAGTCACAGTCCTAAAGCTGGTATCAAAACAGTTGGTTGGCTCAATTCCTGCCTCTATAGGAAACCTTACATATCTTACAGGGATCAACCTATTCCAGAACAGCTTTCATGGCCAAATTCCTGAAGAAATAGGACGTCTACAGCAGCTGCAGGATCTCAATTTAACTTACAATTACCTTAGTGGGAGTATTCCAACAAATTTATCTCACTGTAGAGAACTCCGAGTGTTTGCTACTAGTGCCAACGGTCTCATTGGCCAGATACCTGATCAGCTTAGTTCACTGGAAAAACTTGAAATCATTCGCCTTGGACGCAACAATCTTACAGGAAATATCCCAGCTTGGATAGGCAATTTTTCTTCTCTGCAAGTTCTGTTGCTGTCTAGGAATAATTTACATGGGAGCATACCAAATGAACTTGGCCAGCTTTCAGGCCTGGGATTTTTCACACTTTATGGGAATTTTATAAATGGTATCATCCCTCCTTCCATTTATAATATCTCATCTATCTACTATTTCTCTGTGACTCAAAACCAGCTGCATGGGCAGCTGCCTGCAGATGTTGGCCTCACCCTTCCTAATCTGAAAATATTTGCTGGTGGTGTTAACTATTTCACAGGAAGTATTCCTGTGTCATTGTCAAATGCTTCTAATCTCCAGGTTCTTGATTTTGCTGAAAATGGTCTCACTGGGACCATTCCTGGGAATTTTGGGAGCTTGAAAGATCTAGTTAGACTAAACTTTGATCAAAATGAACTTGGAAGCAGAGAAATAGGTGACTTGAATTTTCTCAAATTCTTGGCTAATTGTACTAGTCTTGAAGTGTTAGGTCTTGCCCAAAATGGTTTTGGGGGAGAGATGCCGATCTCCATAGCAAACCTTTCAACCCATTTGCGAATTCTCACAATGGGATATAATCTAATGCATGGAAACATCCCGGTTGGGATCGAAAACCTTGTTAACTTGAGCCTTCTTGGATTAGAAGGTAACAACTTAAGCGGCAGTGTTCCTGAAGTTATAGGGAGGCTCAACAAATTAGAAGGATTGGAGTTGAATGCTAACAAGTTTTCAGGATTTATGCCGTCTTCCCTTGGTAACTTGACTGTATTAAGTAGGCTTTTGATGGAGGAGAATAGATTTGAAGGAAGCATCCCTCCGAGTCTTGGAAACTGCAAAAAGTTACAGGTGTTGAACTTATCAAGTAATAATCTCAACGGCACCATACCCAAAGAAGTTGTCAGCCTCTCTTCTCTTTCAATTTCTTTGGTCATGTCTCATAATTCTTTGACTGGTTCACTCCCACCTGAAGTAGGCAAGTTGACAAATCTTGTTGAATTGGACGTGTCATACAACAGGTTATCAGGTGAAATTCCAAGCAGCCTTGATAGTTGTATTAGTTTGGAGCGTCTGTATCTGGGGAATAACTCATTTAAAGGGACAATTCCTGTATCCTTAAAAAGTTTAAGAGGTTTAGCAGAATTAGATCTTTCATGTAATAACTTGTCTGGCAAGGTTCCCCAATTTTTCAGCAAGCTTTTATCTCTCAGGCATCTCAATCTTTCTTACAATGAACTGGATGGAGAAATATCCAGGGAAGGGATTTTTGCAAATGCCAGTGCCATTTCCATTGTTGGGAATGATAAGCTCTGTGGTGGCATCCAAAAATTACAGTTACCTGAATGCTCCAGAAAAAATCCCAGAAAACGTCTTTCTCTAAAAATAGTAATCCCAGTAACCATTTCAGTCCCAATTTTTATTCTTCTTTTGACTGCTTTGGTTATTTACAGTATGGTCAAAACTTCAAGAAGACAGTCCGCTCCTCCTTCTAATGAGTGGCAATCCGGCCTGTCGTATTTGGAGATCTCAAATGCAACTGATAACTTCGCTGAAGAAAATTTGATTGGTTCTGGCAGTTTTGGTTCTGTATACAAAGGAACTCTTGCTGATGGGAAAACTGCTGCAATTAAGGTACTAAAACTGCAACAGCAAGGAGCTTTAAAGAGCTTCATTGATGAATGCAATGCTTTGAGTAGTATACGACACCGTAACATCCTCAAGATCGTATCTTCATGCTCAAGTGTTGATTATGAAGGGAATGACTTCAAAGCTTTAGTTTTTGAGTTCATGCGGAACGGAAATCTGGACCGGTGGCTGCATCCAAGTACTGATGAGTATTGTCATTTTAAGAAATTGAGCCTCATACAGAGACTGAATATAGTGATAGATGTAGCATCAGCATTGGATTATCTCCACAACCATTATGACACACCAATTGCACATTGTGATCTAAAGCCAAGCAATGTACTCCTTGATGAAGATATGACAGCTCATGTTGGTGACTTTGGATTGGCAAAATTCCTCTTTGAAGAATCCAATACTCCCTCCAAAAATCAAACAATGTCAAATGGGCTCAAGGGTACTGTTGGTTACATCCCTCCAGGTACTTCTTAAACCAAATAAATCACACTTCTTTCTTGACACTATCAACCTTGATATTCTAATTACAAATTTCACAAAGTGCAGAGTACATCAACGGCCATGTTTCAATACTTGGAGATATATACAGCTATGGCATATTATTGCTGGAGATATTTACAGGAAAAAGACCAACAGATGACATGTTTAAAGATGATCTGAGCATTCACGAGTTTGTATTAATGGCCTTGCCCAGCCATGTCATGGATGTTCTTGACCTATCAATGTTGCTTGAAGAAGAAAACGATCATGAAAAACATGAGGAAGAAGATTTGTTTCCAGACATTGAATCACAAGTTGCTCAAAAGAAATTAGAAGAATGCTTGGTTTCAGTGATGAGAATTGGAGTCGTGTGTTCTGCAGCTTCCCCAAGAGATCGGGTGGGCATGAAATTTGTTGTTAACAATCTGCAAGCCATTAGATCAAAAATAAGAATGCGAGAAGAATGAGAAGTCTAAAAGATTTCAACTCATCTTTTAGAAGTATGTAATTTCAAAATAGTAAAAACTTGGATAAATAAAGATGGCCTGGTTTTTTTGCTGTAATTTTATGTTCATGGAACATTTTCGTGCTGACATATGTAATTTCAAAATAGTATATTTATTATATGGTAAAACCCTCAAGGAGACAATCCCCTCCTCCTCCTCATGAGCGGCAATCAGGCATGTCTTACTCAGATATCTCAAAATCAACTGATAATTTCTCAAAAGAAAATTTGATTGGTACTGGCAGTTTTGGTTCTGTATATAAAGGAACTCTTGGTGACAGAACAATTGTTGCGATTAAGGTACTAAAACTTCAACAGCAAGGAGCTATAAAGAGCTTCGTTAATGAATGCAATGCTCTGAAAAGTACACGACATCGTAATATTCTCAGGGTCATAACTGCTTGCTCCAGTGTTGATTTTGAAGGGAATGATTTCAAAGCTTTAGTTTTTGAGTTCATGTCTAATGGAAATCTGGACCAGTGGCTGCATCCAAGTCCTGCTGAGCATTATCGGTTTAAGAAATTGAGTGTCATTCAGAGACTGAATATAGCAATAGATGTTGCTTCGGCATTGGATTATCTCCATCACCATTGTGACACACCAATTGCACATTGTGATCTAAAACCAAGCAATGTACTCCTTGATAAAGATATGACAGCTCGTGTTGGTGATTTTGGATTGGCAAAATTCCTCTTCGAGATATCAGACAATCCCTCTAAAAATCAAATTGTATCAGTTGGGCTCAAGGGTTCTATTGGTTACATCCCTCCAGGTATTATTGTCAACTTGACGATTCAAATTCTCAATCACGCTTTGTTAACAAATCAATCCTCTTCTGATTGAATTCAGCTAAAACGTACATATAATACACATCTGTCCCTGCATTCAAAGCCTAACAACAAATTTTACAAATTTGCAGAGTACATGAATGGCCAGGTTTCCATACTCGGAGACATATATAGCTATGGCATACTTTTGCTGGAGATGTTTACAGGAAAAAGACCCACAGGTGACATGTTTAAAGATGATTTCAGCATACACATGTTTGTGTCAATTGCGTTACCAGACCATGTTATAGACATTCTTGATCCGTCAATGCCATTAGATGAAGAAAATGATGAGGAACAAATCGAAGAAGGCATAGAAGAGAAAGCAACGATGATTGACATTGGCCTCGAAGTTAATACTAACAAGAAATTAGAAGAATGCTTTGTTTCAGTGTTGAGAATCGGCCTCATGTGTTCCACAACTTCTCCAAGAGAGAGGATTGCTATGAACGTTGTTGTTAACAATCTAAAGACAATTAGAAACTGTTTTCTGAAGTTCAAAAAGAGGAATGCATGAAGAGTGAGATAAGTGACAAATCTACGAGGTTTTATTTCCTCTTTAAGACATCTGTAATTTCAAAATAAAGATAAATTTCGTGGCTTATTACAGCAACTTTATGTTCATGAAACATGGTTATTTTCCAAGCTTATATCGACATAATTTTTATTTTGCCTGCTGCTGGAGATGAGCTTTTAATTAATACTGTTAAGTTCATTATTTATAGAGTTGGCATTTTATGGCAAGTCTAGTTAAATTGAAAGTTTATTTATTGCATATATTGTAATAGGGATTAATTTATTAATTTCCTAATTTAGTGAGATTTCAATTTATTAGGAATATTTGTTTCCTAATTTAATTAGATGTCGATTTTAGCAAGTCAATTAATGGTGGGATTCTATAATTGGCACATGAGATCTATTTAGAGCAAGAAGTTGGTTCAAACAGGAAGTCATTAAATGCTCTAGATATTTCTTAGGAGACAAGTAAGACAAGAAGATCATATTTAATCATATTCAGATTCATGAGAATTATAAGAAGAAAAAAACTCTTATTTGAAAATAATTCAAGTTTTTTAAGACTTGCTATTTTGGTAAAACCCTAGTGCCTATATAAAGAGAGGCATTTCACAATTGAAGTTTGATCACACAACACAGAGCATAAAGCAGAGAAGCAAAATTCAGCCTCTTTCCAAGAGAATTCAGATTTTGTGCATAATATTGTGTTGATTTATTTTCTTATCTTCTTTTTATCTCTGTGGAGAGTTTATGTGGATCTTGGATCACTAGACATTAAAGAATTGAAGAATTGCTATTGATCACTTTGTGAAGTGCCTTGAAGATCTTGAAAGTGAATTGAATGAAGCTGGAGTAGAGCATGATGTTCCTATGTAGCTGACTGTAGCAGATCAACTCACTAAGCTGACCTAGCAAATTCAATTAGCTGGTTGAGGTGATGTGTCCAATTAGTTATGCAGCAAATGGTTATGTGATGTAACAAACTTGTGTGTGTGTTGAGCAAATTGTAGCTTAATATAAATATTAGTCTGTATTCATTCAGTTGCAATACTTCAGTAATAAAGGTTCTACAAACTTCTTTACAAAGCTTTCTTTTATTTTCTTTCATTTTCTAGCTTGCTGAACAATACAAAACTAAGTTTCTTTCATGGTATCAGACATTGAAGAATTGTTATTGATCACTTTGCGAAGTGCCTTGAGGATCGTGGATCAAGAGGGGTAGCAATTATTCAAGAGAAGCATATTCATTTTAAGGTTGAGTAAATTGTATAGTGATAAACTGTAAGTGAGAGTTTTAAGTTGGGTAAATCCATAGGTTGTAGCATCTCAACTTAGTGAATTGTTTTTCATCTGGGCGTGGCCTCGTGGATGTAGGATTGATTAATCCGAACCATATAAAAATCTCTGTGTCATTTATTTTCTGCATTTTATTGTGTTTTTAGAAAATTAATATTTTTTATCCTGATGAACAGTAACCGTAAACAGTAATTGTGAATAGTTGCTGTAAACAGTAATTGTGAACAGTACTTCTGAAAAAATTAATTAAGTAATTAATTTTTGGTTTTTAATTGCCTACATCTATTTTTGATAAATCTAAATTCCTTTCAAATACCACGTTTAAGAAGAGTGTTTTTGACTTTTTGCAGATTATTTACGACACTGATGTCCATTCGCTCTCTGGGGGATTCTATTGAACAAGCAACTCCAATTTTGAGGATTGCAATAAAAAACTCTCGTATTTGACCCTTTTTTTATGTTTTCTTCAGCCGTTTCTTCTCTTTGTTCCCCTCCAACAAGAAATAGTAGGTCTAAGACTTGTAATATTTGATCTGACAATGCCATTTTAACAAAATTATGAAGATCCAATCCCTCTGTAAACATGTCACTGGTGGGTCTTTTCCTTGTTAAAATCTCCAGCAAGAGTATCCCGTAGCTGTATACATCACCATTTGTTGAAACTTGACTTCCCATGCCATATTCTGCAGCATTCAAATTCTATAGTGCTTACATTTTGAGTACAATCACTTCTCACTTGTGCTTCGGCTAATTTTAGAAACACAATAAAATCTTTGATTAACACTTCGGCTTTACTTCTGAATTTTTATGGTTTTATTCTATAGCTATTGACATTAAAAGTTAAAAAAAGAAATAAAATCATATTACCTGGTGCAGCATACCCGACAGTTCCTTTCAGTCCAACCGAGCTACATTGATTCGAACTCATGACTTCTGGAATAAATCTTGTTAATCCAAAATCACCCATATGTGCAGTCATGTCATTGTCGAGAAGAACGTTGCTTGGCTTTAAATCGCAATGAACAATTGGCTTTTTGCAGTGGTGATGAAGATATTCCAAAGCAGATGCCACGTCAATGGCAATGGTCAACCTTTGAAGAAAGCTTAATGTTGATGCTGGAATCTGGTCGCCCTTTGCCCGACCAGATCGTTCCACCAACGCTCGTATGTTCAATGGATTTGTCTCCTTTAGCAACTGCAACAGCTCCAGGGATTGGAATCACCCTATTTCCTTCTTTCTAATCCTGCACTCACAATAATATATTAGAGACGTCGGTGGTTTTACCGGCGTAAACCCTCCGATGCTTAAGTTAGCATAAGGTGTTTACAGGAAAACTATGTAATTTAAATTGTTTGATCTCTTGTAATGTTATCAAAGATTCTGTATGGAATATGATCTAGTTTTAATTTGGCAGAGTTTTTTCTTTTACTCTCAGTTTTTTCGCCCTATTTTTCATCGGTTTTCTGACTTCTTATAGCTGTTGTTCTACGTTTCTGTGCGCACTTTCATGCCCCCCCTTTTTCGGGTGATGGCAGACCCTCATGGGTCTGCAACCACTGGAAGGGTAAACGTGGGATGCCATGTTTCTCTCGACGGTTCAAGGCATAGCGGAACTATCGCGACTTCGTGGGATCGTGCGCCCATTCTTTGGGTGACAGGTATCTGGTTGGTATACGTCTCTCTGGTTGGCACATGTTTGTATAAGACATTTTTCCAGGACTGTTCTCGTGTCATTCAGCTGAGGAGATTCGCCCCAGGGTGGGTGATGAGGGCATGGCCAAGTCGGTACTTTTTATTACTTAACACTTAAAATCCTGGGGCTGTAATTCAGATCATCTGAAGCTGATTCTGGGTGCAACCAGCTCTCTAAACTTTCATGGTGCATGAACTCATAGACTAAAGCTTTGAAATCATTGCCTTGAAAATCAGAACTTGAACATGCAGTTATGATTTTAACAAGATTACGATGCCTAATGTTTCTTAAGGCCTCACATTCAACCATGAAGCTCTTTAAAGCACCACAATGATGTAAGAACAGCACCTTCACCGCAACAACTGTTTGATCTGGATCAAGTATTTCTTTGTAGACTGAGCCGAAGCTTCCAGTACCAATTAAATTGGCAAAAGAAAATCCTCCAGTAGCTTTCAGGAGACTTTCGTATGAGACATTTAGAAGCAAATCCCTTCTTGATGAAGACTCTGAACTAGTCATTGTTCTTTTCCTTCTCAATCTATCGATAATTAGAAGAGACATGACCAAAACTAGCCCCACAAGTCCACAGAGGAGCGGAATCATCAACTTGAACCCGTTTGATTTCTGCATTTTCTTTGATGCACTAGGAGTACATGGAGGGAATTTAAGTTCTAAGATATCTCCAAAAAGCTTTTCATTACCAGCTACCGATATGGCAGATACATTCTTAAATATCCTTTTTCTTGGTACATCTCCGTCTAGATTGTTGTAGGACAAATTCAAACTTTGTAAAAATGGAAATGTATCCAAAACCTTTGGGATTTTGCCTGAAAAGTTATGTTGAGAAAGATCTAGGTCTTCAAGACTTTTCAAAGAACTCAAACCAGGATGGATAGGCCCATGAAAGGAATTAACGCTCAAGTTTAGGTACTCAAGGCCAACACAACTTCCAAGTGAGCTTGGAATTTCGCCTGATAACTTGTTCTTCGATAAGTTTAGATGTAGAATGCTTTTCAGATTGCCTACGGCTAATGGTATAGGACCAGTTAAATGATTGTGCGACAAGTGCAACCATCTTGATAATGAAGGGATTCTGATTACTAAGAGATCTCCTACGGCGACCCAATCTAATGGTATGGGCACTGCTAAAGTTGCAACTCTAGATTACCTGCCTGAGGTCCGATTTGAGGATTCAAATGCCCGTAGAGTTTTCACGAGCACAAAATTTTTCAGATCCACCTTGGCAAATATCTCGTAAATAGTTGTTGGGTTCAATTCTTACAGCACCGACATTCATGTCTCTGATGAAGACTATAGTATTGACGAGAACCGAGATATTCAACATGCTATGGGCTATAACCCTCATTTTGATGAGGTCATTAGCTCCGATGACATCTCGATAGCTAATGGACACTTTTCATCTACACCCAAGGAGCCTGATCCCGGGCCCAATTTTAGTGTTGTTGGGTCGCAACAAAAGAAATGCTTCACTTTTGTCACTCACTGCAAGCATCACAAGGGGCGGTTATTCTACGTCCCCCTTCATATGTACATCATTTTTAATTATTCTATATAACAAGTAAGGGTCTATACCTAACCCCCCACCTTACTGGTAGTTTAGTTAAAAATCAAGATTTTATAGTAATAATATTACGATACATTATCTCAGTATTTGTTGAAACCATTACAATTTTAAGGTGCTTGATGCTTAGGCTTATTTAAGTAGATTTATACTAACATTTTTTTTTATTGAGAATGATTATAAAGGTATATTGAGAATTACTTAAAGCATATAATGAGAAAACTATTGTCAATTTGTTACCAGAAACATCCAAGTGTCTAATATTTCTCAAGTTACCAACTTCTGAAGGCATAAGCCCAAAAAGTTGATTTTTAGCTAAATTCAGAAGAATGGTTAAGGAAGAAAGTTCCACTACTAATTTGGGTATGATTCCTTGAAGATTATTTTGAGAAAGGTCTAAATCTTGCAAGTTTTGCAGGTTTCCAAAAGCAGAAGGAATGTTCCCACTCAACTGGTTCTTTTCAAGATGAAGTGAGTACAATTGATTTGTGTTGGCTATGAAAGATGGAATTCGACCTGAAAGTGAATTCTTTGACAAATCCAAATGTCGTAGCATCCTTAGATTGCTAATAGCATTTAGAATGCTCCATGTTAAATTGTGGTTTGCTATTGTTAATTCTGTCAAGTTAACAAGGTTTCATATTTTAGTAGGGATACGTCCATATAAATTATTCCCACCCAATCTTAATTGCCTAAGTTGGGTTGAAAGGATGCCTAGAGAATAAGGCACCACTCCTCCGAATTTGCTATCACCCAAATCAAGAATCTACAAATTTATACATTTAGTCAAGGAATCCAAGAAGCTTAAGTCATCAACTTCTCTTTTTTTCCAAGGGGTTTGAAGGCTAGAACTAGCCATCACATGCCAGGTAAGCCTCCACAATCAATTTCAACTTTCTGAGTGAAATTACTCCCGTTGATATCGAATTCAATGAGAATTCAAGCATTAGATAGTGATTTTGGAAGGGGTCCAGTGAACATGTTATGACCAATATTCAAGACTTGCATATTAGAAAGAGTAAAGCCCAAGTTTGTTGGCAAATTCCCATACAGTTGGTTATAAGGCAAAGTGGGGACCAGAAGGGATAAAAGATTATAAAATGAGTTAGGAATTTTACCAAACAATCTATTTAGGCCAAGACCAAGAAAAATTAAAGTCTTTAACTGTCCTAGAGCTTCTACCATGCTTCCCTCAAAACTGTTAACCGACATGGACAATGATCGAACAAAGAAAAGATTGCTCAAAGAATCTGGGATGGGGCTATTAAGATTGTTGTAATGGAGCTGAACCAGCTCAAGCTTTTACAATAAGGCAAACTGGTGTTGGGTTATTTTTGTTGCTATAGGTGTCAATGTGCAAGTTTACACAACAAGTAATATATTGAGCATTCAGATTGTCTCCACAGAGATTGATGTTACTAGATTTGCTACCACAATCTTAATAGTGCAGTTTTATTCTAAATTAAAATCAGACAATTAATGAAACTAATGAACTAACTAAAATGAAAATGCAATAAATAAAAACTTAATAAGGAAAATTCTCATGTTAAATACAATGAAAAATCCAATGGGAATAGAGTAGTTGAGTGATTAAACTCATTTAATGGTGTTGCTATTTTTCCAATTAAGAATTTGTTGTTACATAATCTACTACCTTACTAGGCAAAATCCCTTATGCATCCTTAGTTGTCGCTTGTTAGATATCTTATATCTAAATGTAACCTAACAGTGACCAATTGTTACGCTAACATTAGATATAACATTAAACATTCTAGATTTCACTTGCCCTACAAGGTGAGTCTCTATGTTTGGTTCTTCACTAATTTTAGATCAAATATGGCCCTAATCAGATTGAGATTTACTCAACTTGGAAAATCCAATCTAAAACCAAGTATTGTCTTAATTTGTTCCACTAAGTCAAACTGTTTTTAGGCTCTTCATTAGCTAGTATCCATTAAATGGATGATCAGCTGAAATAATGAATTATATTTAATAGAATTAAGACAAAATGGTTTAGCAAATACAGAACTACATATATATATTAGTTAAACATCCATTAAGATTGTTTATCACTCAACCACAATAAAATTCAGTTCATGATTTACAATAGAACATTAAATAAAATTATTTTTGCCATCAAATACATTCTCATAAATAAATAAAAAACAAGAAAATAAGATAAAGAGTTGAAGTCCGATTAATCTTGTGATCTCTGCTTTTTATTCTCTGTAAATCCTCTATTGCGGCCCTGAAATCTGTTGTGCAAATTTTATTGAACTCACAAGCGCACGAATCTGTTGTAGTATAGATTAATGGTGACGAGTGTCGATCCCACGAGGAGGTGGATTTTAATTATATATAGAATTAATTTTGTAAATGGGTGGTTGGATTTGTGGTGGAAATAATTTAAAATATGCTAAAACTTAAATTAAAATGGCGAGAATAAATTCTGAAATTGGAATTGAAATGGCAAGAATAAATTGAAGAGAATTCTATTGAAATGACGTACTTGGGTATCTGGATCCGTATCAACATGCATCATGGGCTAAATATTCCTTATTAATACCAATTAAATCATGAGGGGGGAATCCACATCTCATGAACCACGCTCTAATAAATATGGTGCTAAAGGCTTATCGTGCCAAATAATAATAACATTATACTAGGGAGCCGGTGAAACCAGGACGGTACTAGACAATATTATTATTATCTGTCAACGAGAAGTCAAAACATCCACAAAAACTAGAGGGGAAGAGAAAATAAATTTACCAAATAAAGCCCATGACACATGTTGAGACTTCACCTAACCCAAGCTTGAAAGAAAATTAGCCACTCATAATTGAACTAGGGGTAAAATGGAAATTTATTAAAATACGTAGAAAATACAAGATGGAGAAGGAATTATACAAAATGAAGTCCAAAAATGGATTCAGAGGTGCCAAATTAAGGGGGGAGACCCTTTTTTTATAGATACATCGAGTAAATCATGGCCATCGGATTAAAAACAGTTTGGACGCTCAGGATTGCGCCATGTCATCAGTCAACAGTACGCGGTTTGCACAGTAACACGGTTTGCACACGGTTTAAACAGTAACGCGGTTTGCACAGTAATAATCCCATGTGTTGCATGTACCGTACGCGCGTTTTTTGGTCCACTAATATGATGCCACGTCACCATCAACAGTACATAAGAATTTTAGTCCAACAGGATCATGACACCTCATCAGTCAATGCCACATCATCGGTCAATGCCACGTCATCGATCCGTCTATATGAACAGTGCCGTGAACAGTGACGTAGACAGTACCCGTACACGTGAATAGTACCGTACATGTGAACAGTGCCATTTTTCCTTTTATGCTCCTTCTAAGGTTTTCGACCGTCCTGAGTTCAAAAGTGATGTCCGTTTTGCCGCTTGATCTCTCGTTTATTGTGAAATGACTATAATGCCCCTAAAATACATAAAATATTTAATTAAAATAAAACACACATAATTAAATTACAAAAAGGTAAAACACATAAAAGTAAGGATTGTTAGTAAGACTTTAAGTGTAAAATGATGGTTTTTTCCTTTATAAATATGCATTTTCTAACACTCAACAAAATCTCCCTTATTTTCTGTTTTTCTTTGTTGTTTTTCCTTGAATGACGACTCTCTCCCCTCTTTTTTTTTTCTTTTCATGCATGCTCCTTTAATAATTTAGAATTAGGGCAACTGAAAGTGTATGACATGTATCCTTCCTTTTTGGAAACTTCAGATCGCAATCTTTTAGTTATTGAGCACAAAATCTAGTCTGTCATTACTCCAAGATTGTTGCAACAACGACTACAGCATCTTCACTATTCCAAACTTGTTTTGACTCTTCTGTAGCTAAGTTATTGTGTCATCTCTGCAAGTCTGTTGTAGGTTGTAGCAGCATTTCATCCCTCGATCACCTACAATCATGCATGTCGTGTAAATTTTATTGAACTCGCAAGTGCACGAATCTATTATAGAATATATTAATGGTGACGAGTGTCGATCCCACGAGGAGGTTGATTTTAATTATATGTAGAATTAATTTTGTATGAAGGTGGTTGGATTTGTGATGAAAGTGACTTAGATTGTCCTAAAATTGATTTTAAATGGAGAGAATAAATTGAATAAAAATCTATTGAAATGACGTACTTGGGTATCTGGATCCGTATCAACATGCATTATGGGCTAAATATTCCTTATTAATACCAATTAAATCATAGGGGGAAATCCACACCTCATGAACCACACTCTAATCAATATAGTGCTAAGGGCTTATCGTGCCAAATAATAATAACCTTGTACTAGAGAACTGGTGAAACCAAGGTAGTACTAAACAAGATAATTATTATTTGTCGACGAGAAGTCAAAACATCCGCAAAAACTAGAGGGAAAGAGAAAATAAATTTACCAAATAAAGCCCATGACACATGTTGAGACTTCACCTTCAACCCAAGCTTGAAAGAAAATTAGCTACTCATAATTGAACTAGGGGCAAAATGAGAATTTATTAAAATACGTAGAAAATACAAGATGGAGAAGGAATTACAGAAAATGGATCCCAAAAATAGATTCAGAGCTATCAAATTAGGGGGGAGGCCCCCTTTTTATAGATACATTGAGTAAATCGTGGCCATCGGATTAAAAACAGTTTGGACGCTCAGGATTGTGCCACGTCATCAGTCAACAGTACGCGGTTTGACCACTCAGGTGAATAGTAACACAGTTTGACCCGGGTTGAACAGTGACGCGGTTTGGTTGAAAATAATCCTATGTGATGCATATACCGTACGCGAGATTTTTGGTCCACTGATATGCTGCCACGTCACCATCAATAGTACATAAGAATTTTAGTCCAACAAGATCGTGAGACCTCATCAGTCAATGTCACATCATCGGTCAATACCACATTGTCGATCCGTCCACGTGAACAGTGTCGTGACCAGTAACGTAGATAGTATCGTACATGTAAATAGTACCGTACATGTGAACAGTGCCATTTTTCCTTTTATGTTCCTCCTAAGGTTTTCGACCGTCCTGAGTTCAAAAGTGATGTCTGTTTTGCCGTCTGATCTCTCATTTATTGTGAAATGACTATGATACCCCTAAAATACATAAAATACTTAATTAAAATAAAACACACGTAATTAAATCACAAGAATGTTAAATACATAAAAGTAAAAGTGTTAGTAAAACTTAAAGTGAAAAATGACGATTTTCTCCTTTATAAATATACATTTTCGAACACTCAACCATGCACATAATATAAGCACAAAATTATCTAAAACAACTCAATTTATTGAAAATAAACTAAAATGGATGCTTATGCCAAATGTAACTAAAATGTAATAAAAACACATCATTTACTCTCCAAGTATTATTGATTTAAATATAAGAGTGTCATGATAACTCTCATTTCATTGAGTTATCAGCTGACCAGGGATTTTGCCAACCAAGTGGCTGAAGCCTAACCAAAGCATAACAAGGCTAGAGTAGCTTGAGAGATTGGCCAAAGTTCTCCAAGAAACGAGTTATTGGAAAAGTTAAGGTACTTGAGCCTCAATAAACAGCTTAATTCTAGTGGAAGTTCACCCTAGAAGTAGGTTTTTTCAAGACTTGTACCTCTAAGGAAAGTAAGGTTTCCAATGTGAGGAGAGAGTGAACCCACTAACTCATAGTAGCTTAAGTTCAATGTGATCACTCTTTGATGAAGTTGGCCACAAATGACACCTTTCCAATTGCAGAAATGGACTGAATCATTCCATGAGCTCATTAAACCAAGTGGATCATCAGTTATCTGAGCTTTGATGGCAAGTAAGGAAAGTCTATCGGTCTTGTTTCCTCGTAAACTTGAACTTGGTGCTGCAAGAGTAAAGGATGGTGCAAAAAGAATGGCAATGAACAATAAAGAGCAATGCAGGATTGAAGTATTGCTTGGACGAGAAGGTAATGTCATGGCTGCTATGAGAAAACACAATGGTATGTAACAAAGAACAAGTTTTTAATTGGAAAGTTGGCTGAGTAAATTTTTTGGGGTGAGGGCTTATATAAGAATTTTTGTCTGACTGTCCAGGTTTCATTGGTTTTATAACTTGACATACAAGCTTGCCCTTTGGCACCAAATTTTACACCATGAAACTTTGTGTTGTGTTGGATGGCAGGACAAGGCTAAATTGGTAATTATAAACAAAAGAGGAGCAGAACCGTTGTCATCAAATGTGAAAGCATAGACTCAATTGTACAGCAAGGTCAATGCCAATGCCCATAACTTATTTCAAGTCATGGAAGACTGTTGTTATTGCTGCACACAGCTGCTGGGCATAGTGTTCCACAAAACTTCAAAACATGATTCATGATTAACAGCCCACTGTTTTGACTAGGGGTGGGCATTTTATCCGATCCGACCCGATCCGATTAGGAAAAAATCAGGTTATGATCGGATCGGATGGAGGATAATATCTGATCATGTGAGTTATTGCCAACCCGATTAGGTCGTGATCGGATCGGGTCAAACCCGATCGAGTTGGCTAGAAAAGCAAAAAAAAAAAAAACTCACAGACGGTCCCCACAATTTCACACACCACACAACACACGCGTAACACATTCCACACACTCATTCACACTGTCACACCACTCTCAGCCCACTCAAACTCAAACCTACAACAGTGAGCAACCAACACTCTCGTCTCTCTCAATTCTCAAATCAACTTCACTACTTTAGTTCTCATCTCACTCTTGTCTCTCTCTTAAATCTCAAGCCCCGTCTCTCTCTCAAGTCTCAACTCTCAAGATTCAAGAAGATAAGAAACAGAACAGTGACACACACACACGGGGTTGGACACACACACACACATTGGAGAAGAAACTCAAGAAAGTAGCTGTGATGCCGCCAGACGCAGCAAACCCATTTTGCTCGCAGTCACCACTACCGACTCCAACCGGATCTGCTGCTACCGCCTACAGATCTATCACTCCATGCCTCCATATTACCAAGTTCCTACAAGCTCCATCCGAACCCAGCAACCGGTAACCCGAACTTGAATTTCACTTTTGAAATTTGAAGCTTCCAATTCCATGTTGTATATGTATTTGATTAGTTGTACCGTGTTTCTCTGGATGGGTAATATATTATATATTATATGTTGAATTGGTAATTAATTCATTAGTTTACTAACAAATGTATTGTTAAATTCCCGATCCGAACCTTATGTTATCCAAACTCGATCCGAACTGAATTCAACTCGAGATTTTGACCCGATCTGAATTAAGTTCAGATCGGATCGGATCGGGTTAAGGTTGGGTTAAGTTCGAATGAAATTTTTAACAACCCGATCAATCTAAAATTCGAATGGGTTGACCCAAACCCGAAAATGCCCAGCCCTAGTTTTGACTACTTTCGTGCATTAATATTGTGGGTTTATAAGGCTAAGTGCTCTTTAAAGTAAATTGTACATAATGGACCAAAACATTTAAAAAGTGGTAAACATAGGAATAATATCTCAATATGGCCAATCAAAGATTTCAGTTACAATATGCTCGTGCCAGTGGGGTTTTAGTGATTTAGTTGAGATGCATTAACAATAGAATAAGCATTGGCAGATCAATGATGTAACCCTTGGAGTCAAAACTTGTATTAATATCAAGTCAAGAAAATAGAGGAAAATCTTGCTTTCTTTCTAGAAATTTGAAGAGTTTGAACCATTTAATGTAAAGGGGAATTGCTTTAATATTCAGCTCACTAGACTGAAGATCTACTTGGCTACTTCAACAGCTTGCCAGTACTCAGTAGTCGATAATGAAAGAGGAAACAAAAAAAAAAAGGGCAATTATTACAGGTCACAAACTGTAGTTGCAACTAAACTCTTATGCCTTTCACATATCTTGTAATAGTTTGCTATGAATCCTGAATGATGTAGATTAGACCGCACCCACTTGTTAGTGTTGTATATGCTTCCACTAATAAATTTTGCAAACTCAGTAACAAGAATGTTTGGCAAATAATTAATCCCATAATAAAATAGTTATCATTAAAATACCCTCTAAATTATTAAAAATTATAATTTATTCCTAATTACTGTCAAGAAAAAAAGTTTAATCAACAAACCCTCCTTTACCTTTATTTTTTGAACAACAACTAGGGGTAAGTTAAAGTTTGCAATAATTTAAAAGTACTTTAAAAATAGTCAATTTATTAAAAGAATAGACTAAACTAATTTAATATATTTTTAAAAAATTATCAATTATCCTCCCAAAATTACGTTGTGTTAAAAATACTGAAAAATTTTGAATTTGTTTGATTATTCACCATAAATTTACAGCTTGTATCAGTCATTCATTAGAAAAATACAATTATCCTTACAAAAAGACCACCATTATCATTTATATTTATTCCTCTTTTGTCATTTTATAATGATAATTTTATCTTTTTATGGACTAACAGAAATTGCAAAGCCAGTGTTAAAAATTGGACAAATTAAAAAAATTTCAGTATTTTTAAATAAGGAATACGAGTAAATAAATGACAGATAATTCCCATATATTTGATACTCCCAAAATCTTTTTTTTCCCCCTTCTTTGACTTTCTTTCTTTCTTTCTATACTCCATAGGGATTTAGTGCAATATTAATTAACAATAGTATCTGCATATCAATCATATCATGGACCTCGTCGAAGTCAATGATAAAAGTTCTAATCTTTTGGGCATTGTGGAGATTTCTAATCTTTTGGCATAAAAGTAAATAATATAATCGATTTTAGGTTAAACATATAAATACGAGATAGTCCTTAATTTTTAATTTATTCTTAAATGAATGAGGTTCTCTTAACTTAATTTTTTTTTTTTTTACTTGAAAAGGTAAATAAATACTTTACCTAAGTTAGGCCATATGCTTCTGTAGATATGAGTTATCAAAGAATTTAAACGAGACAAACCAATTAATTGGTCACAGCCTTGGGGTCAAATTTTCTATGATCATCAAGGCCTTGCCCTGCTTCATTTCTAGAAATTGAGAAAATTGAACCTTATATAGTTAAATTAATGCATAAAATGAATATGGTCAAAATGCTACCACCTTGTTTTGACTTGAGATCTGTATTAAGCTCTATCTAGAACGTGGTTTAGTTATTTCAATCAAGAACAACAATTGAGCTTCCATGAACTTGTTTGCAAAGTCCAAATTAATTGTTTTTCTTATTATCCTCGGATTTAAAATCAGGTTATTAGTTATAAAAAAAACTATTTAAAAAAGCATTTGATCAAGTTCTTGGGAGTATATAAAACCTTTTCAATTATTATAAAAAATATAAAACAAAATAATTAATGGCTTGTTCATGTTATGATGAGTGATATTATTGCGTCGTACTCTAATTAATCCATCATTTATAAAAGAATTGAAATATTGTAACTTCTTAATTAATCTCAACAAAGGGTCCAACTACAGTGCGTCATGGGTTTGGTACCCAAGTCGTTTGTCCGTTTGCGAATGAGCCTTTAGATTGTGAACAAAAGTAGTTAACGGCTGAGATTTAACAGCTGGAAAATGAGTAACCGGCTGAAGCTGTAGTATCAGTAAAATGAAAACAAAAAAGATAATCCAGATCTAAATTCACAGCTCCCACCCCGGTCGTGAATACTCTTGTTCTTTAACCATAATTGATCATCACAGCTCTCTCTCCGTCACAGCTCTTCAAGCAAAATGCGCTACTGTGTTGAGAGAGAAAGTTGCTGCTGCATCTCAATTCTATATGTTGTTGCTGCTGTAATTGAGGATCGACGGCTGCTTCTGTGTTGAGAGAGAAAGCTATTGCCGCTGTGTGTCAACTCCGTGTGGTGGTGCTGCATCTCTGCTCTGCTTTGGCTGGTGATGGAGCTGCTACTGTTTCTGCATCTATTTCAGTAAATTTTGCTGCATCTATTTTGTTCACATCAATGTTAATTGATTTTGTTTTTCTGGGTTTTGTTCATATGATTGTTAATTGATTTTTTGTTTCTGTATTTTGTTCATATGATTGTTAATTGATTTTTTGATTCTGTGTTTTGTTCATATGATTGTTAATTGATTTTGTTTGTTCTTTTCTTTATTTGTTGTGATTTCATTTCTCTTTGGAAAATTCAGCGAGTATTGTGTCAAATTTTTTTGATTGTATGAGATATGAAGGCCCTGCCTACAATTACTTTGGGCTAATTTGTCAGCTGCAGGCTCTGTGGAGGGTAAGGTAGAAAGTTTATGAATAAATTGAAGTGATGGTCATATAGGTGGTTACGACTGAAATTGCAGAAGAGTTTTCTTCAATTTCTACCCAGCAAGTAAATATGATATTTCTAAAGCCAAGGTTAAACACCAGAGTTAGGATTATGGTATTGCATGTGCTTTCTAGAACTTCAATTGTTGTCTCCATTATGGTTCTCTTATATCTTTTTGTTTACATTAAAAAAAAAACGATGAGTTAGGGAATAAGGACTTTCAGGTTCACTTGCTTATGCTTCACTGCATGCTTTCATTATTTCCTCATTTTATTTTTCCACTTTCAATATCGTTGCTTCATCATAGTTCTAGGGATTTTTTAATTAAATTAGCTTATTGATGCATTCGAAACCTTTTCTTTTTATCTATTTCTTATTGCCAACTTCTATGCTTTCATTTGATATAATGATGTTGACTGCAGAGATATAAACGGCTGAAGAAAATATTTGTTGCTATGTATGAGGAGCTGAAGATGATTCATTGAAATACTCTCAACCTTGAACTTCACATTCAATTTCTCTTTTGCAGTCTGATTTATATGTGCATGTTCCTTTATTGTACCATCTTAGGCCGAGGATAAAAGACTTTGCATCTGCATACATGAAGGATTGAAGATTAATAACTACACTACTATTGTCGTGATGGGATTGCTACACAGCAGAGGGCAAAAGGTCTGAAAGCAAACAATTTGGGGGGGGGGGGGGGGGGGGGCAAAAAGTTTTAAGTGGTTTTGCTCTTGCTTCTGCAAAATTGTGGAAGTATTTAAGATATTTTCAATACATCAAAAGGTAAATGTTAAAAGACTTGGGAATTAGATAAAAAGCTAAGAATGTAACACTAATGCAAATTATTGAGAAATGATTCAATTTTTGGGGGGTTTTAATTGAATCATTAACCTTCTTGTGTAGAGTTTGATATAGTTACTGAATCACCCTTGTAATAAATGTTGGGCCAACTATGATAATACTGGTTGTAATTATTATATTCTCGATATAGTTATTTCTTGGTCAAAGCGAACGAAGATCAATATCAAAGCAATATTCATGACATTCCTCAGTTAAGCATGATATAAGTAGTCAATGTTACAACGCAGATGAGCTCAAAAATTGGTTAACCAGATATGAACTTCCTCGTCAGTAGTGAATTTTGCTCATGAAAGAGTGAAAAGTATCAAGAGTACGCAACCATGCTAGGGCGAGGATTTGTGGTTTAAGAGCTGATGAAGTGTTGTCTCCCTCTCAACAAACTCTGAGAGTAATTTTTTATAAATATTTTATTTAAATCATGTTATGTATTATATATTTTAATTATAGTGTAAAAATAATAACAATGTGAAATTTTCTTTTATTTTTTAATTAATGTTAATACTAAATTATTTATGGTATGTCTTTGTATATATTAGTTAAAACAATTACTTTGTAGGTATAAAGTATGATTTAAATATTTATGCATAAGTTAGATATTATTTAATCAATAGTCCAAAAAATCCTTCCATAAATTTATAGTTAGTTTATTTTATAATCCATTTTGTGCAAAATAAGATTATCAATTAAATAAATGCAAATAATTCAACTTCCAACAAGTTGTATTAAACCATTTGTTGCATACACCCGTTCGCAGTTTGTTTAAATGCATTACATGTGTTTTTTATTAGCAGGTCATTGGCTCATAACCTTTACTTATGTTTCTCTCATTTGTCTCTGTGTCTCTTCTACAGCAGTCAAATCAAATCCAATGCTTAATTTGCTAAGAGACAAACGACTAGGGTATCAAACCCATGACGCAATGTAGTTATGCCCTTAAAAGAAATGCTACCATAAAATATTAGAAAAGATGATATTTGTTGTAGCGTCAGATCTATTTGAATAGGTAAAATTGACAAATAAATATGTTGTTTAAGAGCTCTCAAAGAAAAGGGGGGGGGGGGGGGGGGGGGGGGGGTTAGGGTTACGTTTAGCACGCATGATTGGATTGAACTAATTATTAAGATTGGACTGGATTAAATTTAATTGGATTAGATTGGATTGTACAATATTGTCTTATATTTGGTACAATATTGGATTGGACTGTATTAAATTATTTTTTAATGAAATTAAATAGCATTTAATTTGACATTGAAATATGAATATGAACTATTTAGGAATATTTAATAATAAAATATTTATTAAGATTAATTTAAAGGACAATTAACAAAGATTAAATATGCAGAAAATTAGTTATTGTTAATCATAATTATAATAATAAAATATAAATTAGATTACATTAAATTAAATTAAAAATTATTTAAACATTTGATTTAATTTTTATTAAATATTTTAAATATATTTTATTTTATCCAAAAGTTAGCAAATTATATAAGAGTAACCAATTACTGGTATTATTAATTTTCATGATTAATTTTAATGTAGTGATTATTAAATTAAATATTCATTGGCTATTCAAGTAATAATTAATTAAATAGACAATTATTTTTAAATCAATCATAACTAAACCCATGTTTTAATTGGGATTACTAATCCCATGATCTTAGGACTGAATTCAAATTTAGTCCCATGATCTAATCCAAAGTGGAGCTTGCCAAACATAAGATAAATAATTAGTTCTAAAATTAATCTACTCCTATACTTAATCCTACCTCCCAAACATAACCTAAGAGAATGTGGTTGAATCATGTAATTAAATCAAATCGATTAATCGCTTTACTAAAAAATCTCTAATATACAATGAAAATCACAACCAGTACAATCTGATTAAAACACAAAAAAAATTCACACACATCCTTTCCTCCATCTATTTTCCCCCCTGCTAAATGTTTTTCGGTCTATATTTTCATTAAAAATTAAAAATTAAGTGAATCCATATTTTAAGTATTTGTTTTTTACTATTACATAACCCAATACTTGCACAGCGAAAAATCAGTTCTAACCTTCACTTGCATAGACCCATTTATTGCATGTGTTATGCGTTTCGCGGCTGCGATATTTTTTCCCGCTTCTGCTGTTCTCTAGCCTATTAGTTGTTTATCATTAGTTGACCGGCCAATTACCGACTTGTCCAGTTACTTCCAGCAGCTATCGTGTGTTACCCCAGTTCGTTGGATAATATCCAACGACCATATAGCTAGACGACAACTAAGTGTGGTTTGTAACCACGGATGCAACATAGGCGTGGCCTCTCAACAAATTCTAATTCTATTAAAATCACATTCAAAAGTAATTATAAATAGAATTAGAGTAGTTGACAACCCTCAAAAAGTCTCGAGAAAACCCCTTTTCTAAAGATAGACCATTAAAAATTTAAAAAATACGTATAATCCTAATAACATTATTATTATTCCAGAACAGTCTCTCTATCTCTCCCTCTTTATTCAATTTCTACAAACAAAATTTATAGAAATATTTAACTAACATTATATTTCTCTCTCAGCGTTTAATAAATAGAGTGTTTTGGTCTTAATTAATTAGGATAGCGCCTTCTTTTTTTTTCTTTTTAAACTTCTTTTACATTATTTGATTTCTTCTATTTCTTTCTTCTTTGATGTTGGAGTTACTACGTATGTTTTCAAGGGAGAATAACACTTAATATTTGGTCTTACATAATTTTTGTACCACTTGGTTATTTATAAATTTTAATATCTTATGTTGTCAATTGTGTTAAATGGTTAATGAAAAAAAAAAGGAATTTTTTTTATTCGGTAAACCATGCCAAATCGAGCAAGCCTTTATTAATTAAAGAAAGAGTAAGAGGAATAAGAGAGACAAAATGAGTCTTACTCCTTAAATACAAGCTAACTAAATTCCAATAAAAAGCAATCATAAAAAAAAAACTAAATTGAAAGAAGGATCATGCAAAAATAAGTCAAAGCTAACAAATCCTCAACACAAATCAATTATAATTGACCTCGCAAATCAACCGTCAGCATAATTAAGAAAGAACAACTCTCATGAAATATGGCATTTTAACATATGCATTGACATAAAATTAAAATATAATGAAAAAAAAGTCACATTTACATTTCAAAATGTTCTTTTTTTTATTAATATTTTAACGCGAAGGATTATGGGCAAAAAAATAAGAAAATAAAAAAGAAATCATGAAGCTTGGACAGGAAGTGCTTCGTTTGAATGATAGTGTTTAATTCAAAGCAAGCATATTTATCAAGATAAATAATTACAACACGCGTTATAAATTTATCAGAATTTCTATAGTGGAAATTAAGCACAAAACCAGAGATTTTAGGCATAGTACATGGACTTATCATTAATCAAACGTATAAGTAGACAGGAAGCCATCAACAGTTGGATCGATGGTGGGTCTTCAATCACCTCCTCCATCACCACCACCGCCGCCGCCGCCTCCACAGCCGCAACAACCTACCGCATATCCGGCAGCCTCTCCTGCCGGTCCCATGTCAATCTCAACTTGGCGTTTTTCTTATACCTCATTCTTCTTTGCTTCTTCTCCTTGAGGGGGAGGAGGATCCACGCATCCAAAAGCTATCATTGATAGGATTGAAATTGCAATCAAAACTTGGCAAAGTAGCATTATGCCACCAAAGAAACTGTTCAAACTTTCATTCTGTAAACTTACTGTTTGAGGGAAAAATAGGATGAACAGTAAAAGTGCCACGTGTCGATTAATGGAGCAAGTCCAGAGCAAGCCGAGGTACCCCACGTGAAATTGGGATATCCCGCATAAAATAGGGTACCCCGTGTGGAAAAGGGGTATCCTAAGTATAAAGAGATACCCTAACTATAAAGGGGTACCCTAAGTAGTAAGGGGTACCCCAAGTAGTAAGGGGTACCCTAAGTAGTAAGGGGTACCCCAAGTAGTAAGGGGTACCCCTCCGTATCTTGGGATATCCTACGAAACGGTGTAAGAGAATCCTCCAAAATATCCGCCATAAGCAACGTCTCCACCGCCTAAAAGATTTCATTTGATCTTGTCAGAAAAAGGAATCGAAAATGATACGCAAAGGAGGGGACAGCCGCCTGCCACAGTGCAGAATATTACACCAAGGACAGTGGTCCCCAACCGCCTACCCGACAACTTCTGCAGAGGTACCCCAGGACCACTCGCCAACGCGCGCCACGCCTCCAAATGATGAGATACGCCGCGGGCATGCATATAACGGCCCGAAAATCATGAAAACAAGAAAAGGACATGAGCCAAAGAGGGTACGCCACGTGGCAGAGAGGTACACCATATATAAAGACACCTAGGGTTTACTCTCCAGGAGTTTGAACACAAGCTTTTCTCCTTCCTCCAAACTTTCGCCATTCACACTCCCACTCCAAAAACCAGGTTCTCTCCATCTTAAAACCCTAATTTACAGAGAGCTTGCTAGCTCTCTTCACCTAAAAAGCTCGAGTTTGCTAACTTGAGCGTCGGAGTGTGAACGCCAGGGGTACCCCCCCCGGCTTCACCTCTAACCTCCATTTTCACTGTTTTGCAGGTGGGAAACCCACTTCGAAGAATATCTTGTGCGTTGCTGACCTTCCACCATTGTTGTCACTCTCACCCACCTTCTCACCTCCCCAAACCTAGGATACCCCACGTCCCACTCAACAAACTAGTGAGGTACCCCATCTCCCCCAAAATAATAAATTCATTGTTATAGATTGGTTTTGGATTTCCTTAGCCCAAAATCAGTTGAAAACAATTGGCGCCGTCTGTGGGGATTCGCACAAAAAGCCTACATTGTGGTTACCTAGCTGGTTGTTGTGGGTGCATTAACACATGGCACCTGACGTACCTCCCGAAGGTTTAATGGGGGTTCCCACAAGGACAAGGGAGGACAGTGGTAGTGACGATAGTGATCCTGCAAGAAGGGTAGCTCGTATCCACAAGGGCAAGGGCGTCAAGCAATCGATGGGTGTTCGCCAAGAGGAGGAACCTATTACGCATCAGCGTTTTGAGGACCTCGCCCACGCAATACTTAGGGCGGTCGGATCTCGGGCACCCGAAAGTTCACTTCCTCCGGCGACACAAGAAGCTCCATCACCACAAGCGGACGACCAAGCTATGGTCAAAAGAGGGGTACCCGAGCCCAGCAAGCCAAAGCCTAGGCCATCGGGTACTCGTTCCAAGTTTCGCACCGTGGGTACCCGCGACGAGCGTTCCACCGCTTCTTGTAACTCCCGTAGCAGCCGGGATACGAGGCGTATACAGCGTACCCATGAGGACCTCCGTGAGAAACTAAATGCCAAAAGGGCCTCCCAAGTTACAGCGACGTCATCGGGTACACCAGGGGTACCCCTTGACATTGTGGAAAAAATGGAAAACTTGGAAGCCCAAGTGAAGCTCCTCTCCGAGAGGCAAAACCTCACGGCTGTACCAGCACCGCTGACCTACCAATCACCGTTCACTATGAAGATTCGGAAGGCAGCTCTCCCCGAGGGGTTCACCATGCCACAGGTACCCCAATACTCGGGTACCACTGACCCCTCGGAGCATGCGGAGTTGTACCGCGACCAAATGCTTATCAAGGGGGTAGGCGAGAGCGCCATGTGCAGGATGTTTACCCACACACTCACAGGCCCCGCGAAGTCTTGGTTTCGTTCCTTGAAAGCGGGTAGCATATCTTCCTTAAATCAATTGTTGTCTGAATTTACTAAAGAATTCTCCTATGCTTCTTCTCAAGACAGGGTAGCCTCCAAGCTTGCTTTTATCAGGCAAGGGGAAGTCGAACCTTTGGCGGATTATGTGACTCGTTTCCACCAAGAGGTACTACGAACTGGGGCTTTCGGAGATCAACATACACTGACCCATTTCGAGAAGAATTTGCGGTTGGGAAAATTGTGGCGTTCCTTTCAAAAGAAGCGTCCACTTTCGTATGGGGAAGCCCGTTCTCGGGCGTTGCAGCAAGTAGAGATAGACGATAGATGTCAGTTGAAGCGCCAAGAAGAGAAGGCTGACACCACGAGGGACAAGGAAAAGCCCAGAAGGGTGGAGGCCCCGGTACAGCGGGTACCCCGCCAGCGAAGCCCGCCACGGGTTATCCCACGCGGACGAGGGCATAACCCTCCTCTTACCACGGGGGTACCCCATCACCCAAGACCACCACTACCTGATCATCGGGAACCACCCCCGAAACCACGGCATGAGTCTTTCCACCCATTGAATCGATCTCCGGACCAGATCTTCTACCACATTCGGGACAGTGGCCTCCTCCGTCCTCCTAAGCCAATGAGGAAGTACCCCAACATGAGGCGTAGCTTAAAGTATTGCGAGTTCCATGAGGACTTTGGCCACAGCACCGCCGAATGCTTCACTTTGAGGGAGGAGATCGAATCATTGATTCTCAGTGGGTACCTCAAAGAGTTTGTCGCTGACATGAGAGAGGCTCGAAAAACCGCAGAGCAAGATAAGGGCAAACGGGTAGCTGAGGGCAGTCCTGAGTGAGAGGTACCCCCTGGGCACAAGAAAGGCGTGTATGTTCGGATGATAATGGGTGGACCTACTTTGGCGGGCCAATCTAGGAGGGTTATCAAAGGATATGGTAGATCGTTGTCGGTAACCACCAACATGGGCAAAGAAGTCAACCTTAATGAATGGGGTATGCCAAGGATACCCCATCATCCCCCACCTATCCTGTTCACGGAGAAAGATGCGGAGGGCATCTCATACCCTCACGACGATGCTTTCGTAATTACTTTGAAGGTTGCCACTGGAAAGGTGGCGAGAACCCTTGTAGATACCGGTAGCTCCGTCGACATCATTTTCAAGAGCGCCTTGGATCAGTTGTTAATTGAGTCGCCAAAGATCACTCCCTATGCTACGCCTCTCATTGGTTTCGCCGGCGACATGGTTATCCCAAGGGGTATCATCACACTGCCGGTTACACTTGGTAAGGTACCCCACCGTATTGTTCATATGATTGACTTTTTGATTGTGGATCATCCAGGTGCATACAATATTATATTGGGTAGGCCGTTTTTGGTAGCCACTAAGGCGGTGGTATCCATGCATTATCTCGCCATGAAAGTCCCAGCCGCCCAAGAAGTAATCACCATCAAGGGGGATCAGCAATCCGCCCGTGGGTGTTATTCCGTGGCTTCCAGAGTCACCTACCAAATAGCTTCTGATTTGGGAGTAAAGGGGTACCCCAGTGGTGGCCAACCCACACTTTCCCCTTCCAGGAAAACACTTGCTAGACAGCGTAAAGCTACACTCAGGAAATCTACTCAAGATATCCCCCCACGAATGCAGTTGGAGTCTTTGCCAATGGTGGAGGAGGCAGTTACGGGTAATAGTTCGATGGTACCCCAAGGGGAGTTGGCTGAGCTCCGGTGCGAAGTAGAGGCACCATTGGATCCACGGGTATCGAAAGATGGAAAGTGGGGTACCCCAGTTGAAGACCTTATCTCAGTGCCGATTTGTACTGCCGACCCAGCAAAGACCGTGAAAGTAGGCTCCAGCCTTACGGAGGAACAAAGGGAGGAGCTCATTGCCTTCCTACGTGGGTACCCTGATGTATTCGCCTGGTCCCATTCGGATATGCCGGGTATCCCACCAACCCTTTCTTGTCACCAACTTAATGTCAGCCCGCATAATAAGCCGGTGAAACAGAAGCGTCGCGCATTCAATCAAGAGAGGTATGATGCAATTGAGCAAGAGGTGGATCGCCTTTTAGCCGCGAAGTTTATTCGGGAGGCAGTGTACCCTGATTGGGTATCCAACGTCGTCCTGGTTAAGAAATCAAATGGAAAGTGGCGCATGTGCGTGGACTTCACCGATTTGAATAAGGCCTGCCCCAAGGACAGCTTCCCCCTTCCCCGGGTGGATCAGCTAGTTGATGCGACAGCGGGGCATGAAATGCTAAGTTTTATGGACGCCTTCTCCGGCTACAATCAAATCCCGATGTATGCACCCGATCAAGAGAAAACGGCGTTCATCACCAACCGAGGGTTGTACTGTTACAAGGTGATGCCGTTTGGCTTGAAAAACGCCGGGGCTACCTACCAGCGGCTTGTTAATAAAGTTTTCAAGGAGCAAATAGGGCGCACCATGGAGGTCTATATCGATGACATGATCACTAAGTCAGTGCGTGCGGAGGAACACCTAGGGCACCTCAGGGATACCTTCACCGTTTTGAGGAAACACCAAATGCGGCTCAATCCTGAAAAATGCGCGTTCGGTGTTACCTCGGGTAAGTTCCTTGGGTTCATGGTACAACAACGGGGGATTGAAGCCAACCCCGATAAGATCCGTGCTGTTCTTGATATGAAATCGCCAAGCACCATCAAAGAAGTTCAAAGCTTGGCAGGCCGGGTAGCTGCCCTGAGCCGCTTCATTTCCAAGGCTACCGATCGGTGTAAGCCGTTTTTCAAAGCCTTGAAGATTGGAAAGAAGCTTCAATGGACTCCCGATTGCGAGATGGCCTTCCAAGAACTGAAGGGGTACCTCATTAATGCTCCACTGCTTGCCAAACCCGAGCCGGGAGAGGTGCTACTGTTGTATCTCGCTGTGTCCGAGCATGCCACCAGCTCTGTGTTACTCCGAGAAGATGAAAAGGGGGTACAACGACCTATTTACTACACCAGTAAGGCTATGGTTGACGCTGAAAAGAGGTACCCCACTTCTGAGAAAGTTGTTTTGGCATTGGTTGTCTCTGCACGGAAGCTTAGACCGTATTTTCATGCTCACACCATTGCGGTCGTCACCAATCTTCCCCTCCGGCAAATCCTTCAAAAGCTGGACATGTCCGGAAGGCTTCTCCGATGGTCCCTCGAATTAAGTGAATTCGACATCATCTTCAAGCCTCGCTCGGCGATTAAAGCCCAGGCCGTCGCCGACTTCATTGCGGAGTTTGCCAATGACTCAAGTGGCGAAGGCGAGCTAAGGTACCTATCGGATACCTCGTCCACCAATGAAGGGGGACAGGTCTGGGAGATATATGTAGATGGCTCCTCCAATTCACATGGGAGTGGTGCGGGAGTTATTATAATTGACCCGAATAAGGTGAAAATATGCTACGCTCTACAGTTCGGGTTTAAGGCCTCAAACAATGAGGCCGAATATGAGGCCATCATAGCGGGGTTGAGGATGTCCAAGGCCTTAGGAGCTGGAATGGTACACATCAAGAGCGACTCCCAGTTGGTAGTAAGCCAGATTACGGCACAATACCAAGCGAAAGAGGAAAACATGAAGGGGTACCTCGAGAAAACCAGGGAGCTGATGTCCCAGTTTTGCGAGGTTAAGGTGGAAAGGGTACCCCGACTTGAGAACAGCGAGGCCGACACCCTAGCCAAAATGGCGTCCCTTGGGGTAGCCCAGTCGTCCGGACCCATCACCACCGAGCACATACCCGTACCCAGCTTTGGACTTACCGAGCCATCAAAAGTGGGATCGCTGTCCAATGTGGTACTTTGGATGGAGCCCATCGTGAGGTACCTCACAGATGGAGACCTCCCCTCGGATAAAACGGAAGCAAGAAGGCTGAAGTACAAGGCCGCAAGGTATTGCCTGATCAAGGATACCCTATACAGAAGAGGGTTCACTCTTCCTTACCTTAGATGTTTGGGAGGCGAGGAGACCGAGTATGTTATGAGGGAAATACATGAAGGGATTTGCGGCAATCATTACGGAGCACAATCACTGGCACAAAAAGCTCTCCGACAGGGGTACTACTGGCCAACCATGAGGGAGGATGCTAAGAATATGGTACGAAGCTGCGACAAATGCCAGAGGTTCGCCAAGGTACCCCACTTACCCCCAGAAAAGTTAACGGTTATATCCTCCCCTTGGCCCTTTGCTATATGGGGAGTGGATCTCATTGGCCCATTACCAACCGGAAAGGGGCAAGCCAAGCATGCAATTGTGGCGGTGGACTATTTTACCAAATGGGCAGAAGCGGAGCCGCTAACAAGCATCACAGAGAGGAAGACTACGGAGTACATTTGGAAGAATCTAATTTGCAGATTCGGGATACCCCATGCAATCATCAGCGATAACGGCAAGCAATTTGATAACGAGAAATTTCGGAACTTTTGTTCCGAGTTGGGGATAGCTAACAGATTCGCCACACCTGCCCATCCTCAATCCAATGGGCAAGTTGAAGCCGTTAACAAGATTATCAAAGGCATCCTGAAGAAGAAGCTAGAGGAGAGAAAGGGAGCATGGGTAGATGAGCTACCTGGGGTTCTTTGGGCCTACCGAACAACTCAAAACACTTCCACCAGGGAGACCCCATTTTCTCTTGCTTTCGGGGTAGATGCGGTAATTCCAGCAGAGATTGGGATACCCTCTCATAGGGTCGAGTATTTTGATGAGGATGAGAACACCTCCTTGGTAGCCTCGAATCTTGATTTGGTGGATGAGAAAAGGGCTAGAGCAGAACTGAGGACCGCCGTGTATCAACATCGCATCGCGGGTCTTTATGCAAAGAAGGTACGCCCTCGGTCCTTCAAGAAAGGAGACCTAGTCCTGAGAAGGGTAACCCAAAACACAAGGGTGTCCTGTGAAGGCGCCTTTGGAGCAAATTGGGAAGGACCTTACCGCGTTGACAAGCCCGTTGGGGTAGGCGCATATAGGCTGCTCCACATGGATGGTACGATTGTGAGGCACCCCTGGAACGCCGCGATGCTTCGGAAATACTACTAAAGGGCAGTGTCTAAACCTTCAGTCTTTTGTCTTCTTCTATACTTCCTTCAGTGTTCCTGGTGACAGATCAAATGGGGTACCCCAAATGCCTTATGACGGTCTGTTGCGACTTTTGAGTTTCTTTAATTTCCAAATGAAAAGGGGTAGGAGACCTTGTGGTTTTCCATTCTCCTCAGGGTAACAAAGCTAAGTCATGTACTGATATATGCTTTTGTTATTTATGAATACAATTTCTACTTACAACAAAAAGGAAGAGGTTTCTTTCTCCAGTTTCGCCACTTCGGTCGTAGCACGCAGGTTATATTCGTTTAGCGCCATTGAGATACATTAGCATCCGGATATACGTAACTTTCGCCATTCGCCAATATGAAAAATTTTGAAGCGAGGGAAGGGTCAAAGAAGACCCGCGAGTGAAAAAACCGGCATACCCTAGCGTCATGAGGTTCGCTTAGGTATACTAACACTCATACCTCCGTCCTCTCACTCGGCAGGGTGGGGGTAAACTATCTGAGAAATTGTGAAGAGAGGGAAGGGTCAAAGAAGACCCGCGAGTGAAAAAACCGGCATACCCTAGCGTCATGAGGTTCGCTTAGGTATACTAACACTCATACCTCCGTCCCCTTACTTGAGCCAAGTAAGGGGTAAGCAATCTGCGCCAAAATTTTAATCACCAATTCGAGAAAAGATTCGCCATGTTAGTAAGAAAAATAATCACCGGATTCGCCAATCAATATAAAGTACTAAGGTTACCCTATTTCAGAAAATGATCGCCTAATGTTGGACGTTCAGAGGAGTAAGGGGTACCCCCTTTCAGAAAAGCAAGGGGTACCCCATTTCAGAAAGCAACAAAAGCAAAGAGGTACCCTAAAAGGTTAGCCATCTAGCCAAAACATCCAATTGCCAAATAACAAGCAGGCAAGATATCAGAAAATCCAAATAGCATAGTATCAAAGCAAAAGAGAGTCATCAACATTCAAGTAATCTAAACAATACAAAAAGAAGTAAAGCTTCAGTGTCCAAGTATGGATAGCTCCAAAAAAACCGACAACGTAGTAAGCGAAGCCTATGCCGAGGGGGGAGCATCATCACCGACGTCTGTCTCTGGGAGGCGACCAGCAGAAGACTCAGAGGTTCCCGGGATAGGTACAGCCGATGTAGGAACATCCGAGCCGGGCAGTGGCTGACTATCATGGGGTACCCCAGGTGTCCCGGAAGAGGCACCCGACTGAGAAGGCTTTCCCCTATCCGCAATCGCCCTCAAAACCGTGGCTTTGTCGACGAACTTTTGCACACGAGGTACCTCCAACTCAGGGTCTACACCCCATACCTCCGACATAATCAGCGAAAATGCATCCTGCGCCATGGTCTTCTGACGAGATAGCAGCTCCTCGTTTGCGGCCTGCAACTCCGCTCTCTCCTTCTCCACTCGGGCCTTCTCCCCCGAAAGGGCAGCAATGCGCTCATGTAGCGACTTGACCTCCTGGGTGAGCTGGTCCTCACGAGATCGGCGGGTTTGAAGCTCGCCCTTCAGCTTATCCGCCTCCGATCGAGCAGCAACGAGAGAGTCAAGATCCGGCAGGCAGTGGCTGAGAAGATAGGAAGCCTGCGAGTTACGGAGATATGTCAGGTACATATGTATGTTGATATAATCGAAAAGAAACCTCTAGAGGAATTTTGTGGGGTACCCCAAGAAAGCTTACCTCCTGGTTAGCCCTCAGTGCTTGGCCGAAGCGCTGGCTTAAGTTCATTTTGTCTGTCTCATCGGCCATCTCGGGGGTGACACTCTCGGCGGAATAATAGAAGCACCGAGCTAAATGAGAAATATCTTTGTTGGAGATCGGGTCGAGCTCACCCGCGCGCAAATCCCCCGGGAAGGCGGTCACCGACCCGAACTTACGCTTCTTCGGGCGTGGGGTACCCCTCGACACGCTCTGTGGGGTACCCTGAGATTTCCCTTTCCCACCGGGAGCTCGGGGAGGACGAGAGGCTGATGAAGGAGCGGCCGAATCCTGGGATCCGGAAGCACCTCCCACGATCGCTGTAAAGAAGGCATCAAAAGCATCTCCCGATGACTCCATCGCTGCACACAAAGCACAACAATCGTGATTAGCTAAAGCGAGCATTGAAAATGTTAAAGGCACAAACGGGAAATAAAATGAAAGGGGAGCAAATTCGAGATGCAGTGATGACGGGGTACCCCAGCCCCTTGGACAACGATAGGATACCCCTCAACACTCAGGCCGTACATGTGGTACCGCCACGGGCAGGAGGAGGACTTCGGCCAATCAACCCCGCCCTCCATAGCCTACCCTCCTCCAACACATCACCACTCCTTTGTGCATTGCGGAGTCTTTCCATGTACCCCTTCACCTCTTCCCCCACCTCACGGATTGGGCAGGATCCTTTAGCCCAAGTCACGTCTGCAAAATCATGAGGACTCGAGATAAGCGAGATATTTATGCGGGAGATAATAGTAGAAGAACTATGAGTGGAGGTGTACTTACTGTTTGCGGTAAAAGCGTTTGGAACCTTCATGAGCTCACCAGTCTCGTCCATAATGTTGGTCTCCCAGCTACCATCAGCCACGAACCACCCTTTTGGTATCCTTTCTTCAGGACGGGGCTCCCCTCAACAATAGGCCCGAGCTCACCCCACGGGGAAAAATACGCTACACCAGGACCCTTGGGCTTCTTAAACTGATAAAGGCCCTTCAACTCCCTAAAAGAGATATCGCGCCCCATAACCTCCAGCCACAGTACTTGCAGGCCCGTGAGTGTCCTCCACCCCGGGAGGGACAGCTGCCCAGGAGCTACACCTAGGAAACTAAACATCCTCATGTAAAAGGGTTGGAGAGGCAGGCGGAGCCCTAGGTCGAAAAGATCAATATGTAGAGCTATCCCATCAGATCGAAGTCGCTCAGGACGCTCATCCTCATAGGGTACCCTAAGCCGAACAGGTGAGGGGATGTTGTACTTAACCCTAATCTGTTCTAAGTCGCTCGGAGTGGCTCTCCGATTACCTAGGGAGAAAAGATTGCCCGTTTTGGAGGGTGTAGCAAGAGAAGGCGTAGAAGGCTGCCCCGATGGAGGAGCGGAAGTCTTAGACTTGGATGACTTACCCTTGTCCCTAAGTGGGGGGGTAGGCTGTTTGCGGGGTAAGCGTGGACTAACGCGAGGGGTAACCCTCAAAGGAGGAGGCTCGGAATGAGGGGTACGCCTACCCGAGGAACCAGAGGAGGACTTATCCCCCTCGCTAATGGATATATGAGAGGGAGAACCCTCCGGGGGCCCGCTAGCCTTCCTAGCCCCAACCTTACGCCTCTTTTTCTCGGGTGCTACATGTTTTTTACCCATATCTACTTTTCCTCCCAATAACAAACACGCACAAACCCCCAGCCATATGTTCACCAACCGCCAACAGTACACGCACAAACCCCCAGCCACACATCCACAAAACCGCCAGTTCACACCCAACAACACATCCAGCAACAACATTACCACAAACCGCCCACCACCCATCAAACATCCAATGCAAACACCAACCACAAGCACAAGACAAAACAACAAACCAATAAACAAAAACAATATTTTTCCAAAATGAGCAAGTGGCGCCATTATAAATACGCCGCAAAGACGAGAGACGAGAAATAATACCTCCTGTTCACCAGCACCGCAGGTCCGGATCGGAGGTCGCAGGAAGACAAACTGCAGACAACGGAAAACAGTGAGTATAATAATAATAATAATAAAGATTCGATTTTTGCGTATATATTTACAAAAAAAAAAAAAAAAAAAAAAAGAGAGGAAAACCGAGAAGACGAAGGAAGGCTGCAACCAGACTCGACGCCGGCTGCCGCGGTCACAACCGCCGAGAACCAACGCCGGAGAAACAAGAGGAAATGTTCCCGAACCAAAAAAAAAAAAAAAAAAAAAAAAAACAGCTTGCAGCGAAAACCGACGCAAGGAGGGAGACGAAGCCCCCACACCCGGCGGCGGTAGACCGAAACTGCAGCCATCAGTGAAACCAGAACCACCGGACGCCACAGCCACCGTCGAAGCGCCGGGAAACGCCCAGAGAAAACGCCGACCGAAACAAAAAAAAAAAAAGAAAGAAAACGGTGCAGCAAAACGACGCAAGGGAGAAGGGCACGGCCACCACGCCGGCAACGGACAACTGCGGCTGCAGCCGCCAACGAGGCCGAGACCAGCCGGCGCGATGATCACCGCGAAAAACGCCACCAGAAATGTCGCAAACGCCCAGAAAACGCCGGCCAAAAATAAGAAGAAAAAGAAAGAAAGAAAGAAAAGAAGGAAGAAGAGGAAAGAAGAAAAGAGAGAAAGAGAGGGGATTACCGTGACCGGAACCGCGCCAAAAGCCCACCGGAAACGCGCCCAAAATTGCAGGATCTGGAGCCCGAAAATCACCACTGCAGCCGCCGCGAATCACGCCGGGAAAAGACTCCGAGCCAACGCCGACCGAGAGGAAGGAAAGGGAGAAAGAACGAGAGGAAAAAGAAGGAAGAAAAAGAGAGAAAGGAAAAAGATAGCACCGGCCGAGAGAGAGAGAGACGAACGGGCAAGGAAGAAGAAGGAGAGAAAAAAGGGGGGTGAAGAAAAAGCTACTGGAAGAAACTTTAAGAAAATATTTGGGGATTTTCAAAACCTAAGGGATAAAGGTTAACATGCTGCAGGCGTTTTAATTGAATCTGACAGGATGCGTCAGTCCGAGAAGAGAAGTTCCGGGGTGTTTGAGCATTTTTAAAATTCAAATCTTGTGTCAGACGGCTGCCGCTTCCCGATAAAAAAAAAAGAGAGAGAGAGACACGACTGCTGGTTTTCAAAAAAAAAAAAAAAAAAAAAAAAGAGTAAAATGGCGGGAAAATGAAGAGACAGAGAGAATTTTCAAGACACACAGCGAAGTCAAAGGAAGAAATTAAGCAAGTCAACCTCGGACCAGTCATATCGCCACGTGTCACTCACACAATGAGTTTCTTTTGCCTCTAATACTTCTCGCCAAAAAGAAACTAGGGGGCTGTTGTTTGAGGGAAAAATAGGATGAACAGTAAAAGTGCCACGTGTCGATTAATGGAGCAAGTCCAGAGCAAGCCGAGGTACCCCACGTGAAATTGGGATATCCCGCATAAAATAGGGTACCCCGTGTGGAAAAGGGGTATCCTAAGTATAAAGAGATACCCTAACTATAAAGGGGTACCCTAAGTAGTAAGGGGTACCCCAAGTAGTAAGGGGTACCCTAAGTAGTAAGGGGTACCCCAAGTAGTAAGGGGTACCCCTCCGTATCTTGGGATATCCTACGAAACGGTGTAAGAGAATCCTCCAAAATATCCGCCATAAGCAACGTCTCCACCGCCTAAAAGATTTCATTTGATCTTGTCAGAAAATGGAATCGAAAATGATACGCAAAGGAGGGGACAGCCGCCTGCCACAGTGCAGAATATTACACCAAGGACAGTGGTCCCCAACCGCCTACCCGACAACTTCTGCAGAGGTACCCCAGGACCACTCGCCAACGCGCGCCACGCCTCCAAATGATGAGATACGCCGCGGGCATGCATATAACGGCCCGAAAATCATGAAAACAAGACAAGGACATGAGCCAAAGAGGGTACGCCACGTGGCAGAGAGGTACACCATATATAAAGACACCTAGGGTTTACTCTCCAGGAGTTTGAACACAAGCTTTTCTCCTTCCTCCAAACTTTCGCCATTCACACTCCCACTCCAAAAACCAGGTTCTCTCCATCTTAAAACCCTAATTTACAGAGAGCTTGCTAGCTCTCTTCACCTAAAAAGCTCGAGTTTGCTAACTTGAGCGTCGGAGTGTGAACGCCAGGGGTACCCCCCCCCGGCTTCACCTCTAACCTCCATTTTCACTGTTTTGCAGGTGGGAAACCCACTTCGAAGAATATCTTGTGCGTTGCTGACCTTCCACCATTGTTGTCACTCTCACCCACCTTCTCACCTCCCCAAACCTAGGATACCCCACGTCCCACTCAACAAACTAGTGAGGTACCCCATCTCCCCCAAAATAATAAATTCATTGTTATAGATTGGTTTTGGATTTCCTTAGCCCAAAATCAGTTGAAAACACTTACTACTAATTGTTCCATTTTTTTTTCCCCTAAGCTTAAAAATATTGAAACAACTTCAATTTATAGGTCTGATAAGTACTGCATGTACTTATTAATTGGATGCGACGCCGTCCTTGGAAAATATGTTATATTGATATAAATTAAATTGAAGCTTCTTTCTATCTTCGCGACTTGTTTAATTAACATCCCATATTCTAGCAAAATCGCAGCTTATTGTTTAGGTTTTGTCTTGTATGCTTAGTATTTGTTTGGTATGCCTTATTTAATGACTATAAGTGCTTCTTTAATTTTATAAGTTCTCATCATAATTTTTATTAATGTTTGGTTATTTTTCTAATAAAGTTTTTGAAACTTAAATAAGTTATTTTACCTCTACTTGCAAAAACTCAAATTTTGAACTTTTGGAAGTAGAGGTTGAAAAGTTTATTTAAATGTCAAAATATCTAAAATATCTTTTATTTATTTAACAATCCTATTTATTATTTACATAATATAACTTTAAAAAACTTGCCTATTAAAGCAATTTCATAAATTTTTAATAAAAACTCTTATTGACAACAAAAAAAAATAAACTCTTTTTAATCAAAACTCTATTTATAAAAGCTCAACTTAAATAAGCTCTATTTAATAAGTTGCGCTAGTTTGGTATGGCTTATCTAAGAGCCATAAGTGCTTATTTTATTCCATAAACACTTTTTACAATTTTTTATGGTGTTTGGTTATTTTTTTAGTAGAGATTTTTTAGCTTAAATAAGCTAATTTACCTCTAATAGCAAAAGCCCAAAATTTGAGCTTTTAGGAGTAGAGGTTAGAGAGCTTTTTTAAAAAAATATAATATCAAAAATATCCTTGACATATTTCATTAATTACATAATACCCTTTGTATAAAACCTACCCAATGAAAATTATTGTCGCCATATAAACATATTGCTGCCACCACTTCACTTTATCTCTTTTTTTTTTAAATAACCAACACTTTAATTTTGCAATCCCTATACATAACCAACACTTGAGAGAGCAATCATAGTGATAGCCAACATTTTTGGTGAGGAGGATGCCAGGTAATGCGACACTTCTCATATTCTGTTGACATTTCAATTATATTATTGATTATCATTTTGATTTGGATAGTATTTTTTTGTTTAGGAGAATATATCAATTATGCAATTTTTAATTTTAAAAATTAAAGAAATGATTGAACTGATTTTTTCTTATTAATTGATAGCTTGGATGCATTTTGTTACATGTTATATAATTATGAATACATGTCTTTTTTGGTAATTTAATTACATAAAAGTACTTTTAGTTTTACACAACCAAACTATTTAATGGTTCAAAAGTACTTTTTTAATTGACAACCAAATACCCAATGGCTTTTTGTCTAAAAGCTCTATTGATGTAAGCTCTACTCCTATAAGCTCTACTGCTATAAGCTCTATTTAATAAGTTGTACCAAGCTCTATTTAAGTTGAGTTTTTAATATATATTGATCGATATCATATCATATAGATATATAATCGCATACGTTAGATTGTGCAAGGGTATTAATTTCCAAGAAGATTCATCTGATTTTATAATATTATATAATTCAACTTTATATAATTGAGAGTTAGCCTTAAATTAGATTTAGGATTGAGGTGTCTTCACTTTTGTTAATTTATAGATGCCGTTTAGTGGGATTGATTATTATGTACTAAGGGTGTGTTTGAGAGTGATGTGTGGCAATTGAGTTTTAGCAGCTCAACAGTTTTTTTTTTTTTTTCAGTTCTACTCCACAATTATAATTTTTTTTCTACAACGTCTGCAGCTTAAAAACTACATCACCTCACTTTCAAACGCATCCTAACTATATATTTGCAGTAGCATAATCATTAGTTGTGTCAAGTTAACAATTCTATGTAGCTTAATCTGCAGTTGAATTTGGTTAAAAATTTCATAGCGGATTTTCTACGAAGATACAATAGAATTAACATTCCATGTGAAAGACCGTGTAGTTGATTACTCTTGGAGAATATACTTGCACTTAAGAATTAAAATATTGTCCATTTGTCTTCGTATGTTAGTAATTATTATCATGCGGGTTAAGTACGCAAGTTCACTATACAACTCGATTCGGGGATATTCATATATCTTTTCCAATCATTTGAAAAACAAAAGTGGGTATAATTCAATATATAAGAATGAAGAAAGATTTGTGCCGGAAACCTAGCTGGGTTGAAGAATTTTATTGAAAAAGTGAAAAAAAAAAAAACAAAGAAAATGATTGTATTTGTTGGCTTGGTGCGGACCAGATGCTCTTATTCGTTAAAACTTATGCCTGTTAGGCCGTCTATTGCTGAACAGAGACTACCCAACATAATTTTTTGTTTTTTCCCTGCGTTTTGCGGGTTGGCAGTGCAATGGATGGGGGCTGGGCTGTTGTCACAAAATTTGTTTTTTAATTTTAAATTTAGTGGGGTACCACGTCCCATCAATAAATGTAACCACAACTAGTTTCACTACCGCAGCGAATGACATGGCTTGCTGGGCAATTGGGCATTACACGAAGTTGATGAAAGAATTCCATATGCTTCTTTTTTTTTAGTTTGATTACAATGGATTGCGATGTCATTTCTTCTGGTTTATTATTTTAATCAACAAAAGTACCTGGTATATTGTTATATTAATCAACAAAAGCATATATATATATATATACATTACAAAATTCACGCTAAACAAGCCCAGTAACGTGCAGCCTAACTCTAATCCTAAATATTAAATTTCCCAAATTCACTGACCATAGCGTCACAGGAACTCGATTCGGTCTTCGGGCCCAATTTCAATTTCCCAAATTCACTCACCATTGCTTCACAAGAACCCACCTCAGACTTGACATCAATGTAAAACGTCACCGTCGGCGGCGGACTGACCGCGTACTCCGGGAACATAAACTGCAGCATACCCAGAACACTCGAAGCGTCATTTAACGTGGGGCTGACGCCGTCAACCTCCGCCTTCATGATCTCCCAAACCGAAAATGCCGAGACGTTATCGAAGCCGCCGGACTCTTTGGCCGCTTCAACGAACTTCCGGTGGCAGTTTGGAGTCCAGACGAACGGCCGCTTCGACGTCCGTACGTAAGGCGAGTAACGTCTCGTCCTCCGATCACGAGGATATAATTTGATATTTCCCAGATGAAAAGGATTGATTCTTCTATCCCCTCTCATTGCTCAGCTCAAACCCCAACCCTAACTGTTAAAAATTGATGCTTGGCCTGCTGCTGTCCTCAGTTTGATCTCAAGCTAAAAGTTTGATCTTATTCTATGTGTACACGGTGTCGTTTCGGATGATGACTGAGTTTGCTGTACATTTAGTAAATGTAAAAGGTAAATGTATATATGCTTACAAGCCCATACATAATCGCCCCAGCCGCTGCAACACATTAAACGCAGCGTTTTGATTGTAATAAAAGTACGAAAAAAAAAAAAAAAACCGCAGTGCCGCTCGGAGAATCGTAGTAGCTTTCAAAGAAATGAGAACAAAAACGTGCAGTGGCGGGGGTGGAGTCCCTAAATTCGGTTCACCAAGTCGAGTTTCAACAACTCAGTCGCTTCATTTCTTCAATCACGAACATGAATTGGTATTTTCTCTCTGTTTGCTTCTCGAGAGCTTTTCCTTCTGCTTAGTTAACCATTTTTTTTTTGGAACAAAATGGTTGACTAAAGATGCTCGCTTGCAACTGCTCATGCAAATGTGGCTTTCGTTTTTAATGATTTAATATGATCATTTTCTTTCCGTGATTATTCTCTTTTTTTAGTGTTTGAAAAATGTGTGTGTGTGTGATTTTCAAAGATCAGGGGAAGTCTCTAAAGTGATGCATTGCTTCTTGAAAAGAAAATAATATTACTTGATGATATTATATGTTAATTTTAACTTTTAATTATGAAACTTTTGAAGTGACAACTTCTGAGAATTTTAGTTGGATCTTTACAAAGGGTGAAGCAAATGGAGAAACATTAAGCAAAATGAATGGCGATGTGGATTTGTCTTGTGCATATAATGATGAAGAGATTGGCATTCACATAGAAAACCATAGTGGTTCAGACTGGAGTGGAGATTTTATGGATGTTGATTTGTTGGAGGAAGAGCCTTGTATTAAGTGTGATAGTCGTGATGAGAACCTGCTGGTTTGTAGTCAATCTGGATGCCCAATTTCTGTACATGAAAACTGCCTGAGCTGTGGAGTCAAATTTGACGACATGGGAAACTTTTACCGTCCCTATTTTTGGTATAAATGTGAATTGATGAGGACAAAGGAGTTGAGAAAGAAGGCTATGGAAAACAAAGAAACAGTTGGCATGTTTTATTGATTCTAAAAAGTTCTAATGGTGATAAAAAGAAGGAGAATTGTAGAACAGATAAAGGGAAGGAGCTGATCATGTCATCTCTTTATCGAGAGAGAAACTACGGTTATGGTGGTTGTGAGGGTCAAATGGATGATGTTCAAGTTGAGAATCTAATTGTGGAAGTGGAAGGAAAGCTAGAGAGTGCTGGGGACAATGCAAAGACAGCTGATTCCTGTGACAGATTTAAGAGGGCACCTGAAAATCAGAGTGACTCTCTGGCTGTTCATTCTCACATCCTGGGGACAAGATAAATCATATTCGAGAGAAAACACCTGGGATTGAATCACTGTGAATTATTCTAGCAAAGAAAGGCCCAATGAGGAAAATGTATGTGAAACTCATGAGCTTGAACTTTTAGAAGATGGAGAAACGATACCAGTGGAAGATTTAGGACACGTTGACGACAGTGGACATGAGAAGATTGTTGAAGACCAAGTGGAAGAAGAGCCTCACACTGCTTGTTGTGTTGGAGAAGAATAGGCTGTGGATATTTTACTTAATTTATCAAAAGGGAATATACCTGACTCAGAAAAATTGAAGGAAGAAAGGTGAGAAGAAGAAGAGAATGTGGACCCCAGAACATTGAGAACTGAAATGTCTAATTCTGATATAGAGCCAATCTCGATGCGCCTGAGGTGTGTTGCAGGAAGTAGTAAGAAAGCACAATCTCAGGGTATTGTTTCACCAAAAAAGTTGCCCTCATCAAAAGGTGCCAACCCAGAGAACAAAATCTCAAAATGTTGACTCATCAAAAAAGTTATCCCCACCAAAAGGCACTCAACTAGAGAAACTAGCCCAGGCTCGAAATGAGAAATCAACTGCCTCAAAAAGTCTACGCAAGTTTCTGGTGAAAAATTGGTGAGTCAGCATGTGCAGTATACTGGAAAGTTTATACTCTCATAAGGTTTCATGATGGAAATTTTCCAATTTGGTTGCAAAATAGGAGTTAGTGGAGGTATTTGTATATGCTTCTTATACTGATTTGGAATTTATTTTTCCATTTCATGTTGCAGCAAAAACTTCATATTTGCTTCTGAAAAACGTAGGAGCTTACATTGGACAGCTGAAGAAGAAGAAGAAATGCTGAAGGTATGGATTCATGTCATTGCTACTGTTTGCTTTCAATCCAAATTGCAGTGCTTGTGTTTCCAAATAATGTCCTTCGGTTTTGACATCTACTGCAAATCATGATACTGGTTTCACTTAATGAAATATTTGAATCCGTATGAAATTGACAATTGATTCAATTTCATTTAACGCGTTGTTGAAATTATTCTGTCTCTAACAGGGCTTTCCACCTTTACCTAATATTGTTTGATTCCTTAAAATCTTTCTTACATTCAATTCGGTTGCTCATTTCTAAAATTTAGAAATTTTGCCTTCACTACTGCTTTAAAATTGAATTATGATATATATATATATATATATATATATATAATGCATCTCTTATTGTACATTGTTTTCATATTTTTATATGCAAATAAGAGTAGGAGCTAAATTCTAAAAAGCTGAATTGTTGTTGTGATTCAGTCTTGAATTTTCAAGATGGATTAGTGAGTTAGAAAGTATTCAAGATTTAATTTGCTGACTTGTTGATATCTGCTCTTATATCGCAGGAAGGAGTGGAAAAATTTTCAACTAAAGTAAATAAAAATCTTCCTTGGAAGAAAGCTTTGGAATTTGGTTGTCATGTTTTTTATCCTCCTCGTACTCCATCCGATCTCAAGGATAAATGGAGGAAAATCATGGCCAAAGAGTCGTCAGCAATCAGCAGAAGGTAATTTGGTCATGTATGACTCAAGATGCAAACGGTAATATTTTAAAATCCTTAGAAGTTCAAATATGTACTGTGCTTACAAGTACATTCATAAATACATCTCACTCTTTCTCTCAGCTATCTGGAAACTATTGCTTCCAAAATAGTTGGGTTGTCTAGGTCAAAAGAAACTCTAGGATGCAAATTTCTATAATACATTCAGCAAGTTTTATGTTATTTAAACTTTTTTTTGGGTGTTGTTTAGACTGCTTCTGCCGTCACTATTTCTGTATACAGCAGCTTGTTTACTAAAGTGTTCCATTTACCCTTGTTTGTGGGATCGAGACCTCAGATTCCCGATATCAGACTATTTGTGTGATTATTCAATGCCATTAGTGTGCATACCCTAGATTCTTTTCCATCACCTAGTTGGATGGCTTAATTAAAGGCCTGATGATACTTGTTTTAAAATATTTTGAACAAAGTGGGTCAGTTAGCATGACAAATCTAATTTTCCAAATTGCACCCATAAAGCCGCATCTTTGTGTTTTAATACTCACATAATGAAGCCTTTTTTATAACGTTTAAAGTTTTTTTTTTTCCCTATTGTCTCTGATTATCATCAGCTCATTTTCTCTAAAATTATGTGCAAATTTCTACTACTGTTGTGTGTAAATGCTTAGGCAGAGCCTGACCAGCAGTATTTCGTTTCATTTTATAGACATTCCAGCGATCCTAAAACCATGAAGGAAGGGAAAATAATGTGCAGCAGCAGTTAGACCGTCTTTCGGTATTCGTTGAGTTTTTTTGCTAGCAGGCCTAAGGAATGTAAATTGCCGTCTTGCGCATGGCACATGCTGGGTACTAACAAAGAAACAGAACAATTTTGGTGGGTTGAATAGTCTACCGAGGCAAAGATTTGAGTTCACATGGTAGCTCAGGAAAATGAATTTAACAAAAATATTTAGGAAATAAAATGCATTTTCTTTTCTTCGACTTGAATGTTCAAAGTCCGAATTTTGATTTTCTTCCCTCTCGGTATTATTGACTCTCTGTTATGTAAGAAAGTCATCAACCAAAATGATGAAAAAGTCAATTATAAGTTTATTATATATAGTGAGGCATTCCTGCATCCTGATTTCTGCGCGCTGCATTATCTCTTTAACTGTAATCTCTATCTTAGAGATCTGATGTTAGCCATAATCAAATAAAATTTTAAAGTGAGAGAGTCATTTAACTTAATTGTCATATATCTGATCATTTTTGTAGTACAGCAGAATGTTGAGGTGCCACAGAAATGCCTGCGTCTGTGCTTTGATTGCAGCGTGTATAATCTTATCAATGAGTTCATGGCCTCTATTGATAGAAGCAAGAATTCCCGAATTTGGGGCAATTCAAGGTGCAAAACTTTACAGCTTCATTTTTCAGATTCATGTGATTCTGTACGCTTCCATAGCCCTTTTTTTTTTCTCTCAATATTAATTTTGTTTGTGTCTTTGGACTCTGAACGACAGGAAGTTTAATCCGTCAGAGTATGACGGAACGTTTAATCCGGCGGAGCCTCAGGGCGATTCCTAATAGGCCGAACTCCCCTGTAGGAGATCGTGGGGATCATCATGGTTAAAAACCAGCAAGTGAATGTTACAAATAAATGCTTGTAACTAGCTATTATGCTCCGTCTCTTCCCTCCCCTCACTTTGCAATTTCAACAATTTAAATTTATTGTATCAATTTTAACATATATATAATTAGTAACCTGATCGCTGGCAATGGAGATTTAGGTTTCATAATCAATAAATGCGCTTGGTAAGAAGGACCAAGTATGTATGTCAAGAGTTAACTTTTAGGCATTCACCTAAAATAACTCAAATTCTTCTCTTTAATTCATCTTATTTGATTGCAATACATCGATTAAACATTGAAGGCTGAAAATCAATAGATGGATTGTCGGGAAAGTTTGTAAATTTGGAGCCGGAACTCGAGTAATTATTTGCTTTACAGAGGGCAGGCGGTGATGGAGAAGAAAATTAAACTGGGGCTGGACTTAACTGCTCCGCAAGAGCTATATATTCTTACCTTTTATGTAAGGCAGTCGAGCCCTAACAGATAATTAATGTTATATAGCTGTATCTGCGATTCATATGATCTAAATTAATTTCTATTAATTTAGTCATCCTTTTTTTTTTTCAATTGAACTCTCAAACAAGAAGTTTAATCCATCGGACTGTAACCGGAAGACTTGTGGAAGTGCTGTAGCAAGCGTTGTGTGTGTGTGTGTGTGCGTCTGCTGTGTATAAGCCTTCAGAAAATTAATTTACTGGTCAACAATCTTATGAATTTGATTAAGCCACTAATGGCAGAAAAGCTGAAATTATAGACTTTAGGCTCAGTTCGGTGTTAACTTTATGCAAGAAATTCAAATATTCAACTAACATGAAGAAGCAGGTTCTTATATTTTCTTCATCAAAATTATTTTAAATTTTATGTTAAATGAAAAATTAAATAAAAAATATTTGAGCAAAGTCAAATTCAAGTAAATTAAATTTACTCCCAATGGATTTTTAAGTCTGCCTAAGCTACTTCAGTGAGCGAACGGAAAATCCTCTACTTTACAAGTATAATTCAACACTACATTGTAGTTTAAAATACTGCGATTTAGCCTCAACTTTGCATTTTCATAGCATGAATATGAATATGAATATGAACCATTTAATTAACAAGAATTATTCTTAACTTCAATTCTAAAGGATAAATTTTTAACTCCAATTCACAAGAATAATTGAAATTATATGCTGATAATTGATATCTCCATGAGCAATGCATGTACAGAGGAGTGGAACTACGGGAGGACCTGGACCCAAAGCATTGAAAATGACCTTTATCTTATTATCTAGGTAAAGTTTACTCTTTACCCTCTCAGTTTCATAGTTCTCGCATATTGCCAGCTGCGTTAACAAAGTTTGTTGTCTCCAAATGCCCCCCATCGAATGAAAATTCTAGTTTCACCATACGCAATCACGAGAATACTCATCAAATTTGAAAGAACCACTACTTACTAGCATATATGCGTTGATGGAATGAGATTTGTTGTTTCCATAATGTTATAACTTTAAAAAAAGGAACTGGAGAGCATGCATATTATATGGTAAAATTAATAAATGGTTTATTAAAACATGTTTAGGATTTATTTGGGATTGAGGTACTGTACATTTTAAGTTACAACTATTGTAAAAAAAAACTATAATCATGGAACAAAAATTAATAATATATAGTAAACATAAATTTTAAATAATAATTTTGACAAAATTATTAAAAATCTAATAGATTTTCTATGATACAAGTGAAAAATCATATCAACATAACTTTCAAGCCACAACAGTTAGTGTTTGCCAAACACTTTAATGTTGTAACTTTTAAATTACAGTTGTCCAATCTCAATCTCAAACACAATATTATTGTCATAAAACTGAAACATTGAGTAGTACTTCCTAGGTCATTGCGTTTAAATGGAGCTCGTACCGAGACTTTGAATGAATGCAACATGTAAGTCAAGAATGTGAAAGAACATTAATCTCTGTCATGAAGTTTATGCTTTCATTTCGACCTTGTATTCTTGCTTCTTCACAATCTCATATTGGCTTGTCTTCTTGCTTCTTCACAATCTCATATTGGTTCAATTGAACAAATTACAAATAAATGCTTGTTATAGCTATTATTATGCTCCATCTCTAACCAACCCCCACCTTGCAATTTCTACCATTTTAATTCAGTGTATATATATCATGAAAGAATTTGTGGGATCATGCATGTGTTTTCTTCTTGGTGGGTCCATGCCGTGTGACTTGATGAGGATATTCAAAACGCTATTCATTCAACTTGAACTTTGTTTCTTTTTGTCTAGGATTTCTCTTTCAGATTACTGAAGAAGACAGACATAGGGAAAAGAAAAACAAGCTGCAGAAAAAAACGATGAGTTTTGGGATTAATGCTGTTGGGAAAGGACTCACACAAGCATTGCAAATTAAGTAGAAATAAAATTATTTCTTTCTTTATGTGATTAAAATAGGATATGTACCACAAATAGATAAGTAGAAAATAAATTAACACAATCTAAAGTAATAAATCAACCACTTTTACGTGGAAAACCCAAAACGGAAAAAATCATGGAACTGTAGTCTGATATAATCTTCCATTATATTAATGAGATTACAGCACAAATTATTCTCTAAATAATACTAGAGGTTAACAACATCAAGAATCTTAATATTTTTCACTTACAGTAACGGCCTAATAATTGTCTCTTTAATAATTTGGCATCTCAAATAATAGTTAATGATATAATAAAACAAAAATCAAGATCAGTCAGATTGAGAGGGCGATGCCAAGAACTTACTCTTAAAATTTAGGAGAAAACATAGTTAATTTCGTCTTCCGATCGTCCAATCAAAGTTTAAATTTAATATTGCGTCACTCTTCTCTCTCTCTCTCTCTCTCTCTCTCTCTTATTTTTCTTCTCCACGAAAAGTTGTTGCCACCTCCACTTATTCTTCTTTATATATCCACGTTTTCTAAACTTTGGGCATTTTGGTCCACTAAAATGAGAGAGACCCTACAAATGCAAGAAATTTCCTAAAAATTGTGGTGTTAATGTGTTATATATTCCACAATGCAAGTTGATTGAATGCAACTTGCATATGTAAATCTAAGTCAATAGCGTGGAAAACCTAAAATCTTATTACTTATTAATGAGCGTCATAATTAAAGGAGAATTGTCAAGTGAACGAAAGAACCACAATAACCATTTTTTTAAAATTCTTTAATATACTACGTAATTTATTTTATCAACCCCTCTTTCTAATTAATTCATTTATTTTTAGAATGATCCTTTTTATCGATTTAAAAAAATAATTAACAATAAATGTATTTTTGCCCTCTCTCATCTACTCTTTTAGTATCATAATTGGACCTAGTCTATCACCACTGCCAGTATGTATTTTAACAGACGGTGATAAAGAACCACATTAAAATTTTGGATTTCTAGATATTATAAAGGACTACAAAACATGAGAACCTCCAAAGATGTAAAGAACGGTGGAATAATGCAGGAAAGAGGACAGCCCCACGAAGAACTTCCAAATTGATCAAGGTCCGAAATACGATACCAAATAAACAATTTCCAGACATGAAAAGGAAATTAGCTAGAAAACAAGCTTCCAAAATATCATAGCTTCATGAACAGCAATCAAGAAGAAAGTGAGAATATGCCAAAGCAAGAGACAATTCTCCATCTTTAGAAAGTTGCCAAATAATAAAATCCATTGCAGGTTCTATAGACAACACTACATCCTTGGTTTCATTTGCTCGGTCTGGGAATGCATTAGCAAAAGAAGTAGGAAGTTGGGAACAGAACTTTTATCGTTGACAACCAGAGAGGAGAGAAAGAGTGCAGAGGCAAAAGAAACAAATAAAAATAATATTTTCTTTAATTAATTTTTAAATTGTTAATAGGGGTATTTATTTCTAAAAATAAATGAGACAAATTGATAAATGTGGGCTACTGAAGGGATTAATATTACCTCTCTTAGTTTAATTGTCGTAGGCCCAATGTAGGCTTTTGGGTCTTGTTTAAAGAAAATCTGAGTAACTAATTTAGCATAATTTAATCATTAAAATCTATATCTTTTTTCTATAAAAACTCATAAACCTAACTTATATCTAAAAACTAACTCAAGAGTTGTCTCAAACTTATATCATTAGTCCATTAACTGACGTGGGATAATATCCTCAACGTTTTTTAACTACATATCCATTATACAGATGGAATTGCTTGCCCTTTAAAAAGTGTACTCTTTAACATCACAATGATCAGGGGCATTCTAGTAGGTTACTAGGTTATCAAACGTTAGAAAAATCATTAATTTTGCTGAATAAGAGGGGGATTTTGTTCAATTTTTCTTTCTTGTAAGTATATATGTTCTAGTTTCACATTTTTCTTTTAGAATTTAGGTATTGGCATTTTCTATGTCATCTTAATAATTTCTAAAGTAATATCTAAATCAAAAAAATATTTTTATAAAAAATAAACTATTTTTTCATTTACTTGAGTAGTTTTAAAAATTTAAATTAATTTTTTAATCTCTACCTCTCTAAGATTCGAAGTCAAGTAATCAGCTAAGGAGACTATCAAGTCCCTGGGACTATTGCACTTATTTATGTGTTATTTGTTGAAAAGATTATAGCTGCTAAATCTAAAGAATAAATTCTTAACTCCAATTCACAAGAATAATACAAATTATATGCCTATAATTGGTATCTCCATGAGCAGTACATGTACAGAGGAGTGGAATTATGGGGGGTCCTGGACCCCAAGCTTTAAAAATGACCTTAACCTAGATATAAATTTTATTCTTTACCCCCCTCAGTTTCATATTACTCACGTATTGCTAGCTGCGTTAATAAAGTTTGTTCTTTCCATATGCCCCCATCGAATGAAAATTCTGGTTTCACCATATGCTGTCACGAGAATGCTCAACAGATTTGAAAGAGCCATTACTTACTCCTATAACTTTAAAAAAAAAAAAAAAAAGATTTGCAGAGCATATATATATTATAAGGTAACATTAATAATTGGTTTATTAAAACATGTTTATTGTCATAAAACTGAAATATTGGGCAGTACTTCAATAATGGTGATCAGTTGGAGCTGATTCCGGATTATTTCCACCTGCAGGAACTTCCCTCAGACTCCTCTGATGGAGTAACGCTTCTGTCGTACTTCCATGGACTAAACTTTCTGTCATTGGGAGTTCAAGACAAAGGTTGAGAAAATTAAAAACGCGATAAAAACAAATATAAAAATGGTGGAAGGATATATAAAATTAATGTTCTTCAATTAATTGGATCAAAAAAACTTCATTTTCTTAATTACTTGCACACCATGGATAGCTGAGAAATTCAGAATTCTTGCTTCTATTACTAAGGGACATCAACTCATTGATATAATATCTACATAGGCAACAAGCACAGTGTAGACAGTAACACATTAACATTATTAATTTGTGTCTGTGCATTGGGATACTTTGCTAAAAAGGCTTTGAGCATACAGTATGTTGCCCCCCCCCCCCCCCCCCAACCAAAAAAAAGTAAGTAAAATAAAACAAAGTAAAAAAAAAATTAATCAGGGCTGCCACTGAAGTTCTAGCTAGCTTCATCCTCCCTCCCCAGATTGGATGCCATCATTTCCGTACGATGATTTGACATTTCAGATTGAGTGTGGATACTTAAAATAAAAAAAAATGGTTTCAAATTGACCGGTAAGCACGGTAAGGCCAACAAATTCCTTGTGTATATATGGGCAACGCCTATGTTACATTTGCTGCAACAAACAGCCCGTCGATATGGGCCGTTTGATTTGTAATTTTTCAAATCCAACGGATGTGAAGAAATTTAACACAGAATGAGGTATACGTGCAATGGTCAAACGATTATTATAAAGAAAATGTGGGCAACCTCCCGAAACGGTTCTGGAAAATTGCAGTTAACGGTGTAATGGGTAATGAAATTGATGGAGGGAGAAGGAAAGTGATGAGCGTATATTTTGGATATGAAAAATAGAAGAGGGAAAATTGAGAGTAATTAGGGTTTGAAAGAGGAGAAAATAACAGTAGCACCAAACGATATTATAAACTTCCGCTTTTAATTTTGCAGGTTCACTTAAATGTGGAAACCTAACAAATTGCTGCTCACCAAAACTGAAGTTAGAGCCGCCTGAATATCATTGAAAAAAGTAAAATTTGAAACCTCACATTCGCAAGTTGTCTTGATTAAATAATTTCACACACATGATTCATTATTATGACTGGTTCCTTATTATTTTAATGTCTTTATCTAGAAAACTCTCAAAATCGACCCTAACGAAAGTCGGAGTGAAGCGAATCGAAAGTCGGCGTGAACCACATGGTTTAAGGCTAAAGAAACAAATTAACAATTTTTGAAAATCTTCATAGTTTCTCAAACTGCATGTCCTCATTTTAATAATCAATAATAACATACAAACCTATAAATGATCTCTTATTTTTTTCAGCCTATAATCAATGAATTTCAATATAAAACTTTGAATATTTCATTGATTATGTTAGAGAAGGGAGATATTGCTTCCTCCTCATTTTAATAATCAGTAATAACATACAGACCTATAAATGATCTCTTATTTTTTTCAACCTCTGATCAATGAATTCCAATATAAAACTTTGAATATTTCATTGATTATGTTAGAGAGGGGAGATGTTGCTTCCTTCAATAAACGGAGCAAGAGAAAATGGATTCCAGAAGTTTGACAGCCACATTTCAATCGGGATGGAAAAAAAAATTAAATTTCAAATTTTCATTTTGTTTTTGAAATTTTAATTAATATGCCGCTAATATTCAACCGGCTATTCTAAGGAATGAGTCCTTGACTTTACTTTGAACACTTTTTGCAACTGGCTCCAACCGGTTTCAACTTGTTGTCAGTATCGATCCTTACCGCCACGTGTTGCTCTTACGTGGGTCAATTGGTCACGTCGTCACTGTTACTTACACCAAATGTAACATAAGCTTACCCGTATATATGTAGATGAAGGACAAAGCTTCGGTACCCTGTGACACCAAACCTCTCTTTTGTCTTTTGTTGATTGAATCCCTTACATAATTTCTTATTTACAATTTAGTTATAAGTATAGCAATAATTTTGTTTTCCCATTCCTCTTCACCTCTCCTTCATAATCAGCCCAATTTTCTCCATTTGACATTAGTTTTGGACCCTTTTTTTGAAAGAAGTTTCGGACAGTTAGATATGAGAAATGAGATTTATTTATAATAAACTGATAAAACTACATTTTGAATAGAGCTCATCTGAACCAAACAAAATTTGAGAACTTAGTACCAAAATATTTTGTACAACTCATTTTACTTTCTTTCCTCTTATCAGATTCATGGATTGCATAGTTCTTTTTCACTTTCTTTTTAATTATCAAACTAGGCAAAATTATGTTACCAATAGGGCAAGTAACCCCTTGCTTTGCCTTTTTTTTTTTGATTTAATTGTACTACCGTCTATGTTTTGTTAAAAATAAATAAATAAATAAATAGTATTTCTATATTTTGACACTCAAGTCCTATTCATTTTAATTTTTTATACCTATACCGTTGAGTTGACCATTAACAAAATTTTACCCTTACAAAAAAATAAATTAAGCATTTTTTATATTTAAATCATAAAAATACTCCTAGTACCTCCTTTTAATTAAGATTAGGCTATTTAACTTAAAAATACCTTTTACACCTATTTTTTAATTAAAATTTCAATTACTAAAATAGTTATGAAATAATTTACTATTAAGGATGAGATATATACTTAATTAATTATACTTTTCTTTTATTCTTATCCTAATTTAAATTCAAAATTTATTTTAAGCTAAACATAATTTCACCGTAAATAAGCAACATTCATTCAAAAAGAAAGTAAAAGGTAAATGTATATAAGGCCCAGGTACATGCTTACAAGCCCATAATCATCCCAGCCGCAGCTACATATTAAGCGCAGCGTTTTGGTTGTGTTAAAAGTATGAAAAAAACCCACAGTGCCACTCGGAGAATCACAGTGGCTTTCAAAGAAATTTTGTGAGAACAAAAACGCGCGGTGGCAGGGCTGGCGTCCCTAAATTCGCTTCACCAAGTCGAGTTTCAACAACTCAGTCGCTTCATTTCTTCAATCACGAACATGAATTGGTATTTTCTCTCTGTTTGCTTCTCGAGAGCTTTTCCTTCTGCTTAGTTAACCATTTTTCTTTTTTGGAACAAAATGGTTGACTGAAGATGCTCGCTTGCAACTGCTCATGCAAATGTGGGTTTCTTTTTTAATGATTTAATATGATCATTTTCTTTCCGTGATTATTCTCTTTTTTTAGTGTTTGAAAAATGTGTGTGTGTGTGTGTGATTTTCAAAGATCAGGGGAAGTCTCTAAAGTGATGCATTGCTTTTTGAAAACAAAATAATATTACTTGATGATATTATATGTTAATTTTAACTTTTAATTATGAAACTTTTGAAGTGACAACTTCTGAGAATTTTAGTTGGATCTTTACAAAGGATGAAGCAAATGGAGAAACATTAAGCAAAATGAATGGCGATGTGGACGTGTCTTCTGCATATAATGAACAATCAATCAAGAAATATAAATACAGGAATAATGCTGCTGTCTGCAGTCTGCAGTCTGCTCTTTGCTTGTGGCCTACATTATTTTATCAATGAGTTTTTTTCTCCTTGGTGGTTGAAGCAAGAACCCAGAATTTCTCAGCTATCCAAGGTGAAAATGTTCACAATTGCTCAAATTGTATTTTAGTACTTTCATTAGGGTTAATTTCACTTTATCCCCCTATTAAATTGATATATTTTTTAATTTATCCTCTAAAAGTATGAAAATTTCAATATGCTTAAAAGTCATTTTCTCTCTGTTAATTTTAACGATCCAACGGATAAAATTATATTTGTACATTTTCTTTTAGGGTCAACTAAATAATAAAAGTCAAACCTCTACTCTTTACTTTCATTCATACCCCAATGTAGTTTACTCAAGTAGTCAAGTGTATGTACTTTTAATTTATTTATATAAAATAAGCACAAGTTTGATTCTCCTAACATGCTCATAAACTTAGTAATCTATTAAAACTTTACAAAATTTTCCATGCCGCAAATACAAATTAGGATAAAACTTTAGTTTATATCAAACTAGGAAATAGAACTGCACTTTGTGCGGTTTTAAAAAAAGAATTTAGTATTATCTTTTTTATTACTTACACTTGATAAAACTGATAAAAAATATGAATTGATTTTTTTTTAAAGATGACGCAGCCTTATAAAACTAATGTAATTTATGAAAGTTAATTATTTTTTTGTTAACTTTAAAAATATATATTAATGTATAGTTAAGTGTACACAACCTTTTCATCAATAAAAATTATGTTCACACTAATCGACTCTCCATTCTTCTTGGTATTAACAGACTCCCACATTTTACAAAGCCTAACCCTTATCATCCAACTATCTTTATCATTGTTTAACTCATGAAGAAAAGAATACTCCATGAAGCACACAATACAAAAAATTTAAATAAGTCAAAAAATAAAAACACAATAATATTTTTAAAGAGGATGTTGGTTAAATAATAGAAAAAAAACCAAACATAACAAATCTTAAATATTTAATATTTATATAGTTTGAAGAAGCCAAAAGACACTAAATAAAAGGTTGCATAATTAAATATGAAATTATGACATTAAAATTAGATCCTAATGGTATTGGTGAGGGAAGATGAAAGAACATTCATTCCTATATTAATTAGTTGTTGGCTTAATAAAGTTTAGTTGTTGGCTTAATAAAATAAATGAATGTTTCAAAACTATAATTAATTTATTATTAATGGTTACATATTGTTTAATTTAAATAGAAAGAAGAAGAGACATGTAATCTTTTATAATCTACTAATTATTTTCTATTTTTAATATTTTGTAATGTAATTATTTTTTAATCTCAACCAATATATTAGATAATAGAGAATATAAAAAAATGAGAAATAATGATGCCACAAATCTTAAATATTTAATGTTTATGGAGTTTGAAGAGGCCAAAATACACTAAACAAAAGATTGAATAATTAAATATGGGATCATGACATTAAAATTAGGCTCTAATGGCATTGTTGAGGGAATATGAAGGAACCTTCCTTCATATATTAATATTAATTAATTGATGTATTTTAAGCCACTAAAATTTAATTGTTGGCATAATAAAATAAATGAATGTTTCAAGACTTATAATTAATTATTATTAATGGTTATATATTTTTGAATTTAAATAGAAAGATGAAAAGACATGTAATTATTTATAATCTAATAATTATTTTTTATTTTAATATTTTGTAATGTAATTATTTTTTAATTTCAACTAATTTATTAGATAATATAGAATATTAGATGATGAGAAATAGTGATGCCACATCACCTCCTCAAGTCCCAACTTTATATATATATATATATATTTCTTACTCTCTGACGGTCGACTTCATTTTTATATTCACAAAATTTATAATATTTGCAGTGGAGAAAATGACCAAATAAAATAATTGGAGGTGAATTTAATTATATAAGTTTTTGCTTTTAATATAGAGGATAAAATTGTAAATACAAAACAAAAGGGGTTTTATAAGAGGAATAGAGGGGTGCCAGTAGCACCAGTCTGCAGATATACCAAGGCCGCCGCCCGCCGATGAGTTTGGAAAACTGGGCTTTAAGCCTGGTAAAATGCTCGTTAGCCCACTGGTTAAGGCGCTTTTTATTACAAATGAAAACATAATGTACTTACTCAATAAAACTTAAAATTCAGGGACCTGAATGATAAACTTCAAGATATTTTGAAAATAGGAACTTGTGATGCCGGGCGCCTGGTGCTGGGAGTCTTGGTACTGCAGTTTTGAATATTTTTCAAATTTTACAGCTTCAGGATTTTTCTTAGCCAGAAAGAGAAGTTGCTAATTATTTGAAAAATGAAATCACGTGGGACAGGCGGCAATAAACTCCACTAAAATGGACGGTGGGGATATAAAGTTGAAAGCAGAAACCGTGACGGTGACGGTTTGATTAATTATTAGCCTCTGGAAATGCAGACAGTTGGATCGATGAGAGAGATTCTCGGTTTCTCACGTTTTTTAGTTAAAAAAGTTAAAGAAAAGGCAGGTACAGATTCAATTTCAAGAAACTTTTTAGTGCGCGTCAGGATCCCACGTGGAATCGGATCCGATCATTTGGACCCACTGTCAGTATTTATCAATCAACAATCACTCACTCACACTCACTGATCATCAGAATTATGTAGTGAAACTGAAGCGCAAACACAAACACAAACACAAACACTAACAGCCAATACTGAGTTGAGTCGAGTTATGAAAACATTAACGAGTTTTGCTTCAAAGATAATCGTTGACAATCATAATAACAATAATAGAGACAGAGGCTTCTTGTCTTCTAAAGGGTTTCGTATTAATAATAAGCCCAAAAGTTTGTTTTTCCAATCCAAGAAACTTTTTAATGCTCGGTTCTTGCAATACAAGGCCGCGGCTTTGCAGCCCGTTTCTGCTCTCTCCTCCTCTGATGGCCAGGTGTGTGTTTGCTTTTCGTTTTTTGTTTTTTTCTCTTCATTCGTTTCTGGGTTTCTTGATATCTTTGTTCATTTGATTGCTTATGTTTATGGTGCTTTTAGAATATTTTTGTGTTTATTTTTTAGGATTCTGGCAGTGAAAGGTTTCTGTAATAGGGACCTTCTAATTTCTTAAGCAAATTGATGTGCTTATTTTTGCTTATTTTATCCATATGATCAAATGGGAAGGGGGAGAACAGAGGAAATTTGAAAGAAGTGATTGTTAGTAGTACAAAATGTTCTCTCTTATAATGTGAATTTTGAACTGATTTTGAATTGTATGTATCCCTGATGCAGGCAGGAGTGGAGACTGGGGCTCAAACTCTTGCAGCGTGTAAGCTTATCGTGATTGTTGGAGAGTTTGATTTATTTTTGGCAATAGTTAGACTGAATCTTATGATTCTGCTCTGCAGACGAATCAAAAACTGTGCATGTCAAATTCCAGTTACAGAAAGAGTGCTTGTTCGGCGAGCAATTTTTCTTAGTGGGGGATGATCCTATGCTTGGCTTATGGGATCCTACAAGTGCAATACCATTGGACTGGTCAGATGGGCATATTTGGACTGCTGAGATCGTAAGTAGGAATCGCCGGTGAAATGATATTCCTATCTATACACATATGGCTGATTATTTTTTCTTGACTGACAAATTTTGATTTTTTTTTTTAATTTTAGGATGTACCTGTGGGCAAAACAATCCAGTGCAAGTTTATACTGAAAGGGAAAACAGGCCAGATTGTATGGCAACCTGGCCCAGATAGGATTTTTCAAGCCTGGGAAACTAAGAATACTATCACAGTTTTCGAAGACTGGGAACATGCTGAAGAGCAGAAAATAATTGAGGAAGATCCAACAGTTACCTCAAAAATGTTAGTTGCAGAAAACTTTACTCAGCCAGAAGAGGCGCCAGTTTCAAATATAGACAATAACCCGGTTTCTGTTGATAGCGACGTGAATTCAGCAGAGGTACCAGAGAAGCCCATGTCTATTGTTGCGGAGAATATTGGTTGTCCTAGGAAGGATCCTATGTCCACTGCGATTAACCAGATGCTCGGTGAGAAGCAAATTAGTCAACCAGATGCGGAATCTGCGGATAACAAGAATAGCAAGATAGAACAAGAAATTCTCGGAAGCAGTGGCAGAGCTGCAGCGGATGACAAGAATACAAAGACCGAACAAGAAGTTCTCGGAAGCAGCATGATCAAGAATCTAACTGCAGAAAATATTGGTTATCCCAAGGAGGATACTGTACCGAATGCAAGTGACAAGATGCTTGGTGAAAAGCAATGTAGTCAACCAGAGCAGAAAGAAAATGTTCTCAAGAATGGTGGCGGTGCTGCAACAATCAACAATCTGACTGCTGACAACATTAGTTATCCTAAGGAGAAATCTTCGGCTAATAAGAATATGATGACTGAAGATGTTCTAGGAAATAATGGCAGAGCCACAGCGAACAAGAATCTGGCAAGCACAGATGTTGAGGGAAATCTGATCACTCCTGAAGGAGATGCAGTCTTAGTGCCTGGTTTGACTCCGTTACCAAAATCAGATGAAGGAAAATTTGAAGAAGAAGATCGGAAAAGTATTTCCGTTGATGCTTCAGTTGGAATTAATGAAGCTATGAACTACAACTCACCAGAGGTAACTGCTTGATGAATGTAATGGTCAGTTGTTTTCTTTATTTTTTAATCCCTTTGTTTCTCTTTGTTTCTTCTACTGCTTTTACCTGCCAAGCAATTTCGCTGATCCCCAGTTTCCTTGACCCATGTGTTTACCAATGTTAGTAGAATCCATGTGAGTTGTATCTTGAAATCAATGTTTGGTAAAAAGAATTTCTGAAGATAGTATGTACCAGCAGGGAAGCTCTTTTGTTTTGTCAATGTTAAGTGTTGCATCTGAATCAATCATTGTTACACAAAGGTGGCAGTGATATTGTTGTATTAAATTCCTCGGCAATTAAGTTTAACCATGTATTCAAATCACACAACAAAACTTTGAAGCCAGTTCTTCAAATGATGGGACTAGGTTTGCATTGTTGCAGATGAATAGTAGTACTGTGTTCAATCTAAAACTCAGTTCCCCTAGCTAGACCTATAAACTTCAAAGCTGCACTAACTTCAGTAATTTATTAAAAAACAACAGTATACTAAGCATTTCTGTTAAGTCCAAATTCATCTGGAAACATATTTCCATAGTAAATGGAACATGAAACAGAATTGACCTCAGTATTAACAGTCTGGTTTGTACTGCGATATATATAATGGTAAAATATGAGACCTTTGCTAGAAAGATATAGTTAATACCGTTTGTAGTTCTGCTGCAAAATCGGTATTGCTCCTGTTGCAAGTACTAATATTAACATCTATGCATTCTCCAATTTTTCCTTAATTAACTGAGGCTGATTATTGTCCAGTCAAATGAGAAGCAAGAACATTTGGGTGATCGACGTGAGGATGAAAAGGTTGAGATGTTCAATAATGCGGACCAACAGCTTGAAGATGAACTCATAGAAAAACCTCAGGTAGTGAGACAAGAAAAGCATCCTGATGCAAAGCCATTGGAAAGTAATGTCATAAAAAATGACATCAACTGGGGTCGCAGAACTCTACAGACACTACTTTCAAATCTAGGGTTGCTGTAAATTAAGCTTGACAGAGCTGGCATTGAAGTTTAGCCACCTGTGACTATGGTGCTTGAATTTGTAGTGCCTAGGCAAAGAGGAGAAGCCTAAAGCATTCATAGTGGCTGCTGCATGTACAGATATTCTTTTTCTTTTTGAGCCTCTCATTATTGTATGCTACTATGTTAAGTGTTGCCCAGGATTTTGTTCTTCTTTTGAATGTATATCAGGAGGTCATTTTCGTGTACTACTTAGAATTGATTACCTTTTGTGTCGCAAAACATATTAGTTAAATAGATTCTACGTGTTCCCTAAATGTCCTGAATGCAAAATGCAATCAAGTGCTAATCAAGCGGACTATGCTACTCATGCTATGGTTGGCAATGCCGTTACATGACATTATTGTTAAATTTTGCATTTAACTTTGAGCCAAATATTTTACATTCTGTAATATGGTTGAAGATCTGAATGGATAGAATTATGCCATGCCTACCAAATTAACTTTGATTCTTTATTACTCAAGTCCAGATTTGGAGTTCAGGGGCAAGCAAGATTCAGAGGCTGCATTTGAATGAACAATTATTTTTTTAATACCTAAGCACTTGGATAAGGGAAAATTTTGAAAATATATCAAAGCTATACACGTTCGCAAAGCTGTATGTAAGAAGTAAGTCATTAAATTTCACAATAATCAATTCAACATCTGGAAAATTTTTCTAATCCAAGTCAAAAGAGCTCACGGCATCTCATTACTCCCACTCCTTTTAAAATTGCTAATCATGGTCATCTTCATTTACCAACGCGTTGTTTTGATACCTTGGAACTGATGCTCGTTGGTATCCATTTGAAGCGTACGGCGTACGTCTAAGGTTGCTTAAAGTATCCACTCAAAATACAAGGCAAGACTTAGCACCCAATCAATAAGATTGCGTGTTCAAAAAAGCGAGTTCACTATTTCCAAAACTCCCACCCCACATAATCATAAATCATTGCAATTACCAAACAATCAGGATCCTGAGATTATAGAACATCCAGAGTACATCAGCACGAAGCACATCGCTTTCGATAGAGGGTTGGGAGAATACAACGTAGGTTTGCGACTCAATTAGTATCGATGATGCAAGAATTACATAGAATGACATTGACAACAATGAGCAACTCGTAGTTTAAGAGGAGACTTGAATGATTTATTCTTTGATTATATATCTATAGAGCAAAAGTTACACATTACAACATCTAAAGAGAGTTACAGCTAGATAAGCAGGAAAATGGGTGAACTGAAAAACAACAGCCCATCTTTCCGCAAAAGAAAACAAAACTGAAGAGGTTTATCACCTCCAAGATGAGCCAACTTCAGCTCTGCTTGGGGATGCAAGAATCTGCATGTACAAAAACTCAAAAGGCCAAATAGTGTTCTGAAAGACCAAGTTTATCTAGGTCTGCGGTGGTTCGTCTTTCAACCTTTTGCTCGGAATAAGTTTTGATAATCTGGAAAAAAGAAATTTCTAATATAAGAAACCAAGAGTACTAATCACCAGGCTATAAATTTAAAATGTAGAAAAGCTGTACAAAGCATCAGGGAACACAGATGACCATGCTCAACAAAATTTGAAAAATGGACCCAAAAGAAATCTGAATAAAAGCAGAAAACTAGTGAACCGACTAGTGAATCCCCTCTACCTTTGGCACCATTCGACTTCTCTCCTACTACTTCACTGCTCTTATTTAGTAAGATCGCTAGATTCTACATCAACAGAAATGTGGTACATAAACAGGAAAAATTGAAGAAGCAACAAAGAAAAAGCACCAAGTTTCACATGACTTGCACATGAAAAGAAACTCCCTTAACCAACCTCCACTCTTAATCATCTCAAAGCCGGGAAAGAAAAAAATAAGCGAGAGAGAATTTCATGCACCATTTTGATAAAGCTGAATTACAAAAGGTGAATTGAGAATTCAGTCATATTCAACAGGAGGTGAAGAAGGCAACCAGTAGCTAAACAGTCCAAGTACTAACCCCAAAAGAACTAATTGAGATGAGTCTGTCCTCCACTCCTATCTTCCCTACCTTTGGACAATAACAATGCACGTTATTACTCTGCCAATAAAATAAAAGATGAACTCTGAACGATTTTGTCTTATCTTACTTGGGGACATTGGGACGCTTTTGCACTTGCTGATTCCCCAAACTGGCAGAGGTACTCCCAGCTTCAACTTCAGAAGCCTACACAAATCAATGTATCAGCAATCACAACAAATTAAATCAGTCCTGTAGAAATTTATTGAGTTGACAAAAACAACATAAAAGTGCAACAAAGTCTATTCCAATGAAAAAATAGCATCACACACGTTACAAAACTTTTGCAGCATAAGCAAAGGATACATTTTGAAAATAAACTAAAACTTATTTACAGAGGCAAAGCTGCAGTAATTTGGTATTCAGAAAGAAGAGGTTACTGCATATGAATTGTTCATCCTCTCATAAAAGAGAAAAAACAGCTGAATTGAGTACATGGGAGTACTTGGATAACGGGTAGAAACTAGGACTGACCACCAAGCCCTTACCTCCTAAAACAGAAAAACTGGAGCCTGGTTAAGGCAGCAGTAGCAGACATGAAGCCAGCTTACTCTTCAGTGTTCTAGCTCTCAAATCTTGGTGCAATGCAAAAATCCAAAATAAAGGAGTGGTTTCCCTCCAGATAACACTACCCCTCATCTGGAATTTTCTTGCCCACATACCCTTTATCCAAGCATCACCTATTTTTTTGAACAAAGGAATCAATTCAACTATTGAAAGCATCATCAGAAATCCCCACCTCAGGAGTGCTTTCCTTGCGTAACCCGTCTTCTCTCAGCCCTTCATTTGATTCTGAAATGATGGTGTCCCACAGAAATCCGTTTTCATTTTCAAGAGAAAGCTTGTCGAAATCTCTGTCCATTGCTCCAGAACGGGGTGTGATATATGCTACATACTTTTCTGAAATTCCATGCACAACGGAAACTATTCAGCATATTTGTGCCATATATGATCACAACTTGAAACCAAAATGAACTACAAGAAGAGCTTTTGAGGCGAGAAAAAAAAAAGATACAAAGGTGAATAAAATATTCATATGCGTACAGTTGATTGCACGAACTTAGTCAATGAACATTAAACATTATGCATAAAAAACCCCGAAGACTAGTATATATTCCCAGGCACAATAACATTGATTTCCTAGCAAATCATTCACCTCGATAATTTATATCATGATCTAGACTATAAAGACGTCTAGCTTCAAAGTTCATTAGCCTTACCTGCCAAGTAATGAAGGGCATTCTCAGCAGCTTGTTGTTGAGCATCCTTCCTTGTCTTACCCATTCCAACGCCTATCTTTTCACCAGTAAACAAAACCTGAATAAAATGAGCTTCCAAGTCAAGAGAAAAAGAATCAAAGATAGTTTCTTGGGCTTTCACAACTCATTAAAATCTTAGTCTACTCAAGCTTTTTCTTTCCCTGAGTTACTATCAAAGATGGAAAGACAGTGAACAAAAAGAGGGAAAATTTGGCATAAAGAACCATAGTTTGTTTCTGGACCCCTTAAACGTGAAATTACCCAAGACCTAAAATTGCAAAACAATATATCCTCCAAGTATCAAAAGAAAAACAGCCTTCCAACCTCAAGCAAATTAAATAATAAGAATAGTCCATATCAACGAGATTAGCTACAATCTAACAACAAGAGACATATTAAATAAAATTCACTTGACAATATCCATTTCCTTCAGAAAGATCAAACATAATACAATATTCCTTAAATTAATCAAATAGTTGATTCTTGAATCATTCTATAAGAACTTCACAGAAAGAAACCTATCTAGGATAACAGAAAATGACAATGCTATAAACGATCAAAAACAAATGTAAAACTGACCGACAATAGAAAAAAGACAATTTTTTGACTAACCTCAACAGAAAATTGTAAATCCTTACTCGTGCTTACAACAGACCTGAACTCGACCTGCACCATGGGGCGCTATGTGATAAGCACCAAAGAATGCAGTAAGAAAACAAATCTTCAGGAAAAACCAATGTGTACCTTGGAGCTGCACCTCTTTCCAATTTCCTGTAGCACACCAATAGATAGATAGGATGGTAGCAAGTTCGTCTTTCCACCTTCAGTCTGGACTTCTCTGCTATTTGATGACACATGATTCTGGGATTCCCCAATCTCTGCAAGAAAGTTCAATCAACCCTCCATTGATTATCTATGATTCCATAATTCCATCACAAATAAGAAGACTGTCATCACACTATAGTTACTTCAATAATACATTAATGTCGCTAATAACTCCTTAGTTGAGTTGGTTGGAACCTCCTCCCCTTATCCATAAGGTGGAGGATTTGAGTCTCCTTCTAGATTGTGGGAGTAAAATTCAAAAAAACAAAATGATACACTTATGTCAGATAGGTTATATGGTTTGTGGTTTGGCTACCAGACCTCGCAATTAAAGAAAACATTAAACTAATGCATCATTAGCTATTCTTCACTGATTCTTCGCGCTGAGCATGAGCTACATTGCTGTTCCTAGCAACTGCATAATGAAAGCGAAAATCTAATGACAGATCGTTTTGTTCACCAGCAATGTTCATACAGCAATTTCAGAATTATGTGAAGGGATGTGTTTTAAGATAGATGTGCACAAATTTAATTACTTCACATACCTGGAGGCTGACTTGCTGGTGGAAGATTCTGTTTATGCAAATCATGTGCCATAATTGCCTAAAAATAAGAAAAAATTAAACCAAGTAATCTATTTACTCCTGGTATAAATATAAAGGAAATACAAAACAAACCTCTTCGCCCTTCGCTTGGGAGGCATGTGAGGGTAAACCAGTGGCAATGGAAACAGGGCGATTATTTGGAAGCACTCGGTTAACTTCTTCTTCAACTATCCAGCCTCCCTGCCCATGTAATTTAGGTAGAGGGGGTTGAGCTGAGTTTTGATTCCTTAAATCAAAACCATGCTTCATAGAGCTGTTGTCTCGCCTAATGGGAGCTCCAAGCAAACCAGGTTCTATAACATAGAACAAAAGAGAAGGAAATTATGAGAACAAGAATTCAGGTATATCTTACCGTAAATCATAACATCAAAACAAACATTCTGAGTTATTAAAAAAAAAAGGAAGGGGGGAAAAAAAGAAGAAACCATACTCTGAGAAGGCACAACTGTTGCTGGGACAGTGGCATTTGAAGCAACAGCAACAGGAAGCAGAGATGTTTCAGATTTCAAATCAGAGCTATTTTTCATAGAAGGCAAACCTGAGTCCACAACATATTTCTCATCCTGAAATGAAATTTTTTAGGTATAAAGAAAATTCATCAAATTTCCATTCAACTGCACACAAGGAAACATTAAGAATTAAAAAGAACACATACTAGAATTAAATGATGCCAGTTCACCATTCAATTATTGTTGATGAAACAGTTCTATTAATAAAAACTTTATTTTCACCATTCAATTATTGTTGAAGAAACAATTCTAATAATAAAGACTCTATCCAAACGAACGAAGAACTATATATGAACTATTTCTCACCATAAAACTACTTTAAACTTACAGATTGGTTCAGTCTCCTTTCCACTTCAAGTCCGTTCATTCCTTCACTCATTGGAGCATTAGTGCTGCCATTTGGTGCAAAATTGGCATCCTGTAATCCAGCAACAACTACATAAGCACATGACAACAATATGGATTTTCACTCAACAAATTAAAAGATTACATATTTTCACTTCAAATACCTCCGACATCAAGTAATTGCTCACATCAGGAGCAGCAGGTAAATTTACCGCCTCATCTTCATAAAAGACTTCAGATATACTACGCAATAAATTCTCATCAAACTCCCTGGTACAATTATGGCATAAGAAATCAAATTTATATCCAAATGTTATAACTCCATTGTCATGTATGAGACATTGACTACGTAAAATAAATGGATCTTACTTGAAAAAACAACCTCTGACATTGCATGCAACATTTCTTGCCACGCAGAGGACTGGAACTGCATTCGCTGTCTGATAACCACCAGAAGAGAAAAAGCAAAGATCATAATGAAAATTCACTCATATAGTTTGTTTAATTATTATCACATTTCACCAATAAAACATGCAGAAATGTTACTTATGAAATTAAAGGACAAGGAATCACACATAATGCATAAGCTTGTGAAGACAAAGTCTGTACCTCTGCTTGAGGGGCATAATATGGAGTGAAAGCTGGAACTACATGAACTCTAGGCTGGTCCTTATCTTCCCAAACCTTACAACGGTCATCAATAACCATTGCCATCTTTGGATGGCACAAACCACGTTGAAAGACATTTAGCAAAGATTTCCTGGAACCTGCTAAGTTGAAAATAATAGAAGGGTTTAACAGTTGACATTAAGTACAATGTAACAGAAGCACAAACAAAGTAACATATCTTCAAACTCTATGTTGATTAATAACTATTAAATGGAACTCCAATTTCAATCACCAGCAGTGACTTCAATTTAATAGAACTATTGGTCATGAGTATGCTAATAGTAAACTAAAAAAATCTGCAACTTAGCTCCAAGAAAGCACCTAGAATAACAGGGAATGATAGAATAACTTCCAAAAATAGCATGTTCCAAAGAGATAATGCATCAATATCCAACCAAGGAATTAAAGCCAAAATGTGCCGGGAATGCTTGCCTGATTTAACACAAACAACTCGGTCCAAGAGTTGTTTTGAACCTATCAGATGTCCCTCTGGGTCAAGAAGCCTCCACATTTCTAAGGCATAATCTCTTTCAGCCATAGTACAAACATAAACTTCAAATCGTTTGCGTCCTTTTGCAATTAAATAACTTCTTAAATCCTCCCATGCAGGTCGTAACCTCACAAGCACACTGGTATCACGATTCTACATAAAAAACAGCCACAACAATCAGATAATGCAAACAATGTTAAATTTCACAGAACTCAAATTTTTTTAAGGATGAACTTCACTTCCACATTTTCTAAACAGTTCCCCAAAATCATTGAAAAGCAAAAGCTACTCCAGATTACTGAACGTTGTGCTTAAAAACAGGAAATTAGAACAGCAACTGTGGTTAGAGCAACCTTTCTCACACCTATATCTGCCCACAAGAACTCTTTCATACACATGCACGTCCCTAACTGATCACAGTACTTCCAAGATCTTTTTAATTCAAGCATGGCAAAATATATCCTTGAATCATAAGACATATGAGAGATGTGTTTAAGCAAGCATGCAGTGAGCAACATCCATCATTGCACAACTTAAGGATATCCAATTTCTATCCTCTTATTATACAAACATATAATTGGTAAACAAATCACTAGTCAACGAACTTATGTTTCATTAATCCACACAATCCAAATAAATCATAGAAACTGCACAGAATAAACAATAAAACAAATAAATAGCCATGACCCAAAAAAAAAAAGAGCAACCTCAGGGTTAATCCGAGTAAGAACAAGATTCCTTTCTGGAATTCTAATCACAGGCCGAACAATTCTCTCATGATTCTCTGATGGAGGAGGAACCTCCTCTTGTTGAACCTTAAACACCTTCCCGTTATCCATAACACAATCATTCTCAGTGTACTGCTTCAATAATGTTCGATCATCCATGTACCGCTTCAACTCAGCAGACATTCCTGAAGCCCGTATTTGATCCGGCTCACGTGCAATCCAACTTCTTAAAGCCTCAATTCTGTCCTCAAACGATCTCATCGTGTTGGCAACAATAAGTGTTTCGTCAAGATCGAATACAATTGCTAAACACCGTAAATTCAGCATCCCTAAACAAGAATTGTATAGACCTGACGAAACTGAATAACACCAAAAACAAGGAAACTTCTTCTGCTTACTTGGCATTGCCACTAAATGAATCTCCTCGTCTCCAATCACAACAACTGCTGTCTGCACAATCATTTATAACCAAAATTACAAAACTATCTAAGCCAATTAAGTGACTGTAATGGAAATACATTAACAATTTTTTCATTTACTGCTTTGAATTTTTCTTTGAATCATATCATGTCACGTCACGTCAGTTTAAGTTAAAAGAGTACTCTATTGCCAGTAAAAATTACAAATCATTCACATTTCCTACAAATACAACTAGCTATCATTTCACATTCTATAAAATTGGGAACGAGGTGAATTGACCTTGAATTCGTAGAAGCAAGAGGCGTGAAGATTAATCAAATGAGGTTGCTCGACTGGAGCCGATGATTCGAGCTTGCAACGAAGCGAAAATGAAGAAATCGTGTGGAGAATTGAGAGAGGAATGCATCGCTCGCTACTAGGCGATATGTGACGAATTCGAATCTCGTTGTTCGGGAACTGGAAATTCTCGTCCGAGACGAGAATAGTATCTAGCTCTCCCAAACAAACGTCGCCGTGATAGACGATATTCTTATACCCTAAACGACTCATTGAAAAGCTCTGTTTCGAAAACTAAGTGTTTCAGAGGTAAAATCGTAAATGTGCGGAAATTTTTGGTTGATTTCAAAATCCCGGAGAATGACTTCTCGGATTCCAGTTTCTCGTGCCTCACACTCAGTGCTCTCTCTCCTCTCTCCCTCTATTTCATTCTCACTCTCTCCCTCCCTCTGTGTCGACGGTTTCAAACGAGAGGGTAGTTTGTTGTATTTATAGGGGCGAGCGGGTGGGGTTTTTATTTTATAGGCGTTGTTGTTGGCTGAATTTACGAAAATGCCTTGTACGGACGCAATCAAAAGAAGGAAGATGCCACACTCATTGTGGAGGACATGGGACCACGTCGGTACACGTGGCACCTCGATCAAGAAAAGCCATTATGATGGACAAAGATTTAAACCGTTGATCGCATGCCCATAACGTTTTCTTCGGCGGTTTTTTTCTGGCGTCTTTTTTATTTGTACTTTTTAAAGTCCTCCAAAATCCAAATTAAATATATAATCATATATGTTACATGATTATATAGTAATCGTTGAATAAAAATTTAATAATTATAAAAATATAAAATAATAAAATTATGTTTTACACAAGCGTTGAATTTTTATTCTAAATATAAATACATATTTTAATTAAAATAAGCATGATATCAAAATTTCAAATACTTTCCATATCCTTTTCAAATACAAAACAATAGAGAAAGATTTAACGATGCAATATAATATATTTAAAAAAGAAAAGAAAAGAATATTCACACTACAAGGTTCGGAGAAATGATCATCAACATTCTCCAAATTTTTAAAAAAAGAACACCAAAGTTTCCTTTGGACCATTATATTTTTTACCTCTATTATTCCAAAAATTTTGACTTTAAAATTATTAATAAATACAAATATTATATAAATAATGTAATATATGCAGTAGACTAACAATATTAAAATATTTTAATATTAATATTTTAATAAATTTAAATATGTAAATTATTATATTTATTTTAATAATATATTTTTATTTATTGTAGGTATTTTAAATAAATATTTGCATTAAATACATTCTGCTATTAAAAAAATCTCACATACTAATAATGCTAAAATTATTATTTTACATAATATTCAAAATCATTTAAATTTTAATACATTTTATTTTAATATTGTGATTCTATTTATAATAAAAATTACTTTAATATAATAAAATATATCTAATAAATTGTAAAATATTAAAATATTTTTTAAATATTGAAATTATTTTGAAATGTATACATTATTACAGTTATTTTAATATTATATTTTTATTTATTATAAAATATTAGATTGAATTTTCTCTAAAATAATAGAGGTAAATGATATAATGGTTAAAAGAGAGTTTTAGTATCCTTTTTTTAAAACTTAGGAGTGTTGGTGACTATTTTCCTAAATTTTGAGAGTGTAGATATTCTTTTTCTTAAAGAAAACTGTGTCGGTGGCTCTGAGGGTTGGGATAGGTGATTATAAGACAAATTAAAAAATCATTTGACTTTAAATTTTAAGAAAAATAAGGTTAAAAAAAATACTTAAATCTCCTAACATTAAAAAGAATATATATATATATATATAGACACACACACATACATACATATATATTGTGTGTGATAATTAAAGATGGGGACATTTTCCCCCGCTATTTAAACAATTTCACCCCAATTATTAAAACTTTCATATATTGTACTTCACATTATCAATCTCGTTCTAATTAGTTGATTGAGACCTTTCCGTAGCCTTACCAAACTAAAATTTTTATTGTTGATTTTAATACGGGGTGCCATAATTGACCTACTCCAACAGAATCATGCATGCCTTTTTATTTTTAATTTAAGGGTGGGGCTATTTGAACCCACCAATTTACTCAATAAACCTATTTACTAAATAAACCCATCTTTAAATTTTAAAATTTTAAATTTTACTTAGTAAACCCACTAAAATACCTAATATGCCCTTTCTAAACCCAGTTTTTATAATAATAGTGATTTTACTCATTAAACCCATAATATTCATTTATAAACCCATTAAATTAAAAATTGATTATTAATTAGAAATTTAATAATTAATTTTGAGTGAATGACCCTCGTTTAAGGACAAATGAATCAAAACATTTTAAATGGAGAAAATAGTTGTCATCATAAAATTATTTTTTTGAGTTATATTATATTGGTGAGAAAAATCTTGTATGATGGTATGAAAATCTAATATGAGGAATTTGAGAAAAAAATATTTTTTTTAGAATTTGGGAAAAAACAATAATTGATTATTAATTGAAAATTTAATCATCAATATTAATTAAACAATTTTGAGTGAGGGGTCATTCCCAAACGAATCATAACAATTAAACAATTAATCCTCCATAAAATCAATATCCATCAAATCACTAACAATTAATTTTGTTACTCTGAATCAACTCACATGTGCCTATTTAACAATATATATGGCTTGAGAGAAGAATCTCACCTCTTGATTGATTAGGGTTTAATGAAAATTTGATTAGGGTTCTATAAAATAATGTTGAATATAAAGATGGGTTTAAAGAGTAAAAATTCTATTTTTTTTTAATTATATTCTAGTGTCCATAACTGTAATTTAATTTAGGGGTATTTTAATGATAAAAAATTATTTTTAAAGTAGGTTTATTGAGTAAATTAGTGGGTTCAAATAGCCCCACCCTTAATTTAAACCATTCGTTTTTCTGAACTACAACAGAATGATCAGAAGCATTAGCAATCTAGCCCATGTTGTTATAGTTGATGAATAAAACATAAAATGGCTTGATGAGCGTATAAAAATTATGTCACCTGATGAAAAATTAGTTACAAAGTTTGACCAAAATAATCACCTCCAAGTTCAACTAGTTTGCCAATACTCATTAATAAAATATATTATAGCAAAATTATGAAGAACAGTGCAAGAGTTCAACAGTCATATCTATTTGTGCCAAAACTCAAATGATAGTTGCAAAATTCTTCACGATGATGGCGGCCAGTTGCTTCCATTTGTAGTTTCGTGTGCTTGGCTTTCTTTTAAAGCTTGGATGCACGGGTCATCGGAGAGGAAGAAGAGAGTAAAAAATGTTGATGTAAGGGTAGTTTGGTAATAAGTAGGGTTTATTTATAAATAAATTGATTTGCAATGTTTTTGTGGGGTGTATTTATAATTGGACTGGTATTATAAAATAAATGGAGCGGAGACATCGTCACCTCCGATAATTACGTTAAATGAATGAATATAGTTTTGTTTTGACCGCACGCCAAATTCTCTTCTAATGAGATAATCTTATTTAGTTTATGTTATTAGTCAAATTTTATTCTTTTAAAAATTTATTTGTTTTTCTTTCTCTGGAATCAAATGATCATTCAATTTCTAAAACCATATAATGTAATAATGTGTCAAATTCATTTATTCCTCTTACATATTATCGATTAAAGGGATACCATCATTTTACCACCTAATATTTTTTAACATATAACTTTATCACTAAAGTTCACAATTTCTTTTCGCACTTATGGTTTAAATTCTTTTATTTTGTTAATAAATTATTAATTTCGCATTGGTATTTTAAGAATTTCAGTATATTCAGTGTTGTAGGAATTTCACAAGATATAATATTCACAATTTTATTAATTAATTATTTTAGATATATATAATAAGCAATCGAAAAAAAAATTATTACTTCTTTGTATATTATTAATTTTATATTTTTTAAATATGGATGGTTAAATTACAGTTATACAATTTGGTGGTAAAAGATTTTTACTAAAAATTTTGTTAAAATGAAATGAAAAAACTGATATTAATTGAGAAAAATAATAATCATAAAAATTTGGTGATAAAATAATAGTCCAAAAACATCAGACGGTTAAATAATCCAAGACAATTTTTTATGTGTGTTAGAAGAAAAAAAAAATTAATTTGATGTTGGTGAGAGGATCCATTCCTCCTGAACTCTAAGCCGGAAAGACAAAGTAACTAATTGGGCTTAAGGCCGAAAACCAGCCAACCCAAACCCAAAATACAATTGTAGGTGGGCCTAAAACTTATGCCCCCATCGAGCATACGAAGCTGGAAGGAACAAAACAGGATTATTAATTAATTTTATAAATGAAATTTAAAGCGTTAAATTTGAAATTTTAATTCTTCTTAAAAAAAATTGAAATTTTAATTCAGATGTAAGGTCAAATATGCTAGATATTCATATAGCTCAAACTCTCGCCTACAATTAGGGATAGCAACTGGATCGCTCCATAATAGATATCCACAATATCCATCCAATTGGATAGGATAATATCCATGTAAAAATTTTTGAATTTTGAAATGGATATTTTAAAATTATATCCAGATGGATATGGATGGATATGGATAATTATTTTTACCCAATGGATATCCGTTTAACCCAACACAAGTTTAAAAAATTTTAATTTTATAAAATTAAAAATTAAAAATATAATAAATAAATAATTGTAAAAATATTATATTAACTAGTGAAAATTTTAAATTTCTCTTATATTAAAAACTAAAGTTTTTAAAATTATCCTTTAATTTTTTAACTTATTTAATACTATTAATAATTATTATTTTATTTTATTAATTTAATATTATAAATGGACATCCACCGGAATGTCACCGGACCACCGCCAGACATCGCCGGAATGTCGTCGGACCACCGTCGGCTTCGTCGGAAGGTCGATGGACCTCCGCCGAAATTCGCTAGAAGGTTGTCGGACCGCCGCCACCGACCACCGGACCGCCATTTTATTTTATATATATATATAGTAATAATATATATATATTATTACTATTTAGTATTTACTAATATAAATAATTTAATAACCAAAATTAATATTAGAATTTTAATTATTTTATATTATTATTTTTATATAATAAAAATAAAATATCCATGGATATCCATGGATCTCTATAATTATATGGATAAAATCCATATCCATGTCCAATATTAAATACTGGATATGGATATGGATATATCCATTGTGGATAATTATGGATTTGTGTTTGGATGGATATTATACATCCATAATTGGATATTTGCCATCCCTACCTGCAATTGTTAAAGAAGGGTTAACCAAATCAATAGGGCGTGTTTGGCAGTGGGCACTAAGGTTGCATTTATTTTTTTGTCTAAAATCTGAATAAGTCTGAATTAGTCTAAAATTTGAATAGATCTGAATTTCTGAATCTGAATAATATATTTTTATTTGTTTTGTCTGAATCTCAAAAAATAAGTATTAAGTTATTTTTTTTCAACTTAAAAAATTGAAAATATGTACTTTTACATTTGTATCATTATTAAATTTGAATGTCGAATATATAATATATTAAATACCATAATATTTTAACATTTATAAGTAAAACTATATTCAAATGAATACATAATGATTTTAGAATTTTAATATATAAAATACCATAAATTTCAAATTTTATCATATATAATATTAGAAAGAAAAAACTAATAAGATGCTTGAAATAGTTGATTTGTCATTTTATCTCGAAGTTGTCGCATGTGATTTTGATCTTCAATACTTGAGGAGTTGATAGCATTAGCTATGTGGTTTTGATTGCCATGACCGCTTCCTAGCTCAACTTCATCATTTTCATATTGAGCAAAATAATCACCCTCATATTAACAAAATATTTTAATAAAAATAAGTTTTGAATGGTCATATGAATAAAACAATACCCAAAACGCATAACAAAGTGTGTTAGATCAAAAAAGAGTAGCAAAGCTATTGATTACTATAATGGTGCGTTTACTTCATGAAATGAGAATGGGGTGGAATAGGAATGAGCTAGGAATGAAAATAAGCTGGAATGATAATAAGATTTCAATGTTTACTTGACAAAAATAAATGAGAATGAGAATGTGATGGAATGTCATTGATGTGTTTACTTAACAAAATAAATGGAAATAGGGAATGAGAAAGAGAATCAATTTATCAAAATACCCATAGTATTAATAATTAATAAAAATAATTAATTTATCATTATTAACAATATTATCATTATTGTTGTTATTACTACTACTATTATTATTAAAAATAATATATTATTAATATTTAATTTTATTAACTTTATTATTTTAGTTATTATTAATTATTGTTATTATTATTAATATTATCATTATTCATATTTATTATAAAATATTAATATTAATATTTTATTTTATTAATTTTATTATTTTAGTTATTATTAATTACTGTTAATATTATTTTTATTAATATTATCATTATTAACATTTATTATTATTAATTAATTAATTAATATCATTTTTATAATAATATTTATACTTGTATCTAGATAATGAAAATTACATTATTATTATTATGACTATTATTATTATTAATAAAAATAATAATAACAATATTAATAATAACTAAAATAATAAAGTTAACAAAATTTAATAACAACAACAACAACAACAACAACAACAACAATAATGATAACATTGTTAATAATGATAAATTAATTATTTTTATTAATTATTATTTTTATTGTTAATAATGATAATATTAATAATATTAATAATAATAATTAATAATAATTAATAATAACTAAAATAATAAAGTTAATAAAATTTAATAATAATAATTATTATTAATGACATTTAAAATAATAAAATTAATTGTGATTTGAATTAGGATAATTTGGAAAATATGAAAAAAGTAGAGGGATACAAAAGTAAATATATATTACATTCTCATTTCCTTATTTTCATTCCCAACCCCCCCATGAGAATGAGATTCCCATTTCTTATTCCCAAATTATGTGAGACCCACACATTTTATTCTCATTCTCAAATTATATTTTTCCAAGTAAACATATGTTTCATTCTCATTTCTCATCCCATAAAGTAAACACACCATAAAAATAAACACTAGAAAACGTAATTGAAAAGTAAAAAAAAAAAAAAAAAAAGGCCCAAGTCAAGTGCTTGCCTGGTGAGAAATTAATAGGAGATTCAAGAACTAGATGAGAGAACTAAAGTGAGGAGGGATTTTATGACGGTTAAAAAAATAATGATGAGATTATTATGTGGGGTAAATGTCTATAGGTGAGTTTTGGGATAAATATGAAAAATAAATTATAAATGAATGATATTTTTTACATTAGAAAGTAATTGACTTAATTTAGATTTCTCCATTAAATAAAAAGCCAAAAAAATGACTTATTTTATTAAGTCAAAATTATTTAAAAAGTCTCATTAAGTTATAAAAATAAATACTTTTAATTAATTTAATTAATTAAGTTAAATTATTTTAAGTCATTAAGATAAAAAAACAAACGCCATCTAAGTTTGGCACACGCCGCAAAACATGGTTAGTACAGAGCTGGTTAATTCGCCAGCCTTAGGCCAAATGAGGCCGGCCCTCATCATGGGTTTTAGCGGGTCTGGTTAATATTATATTTTTTAGTTCAGTCTTTAATATTATTTAATTTAATTTAATTAATTAACTACTAATGACTACTAACCATAGTGAGTTGTCTCTGACTACTCTTAGCCATTGTAACTTGTCACTGTTCACCATCGTCAAGCACCAAGTATCTGTTTATATTAAATATTACATCATTTGAATCTTCATATCGTCAGAAAATAGACATTTGTTTGTAGTGATTTTATGCCAAATTTTAAATTGACCTTTAACTATCAGTCTATGATGAACGAAAGTTCTATTATAGGAAATGTTGCTACTGGCGCAGACAAAAATTCTAAATTAAAATAAAAAAATAGCAACAGCAAAGTGTACCAACAAAAATGAGTGTGATTTTAACTTTAATTAAACGAATAACAAAAGAAAAGATAGAGCTAAAACAACATGAGTGAGATTTTACACTTCAATTAATAAAAAATAAACAGAGAGAAAGGATATTTAATTAATCAAGTGAAAATCTTCTCTTACGTAAAAACAACATGATTGAGATTTTAACTTTAATTTAAAAAAAATGAAAGAGAAAGAAACCATTTTTAATTAATCAAATTAGTCTAAAAATAGATGATTAACATATACCAATCGCCAAACACTCTTTAGTACACCGAAAATCTCTTTTATTTTATTTTTAAAGTCAATGGTTCAAAATGTCTCGCGCCGTTATAAAATTAGAACATTTATAATTTAAGTCTATTCAATCTTGAACTAAGTTGCCTTTTAATTATAATATCTCTTTATAATATTAAAAGAAAATAACAACGACAATGTTCACCACCTAAAAAATAAAAATAAACACGTTAAATAGGAAAAAAAGTTAAAATCAATTTGAGTCCAATAACTTGGACTCTCGGAATATATTCTCAAGACCACGAGCAAAGCATCTCTTACGACGCATTGTTTATTCCACGTAACGGAAACCACTCATCACGCAGTAGATGATGAATATTCGATGTGGTGGGGACATTCTAGCAAAAAGGTGGCACTGACAGCAACGACTGGACTTCAACGACAGTCAATTTCCACACTACCTCAATACTTGTCAACACAGCACTAACTCAAACACTTGACAAACCCATCATCAGCTGACACGTAATTAGTAGCACCAAACTTGCATGCACCTAAAAGAATAACCGTTTCTGTTGTATTTAAAAGAACACTCGGGATGCATTAGATTCGTTTTTCTCACCGAAACATTTGGCAGAGAAAGCGTCTGCGGTCACGACCACAACCATGTCATCATCGTTCACCGGCTCATTCGGTGACGATGACTTCATGGCCTACGATCCTCGTCTTCCTTCGAAGGGATTCAACTCATCGTTCTCGCAATTCGAGGGGGACTCTGTAAAGGACTCAGCCGGTGACTCGTCTCCGATCTTCAGTAGCCAGTCCTACGAAGCTGGCGACGAAGTGTTCTCGTCCAATCCGCTGCCGGATACTCCATCGCCGCCGTCGATCTACGCCGCCGGTGGTGGATTCTCAAGTTTGTCGCCGGAGCGGAACGGTAAGAGTTTTGGTGGAGGTTTTGGTGCCGAGGATGATTCGATCTTGCCGCCGCCAACGGAGATGCCGGCTGAGGAAGGCTTTGCTCTCAGAGAGTGGCGTAGGTGAGCTCGCTATTTCGTTTCCTTATATAATTGTTTTATATGCCTATTTCCTATTGATTGAGTGCTGTGTGGATCAGTCTTGTAGCTAGTTCCGCTGAGCTTCTTTGTATAGATATTTTTAAAAAATATTAATTTAGGTTGACTTACATTCAATTTCTTATTTTTATTATTTTTACAATTTGCACTAGACGTTCATCTAAAGTAGACTAAGGAATCGAATCGGCAAATAATCAAGGCAAATCTTTATCAATTAATTGACTTGTCGGTTATATTCAGCGGTTAGTGATTTCGTTATACGGATTAAAAGCCACTACATCTCAATACCAAGCTGGTACAGTCTCACCAGTACTTTTCTTAGGACCTATAGCTGGAATGATTAATCAACAAATAAGAGTAGATTTAATTAAAAGATAGAGTTGGTTGCTTCGAGGGAACCAAGACCTTCCAAGAATTGCTACTTGACTCAACCTTTTGCATAACGCAAACATAACATGGAGTTTGAGCTTTGCATTAACGGAAACGAAATTACCTCTTCATGACCTCTTGTACTGCATTTATAGTGGTTGGATTTTATTTAGATTTTTTTTAAATAGTAATTTTGGTGATTGTGTATGAAGATCTTGGCTGATTTGAAGTGTGATTGTGGGTGGGAGATGTGCAGACAAAATGCGATGAGGCTTGAACAAAAGGAGAAGAAGGAGAAAGAGATGTTAAGGGAGATAATTGAGGAAGCAGAGCAGTACAAAATTGAGTTCTATAGGAAGCGAGCACTTGCTGTTGAGAATAACAAAGCTTCTAATAGGGAAAAGGAAAAGGTAAGATCCACCTGCACCTGATACTCTGTTGTTCTCTTTTAGCTTCTTATATATTATTTGTGAATTTGCATCCTTATTTGCCTGTAGAAACATAGGATTAAGATTGGAAGTGGGATCGGTATAGTAACAACAACTAATAATCAGTTAATTGTGGATGGATATTCATTAATTAGTGTCGTTATACACTTATACTTGGCTTATTGCAGATTGTTCAGTACTAAACTGCATGTGTAGAGTATTGTACATTGATTAAATGTGTGCTGTGTTAAATACATTTTGCAAATGTTAGATGTACTTAGAACTGACACTGAATATGATGTCTCAGCTGTTTCTGGCAAGTTGGGAGATGTTTCATGGTGAAGCCGAGAAGAATTACTGGAAGGCAATTGCAGAACTCATTCCTTACGAGGTGCCAGCTATAGAGAAAAGGGGGAAGAAAAAAGATCAAGAGAAGAAGAAGCCTTCCATCATTGTGATCCAGGGGCCTAAGCCCGGGAAACCAACTGACCTTTCAAGGATGCGCCAAATACTTGTGAAACTCAAGCACAATCCTCCTCCTCATATGAACCCAAAACCACCACCACCACCACAAACAGAACCTACCAAAGATGCAAAAACCAGCCCTGCTGTTGGTTCTGGCACTGCTACCTCAAAGCCTGCAGCCCCTGCAACTCCTAAGGGTGTGGCTGCAGCTTGAGAGACATTCTACCTCCCTGCTGAATCTGCTTATGTGAAGAGTAACTAGCTATGTTTCAGAAATGTTTATTTGGTATGATCTTGAACACTATGATGTCTGAAAGTTTGTTATTGTGATCATGCTAATCTAAGCATGTGGCAGTAATCTTGTAGAAAGGTTTTTTCTTTTTGTTTCTGTATCTATTTTGTTGATTGATCATTTTGGTGCGGTTTGTCTTGTGAACTTTTCCTTCATCGTCTTCCTTAAAACCTTCAACCGTTTAGTTTGTTTCCCCAGAGTATTTCAGTATCAAGACTCCATTAAAGTAGTGGAACAGTGCAGTCACCATCAGAAGGTGCTGGGATGAGCTTTGTTTTGCCTCAGGTCATGAGCAGGATGAGTATGGCACTGTCAGTAAGCAGGGAAAACTACTTAGCTGTTCTGTGATTGATAATGGATGCGACAAATTAATAGTTATTATTGAACTCAAGACCAATTAACAGTTCATTTTGCAGTTACTCATGGATGTTCATTTGGTTAGTCCCAAAGGCCAGGTAGATGGTGAAACAAACAAGTAGTTGAAGACCAATAGAAAAGAATGAGATATACATTCAGCTGCTAACAACAAATTACAAATTACAAATTACGCCTTTGGACCGACAAATCTGTAATCAACTACACACTAATGAGTCTATCCTCCACCCCACCAAACCCCCGCACCCCCCATTTTTGGAGGGGGAATTTTGATTTCAATTTATAAACATCATAATGGAAACGAAAGAATATAGTAATTCTATCACCTAGCTAGTTGAGCCGAGGTGGGTACCTCATGATCTACAGATCGCTTGCCCTTGTGCTTTTGAGAAGACGATGTCTCTGAGCTACTGGCGCCCAAAGAATAGGAGGTGTTGCCTCTGTAGACCCCTGGCTCTGTCAGTGCTTTCTCATTCAGATGGACACCTTTGGAAAGCATCTCCACCACCTGCTTCATTGTTGGTCTATAATGCGCACCTGCTTGGGTGCAAAAGAGCCCAACCTTGATGTAGCGCATAACCTCCTTTTCTGGAAATTGAGTCAGCTCTGGGTCAACTATTTCCAGAAGTCTTCCCTCTTCTCTCAGTTTCCATGTCTGCAAAAGCATACAAATTTTAGTCATCAAACACTGTAATACTTGTCCATCTGAGACAAACAATAATTCGTTTTGCCAAGAATTTTGGATTTCTCTCAGTCCAATGTAAAATAGGATGGATGTACAATATCATCAACCATGCCCTTTGTTTTTGTTTTCTTTTTCTTTTTTTTAAAAGGAGATAATTCCAAATATCCCAAAAAGAATCCAAGAGGAACTAAGGACGCATTGATACATAATAATAAGATAAGAAGCCCGATTAAAATCAAAGCTTCCCTCTCCCATTGGCAAAGCTCCTTTATCTCTCGTTATATGACAAGACTAACCGACAGAGACAGGAGTCCACAACTTCCACAAGATATGGCACAATTTTCAAAGATGGATTTAATGAGGTGTCAAAACTATTAATGCAAATGAGATAAAAAGGTCATATATGGTATGGACACATCAAATTCTGTTCCGAGTGAGTTATCGTGCCATGACCTTCTCTGTCCTGAACTATTTAATGATACACATGTTGTGTGATTCTACAGATTATAGGACTAGTGTTAATATCGTGGTCCAGGTTTATCCATCAACAGTGAGTCAATTGGTTGTCAATGCTTAACAAGAAATGTTCACCCTCTGATACTGTAAATAGAGCCCTATGGGGTTCAGTGAAACAAAGAAAGTCTCAGATTTGGCATCTGCACTTTATATCTAATCAAATAAGACCAACATGACTTAGAAGATTCAGCAGCAGATAAAGTCTAGAGAGATACCCATTCAACTAGAATTAACATATCATCTCCAAATGCTGCCTTGCTACTACTTCTGCCACTAATTATTTCAAGTAAAAGCACACCGAAACTGTAAACATCAGCCTTCTTTGTAAGCTGTCCTAGTAGGGCATACTCTGGGGCCAGATATCCCCTGCAGACATGGAAGAAAACCCAGAGATGTGAAAAGAAGCAAAAAGAGACAAAACAGACCTATTAGCAAACCACAAGCAGCCCCAAAATCCTACTTGAACTAGCTATCTTTACAAACTTCTGAAGAAATAAATGGCCCAGGAAAATTAATGGTAAAACAAAAGCCAATTAAGTGTCCTGCTTACATCGTTCCAGCAACTCGAGTACTGACATGGGTGACATTGTCCGGAAAGAGTTTTGCAAGCCCAAAATCTCCTATTTTAGGATGAAAGTTTCCATCAAGAAGTACATTACTAGCCTTAATATCTCTGTGGACAATAGGTGGGTCAGCTTCTTCATGAAGAAATGAAAGACCAGAAGCTGTACCCAGGCAAATATTTGCTCTTGTAGGCCAGTCCAGAGAAACATATTTACTCTTTGAACCTGCAATGATAAGCACCAGACATTAGAGCATATAAACTTAGAAAGCTCATCTAAATCCATAATTTCTTTAACACAAATACACACATGAACATAATACAAACCTCGAACATACAAACACATTTTCCTACCAGAACAAGACTCACAAATGTTCTTCCAAATACTGCAATTCGGAGAGATGTGATTATATTTACCTAATAATGCATTTGCAAGGCTGTTGTTCTCCAGATATTCATACACCAAAATCCTATTATTGTCCTCAACACAACAACCGATAAGTTGGACTAGGTTCGGATGACGAATGTTCCATATCATATTAATCTCTGTCAAGAATTCCTTCGTTCCTTGTTTGGATTCTGCAGACAGACACTTGATGGCTATTTGGGTACCATCTCTTAAAGAACCCTGCAACGACAAATAATTAAGCACATTAGTATTAAAATTTTAGCTAGAACCTAAAAGTAACAGCACAATGGTCATTTTTCTTAATCTCACCCTATAGACAACTCCAAAAGCACCCCCACCAATCATGTTGGATGGATGAAAATCTCTGGTTGCCGATCTCAACGAATTGTAAGAATACAACGTTATATTGTTGGCGGAGATACCTTAATAAGCAACAAAAAGATTAAAAAAAAAAAAAGAAATTAAACAACATTCAAGAACCTCTGAAGCTGCAACTAATAATTGAGCGTATACAATCCAAGAGCAATTGCAGTGTTTCTACAAAACAACATATTACTATCATGATTCATGAATCAAATTACAAAGCAATTGGGTCGCTCTAAGTTCTCTCACCATGTGCTTCAGCCTGATCCTGATCAATATCTTTTCTTTTACAACATTTGAAGGCACCAAAGCAACTCCAACTCATTGCAAAAAACCGTCACCGAGTCTTGAGAGTCCACAAACAGAAGAACCCTTAAAACCAACATATCTAAGATCATCAAAACAGAAATACAAAAAAAAAAACAAAAACAAAAACAATGAACAAATAATTTTAAAAAGTAAAAAATTACTTTTTTATTCACTGAGTCCTGAATATACTTGTTGAAACTTTGCTGGCTGACCAGTAACGTTTCTTGGGTTGTTTAGACAAGGAAATCCAAGTTTGATTGTATAGACTATTTATAAGAAAATTATATGAGAGAAGCATCCGCGTATCTATTAAAAAACAAAAAAAACAAAAGACAAAAAAATGGGGTCTGTGATTATTTTAATTATTTAATTTTCATATTAATGAATGAATTGAGTGCCAATGACAGAAAAAAAGGTGAAAGGCTTTGTGACAAATGATAATGACAATGGTTTCATTTTTTTTTTCTCGATTTCCCGTGTGAAGGAAAGACACGGCAGGAGTACGTTTTTGGCTTTGCTGACATGAAAGAAAGTCGTCGGGTGGGAGGTAGGTGACATCGGTTTGCTTTTCCATTACTTCTTTTATTAATTAGTTCAAATATTCCGTTCACTTGAATATTCATAAAATGGAGGGGTAGTTAATTTTAGTATGGGAAGAATTTAATTAATATAGGGTGTGTTTGAAATTGATGTGCTGTAACTTTTAAGTTACAGTTATTGTGGAAAAAAATTATAAATATGAAATAAAAATTAGTAATTTATTGTAAATATAAATTTTAAATAATAATTTTAATAAAATTATTAAAGATATAATAGATTTTCCATTATACAAGTGAAAAATCATATCAACATATCTTTCAAACTACAGCAGCTAGTGTTTACCAAACAATTTAGTGCTGTAACTTTTAAACTACAACTGGCCAACCTCAATCTCAAATGCACCCATAATTTAAATAAATTTATATTTGAAGAATGTTTTTAGGAGAAAATCTATTCTTTCACTCTTTTATTTGTCATATAAATAAGTTAATAAGTCTTTTAAGAGTAAAATTAAATGAGTTATTTGGTGATGTTACATATAATCTTTTATATGATGGTGATATTTTCACCCTATAATTTTTTATAAACCCATCCCAAGAAATAATTACAATAATTTCATATTACTTTTAAAAAATAAAGAAAGAGGAATTTTGGAGAGTTAATTAAATAAATTAAATACCTATTAGGTATAAGAACTCATTCTTTTGGGGTCAATTTGGTCATTTTATAAATATTAGGGTAAAATAATTAAATAAAACTTATTTTAAAGCAATTTTAATGGTCAATAGTACCTAAGTTAAAAAAAATAAGAAAATGATTTTTTTTTAAGTAAGGGTGGGCAAAGCCCAAATATGTTTTTATTTTGCCCCCTTACTACCCCCAAGACTCAAATCCGGACGTCATCGGTTAACAAGCTTGATGCTGTTAAGAAAATAATTTAATTGATTAACTGTCAAACTTTTCTTCGTACATTTTAAAACTAATGCAAGTTTATTTGAATTATTTTTTTAACGTGAGGTGGATTTACATAAAATATTAGATGAAATATCCCCATTCTCTTTCATATTGTGATGATTTTTTTCAATAACCAACTTAATTTTGTTCATTTATATCAAATAGGACCTTAAACTCTTATTCAAATGATCAAAATCAAATTATCTTTAAAATATTGGTGAAAATCATCTTAGGGTTAAATGCTTCTCATTTTTATGGGAAGGATGTAAGCGATTAAGTCTCCCTGGTTGAATGTAGAATATATTTCTTTTAATATGATTTATTTCGAGTAGATTCCTTTTTTTCAATTTAGAATTGGTGTTTGAGTAGCACTTGTTAACTTGTTGTTATAATGATGAAAGTTGATATTGACAAAATTTTTTGTTGTAAATTTTTGAATTCATCCTTATTGTGTTAAGTAAGGTGAATTTAGGCATATTTGTGATTCAAAATTTTAAAATAGTAATAATAACACGTCTATGATGTCGTGAATCAGCATTAACTGTAAAATTTTGTAAATTTTAAAAATGGAACATAAGATTTTTAAATGGAAGGTAAAACAAGTAAATTAATACAAAACTTAAAAATTGATATATTACTAGTGAATAAAACAAAAATTTGTAAAAAAACATACAACCATTAAATTAACATTGCAAAATAAATAAAAATTTTAAAAACATAACATAAAACTTATAAATAAAAATTAAAACAAGTAAATTAATATAAAACTGGTAAATTGATATATTATTTTAAAATAAAACAAGAACTTGCAAATACAACATAAACTAGTAAATCAACATTGTAAAATAAAAAAAATAGAAATAAAAAAAGACTTATAAATGGAAGATAAAACAAGTAAATCATTATGAAACTATTACATTGATGTAATATTAGTAAACAAACTACAAAAAATTTAAAAATATAGTATAAAATTAGTAAATCAACATTAAATGTAAAATAAAATATAAATTTTAAAAATGCAATACATGACTTGTAAATGAATGATAACATAGTAAATTAATATAAGAGTGGTAAATTGAAATCTTACTAGTATACAAAACAAAAACTGATAAATGTACTATAAAATTATAAATAAATATTAAGTGTAAAATAAAATGTAAATTTTATATATTACACCTAAAAGTTATGAATAGAAGGTGAATAGTTAAATTAATATAAGAGTTATTGAGAAAAATTAAAAATGTAAAATAAAAACTCATTTTAATATTAATTACCTTACCTATTTACTAACTATATATTTAAATTGAATAATGATAGTTTTGGATTTATATAATACATGCGATGTTTTATTAAGGATAAACCTTATTCTTAAAATTGGATTTTTAAACTCTTTTTAAATTTTTTTAAACTATTATAAAATAAGGTGATTTCCCATCTTTCTATATCCCTCAATAGTAACCCCCGAATGGTCTCTAAATACAAGTAAATAAAAAAGTTTCAAATTATAGGAGTAAGCAAAAGACTCAAATAAAAAAGTTTCAAATTAGATATAAGTTATTGATATATCATATATGTGTCTAATAATATAAAAATATCTTTTTATTTTCTTTTGTCTTGATTCACATCAAGATAAACAATTCCACTTAATTAACTTGTGTAGTAACAGATACTATTATACAAAATGTAAAAAAAAAAATTATAAATGTCCTCAATTGAATACAGAATTTATGGTTAAAGCCAATTCAATAAAATTTATTCCACTATCTTCAGTATCATTTTTTTTTTTGTTTTCAGTTGATTAGTGATTTTTTTTCTTTGATTAAAGTAAATGAATAAGCTATTTTATACTAAACTTCTATAGAAACTATGTTATGTTTTTATCATTAAAAGTCTTATATTAATTTACTTGTTTTACCTTCTATTTACTAATTTTACATGTAATTAACAAAATTTATATTTGTCAAAACATTGATCTTGGCATTATAAAATTTTCCTTTAATTATTTCAATAAGAGTCGCATACCTATTTTATACTAATGTAAAAACCATGTCTTTACTTGACAAATTATATATATATAATCTTCTCCTCCTTCTTCTTCTTCTATGTTTTTTTAAATAATTCAGAAAGTGAATTTCAACATTTGCTATTGATAATGATATGAAAAAAAAAATCTAAATATGATAAACTTCTCGAGAACATTTTTCTTTCTAAAATTAATGACGTGAGGCTAATATAATTATCTCATTAAATGGAGACAAAAATAATAAAATCATCACAATACTGTGATTATTTATTATGCTTATTATTTTTTTATATTAATATTTTGAAAAAGATAGGTTTAGGTGAAAGCAAATCTACGTCAATTTTTTTTAATATCTTCATCTTTCTAGAATTCGAGGACCAATCAAAGAAAGCTAATTGAATGGGGGGCATATGAAGTGACTATCACAAATCATAAATTAGTAAATAAAATTCCAATAAATAAATCGCCACTATCTGAATTAAAAAAAATAAGGAAAATAGGAATGCTGCAACAAAACAGACGACAAGCAAGACCAAAAACGACCAGAAATTTGACAATTCATTTATTTCATACCAACAACCGATGAAAAGGAAAAGACTGATTCTACGCAGACATCACAAAACAGGAAAAAAAAAAAGTACCGGTTCAAAATTCAAACCCATATCCACGTAAAATAAATTTGTCCTAATTTCATAATGAAATTTAGCCGCCACTTTAATTGAACAGGTCCAGAAACTCATTAACGTAAATGTCAATGTTGGCATACAGTTTGAGGCAAATAGTCATTATTTCCTCTCCTAAGCTTGTCAAAATTTGCCCCAGAAGGATTGGCAAAACGGCTCTCCCAAAAAATTTAGGGTTCAAGGTTCTTGTGCCCGCGTTCCTTAATTTAAGTAATTACAGTTTACCTATGCTTCTAGATATATAAGATTCAAATTAACGGAAAAATAATAAAAAGCTTACTACAATTGGACCTGAACAATTAAGTTAAGTAACAATATAACGGATTGAATTATTGGGACTTGATTAGACCCAAACATTTCGGTATAATAAGATTAAGGTTACGGATGACTGCAGCTCGGCCAAAGACCAAATGGTGGACCACTGCCCTCACTGATCGATTCGAATTTTTTTTTCTCAATTATATTAGATGTAGCTAGTTATTTCCTTTGAATGGAATAAATATCCCTTTGATGGTAGTTCTAATAATAACTAGATATTAATGAATATAAAATTTTAGATTGTGTCATGGTAAATTTTATTAATGGTAAATTCTTAGTTGTACATATCAATTGAAATAATGTATACATATATATATGTTTCAGGGGAAAAAAATGATAGGGGGTTGAACTGGGGATACCCCACACACATCCTCATGTTAATGTTTGGTGTAAATCATTTTCTACTTATAGCCACTGATTTAATAGGACTATTAAAATAAAGTCCACATTGTCCCCTATAATTTGAATAAATTGAAATTTTGAACTTTATACTGTAAGGCTGAGTTAGTTAAAAGCAACAAACATTATGTTAAATCAAGCTTACAATCATGAATCTAAATATCCAAGAAAGAAAAAAAAAATTGACAAACACCGAAAAAGAATAAAAAACAAATTGCTCTCAATGACTAATTCAAGCTACATCCAGATTAAATGTCAGCTATTAGAAAAAAAAAACAATGTGGAAAATCTATATTATTTTAGAGAAGTAAAAGAGGGGTCAGATTTTCTTATCTTATATATATATATATAATCATTTTCTATTTTTCCTGAACTTCACTGTGAATTATTCTTCTTCTTCTACCTGTTATTTTTTAATCTTTTATGTTTTTACCAGATCAAATAAAGCGGTCAGCTCAATTCCTCATTTAGTCTATGCATTATGCATATTTTTTTTTTTTAGAAAGATTCAACGTGGCGGAAAAACTCTCTCTAATATTTAATAATATTCATGAATCTATCAGAGTTTGAACTTAGGATGTGAGTCTTAATAAGATTGTTCCTTTACCACCTAGAACTAGATTCAGCAACACCAAGTCAATTAAATTTGTCTGTTATCCTATCAGATTATCCTACGATATTACAATTATTTTATTTTTAAACAAATTTACCCCACAAGTACGTGTTATATAATATTTTTACGGTGAATTTTGATTTACGCCCACAACAGTGTTCAATTTACTCTCAAGGTTCTAAAAACATCAATGTATTCTCATTTACAGTTAAAAAGACAAAATAAAAATAAAAATTATAAATGCGCCTCTTATTTACCCTCATCTCTTCTTAATAAAATGGAGATAATTAATATTTTCATTACTTTAGGAGGTAAATTAAAAATTATCGTTCTAGGTAGGAGTAAATTGAAATTTACTCATTTTTATGATAAAGTTTTACTGATTTATAGATCCGAGGTAAATTTCTATCTCCGGCCAACCCCTTCCATTTCTTTCCTTTATTTTCTTTAGGAATTAGGAATTAGGAATTTATCTCTAAAAAAGGCCTGACTGTTTTTTTTTTTATAACTAAAATCTCATATTTTGATTCAATAAAAACATGATAGTTATTCGATAAATTGATAATCTCAATAATAATTTTTGTCAGTCTTAATTTTACACTAACGTGGTAAATTAATAATTCAATAAATTTATTAGATAGTAAATTTTCTAAATAAGAAAAATCTAATTTTTCTACGTGATTCAACAAACACACAAATTAATAATTAACTAATTTGAAACTAAATACATATGATATGTCTAGCATAATGCTTTGGACATTTCATCAGTCATTATTGCTTTTTTTGCACCTTTTTTTTATGAAAAGTTATTGTTGTTTTCTATGTACAATGTTAAGAGAAATAAAAGAAAGATCATCTTAATATATTGCCTCCAAAAAGACTTCTACAATGAGTTACCATATAATTGTGTTCTAGCCATGCAATCTACTGAAAGGATTATTTAGAATCATATCATATAACTTGATAAAATCACTACATTTTTTAATTATACTACCATATTTCATAAAAATTCCTATTATGAACATGATATTATCTTTGTAAATTAATAAATTATTAATCTGCTGATAAATTACCCATTATTGAGATTGTATTGTACCTTACTCTAATTAGTCTAGATTTTTTAATGTTATAAATTGTTTTCTGTTGTAAATCTTAATTTTTGGAGCAAATTTTGATGCTGAAATATTTTTTAATTTTCATAATCAACAACCTAAATAAATATTTCTTCTCATGATTAACATAGTGACATCCACCAAAACCAAATAAATTAATACTACTAGCCTATAAGAAAGCTCAAGCTATAATTAAAAACTCCTAACATCACAATCCTGGGCGTTTAGGGTCAAGCTGTGGCCACACTTATGTAACATGGCGGCAACTAAGAAGACCAAATGAGGCAACATGCAAATAATTAACAAATATTCATTGATGTTAAACAGCTCAACCAACCCATGGAAATTTGTTGATGCAACAGATAATGATGCTTTGAAATGTTTGTGTTTCATTAACTAGTAGAAAGATTAAAGCAGGAGCTTTTCGATTTCCAGAAAGCGAAGTTCATATACAAATAGTCCTCATCACTGGAAAGAGAAGGGGAAAAAAAAAGTTCAAATGATGATTCAGAAAGCTGAATCATCAGAATCACTAATACAGGTAACATATTGGAAACATTACCTAATAAATGATACATAAAAGTATTACAATGCCATGCAATACCAGCTTCTTTAGAAACGGGTTGTTCCTTAATCATCATGCTGGTGGAGCTTCTACATACAGAAATGGGTCACCTGCAGCTATGCTGGCTGACAGGGGAGGAGTTTCCTCTCTCACTCCCAAAATCATGAATGTCATCGAGTTCATTTCCGTCTAAGATGAAGGAGTTGTTGTTGACACTTGGTTCAGAGCTAGCATTGCTGCTTGTGGCAAGAGGAGAGTCTGTAACACTAACTGTCCTACTTTTTATGGATCCTGATCTCACACTATACATGGAAGAAGCTGGAATGTTTGTCATTAGTGGCCGCAAACTACCTGAATTAATGCTTCGCCTTATATCCTACATAAAAAAGAAAAAAAATGAATTAATTCTTGCCACCAAATGTGCAAAGCTTGTTGCTTGAAATGTATATGTGCTGCAAGATATGATTTTCATTGCAGTTAATAGAATTTATAGAGTGAAGCAAATTGTGTAGTATCATTACGCCAATGCTACTAATCAATCCACAAAGCTAGCTTTGGCAAAGCTTCATGGTAAAGTGAAATGGGAAATGCATACCATATGTCTCAAAGCCATATCAAGAGATTTCTTTGAGAGTGTTCTTCCAAAGCCTGAGCCATCGAGGGATGAAGATGACTTCCCAGCAGAAGTGTAATGGGTGGAGTGATTTTCCTGCTTCGGTGGTGCCAGCTTCCTCATGTTCACCACTCTTTCGACCATTTTGGTTCCGATTACTACTGGGTTCACATCATCACCATCACTGGCATTTACTCTACGCGCAGAAGTAATGCAGCCTCCATTACCATTTGAAGTCCTTACTCTAGAAGGAGAGCAGGACTGCTGTCTGCGTCTTCCCTTAGAACCAGCCTCAACAGAAGGTGATTGAGCACTTGGTGCTCCTGGCCTGCCCCGAGAAGCTGAAGATGGCCTTTCTGGCAATGATGTCCTTAAATTTGGTGGTGCATCAAGTGAAAAACCAGGCATCTCAGAGGGTTTCCAAGGCCGAGATTTTACAGTTGGGGAAGTGCCACGTGATGGAGCTGAATTTTTCACTGTTGTGGAACTTGACTTTGACACTGAAGAAGAACAAGCAGGAGCCGCAGATACGCTAGATGCACCTGATGGTGCTGATCGTTGACGAGTTGGTGTAGCTGATCTTACTGTTTGTCTAGAAGTTGGCGTAGTTGATCTTACGGTTGCTCTAGAAGTTGGTGTAGCAGATCTTGTTGTTGATCTAGAAGTTGGTGTTGCTGATCTTACTGTTGATTTAGAAGTTGGTGTTGCTGATCTTGGTGCTAGCTTAGGAGCTGTTACAGTGGGTCTAGCAGTTGGTGTTGACGAACGAGCTGTGGATCTAGTCGGAGTTGAGGATCTCACTGCTGGAGCCGTAGGCTTAGATGATGGCAAGGTGGCCCGTGATGTAGGCGTAGATGGTCTTGAAGACTTAGCTGTTGAGTTTAAAGTGGGGCGTCCAGTTGGTGTAGCAGCTCTAGCACTAGATGTTCGTCCACCAGAAGATGATGGCCTGCTGTCACCAGTACTGGAAGAGTTCACCCTAGAAGGCAAATTTGGATTCTTAGAAAGGACACTACCCCTCGAAGCAGGATCTTCCTGAACATTTGCCAGCTGCAAGTCCATGGAAGCAGGAATTTACAAGCTATTACATAAATGGTAATACCACAAATTTTCTTAACCACCAAAAGACAGTACCATCAATCATCATAACTTGACAATCATTAAAGCTTGGTGAAATATCCCAGCGAGATCATACACACAAACGTATTACAGTTGACGAGGATTGAAAGCATCTAGAACTTTATATACATAGAAACTTACCCTTGTTTTCAGAGCAGTTGGACGAGCATTAGGCATCTCCATCTGATTCAGTTTGGCTTTTTGTAATTCCATCTCCAAGGAAGGAAAAAGTGGGGTACCCGGTGGTGTAAGAAGCCTGAATGCAAAACATACATCCCATTAACCTCAAGCTAAAAGACCATTCTTTTTCAGAAGATACCACAGCAATAAAATACATATAAACTCAGCATTTTTCAATTGGAAAAGTGTCAAATCCATCTCTACATGCATGCATCAGCCTTCTATTTCCGACATATAAAATTTGAACCATCTTCATTTGCTCTAGCTGCAAACAGACTGCAATGCTAAAATTTGATAAAAACTCGTTGACGAATCACTGAGAAATGAACTATAGATTAACTTAGCATTCCACCCCAACTATAGATGACAAGATTGCAAACTTAATGTTAAGTCCATGACGTTCAGTTTCTAAAGGAAGTTAAAAACATGCACCGTGTCAAAAAGTTTACAAGCTAAAGCTTCATTACTATTTAGTAATACTTCTAATAATTAATTAAACCAAATTAATTTCTCAAAAATTTTAATTTTTATCTTACCAAACACCTTGAAAATCATCAAGATCACTGACACCAATTAACAATTTAACATGTCTCAACTTGCATAGTCAATGCACATGAAATTTGATCAATTGGATGTATGATAGCAGAGATTGTAATGTTATAGAACATTATATAACTCAATTCATATGAATCCAATCCAACGCAATTTTTCTAACTCTGAGACATATAGAAGAAGATCATAATTCAAGATCCGTATTTAAGAAGTAAACACCAAAATTAATCATTGCAAATCAGCAATACAACATTTTGCTCTTAGAACAAACAGATGTTTTGAAAAATATTACCAATCATAATCAGATTTATCGTTTTCACTCTCCGAATTCAAGAAATTTTCAGCAGCGGTCCTGCGTATCGGAACGGACGACACAATCTTTGATATCGGAGATCCTCCGTCGTTTGTTCCTAGTCAAAGTCAATGCAACCTCAGACATTTTGGTCGAGTTACCAAAATAAGCTCAAAAAAGCAAAAAACAATCAAAATAATAAATAAACAAACCAAACAACACCGTACCTGAAGGAGCATTGTAGTTGTCGGAGTTAAGAGGAAGTAGAAGGTTAGTTTTCTCCTTCTCTCGTCTTCTCATTTCAAGAAACAAAGCCAGCTCTTCATCTCTTTCTTTCATCACCATCACGACGTCGTTTCCTTTATTTCTTTCTTCTAATACACAGTTTTTTATTTTGTTTTGTTTTTCCTTCCTCAGCTCAACTAAAATAGAATCAATACAGAGTTTAAGCAAAAGAACCGGAAGGAAAGAAAAACTAAGAAACAGAAAGGCATAGATCAGAAGCTAAGCTAATGAGTTACGAAAGGGAAAACATTTAGAGGCAAGATGTGGGTGAAAGTGATTCTTAAAAGAAAGCACTTACTTCAGCTCAAAATAATATGATAAGCTTCTGCCTTACCATATGCTTATTTTTAAAAGATAAACGCCAAACACAGCTTAAACAGAAGCGATTTTTGTTAATTTGTGAGAGCCGAAAGACAGAGACAAGCGATGATTCTGGGATAGGGAGTTGAGGAAAGCTGGTTCGTATTGGTTTGACAATGGAGCTCCCTGTCTTGTAAGTATCCTTATTTTTTAAAAATTAAAAAAAAAATTAATTTTGAAGAAGGGACGAAACTGCAGATTTTGAAACATTCTTTTTAAAATGACCTCAAGTTTGATTATATTTACAATAATGCCATTCTATGCGTACTGTGGATAGAGAGTAGATTTTGCTTTACAATATAGTGTTTTACGGGTTCCTCATCATAAATATAAAATTACTTAATGTTTTATTATATTATTTATTAAATAAATATCATATTAATTAAGATTAAAATATTAAATTTTTTAACCATATCCTTTGCTCATTTACTGTTGCAAATTATCACTGTATCAGATTTCATGCCATATGATGATAAATGTTCAACAAAATATAAAAATGTGATTCACATGAAGCAGGAGATTTTTCAAACTTAACACATGGTCGAATAAGTTTTTTAATTTTTAATTATTTTTTCTAATTTTTTCGTCTAAATAGAGGGGCAACTTTGTGATAAAATCATAAGGCCGATCTAAAATGATAGGAGGAAAGTGAAAGAATTATAGAAGACATTCTTTTAAGTAGACACATGGAAGAGCATAATTGATTCGATCGCCATAAAAATGCCACGACACGAGAGTAGCTGATAAATTCTCTAAATAGAAGATTTATTTCAATTGAATTTTAATTTAATTGAAAGGGCCAAAAATAAATTCTTGTTTGAAAGGGGCAGTAGGGAGCAGGCTAATGCAAGGAATTCAAACTTGAGGCGCATATTAAAAGATGCTGAGATTTAAACGTGGGCTGTCTGATTTCTCGAGATGCGCCCGGCAGTTAATCTAACGGTAATTGTTGAATGGAGAAGTTAAGACTTAAGACTGGAGCCGGACGTTGAAGTGGGCCTCGATAATCGTGCGGTTTAAATTTGATACCCTCTTTGTGTTGTTTGAATTCTCAGTTTATTTATTTATTTATAGGATTTACTACGTTACAACCGTGCTACCATACCACTTCTTTTTCCACCAATCAAAATCACCCCTTTCTGAGATTTAAGGAACGACAATAAATTTATTCTCTGTTTAAGGAATCTTTGATCTAGTGATCTTACGGCTTCTTTTTCCTTTGCTGCACTGAAGATTAGTAAAATATTGTCATTTAATTTCTGAAAGAGCTTGAAAATTCATTGATAAAAAATAAAACTAAGTGTCTATCAGTTAATTAATAAATAAATAAATAAAGTTAGGTGCACCCTGCACAGATTGAATGCTAGTGTTAAATAAATGAAACCTTACTAAACTGATGTCATGGACATACGGTTTACCACCCGGGCAAAGGAAAATGAACCATTGAAAATTTGAAATTACATAATTCAATGTAATTTTTAAACTCGTCTAAAATTTATTTTAATTAGTGTTTTTAAATTTAAACACTATTTAAAAAAAACACAATTCAATGTTTTTTTAAACTTGTGTTTAATCTAAATTTCATAAAGTTTGAGTATGCTTTCTCATTTAATCACTATTGATTATAATTCTTTTCTAGTAACTGCTTAGAATTTCGTCCTGTTATAAAATGATTAAAAAATGAAATACAAGATTTGCTATGATATATTTAATCAAATATTTTTGCTATAGAAGCAACCTTATGGAACTCTTGATCTTCCTAAAATGCATTACTTATTTATGTGCTAATGCATGTTCAATTCTCTTGCTTTGCCCATAATATAAGTTCAATTTCAATTTCGTATTTGTTTGAAAAAAAAAAAAAATTTCCCCTCAGGCCCTCAACCACAAGTCTTTTGGGGTTTGACATTTTTAGGGTACTCTAAGTTAATCTCACATATTTAATAAATAATAAGATTCATTTTTAGCATATTCAAATAATTGGTAGGAACAATTAGTGAGGAAGAAGGCAAAATATACTTAAAAAATAAAAAATATGATAGGTCTCACTTAACAAAGAATCAGTAGAGAAAAGGGCAATGATTGTAGTTAGAGGTGGACAAAAATTTCTTAAAGCAAAAGAAATACCTGCAAAATATTGTGCAACTAGGAGCACTCGGAAGAGCCAAAGAAGATCTTCGGTTGGTTCTAAAATCAAATTGTTTTTCACACCTAGTATATTTTTGTGTTTGTGACTTCAACTATAAATCTGTATATTTTCTTTTCTAATATTTTGTTGTTTTATAAATCTCAATGGAACTATTAAAAAAAAAGTTAAGAATGAAGTGTTTTGTGAATGGAAATACAATTTTTTTTTGAACTGTTTGAAACAAACATGATTTTCTTAGTTTAAGTTTAAAATTTTTAAAAATTTTTAGCAATATTTTTTTTAGTTAATGAGAATGCAATGTCAAATTATTTTTCTCATTTTATTTCATTCTATTAGCGAACAACACCCTATTGATTACTATTAAGAGTTTTTTTTTTATCTTAGGGGTATTTTGACCATTTCATTGATCCACTAATAATGAAAATACAAACGGCAGCAAAGATCTTTGTAACTGCGGTTACACTTTCAACTCAAGTGTCAAATGCGTAAAAATGCGTATACGAGGCAAATTTCTAACAATAATCACCCGAAGCGTCTCATTTTCAACAGTGACAACGATTCCACATGAGAGTTAAATCGGGAGTCTGATTGAGTGCACTTAACCGTATGCCATGTGCTAGTGTCCCACATCTTGTACGTCTGTCGGGCCCCATATGGTAAGGATTGATGGTTTGATCTAATCTCGGCCTTCCATTTTCACCATCAAAGAGTGATCAATTTTGGTCTTGCTGCTGAACATGGGCCACGTGGGAGTCACTTGATCTGTTGGTCTCTGGAATTTTCCGCGATTGAGGGCTTGAGGCGTCTCCGTCAAAAATCGTGGGAGAAGCATGTCTTATGCACGAGCATAAGAGAAGCACTCAATTAAAGGATTGAAATATTCCTCTCTCATGGGGTCCGAATCATGCCATACAAATTGCAAATAATTGACAACTCCCATGTAGCAAATTGAAATTCAATGTCACTTATATCCAGCGGCAGAATTTGGATTTCGATTTGGGGAATTATCAAAATGCATCGCAGATTCAAATTTTTAGTTAGAGGCTAATTCATTGTGAAAATTTTGAAGTTTAGGGTGTGAATATATTTGAAAGATATTGTAACAAAAATAAACTCAAAATATATAAAAAATGAGGAGGCCAAGCCTTGATTTTCGAGGAGTTGAAGTACGTAAAAATTAACATTTTCATAATTGGGGGTTGCCTCGGAATTAGGGTGATCCCGCCTTTGCTTATATCATCATTCATCAATCATCTCCATTACTTGAGTAGACTTCTGGGATCGACTCTTAATAAATCTCAAATTGCCACTTGGGCTTGTAGTCCAGTAGTGAACCATTGTCCTTAAAGTCAAGCATGACTATGAGGGCAATGTTTCGAGTCCCCACGGACTCAAACTCTCTTAATTAAGCATAATTGTGTGGAGATTATTTATAACGTCTTTCTCTCTTACGAAATGCGAGTACAATAGAGACATCCTCCCCCATAAGGGGTATTTAACTGGACATATACTTCATAAAATAAAAATATAATAATGTACGTCTCAAATATATTTCTAATTATAAATATTAGTGCAATGATGCAATGGTCTATTGTCATTTATAAATATCTCTGTGTAATACAATAACTTGATGCTTAATTAGTTAAAAAAATAATAAATCTCAAATTGTAATATTTGCATGTTATGGCACTTGTAACTTGTTTGGTAGCCAAATGAGCTAAGCATATCGTAGTCACAGACCGGGCTTGGGCCCCAACATTCCCGCTAAAACCTAAAATTACAAACTCTAGGCTGACTAAGCCCGGCCCACAACAAATATATATCTCATGGTTTCTTTAGCAATGCCTCAGGCGACAGCATGGATTATGGATTGGAGGCATTGCATAATATCATCCTATACTCTCCACAGATTGTCTGAAGAATGAATAATGATGTAAATTTTATGAACAAATAGATGGGAGTGCACCCGTAAATTATCCCATATCCGATGCAATCTAACTTCTACAGAGATTCCTCTATCAGATAAACTGGAATTGATAATTCTAATGCTATTCGCAAAACTGTTAAAATGGTGAAGCTACCGATTTAAAACCCCAGGCGGCAGTGCAAACAAGGGTGTAGAGTCTAAAGAATATACACTTAAAAAATTTGATTAGCTACCAAAAAGTTGGTGATCAAGCATCATCAGCATCACTTCCACTAACTTGGCCTTCCTGGCTCACCAAGTAACTGCTACCATCAGGACCCAACACCTTAAACCTGCTCATCAAGAACCTTGTTCAGAACTGTGAAAAGCTTAACTTCAACCAGTGCAACAGTGACTGGATACCTTTCAAGAATGAATTTTCCTTCCTTGTACTTCTGGGCCTTCTCTTGTGCAGCCTCCTGGAATCAGTAAGCAAAGATAAAGTTACAACAGCTACATGATGCACCAATAGGCTGTTAACATTAACATCATAAGATCGCAACTTATGAGTTATGATCCATATCTTACATATTTCCATCCAACAATTGAGCCGCACCCAACACAGAAAATGTCAACAACAGTGTGCATTCCAGTCATCATCATCCGCTCTTCCTTCTCTCCAACTGTGATATTTACACTGTTGTGCATACAGAAGGTACCATGTTGTAGCATTTGTAACAAGATAGACCATGGAATCTAATGTAATTGATTTTTCCTTTGTTCCTTTCTAGAAAAAACAAATGGAAAACACAAAGGCATTCTTCTTATGGCCTAATATTGTGACTTGCAACTGAAAAAGAGAATTAACTAGAATCTACTGTAATTGATTTTTCCTTTGTTCCTTTCGAGAAAACACAAATGGTAAACACAAAGGCATTCTTCTTATAGCCTAATATTATGACTTCGGCAACTGAAAGAGAGAATTAACAAACTCTTGACGACTAAGTTAGATTCTTGGGGTAATTAGCAACAATATCTCTCATAAGAAACTCTAAATGCTTGTTGAAGTAGCACCTCTAACCAATTTAACCATGACTTTCTACAGAAATCATAAAGGTTGCAAATAGTTCATTCGTCAAACACCTTTACTGATATAATGTATACCTAGATTTTATTCATGCAAACCAAAAAGCAAAGAAACATAAGCAATCACAATGTAAGTGGAGGGGGTTTGGGGGGGGGGGGGAGGAATGAGGGAACAAACATCTAATAGCTGCTCGGGTATTGAATTTTATAAAAAAAATCTAAAATCAAGGAGTACTTACACTTTATTTAAGAGATAAGCCTTTCCATGCCTGCAATGAAAAGACTGGAACACAAGCAAAAACACATGTAGAACTTCAGATTGTTGCCACTAAATTTTAATTGAAAAAAGGGTTAGAATTTCTAAATATTGCCAATCAATCCTTAGGAGTAAGACCTTTCAAATAACACTAAAAACATAACAATGGCAAAGGGATAATTTACATGGCAAAGCAATGGGAGGACATCAATCTATTCGAAATCACTGACTTTTGCCATTGTTCATAACCATGAAAATCATATGAGCTCGGCAAGACTTGTTTCGTTGAAAACTGAGATAGGGATATATGTTCAGCAACATCTCACAATAAAAGGTACTAATAATCTTTATTCATCAATCAATCCACCCTTGTAACTTTAGTGCTGGGTAGAATTACTAAAGCATTCTCCAAAAGTAAGCCCACCCCTTACAGTTTTCAATTTGCACAGTTAAAAACACCATCATCAAAATTGAATGTTTGAAAAATAAGCATATATGCATATATAAGAATAAACAGAAAAGGATAAAAATACTATCAGTAACAAATTAACCCTAACAGAAAACCATAAGCATCAAATGCCTAAGATAACTCTGTATTCTATGGGTTTAATAATATAAATCAATACTGCCGTGAAAGGATCATAAAACTCAGGACATTTTAAAATAATAATAATAATAATTTGACACTTCATTGAATAAAGAATTTGATCTAAAGAAACAAACAAATACAGTGATTGAACTCGGCTATCTCCCTTAGAAAGGAAACATAAACAACAACGGATCATGCTTCTCTCATAATATTTTTATATCTAATAGTTACAAAGTGTGTTCTTTTATTGATGATCAATGACTCTTGCTCAAAACGCACCATCGCCTATACCAATATCACAACACAAAAAGCTACTAACTATAAGGGGAAAAAAATTTTTGGACTAAAATCAAATAAAATAAACCTTAGATATAATGTCATCAGCGAGACCCAGATGAGTGTAGCAGTGCTTGCAGCTATATATACTCCCTTCAAGACAAATCAGAAACAGCATCCCCATTAACAAACTTTCACTCTTTTTTTTTTTTCCCCTCTCTTTTTTCTTTTACCTTCAACAAAAATTAACCCAAAAAAGTAAATAAACAAATAAATGGATCGAAAACAGATCAATTAAAGATGCTTAATAATAATGTTAATATACACTGCTGATCATGACGAGAAGAGGGTTGGTTTTGATCCATCTTACCGGCGGTTACAGATATGGCAAAAGGGAATAGAATGGTGACATGTTGAGCCAATGGGGTGGGTGCGTGGGTTTGGCTGTTTTTATATTACCAGGACTCTACAAGAAGGTTTTTGATTTTGAGTAGGCTTGCCAGATTCTCTCAACAGAAGAGGACTCTTCGATTTTGTGTAGGCCTAATAAGAAATGCGACACGTCGCGTTCCTTTTTCTGGAATCATTGCGATACAAGCTGGTGTCCATGAGCATCATTTATCTTGTCGTTCAGGAAAAAAATAAAAAAATTGCTGCAATATATAATAATTAATTATTTTTATTTTTATTTTTATTTACATTTATTTGTTTTGTTCGTTATTTTGTTTCTTTTTTTTAAGATTGTAATATTTAATTATTTAGCTAATAATTTAAATGTTACACAATAATATTTGCATTTAATTGATAACATAAAAATTTTTAATTTTTGTCAACAAATAACAATTAAAATTTAATTAATTGAAAATGAATTATAGTAAATGAATAATATAAATGACATGTCAAATAGTTTTTATAAACATTTCCAACACGTCATCTATGTGATAAAGTTAAATCTTACTCCAAAGTAAAAGTTTAACATGTGCAAATATTATGTGCTGAATAAAACAATACCGGACATGCCATGCTATAGCACACATGCATGCGATGGATAAGCCAAGAGTGGCTTGTCGAATTGGAAGCAGCCACCTGCATATTTAACTTGCTTGCTAGCTTGAAGTAGTGTTTATATATATTAAAATTTGAGAGCTGCTTGCTTGGATTCGGTGGCTGTTTGATGGCTATATAAAGTGTAAAATATTGACAGCTGCTTCGTTTGTTAAATTGCAACTTGGAGCAAAGAAAAGATAAAGAGAAAATTGAAAGAAAATGAGAGAAAGAAAGAATAATAAAAAAAATAAAGAAAAGGAAAGGAAAAGAGAAGAGAAAAAGGAAAAAAAAGAAGAAAGAAAATAAAAACTGAGAGTGAAAAAGAAGTTGAAAAGAGGAATTGACAGGAATGTGACAACAAACAGAAGTGGGCAATTAGATCTATACCCATTAAATTAGTGCGAGAAATTTAGGAATCCAAAACTTCATAGGAGTCCCAACGAACTCCTGAGTGAAATAAGATATGTAAGTGGATATTATTATTATATATTATATATTTTGTGAATAATTTATATTTGATAGCATGAGTTAGTATTATGTTACGATTCTATGTACGCACATCGTACGATTGATTGAGTCATGAGATGTGATTGTCATGCACTATATATACATCCTTCTCCATAGGCTCTGCGCATGTGCATTGAGACTTAGATTACTCTATCTGTGAGATGCAGTTAAGTTTAGGTAGGTATTGAGAGGTTGTTTTTTTGTTCTATTCGGGCGATAATGATCTCGGTGAGTACTTAGAGTTATTTACACTAGGATACTAGTTGGTGCGGTTTTGTCATGCATGTATGTATGATTCATGTTTGCTTATGTAATGTGTTTAATGTGTAGTTATATCATGTGATTATATATATGCACTAGTGCATTACTTTATTTTTATATGTATATTGCATCCACTCGTTAAGCCTAAAGCTCATTGTTTTCCTATTTATCACATTTATTCCAACTTCTATCATAGGATTTCATATAATTCAGTTTCTAATTAGTTGAGGTTAGGCCATGGTACACATTGCTGCATGGCTTGCGTTTTGAGCACGTTTATATTTATATGTATTTATTTGAAGTGTATGTATTTACAACGAGATGTGAACTATGTATGAATGAGGCACATTTTTTATTATATAATTATGGTACAGGTGTAAGACTGATTTATATATTCATGAATTAAGTTTATATTACAAGTTTTAGATATAAGATCCATGATTTGCTTTGGATCCGATAAATGGGTTGGGGTGGGTCATGTCACGTACATATTCTATAAATTGTATAAGATGTCATCTATATGATGAATTTATAAATGAAAAGTCATATAATATTTATTTTGGAGTGCAAAAATTACATACAATATGCCATCTATATTCTAAATGTATAAACGACATAACTTACACATTCCATAAACGTATATGATATGTCAGTTATATGCTAAATTTATAAATAACATATTGTACATTAATAGCTAAAGATTTATTTTTTTAGACCAACTTAATATAAAGTAACAAATTACTCATCGGTTGAGTGGTGAATACCTTCTCATCACGTCATTTTTAAATCCAAGCCATTAGATAGCGTGCATTTGTCAACGGAAGGAACAATATTTTATTTATTTCTAATGCTTAATCATAAAACGAAAATACTATTATTTTATTTAGCGGAATTAATACAACAAAATACTGAGTCGAATTACCAGTGGCCATGGCTGCAGTTGGACAAGTGGGTACAAGCTCCTTTTGTTGACGCTGAAAGCTTACTCGAATTAATTAATTAACTAATTATGACTTCTAATTTTGCTTGCAATGTTGTTTTCGTTTCAAGTCAAAATCCCATCAGCCATCCTAAGCAGTTGCTTTAAAATATTTGCAAGGCCCTCTCCTATGGGATTGAGTCACCAGAGAGAATCAACCTAAAAATAATTTGTTCAGGTTTGCACTTCTATGTGCACCAAGGAATCTTCTTCCAATCTAAAAAGTCTACAAATCTTACTCTCTTTTAAGATTCTCAACACTAAAAATCTACTTTAAAAGTGCGCGCATATTACAATCATGCTTTTAGAAGAAGATCTGTGGCTTTCCTGAAGCATCATTTGGTGCCATATTTTTCAGTCAAGTATCATATGTTTGATTACATGATATGTTTATTTCACCTGAGACTTTAAAGCGAGCACATGAGTGTTGATCCATACTCATCTTTTAGATTGTTGATGCAAAATTTTTGCTCAATGTACAATGATTAATTTGTGTTTCGGCATTTCTTCTAAATCGAGTTCTGTGACTTATTTTTTTATTGAGGCGAGTGTCTCAAATTACATGTCTCATTGTCGTTAATTATTTTGCAAAAAAAAACAATTATCAAAGGGTGTCGAGGTTGCCGGCAATAACCCTCCAATGCTCAAGTCAACCTTTTAAATTTGATTATAAAGAGAGAATTTAGAGAGAGAAGGACAACATTTCCTTCCCCTTTTTCTCTTAACTTCAAATGAGGAATCTTGGTCTTTATATAGGCAATTTGATCCATGAGGTGGAGGTGTCATCATGACACGCGGTATTGTCTTAGTGACAAGTGTATGCAAAACTCATGCATAAAGACACATGTCATTCTGTGTCAAGTTTGTTAATGACAAGTAATTTTTGGACATTTGTCATGTTTTTGAGCTGTTAACCTTTAATGGACTTTAACTTAAATTCGGCACTTATATTGATTCCTTACAAAGAGGATTGATTTTGCAATATTTTACCCGTAAGTGCATTCTGCCCGTAGGCGCATTCCGTAAAATGCATATATTTGCCCATATGCGCATTTCGTAGAATGTATATTTGCTCGTAGGCGCATTCCGTAGAATGTGTATTTGCCCGTAGACCCATTTCAAGTAGCTCGTGTGCTCTTATTTAGAAATATTTTCGAAGTATCTAAGTCATTTTTTGTAATGAATAGACCTAAATCGTTCTTTAGGAGGAATGAACCTGAGGTTATTCAGAGCACATTTCATATATGTTATTTTCAGTACAAAATCATATCAATCCTTGCAAAATATCAGAGCATACACTAGCATCCTTATAAATCAAAGGGAAGAAATTGCATTCATGAAGCTTAGGTAGTGGCCCCACAGGTTTTTGGGCCACTGAAACTCTTGATGTTGTTACATGGATCATTCCAAAGATAAAGAATGCATAAATAATGCTGTCGAGGGTAGAAGCATATTGGGATAAATGAGAAATCAAAACAAAACAATTTCTGTGCTTTTTCATTGATGATGAAGGAACCGAATCAAGATAGCTGCAGCTGCAAATGCTCAGAAAAGCTAAAAGAATTAAGGCAAGAATTCTGCAAAAATCCAGTATTAATTCTATTTTGTGCTTCTCTTTCTGATTGTAAGGGGAATTGCAAAATGTTACAACAACGGCATCAACAATTTTCAGTACTTGTGCAAGAAATATTGTGTTTAATCCATGGATCCCCAGTGAGATGGCAAATGCTCATATACGTTTAGGGCTAATCATATTCTCAAAGAAGGAAGTTTTGAATTACATAAACGTCACTGAGAGGGGAACAACATTTACATAACAATAGTCTGGACTTGCTTTACGCAACTTTGGGATTGTTCGAATGTTTAATTACTTGCTCCCTTGCACTTAATCAGAGTTCTTGATTTTCATTTCTGGTTGTTCTTCAAATATGATGTTTTGATACACCATACAAACATATATGTATTTGTAGAGGTCTAGGGCGAATTCTAGTGGTTGTATATTTTTACTTAATCAAAGGAAATGCTGCTTGTTGCAGGCATGGTTGGACTAACAAAAATCACTAATTCTGCAAAGATGAAATGACTTCAAAATATGAAGCCATAGCATTCCCCTTAAGCTGTCAAATGTTATAATTCTTTTTACAAGATAGGCGCATATAATAATAATAATAATAATAATAATAATAATAATAATAATAATAATAATAATAATAATAATAATAACAATAGTGCCAACTGCCGAGTACTGGAGGCTACACCAGAAATCTAAGAGATGAAGGTGTCAAGAATGGTTGTGTGAAGAGGATCGCTCAAGTGGGTAGCCCAGTTGTTGAGAGGGCCTTTTCCGGTGACAGCAGCTTGGACAGCGAAGCCAAGGAATGCAACCATGGCAAGGCGGGCGTGCTTGATCTCTGCCAATTGAAGGGTGGCTTTCTTTTCCGGGTCAGCGGCCAAGCCCAGAGGATCAAAAAACTTTCCTCCCGGGTAGAGTCTCTTCTCCGGGTCAAGCTCTGAGTTTCTTTGGAACTCAATGTAGCCAATTACCAAAACCTCAATCCATATCAGCGTTGTTATTGAGAATGGAAGTGGTTGCCCCAGGTATGATGATCCTTCAACTAACTCTACCTGAAAAATGTCAACGGTTCGATAATTTATTTTTTATTTTTTAATTTAAAGGAGATAGATACACGAAACTGCACTCACTAAACATTGAGCCTTATCCTACACTGAAATATTAGTACTTTGAATTTAAATTACCGTGAGTGCAAAGGCCATTCATAGCCAGTCGACCTATGCCTATGCCTATGCCTATGCCTATGCCTAAAAGGCCTCATAAATTCATTAATTAATTATAAAACCCTTTTAGATACTAAGTTTATGCGACCCTTAAAATTCTTAGCTCCTTTGATCAAGGCTGCTTAGTTTCTTTTATAATGTCATCTAATAACCACTAATTATAAGCCCAAATTTAGTTCATAGTGAGAAAACGTCAACTCTAGCAAGGCCAATAATCTATTCAATCACTAACTCGAGATCTGATAGGGGCCTAAAGCGCATGACCTTCTCCCCACAAAAATAGACTGAGAAATAAGAATGGCTATTTACATTTAGTACCCTTGACGTATGGTTTTTATGTTTTGAACCCTATAAGTTCTATCATTTTCCATTATGAAACCCCAATATTAGTGTAAATACGTACCTTGCCAGCGTCTTGCCAAGTAATCCCAGTGAGCCACTCAACAGTGAGGGCACCGAGAGTAGCCAACATGGCCCAACGTCCATGAATGAGCTCACACTCACGGAACCTCTGCAGACCAAAGACTTCAGTGTACGGCTGAAGCGGCGTGGACTGCATGTCAGAGGCCTCAATCCTCGTCCCAATAATATCGCCAGCCGGGTTCTTAGCCAAGTTCTGGTCCAACGAGTCATAGTCATACTGCAAGTACTCCGCCGGCTTTCCCAGCCCGAACGGGTCGAACCCGTAGTCACCCACCAAGCTCCCGTCGAGCCAGTCGGGTGCCTTGGCTCCTGGGTACCAAAGTGGACGATCAGAGGATCCGGAAGACTGTTTCGACTTTTTGGGTGCTGTTTTTCTCTTTCCGAAGCCGAACCGGGCTTGGATACGGCCCGAGTTTGAGTAAATGTCGGGGAGGCGGGTGCCAATGAAAGATGATGTGGCGGCTGCTGCTGCTGTGGTTGAGGCCATGGCTTGTGGCTAGCTTACGGTGGGGTGTGTAGTGTTGATTGAAATTGTAACTTGTTAAGTGATCAATACTTCTGGAGTTTTGGTTGGGTTATAAAATGAAGCTGCTTGCTGTATGTCCAGGTGGGATAGCTTATCTATGGTGGTTGATTTACTAGCCGTTGGATTGAAGAGCGTATCCATCTGACGGATTGAAGAGCTTAGACCTTATCTATTGCCTTATCTGGATTCTTGGTGGGGTCTGGCTTTCTGGTCTCTTTAATTAGACAGAGGAAAACAACAAGTGTGATATTTTCTGTGTCTGATGTTGCTAAGAGAAAATCTTTTGATATTCTTTCTTGGGTTGAGTGGGCCAGTTGGCTGATTTCGATAAGATGACATTAGAATGAGCTCGAATGGTGACACTACACCTGTGAATGAAGCTGTGAAACTTTCCTCCTATTAAATTCCAAGTACTTTTTTTTTTTCAAATTAATAAGTTGCATTAAAGGGTAAGAAATCATCAGTAACACAAATCATCAAGTCGGATATAAATTTAAAGTGATTTAAATACAACATTTAAGATAATTTAAGTCATGAAATTCGATTAGGACCATGCCTAGTAATAAAGGAAATAAATAAAAATAACACAAAATTGACTTTATTTACTAAGTGTTTCTTTTAGATTTCACACTAAAATAAAATAACGCACAAAAAAATTAATCGAGTCTGGATTAATTTGCTCATCTAAGTTATTATACGTGAAATACATTTGTGTACTTATGTGGGATTTGGTATTTTTTATATTGTTTTTGTGGCTGTAAATACATTTGCTTGTTTGTTTGTTTGGTTTTTCTCTGTAGTGTAAATCCAAATGTAAATATCGTACGTATGCACCAAATAATAATATTGATAAATGAAGGTATGTTCTGTAGATTCGAAATTCGTCTTTCCAAGTTTTGCTAAATTAAAGGCCTAGCAGGCCCAGAACGACACTCCTTTCCGGGCCAAGCCCGTTAACTCGGACCATGCACGCAAGCCGAGAGCCGCTAGAAGACTCGGTCAAGTTCAAGAAATTCGAACCTCAAAAGGTCTGACAACAGGTATAAAAAGTGACATGTACACGTGTCGCCGCTCGGAACGCGCCGCAAAGATCTCCTTTTTGTCATTGCCTGTACAAGATAATTTGGCGGCAAAATCATCACCGCCGCTCACAAAAGCTCCTTAGATCACAAGTCAGCCAAATCTCTGTCATTAATTAACTTGCCCCGAATTAAAGCCCTAACATAAAACAATAAATATTCCACAATCGCGTTTCTCGAATATAACTTACCTCTTATAGCCGGTAAAACCTCATTGACTCTGACTCTCTGGCGGCACGACTCAAAGGTTTACTGGCTGGTCCGGTCACCTTCCTTGACCTGCTTTTAATTTTCTGCGTCTTTTGATTTGTTTAATATTCTCGTCTTCATTCTCTAAGCAATTGCAGTTTGGTTCCGTAAAGGTAAGCATGTTTCTCTGGATCTACTGCGTCGTTTTAATTGTCTTTCAATGTTCTTTTTTACGTAGTTTATGTAATTGTGTTCATTCTTTTTGTTTAAAATCGAGAAAATTGAGCTAGAATATCTATATTTATCTATTTATTTTCTTTCGATTTCCAGCGGAAAGCGAAGCTTGTTTCTACGGTTCTGCCTTTGTAAGCCTGTGCCAGTGTGCATGTCTTTTTTTTTGGGGGGGGGGGGGGGTGGGGGGAATGTTTTAGCATAGAAAATTGAGATGATTACAAATTTACGAGTGCGTTTGTTTATTTTATTTTATTTTATTGCAATTTTTGAAGTTCTAACTAATTTTCTTTTCTCAACTACTAATATTGCATATTAATTAGGCTATTTATTCATATTCACTTTATTATGTTATTCATGTTTATGGCGAATTATGCAGAGTTTTTCAGTTGCTAGTTGATTAAGTTTCTTCCTTGCAGTAATAATAAAGTTTTGACCTATGAAATTTAATTTCCATCGGTGTAGTTGTATGAGAAGTAATATACATACAAATTATGTGAACAAATTGACATTGCGTGAAGTGATGTTTAGAGTGAAAATAAAAAAGTCAATGGAATCAATGAGAATAGAGACTGTATTTAACTCTTTCATTCATATCATGCCATATCGGTATGTATGGATGAGCTTTTACAGATAGCTTCTATGTATGGTATTTGCACACACACACACACACACATTCCCATTATATTTGCATAATGTTCCCTTTACATTTTCCTTGCTGCTTTGCCTTTTGACTTTGTTGAGGTTAATGTTTGTTTCATTAGTGCTTTCTCTTACGTGTATGTATGTTGTACGTGTATATTGTGTATTGATCGGTATCATTGGAATTTTAAGCTTGGCTGCTTGAACAAAGCTTTTCACTGGAAGCTATTGTATCGACTTTTTAACTTATGTAAATTTTTGTGTATTGGTAACTCATTTTTTGAGTTTTTCTTCATGCAGAAAATTGTCTAGTTACCATGAAGGGTGCCAAGGGTAAAGGTGAAGCTAGAGTCTCACAGGAAGCTTTGAAGCCAAATGACAGGTTGGTTTTCATCTCAGGTTCATTTTCTAGAAACAAGGTCATGAAAAGTTATTGGCTTTTCTTCTGTGCATGCCTTTTGTTTTATGTGGGAATATGTGGCTTTAAGATGACCATGTAGGGTTTTATTCCTTGTGCTTCTCTTCCATCCTCCCCTAACCTAAAACTCTAGCTGTTGTTTAATGCTTGGTCGGTAAGATTGTTGATGTCTGATGTTATATACTCGTTGGTGGATACAGTTGTTACAGAATTTCATTGTGACGGATCTTATATATCTTTGTTATTTTCAGAAAGGTTGGGAAGCGGAAAGCTGCTACTGCTAAGCTTGACAGTGGCAGTAAAAGGCAAGCTAAGAGGGAGAAGAAGGCCAAGAAAGACCCAAATAAACCAAAGAGGCCTCCTAGTGCTTTTTTTGTCTTCCTGTATGTATCTCTTTTTGTTTTTACCGCAGAAGGCAAATATGGCATTTTAGTTTTCAGAATATATCAATTCATGCCATTTTGATGTTACAGTGAGGAGTTCAGGAAAACCTTCAAGAAAGAGAATCCCAATGTAACTGCTGTTTCAGCTGTAAGTATTTAGGCAGATCCACATATGCATTAGATTTAGTTCTTTGTCATGACACAATCGGTCTGCAATCAGATGATTAATCTGTTCGATTTCTTTGGTTGAAGGTTGGGAAAGCGGCAGGAGGGAAGTGGAAATCTCTGTCTCCTGCTGTAAGTATTTGAACCTTTCCTGAACTCAAGCATGTTTGTGAGAATGGATGTCTTGAACTTGGAAAGCAGATGATTACTTTTTCCTCTACACACACACTCTTTTCCCTCATGTTAGTCAATTTGGAAGTCTAGTTGGAATTCTAGTTGCCTTGGCCTGATAATTGTGAAAATCATCTGTTGAGCAAAATTTACTACAAGTGGGGTGTAGAATTTGTCACACCTGTGTTATCAGCTGGGGGAAGGGAAAGGATTTTGGGTATTGAAGGTAATACTTCATGGAATGCACTTTTGAAATGAATCACATAAGAAGTTACTCAAGCTTTATGTTTTGAGGATGATTGATAGGCATTGAAAAACCAGTGCCTGATGATTTTAGAGGAATGAATTTTTAAATCATCTGTCCATAACTTGTCGTGAGGGAAAGGTTTTTGCACTATGCTTTACTGATCTCATGTTCTTTACCTCGTTGAAGGAAAAAGCTCCATATGAAAGCAAAGCAGAAAAACTGAAGTCTGAGTATGGAAAGAAAATGAATGCCTACAATAAAAAGCAGGTGACTAATTTAGTACCCTTTTTCAATTCTGTGGACGCTTTTGGTTCGTTGTTATGTGTTTAACCTCTTTTTTTTTTTAATTTTTAATTCTGACAGGACGGTGATGAGGCATCAGACAAGTCAAAGTCAGAAGTGAATGATGAAGATGAAGCTAGTGGGGAGGTAGTACATAATTTCTGTTCTGTTTTACTGCACCCATTGATTGTGTGACATTGTGTGTTTTGGTGTTGATCAATAAGACATAATGTACTGGGGCATTTGTCATATTATAACCATGTACATATATTCTTGTGTCCTTGAGGTTTTCAAGTGGTTAATTTAGTTGGAAAGACAAATGCGGCTGTGTTATTTTTGTTTTTCCTGGCTATTGAGTTTCAATTGTGTATTTATAAGGATTTAGCTAGCGGCTTAGTTTAGACGTGGTATCTGACCTCTGAAGGCTACTGATTGACTTTGTGACCCAGGTCCTGAATATGTTCTGTTCTTGGGCCAGTGTGTGCAAGGGAAATTACTATAGCTGATGCACAGTGTTTTTGTTCCCGGGCATGTTATTGATTTTGTTTTTGCTTGTGAAGCTAACTGGAAGATGACATGGAATGAATACCGGGTGGGGGGCCTAAAAAGATAAGGATGAATGTGGGTTGCAGTTATATTAGAACTTGTGTCAATGTTTGAAAAGGAAAGAATCTTCTGCAGGCTTATATTGCAACATGATGATTTATTTGTTGAACTGACATATGAGTACCATTAGTACCATTTTCCTTGCGGTTTTGCTCTCTCTTAGGCTGGAATTTGTTATAGCCTTTACATTTTACAGGAAGAACATCAGCTGGAGCCGGAGCCGGAGCCCGAGCCAGAGCAAGAGCAGGATCAGGATGAGGAAGTGGAAGAAGATGAAGACGACGAAGAAGATGATGATGACTGAAATCTGATGATAATGCCTAGGATACAAAGGAACAAATTTTGGATTTTAGAATATTAATACCGTTAAAGGGTTTAGATTTGGTGGCTTTGGAAATAGGATGACGTAGACGCTAGCCTTTCTGATGCCATCATGGTCTTTTTCTTTTTTGTATGAATATATTCAGCGTAAGTTATCCGATTTATGTTTTCAGATTCGAAGGCATGACATTAAATTTCCAATCTCAAACCAATTGATCATAAAGACTAAGACAAAAAATATCATCACAAGCAATTTTTGACCAGTACCCAAAAAAAATAAAAAATTAAAGGAGAAAATAATGTTATGGAAACATCGTGGTCAGGCAGGTAACCACGGGCAATGCATATTTACAAGTTTAAACCTACCAACGAACAGAAGATCATCAATTATATAGAATTAACTAGATGCTATATCTATAATTACAAACTGTATGGGCAAAGCCCTCACCGGTATCGAGGATCATAAGAAACAAGCGTTGGATTTGGAGTAATGAATGGCAGTTTGTCAATGTACATAAAAAGTCGCTTCAAATTTTCCCTTGAGATGGAGGCCAAATCAACAATATCATCCTCGCTGGTGTAGATCCAAAGGTCACCCGAGTTCACTCTTCTGAGACTATCCCGGCAGAAGGGGCATGACTGAGACCGTGCACGCCTGAAATAACAGATCATGAGCAAGATTTAGAATCACACAAGGATTAAGAATGTCAAAGATCATTTATAGACGCGGGACAAATAACAACAAATACAAGCATAGAAATTAAACGCTCAACAGCTTTACCAATTTCGATAGCATCTCATGCACATTGAATGGTTGCAATCAGGCAAAACAATCTTGGAGCATATCTCCAAGCAAATACCACATTCTTCTTCTCTCTCTATATCTATTTCGGATAGTTTTCCTTTGTCCATCCTGCCTTTCTTTTTGTACTTAGCATCACAAATTTCTTTCTGTTTCTTGTCTTCTACGTCAGTAATTCCTCTTTGAAGTTGCAATAAAGAGGGAAATATCACCCCTTTCATTTTGAAGGGGGGAAGAAAATTAAAAGAAATCAATCCAAACTGGGAAGAATCTGTGCAATAGTTTTGCAACTCAGAACAAAATATGGTACACTATCAACTTCCTTTTTCAGTTCACTCACCATAGAATTCTTTTATACTAGCTTTTCTTTCATGAGTACACATGGTAGTCTTGCCATCTGCATATGCCTAGAACAAAAAGAAATGAAAAAAAAAAATACATCACAGTTGGAAAAATGAAATGGCAATTACTTTTACTATTACTTTTAACTATTTAAATTAGCATGAGGTGAAAGGACACTGCAATAACATTACAATTGGTATGAAACAGATTCATAATAATCACCTTGTATATAAGAATTCTAAGCAATCCAAGGGCACCAGCAAGGCGGCAATCAGTCCACTGAACAAGAAAAAGAAAAGTGTGAGCTGCTTGACTGTAAGATAATCTCATCTGAAGGCAGGCACCGTCGTATTCTCTCGGATACTCCGAAGCCCTGTATCATTTAAACATTAAAATTTTCAATACCCAGATGCTCCAATTGCACCCAGATGCTCAAATTGCAAGATCACTCCGAAGCACTGTATCATTTCAACATTAAAATTTTCAATACGCAAATGCTCAAATTGCAAGATCACCAAAAAGTAATGCAGACATTCATTAAAACGAAAAAAGGAATTATTCAAGGGTGTCCTCTGCAGACTGCAGTGTCGAGAGATTCACGGCGTCGCCGAGAATTCTGCTCAATGAGTGTAAAATTATCAAACACCTTAAACCCACCAACAAAAAACTCAAATATAAGAGCACAAGATTAGTCACTTCTCACACAAAATCCAAAAATTTCTCATAAATTTTGGTCATATCATAAGATTGACAATAATGAACATACCAACAGCAGATTAAACAACAATTCCATAATTGCTAATGAACATACCAACAGCAGATTAAACAACAATTCCATAATTGCCAAAATTAACAACTGAATAAAAAATTGTAAAGAATGAAAGAGGTTTACAGAGTATTGGCTAACTGAATATCAGCTTCAAGAGCCTTGAGTGAATCCTTAAATGATTTCCTCATATTCTTCTCTCTTTACAAAATTCTTTCACAAAATTCCCATCAATTAACCACAAATAATATTAACTTCATGAATCTAATAACCACCCACTTGCTCAAACCCCGAAAAGCAAACTCCTCATCTCTTCATTTGAGTCGCTTTGGTTTGTCAAATAAATATCTTCCTCTTTTAACTTTATTATATAATTTAAATGAAAAGAGACAGACAGTAAGAGCTACTTGGCTTTCACTTAGAGCACACGTAACAGTATCTCTCTTAGCTTGAGTTGAGTTATTACGAATACTCACAGCTGTCAGAATTACTATTGTGCCCTTCAGTTCTCCAGTTGTTAGTTGCATGAACATTTAGTGCCTCAAGCTGTGAGACTAATAACCGTACTAAATATTTTGAGATAATAATACATGGATACCCAAAAGTTTTATACTTTCTCAAATAAGGACATTGTTTGTCGGCACTTATACTCAAAATAATGACGAAACAATAAGTTTTTATACAAATAATGTTATATATTATTATAGATTGAATTAAAAATATGATAAAATATATATGATTTATTTTTATTATTTATACTTTTAATCAATCAATCATATTTTACCACATCAATTTATATTATATCTGTATCTTTATAATTATTCTTGTATTAAATAAGTTTTTTTGTCATTTTGATAGAGAATAGGGGTCTGTTTGATCTAAAAGATTTCAATCACGACTTTATATGATGAATGGTAGAAATATAGGGATCTAAGTGTTATTTCCTTATTCAACCAAAAAATATTGGACGCGTGGCGCGCATGCATGATGTTCATCTAACCGTTATTTGTGGGCCGCGCATTTGGCGTTTGTTATTGAAGCTTCTAGCGCGCGACGTGTTTTGATTGGCAAAATAAATGGGACCCCTAAAGAGTAAAGAGAGACCCAGCTGGGCATTTTTTGATCTTTCGTTCTAATTCAAATCAAATGGGAAACCTTATTGTATAATAAATGATTATTTTGACTTGTATTATTGTTTGATTACTAGTAATACCAAAGTTTTTTGATAAGATTCTTTGCCTTGGCAAGCCTCCAAGGCTCCAAGTGATTTTAAAAAAAAAGGATGATAAATGAGATTCCAAATGGATGATTTTATGGCTTCTTGAAGAAATTAATACGTAATCTTACCCATTATTTATACGGAAAATACCAATTTCATAAAAATTTAGTATACGGTACCTATTTATTTACATTAATCTATCAATGAAAATAAATATTTTGGAATGGGTAATGATGAAAATGAAAAAAATAAAAATAAAAACATATTCACCATCGTAATCAAAATCAATGTACAAAGAGAGGATGGTTGATTTATAATAGTGAGATAGGAGAATTTGGTATATATATTTGGATGAGTGAATTTCAATCCTTTAGTTTGAGTAAATTAAGAAAAGTTCATCCAGTGAAAAAAAAGTAAATGGGAATATCATTAGTCACTATGTGGCATATTTTCAGCATAATCTCATGAATTATGATGAATCCATGTGTGTGTTTGTTTTCTACAGATTTGGTAAATGATTATTAAGCAAGATCACTCATTAGTTTTAATATATTATCAGCCAGCTCTTAATCTGTGATAAATAAACAACAGCTATATTCTAAAATGTGAATTTAAAGCTAAATAACATCACCTAACTATAAATTTAACTCTTGATTATATAAGTTTTCTAATTTCAAATCCACATTTTACAGGATGTGAACGTCGGCTTGTAATAAAAATTTAAGATTATTAAATATTGACACTTGATTATGTACATAGCAAAGTTCAACTTCTTTGCCAACTAAACAATATTTAAAGAGTCTAATAAAGTTGGATTAAGAAGGGATTACCCTAGCATTAGTAATGATTAGTTTTCAATTGATAATGACTTGCCAACCTCCGATAAAGGATGCCAGAAAAAGAAGTATCCGCAACAATATTTGTAGAGCGAGAAGCAACAATTTGCTTGCTGGACCAATAAACCAACTCCACCATGGATGAGCAAAACTACCAAGTTATACTTTAGCACCACATACCATTTGCACTCATGGAAGCTTTTTGGCCCTTTTTTTCTTTTCACATGCATTAGTAGTAATTCCAGAATGTAAAAGATTCCAGCACAAGTGTTTGTGAAAAGAAATATAACCTTCGTATCATCATTCATGAAACAGCTTGCTTGCAGGTTAAGTCATCCTGCAACTTTTTCCTGCACAGTTGCGTATGCATGTTAGAGTTATAACTCACCTTGATATTTTGCAAATGGGAATTTCTTCTTAATTTATCCCAACTTTTTTTTTGAATTTTCTATGGTCTTGGCATCACATAATCCCGGGTGTAGCGAGTTTCAATCAAAAGAAAATTGTAAATAGTGGACCTGTATTGATGTCACAAACTCAATTACTTCACCAATATGCTTCAGGCAAGTTGGGTGATAAACTTCAATGGTCTCTCAAAGTTGCTTTTGTCTGAGTTTCTTCATAAGCCGGTGATTTTACCTAAGTTCTTCCACATGCCACTGTAAATGTTGGTTGGTCGAGTGACTCTTTCAATTCAATCAGAAAACCTCAACTGATACAATCAAAAGTTTCATCCACGATAGAGTCTCTTGTGTCTGATGAAACAACGCTGAGACTCCAAAAATTCAGCTACACTAAAATCAGGCCGTGGTGATTGTGCAAAGAATAATTCTATATACACCACATAACATGAATTTGCAAATTCTGAGCTCACCCACCGCTCCCTACGACGTAGATGAGTGTTAGGGTATCAGAAAAGTTTGATTTGAAGTCTTGTTTCATTTACCATAGTGCCTGCGCCTCTGCTGGAAGGATTTCAGTGCCTCTAAAAATTCTGCTTCTCCAAAATCAGGCCACAGTAATTGTGAAAAGAATAATTCTGTGTATGCTAACTGCCATAACATGAAATTGCTAATTCTGAGCTCACCACTGGTCCGTATAAGTAAATCAGGGCAAAGAAATTCAGTACAGTTTGTCTCTAACTCCTGTTCAATTAGAGATTTACTGATGTTGTTGGGTTCAATAAGACCGTCATTTACCTTCATCGCTATCCTTTGGCAAGCTTGAACAAGGTCATACTGCCCACTATAGCTAACTGCCACAATCAGCTGGAATTGGGTATTGTTCTTGGTGGTCTCCACAACATTGATTACCAATTCTTCTAGGCACTTGGGCAGCTTAGAGGTATCCCCAATTACAGATATTCGGATTCTCTCCCTGGCATAAGCAAACAGAACAAATGCATTTATGTTTTTTCACCACAAGCTTCTAAGAAGCCATTAACAATTCAAAATAGAAGACAGCTTCATCAAGAAAACTTTTTAAGGAGTATTACTGAAATGTTCACCGCATTATTTTATATTTTCAGTAAAAAAAATGAAATAGACAAACAGGATAACAACAAATTTTGGAACTAGGAAATGTAAAAGCATCGTATTCCCAGAACATGCCACAACCCCAGCTAAAAAGCTGCTCCCCACTCGCAACCAAGTGATTGCCATCATGATACACACGGCAAAATCTGTGGTTTCAGAGAGTTTGGATAAGATTTCTAGTTGCAAAGAATGTCATCAGGGGGGAAAACTTCAAATCCTTCAACAAGCTCCAAGCAAAACAGTCTAAAATATACCCCGAGTATCTACTTTCCTCACAGATTTATATGATAACCTCATGAAAACAGCAACCTTTTAACATCCAATTCAACATTTAATTTCAAATTTTCCACCACATTTCAATAGTTTAGTAAAAGCTAAAAGTTAGATATATCCTTTAATTGATTTTATAAACTGTACCTTATAAAGCTTTCCTTTTCCTCCTTAACTCCACTCTCTAACAAACTCATCAAAAACTCAACCTCGACCTGCAGCACAGACCAACTCAACATCGAATATGGAAAAACAAAGATATTGAAAAATAAATAAAAATAAAAATTAAAATTATTGACCTCGGGTCGAAACCAATTATCACTAGAGAAAGCAAAAACGGTTAGAACTCGAATTCCCCATTTGCAGCAGAGCTCAACGAGGGTTTTTAAAGACTTGACACCGGCTTCGTAGCCTGATCCCACAGGCAAGCCCCTCAAGTGGGCCCATCTTCTGTTGCAGTCCATGATAACCGCCACGTGTCTCGGCATGGACTCTCTCTGTAGCCCCTCAGCCAGCGCCGGAGCATCACTAGTGAACTTCACTTCTTGTTCTTCTTCTTCTTCTTCAGCAGGGACAAGCAAGTATCGGCGATGCTGGGTAGTGGCGGCACAGGCAGAGCCGGGGCGTTTCCTGATAGAGAGGAGTTCGGAAGGACACACGTGCGAAGCTAGCTTGAACCTTTGGTTTTACACGTGCGGGATTGGAGAGAGGGTTGTTGCAGTGTTAGCTTTGATAAGCGGTTGCGCTGAGAGAGAGGAAATCATCGTTAGGGTTTATGCCGTTGAGACTGCGTAAGCTGTCGAGTATTGATTGATTGCCCTTTTCAACTGTTCAGTTGAGCATTCTGATTTTGCCGCCAGAAAGGGGTTCCGGAATTCAGGCGGTCGAAAACGCTGTCGTCTTCTTTGGTAAGACTTCAGAATTGAATTTTTATTGTCAGCATCAAGCGGGATTTATACCAAAACTTGAGGGGCACTTATAAAATTTAGCCAACTATGGCTCTCTTTGTTTATTTTATAGCCGAAAAATGACTTAAAAAAATCCTCCCGAAACCCACTTCATTTCCAAATTGACATATCTTCTCATCTATTAATCAAGTTTCAAATATTATTATAACACTTTTTTTTTTTAAAAAAAAAGTGGAGATGATTAATGAGAACCAGGAGGAGTAAAGAAAATACTTAATATTTGATATGAAGCACCCAAAACGATTTAAGTAACGAGTGCTCAATAGCATGTCAAACGACTTCATTGTTTAGAAATTGAAATGAAACCGGGCTAGTAAAAATTGATGCCTCTTCTCAAATCTCAAATAAAGGATGCAGCAACATCTGTGCGGTTAGTAAATTTGTTGGGCGGCCGAAGATTGGCATGATGCTAATCTGAACATCGGATGAGCGGCTTTTCGATCACTGAAGAGGACCCACTTCATCGATGGAGATTTCCTTAGGGACCTTCAGATTTAATTGATGGGTATCCCATCCAGCTCCTTTCAACCGTTGGATGAAATCATCAAACCTATCTTCCATCACCAAAAGGCTATGCGAAAGCCAGTCAAAGAGATTATCAAAGCTCTCCCGGTTCTCATGTAGCCAATACACCTGCCACACGCTTCGCAATACTGACAAACTTGTAGCTCCTACCTGCAAGGAAATTTGAAATTTGGCCAAGTTCTTGTCATTCATATCCTCACACACAATGTTCTGAGTGCATACCTTGAATGATACAAGTACTTCAAAGTCCCCAGCGCTTTGGTTCACCGTGAGAATATATTTTTCCTTTGCATATATTCTAATAAGTTTCTTCACCTTGCGAAAGGGAAAAAAAATGTAAAAATAGAACGGATAGTTTGTATTATAATAAAATTTGAAGAGATTAATTGGTAATAGACATAGTGGGGCTCTAAGTGAGGAAATACCTTGAAAACAGATGTATCCCCTCCAACCACATCCTCTAAAGGCACACCAAAAATAATTCGCGGTTTCATGAATTTTTCCCAAGTTAAAATATTTTCTTCTTTATTGCAATCAACACATCCTGAGACAAGCAACCCAAGAAAATTTGAATGTTGTCACAATATAAAATAATTTATAAATGCCAGGATTAAGAGAATATCAATTTGACCTGGAACACTGGTGTACAGAACATGTGATTTTACCAGTATACGAGCACGCTTGAGATTTATCTGTCAGATGATTAAAAACACAAAGAATGATCCACCAAGAAATAAAACAACTACACTTGTTTCGTCATAATATTATTACATAGTAAAACATAAAAAATTCAGTTCTGCCTACCCTCCCCAGAAAATGGTTCTCCAACTTAGGCATTTCTAGAAAAGGGAACTATATAGTACTCTTACGGTGTTAAATTGTAGAACCGAAAGCGACTGATAACGTAACCAAAGGTGCACAAGCCGGATGCTTAACCACGTCAATGACAAGACTGGGTATAATCTTACAAGGCCAGGTGTATCCTGCATTGATGATTCTAATTTTCAAGTTTCATGCATAAAGCGAAAAGCATGTTAGTTGCTAATAATTGGAATGAAGTAAAAGAAAACAGGAAAACTATCTCTGAGTGTCTGTGAAACATACCAGGATCAATATGCCCAATGCCAGACCAAACAACTGGGCAGATACTTCCCAAACTTCCTCCTGAAATATTTGACCAATAGGTCACGAGAAAAGCATTCTCTTCCACAAACAAGCTCATACATTGTGTTCAGACAAGGTTAAGAATTTCATTCAATGTAATTAGCCAAATATATATTTTTCTCAAATTACGTGCATTTATCCAGCATTGACATAAACCAACGAATGAAAACTTGAAAAACTTGTGAAATACAAGATAAAGCTTAAATTCTTACAAGAATCCTTAACCATATCGAAACTAAAATTAATTGAATCGTATAGAATAAGCTGATGAACAATCTCCACATTTTGTGGTAAGTCAAAGACGTATTGCAGAACATGAAATCCTGTTAATTCCATCTTCCTGATCAAAGATTTACAATATGCTCACCCAGAATAATAAATGAGGATGAAAAAAGGTTCATAAAATAAGATTAAAAAAAAAAAAAGCTTACAGGAGATACATGAAATTTTTTTTTACCTTTGCTGCTACCTCTAGAATGAAAAAAAGGTTCATTAAATAAAATTTGAAAAAAAAAAGCACAAAGTAGATGCATGAAAAAAATTACCTTTGCTGCTACCTCTCCTAGATTTCCTGAGATTGCAAAATGGTTTTGTATCACGCGGAATGAAGGATCTTTTAGTCCTCTTGCCACAGACTGGTTAAATTGACAACCTTGAGAAATTTAGTAAAATTTTCAAATACAAAAATTTGGAAACTGAAGTCCTCATTTTCCCTGCTAAGCCAGGATATAAGTGAGGACCAACATGCAAATATTCTCCCTGCTGATAATTTCCCAATTTCTCTTTCTATCCCTTCAATTCTCCTAACATTTTTCTTTGATGTGTATATGTTACTCGCTAAAAAATTGGTTTCTAATTATGAGCAGGAAGTGATACAATGTTACATAAGTATATAATAGCGGTGTGGTAACAATATGGGCGACACAAGCAAAGGCTCTTACAAGCAGAATACCTTGGAAAGATTCCCAAGAGATGCTAATGGTAGAAAATAGGCAGGATATACTTGGGTAGCAAGATCAAAGATGCTGCATGACGGATTAGATACTTGATGAATTCCATTTCTAATCAGTTAAAGTAAGTTTAAGCCACAAGCTTGTTGGACAGACCTTCCAGCGCTGCCAATGAAGTCTGCATACATGCGCCACTGTTTTGGATCATCATCGAAAAGATTCCCAAAGCGCCCACCTGCAAAGATAGGAAGAGTAAGTAAAAATATTCGGCACAAAACTTTTTCTTCTCTTTAGCTCCTTTGATGATTGCCAGACCAATGAATAAGCGGCCAACAGCTCCGATGCCATCCTTTGATACCCATCTGCAGAACAATCACAAAACTTTCAGATTAATCCAACGTAAGACCAGATATTCAGCAAATTGATATACTTTGAGCTCATGAAGATGGAAATTTACTTGATGGCAGCAGCAGAAGCAGCTGCAGTTGTGCCAGAGAAAGAATCAATACCCACAGCCTGATGCACAAAAATTGGTAAATTTTTTGTCTGAAGTATCAGCAAACAAAGTTCATAGAAGGACAGATTGCATCGTGAATTCATGACAGGTGTTACCTAAGTTGCAGAGCAAAATGAGTTTAATTTTTCGTTTTTTATTTTTCTTACTAACATATACAGCTCCTTAACACACACAGCATGAGAGAACAGAATCAGTTACCGAAAGTTCAAAGTAGACTCTTCCAACAAATTATACATTCCTTGAAGAAAAAATCATAATCAATTTATAATAACATAAGTAAAATAAGATCTTCTACAACCTAAATTAATCAGGTTAACAGATAAAATTCACAGTTTATAATATCTTGATTCTTAATCCATATGTCAAAGCAGAGTCATTGGCCTGAGTTAAATCAGCATGCCTTTAGGAGACTTGATGTGACTATTGCGTGACAGATCCATCCAGTAACATTTGTAGGGAATTGTAGCAACATGTACCCCAAATAATCATCTGAAACCGATCCTGCATCAAAAGGGCAAGCATTGGAAAGTAGAACTACACAAAGCTAAATAAACCATGTCAGGACTGTTATCCAATGCTATTGTCTTGTCAATCACATCCTTCTATTCACTATGCTGCTACAATTTGGTCTCTTCTGTCGTTCTAGCTTCAGTTCAAACCTATGAAAAGACATTAATACTGTTCATTTTATTAAATAGCCATAATACTACTCTTCGCAAGTGATATCCAATAGATTCCATTCCCATTTTTATGCATGCAGATAAGTTGAATTCACGGATGGATGCCGCTGAATTGAAATTGAATATTTAAGAAGCTCAAGTCAGTTATAGTATTTTTTTAAACTATGCTTCTCAGAACTATGAGTCTTTTATGCTTTGTATAACTTGCCAGTTAAGCTTGGAGCCTTTTGGAGGACTAGCGAGTGAAGCTCTGAGCTTTTGGAGGAGTTGCTAATAGACCATTAGGCTCTTGGGAAAATGAATTTGTGTATCTGAGACTTTAAAGTTATCAAGCTTGAAGTAAAGATAATCCTTTCCCTGAGATTCTCTATTTATACTCGTTGAGCGTACTATGCCACCCTTTTTCAGACTTGATGATGTCTATCCATCTCGCATTGCAGAAGCTGGAATAGTACTCCCACAAGATAGCTTTGAAAAACAATCATTCCCCTACTCATTGAGCAGATACATTTCACTTGGAGTTTGTGTGCCACCCCTTCATTGGACGTTGTGTGAGGTGAATTTAGTTTGGAAATTCACCTGGACTGAGCAAGGGGAGGAACAATTTTTTCTCTTGTTGGGTTGGATACTTGATCTTAACTGCCTATAAACCTATTCGTAGAGTGGGTGGCATTTTATAAACATAATATTTTCTTGAACACCCAGTGTCTCATTTGATGGGCTTTAAGTTTGCATTAATTTTGGGTATAATAATTGCCCCCTAAGTTTCTCTCACTAAATTATATTAGGATAGGAACTTATTTTTATATTATAAATAGTCATTTATCACTTCTGTTAACCATTATTGTTCATAGTCTGCTAACCGTGGGTGCCTTTAACTCAGCCATTTAAGGAACAACTGTTTATACCCAAAAATAATACTAAGCCCAAAAGCAATAAACCCAATACTATAACTCATCCATTTTTCTTAAAATTCATCAAATGAGATGTAAGGTATTCGAGAAAATATTATTTTTATAAAATGCTATCCATCCACTTGATACATATGGTTTATAGGCAGTATGAGGAATCACTTCGTCTAAATAGATTTCTAAACTATATTCATCTCACATAGCTTCCAGTGAAGAGATGATACGTGGACTCTAGGTGAAATGCATTTGTTCAATGAGTAGGGAAATAATTATTTTTCGTCACCCTCTTGTGGGATTACTGTTCGAACTTTTGTAATGTGAGATGGATACAGAGAGCAACTTGGCAACGAGATGAGAGCATCTTAAAAGGTGAGGCCACAGTACCCTCTCAATGAGTATAAATAGAGGGTCTCAGGTAAAGGATTCTCAAGCTAAAACAAACACTTCTCTCCGTATCAATTTTGATAACTCTAAAGTTTTAATACACAAAATTCATTTTCCCAAAGCTTAATGGCCCACTAACGAGTCCTTCAAAAACTCAAAGTTTTACTCGCAAGTACTCCAAAAGACTCCAAGACAACCTACAAGTTATCCAAAGCATAAGAGACTCTCTTAAGAGTTCACTATTACAGATAGATTGCATCTCATGGCATATCATTTGAGACGTGTACCATTGTCTTGAAAATCAGGAAATTACGTTCAAATACACTAATAAAAGAGGAACCCGTGGAATAAGAAATAAAAGTTCAAAAGCCAATACTAGTCACCTGGGAAGCCTGCAGGTAAAAGGAAATCCTTGACAACATTGGGAAGCCACGATAAATTTGTGTCAGAAAATTGTGACCCTTGTAACCTAGTATCTTTTGTGGGATCATGGTCGGCATCAAAAGTTTGTACTTGCCACTCATCATCCAATATGAACCTGCTTATAAACACATCATCAAGAGATACATCTCACAGCCAATCCCAGCTCAGTCAAACAACTTTCTAAAACCTAAGCAAATATGCAACCTGATTTACTAAACTTCCGGTGATTTATAACCAATTAATCCAGGCACTTACAATATTTACATAAACGAACTGATTATGTGTAATTAGATAATTAATAAGGGGATGAGTCAAGTCAAGTCAAGTAGCGACCTCCTAGCAGTGCCATTGCCATATCTCTCCACCAAAACCACGTGCTGCTGGCTTTGAGCTCTGTAACAATCACACAAATAAAATCCACCAATTGGGAATTTAGTAACAGCTATCATCAGGGCAAGCAAGTGGCGAGCTGGGAAGGAAGCTGTTACCTTCCGTTGCCGGCCTCGTCTTCTTCCTCTGAAAGATTCGATTGAGTGAACGCACATCGAATTCGAAGACAGCGTGCTCTGTTTCCAGCTTTCTTTCTTGAAGACTCGATAGCACGTGTAGGTACTGAGAGCTGCGGAGCGCAAGACATGTTTTTGCAACTTACCAATGTTTTTGGATACAAGCCTAATGAGTTCTTAACTTCATGTTTATTTATTAGGCGGTTATGTTCGTTGATTTTTGTAACATCAACCGGTGGGTCAAAAACCACGTCGTTTTTTTTTTAAATATTTTTTCAAATGAATGCTTACTGGGCCACGGGCTTTGAGATGGGCCGGATCCGACGGTCTATACACCGGTGGGCTTGTTTAGCATTTGATTTATTCAGACATATTCGAAATTACTTTGGAACAAATTGGAAAAAAATACAATAGTATTAGCACAAAAATATATATTTACATAAAATAAAACTACTAGACAAGGAACTACAAGGGAGATATAATATTTGACATGTTTAACATGCTTTTGGCAAAATTATGGGACCTGACCAGCAGAAACATTGTCTACATCAGCATAATTCGCTTTCCAAATACGGATTATCTAGGCTATTCGGACAGGATCTCCATCAGAAAACAAGCAGTTCATACGTAGCGATGTGAAGAATCAGGATCATTCAATCTTGGCATTGTGGTTTTGTTTCTCGCGATTTTCCTCTGTGATTCTTTGGAACTCTTTCTCACTTGCCGCAATTAGACGTTTAACAATGTCAAAGGTGGTAAGCCTAATGCTGCAGTAGAAAAAAGGCAATGAAGGGTGTATTAGGAAGGTAAGAACAATGACCATGGAACTGAAGCACGAATGGAAAAGTAACTCATGTATGCTGAGAAAGCTCAGAGCGAATTTCCTCTAGAACAAAAATATAGTTTTCACTGTATAAATAACATCCTATACAAATCAAGTCACAACAGTTGAATAGCCTAGAAAGCACAGCTCTCTATATTTGTAATGACCTAACATGGCCCAAGTTGGAATAAGCATCATGTGAAGGGCAAATCACCATCCAAAATCTTTGATGAACTAAGGTCTTATTTGGTTCTGATATAGCTGTAACTATTAAATAAAAGTTATATGACTCTTAAATAATAATTTTAACAAAAATAGTCAAAATTTTATAGATTTTTCATCATACAAGTAGTAGATCAAATCAACTTAATTTCCAATCCACAACAGCTAGTGTTTAATAAATATTTTAGTGCTGTAACTTTTAACCTATAACTGCCCAACTTCAATACCAAACAAGGCTTAAACCAAGGCAATATCAACTCCCAGATGTAACCACTTGATTAAAATTATGAATCAGAAGCCCAGTTATCTACTTTCAAACAAAATGAGATACCATATTTAAGAATTTGTCAAGCATGAATGAAAAATGGTGCAACAGAATGAATGCGTACCTGCTGTTTGGCAGGGTTTTCAATGCATTAGGCACGAAACCCCTGTACAACCCAGTAACCCCATCACGTTCCACAATACCTGCATCAGTTGAAAGAAATAAGATATATTGAACTCCTCCAAGATTGAAAATTTTAAACTCCCAGAAGAAAAATGGCAAAATGAAGCACATGGAACCCAAAAAACACTTCAACTAAATATCATTACATTTATCAATACATGAAACTATCTGAGGAACTCTTAAGATACAAGGGTTTAGGAGTAAACTTGATAAATGTGCTACATGCAGAAAGGGCGAGAATTTCAAATCACAACGAACTGACAGTCGTAATAGAGTTGCTGATTAATGAACAATTAAGAACTTGTAGGTTTTTTTTTTTTTTTAAAGGTTGAAAGATGCAAAGAAAAAATTAATTTGAGAAGCTTGATGTGAAACTCAGAAGCTGGAAATAGCTGGGTTGGCCTCTCACAACTGTACATTTGCAATTTAAATTAATCTAAAGTAACAGACAATATTAATTTACAGAGTTGTATCTTATAACTTGTCTCAGAAATACAAGTGCCTCCATCCGAAGAGCCTCCAGCTAGACGTCAAGGCTCCATCAGAAATTTCAAAACCTTTTCCACCAACAAACACCCCTTTATATTTTCAACTTAAAATATAAGCATTACACCGTGCTAATTTCTAACCAAACAAATGTCCCTTACAGGTTTCCAAACCCAAAAATATGCTCTGTTATGTACATCTTTGATGTTCTTACTAAGTATTTTGAATTTCCCATAATATATACAGTTACAAATTTATGGATGTCAGGCTAATACGTGCTTGGTAGTTTTATATCTGCGATGATGGTAAAAATAACTAGAAGTATCGACTTACCAGCAAAGGCATCTATAACCGACTTATAAGGTGTACCCTTCATTTGCATTTGTCTTCTGATTGTGTCTAATGGATAGCATGTGAGTGTGGCAACACCCGCTGACACCACAGCTGTTAGTAGAGATGTTTGAGTCTTCTGTCGATATTTCTCAGGCAAAGCTTTCTTCACCCTGCAATTTACAAAAGATATCAATGAAAATCATTCATTTCTTTTTTCCCTTTTATTCTACTTGAATGTGCAGTTGAGAAAAGGTTATCAGTGAACTCACAAATCAAAAATGCAAAAGTTCACAGCAATATATGGTGCTATTCCAATAAGAGCAGGTCCAAGACCATGGTAAAAGGATGCGAATCCTTCTTCCCGTAACATGTTTAAGGCAACCTAGAACCCATGATTAAAATCAGTCTTCTAATAAGAGGTCATCAAATTATAAATAAATATCTAGCGGATAAGCTGGCATACCTGAGACATGGTTTGATAGCCTGGTTCAACTGCCAAGCGCAATCTCAGGACATCTAAAGGATATGTTACCTATATAAAGAAAATTAGGAATTGTTTCAAAAATAAAAGAGCAAGAGGAGTTACAATAATGACAAGTATCCAGAAAAAAAGGAATAACTGCCTTAAAGAAAGTTCAAAAGTAGAAAAACAGTTGTATTGTAAATAAAACAATAGAATTATCACTAAGAGAACCAAAGAAATGGCAACAACAGCAAACAATCTTGATAACTATAATTTAGCAGCCTTCTGCAATTGGATTACTCACAAAAGTGGATGTCATTCCAGCACAAGCACCCGCCGCAAGCCTTCCAATAACAGAGAGCTCACCATCCTTACCCTTAAAGAGTTTCTAAACATTCAAAAGAAAAGATACATCAAATATGTCCATAAAATAAAGTACAAATGCATATATTCGTGTGCTAAAATTTTCTCAACCGATACTACCTTGTAAGTTTCATATGCAAATAGCTGGACAGCACTATAAGGTAAGACCCGTATCACCTGAATAAGAAAAATTCTACATTAAAAGCATTAAAAAAATGTCACAACTGTTTGAGAAAATGAAATTCTGAAATAATATACAGCGTGCCAGAAGCAAGGGACCTGAGGGAGGTTGCCTTTCCAGTACCCTTTTATTCCTTCTTCCTTAGCTATCAATGTGATGGCCTGCAGCCATTCCCAAATAAGCACCACCTCATTATAACAGCCAACAGAGAACAAACATGGAATTCAAGAGGAAATAAGTGACTTGAAACATTAGTAAAAGAAATTACCTCGATGAAACCAATTGCCTTCTTGGCACTTTCTTGCCCAACTCTGATGCTGTGAGTCTGCAGACAAATTAAATTAGATTTTAAGCAGTGAGCAATTATTCAATTCAAGTAGTAGATGCATGGTCCCAATAAATCTGTACCCTACATTCACATTCAGCCATCAATAAGAGTGGAAATGTTAAAATATCAGTGGTCACATCCATAAAGAGCCTTCTATATTGCAGGTGTCAGCATTTTGTCAAAATTCGAACCAACAACTTTTTTGCGCAGAAAATTGGTACAAGATAAAAACTTGTTCAATTCTTTGCACACAGAGCTGCAAAATTAAATCACTGGAGCCTGGAGGTTCTGTAAATAAAATTTAAAATTTTAAAAAACGCATATCCTTCAAAATCTTAACAAGATTAACTGGCGAACTATATGCAAATAATCGAAAGAATTTTCTGTTGTAACAAAATTTAAAAATTCGTAGACTACATTTATCACATTTTTTTTAAATAGTACATTTATCACATTTTACACAAAACTAGAAGCAACATAAACATTAACAACTTGAAACGTAACGGTATGACGGCAACCAAAAAAGAAAAAAATCACATTTTGCAAGAGAAGCGTTATACATGTGGTGTGGGGGAAAAAAAAAGCCAAAAGGTGAGTGCTAAATAGAAAGCAACACCTGTAGAAGAAGCTTAACACGGTCAAGCGGCGCCGTGACGGTTTTGGCGGCGGCTCCAGAGATGGCGCCAGCCACGAAAATCGCGGCGTCTCTTGGGACGTAACCGAGTATAGCCAAGGGATGCTTGAGCAGCTGAGCTGGAGTCGGCTCGAACTCTTTTGGACTTCTCTTCTCTGCCAGTGCGAGACAGGCGAATTTACCGAGTCTGCCACTGCAGCTACCGAAACTGACATTCCAAGTAAAGCGCGCGTCTGCTTTCCACAACGGTTCGGGGTAGCACGGTGTCGTTTCGGGAACGCAGAAGTGAGAGATTTTGAGGCTCGGAATGTTTTTAAATGTTACAACGGCTTTCTCTTCTTCTCTCATGACTTTAAAATTGAAATTTCGAATTTTTAGGTGGAAGAGATAAGGCGTTGTGTTGAGGTTTGCAGACGCAAACAGAGCGAGAGAAAGGAAAAGAATGGGGGATCTTTTTAATTTTAATTTTAATTTCTAAACCCCCGACCCCCGAGATTCTTTTCTATTCGCCTGTGGGCCGGTCTATTTTCTCCAAGATTGGAGGACTAAAAGATGGACTCGTTCTTTTAATTTAATAATGAAAAAAGGGAGAAAATTCTTTGATGCGAGATTAAAATATTGCTCAATGCCCATTTAAAAAAAAAAGTAACATATTGATTCAATAATAAGTTAAATAAGAGTAACTTAATTTTAATAAATGCAAACATAATTAAGTTTAAATTAAAAACGGGAGTTTAATAATCTCCTGAATTGATCTAAATTTTTCTCAAGTTTTTAAAGATGTTGCATACGCAACATATGCCTTATTAGTACTCAATGCTTAAGATTTAATAGTTAGTTTTTACATTACTTAATTTTAGAGTTCATCATATGAAACGATGTTGTTATCTATTATCCGACACTCCAACTAAATACGCTCTTAATTATTCTGGTTTGTTTGTTTGGTTGGAATACTTTCCCAACGTTTTGGCTTGTTATCTTTGATCTTACTTGTGAAATCCTTTTATAAAAAAAAAATTAGTTTTTATATTATTATTTTATAAACACTTGTTAGCAGCTAGCACCATTGCCTATAATTTATTGCGGAGAAGTTTAAATTACAAGAGGATGCTAAGGCCTTGTTTGTGATTACTTTTAAGAGGTTCAAAAATAATTTTTGAAAAATTAAAAGCTAATTTTAGTGTTTAATTTTTTTTTTAAAAAATCATTTTTGTCAAGGTCACCTCTCCTACAATAGATTTTGAAAAGTAAAAATGAGTAGTTTTTTAAAATTTGGTTTTGAAAATCATTTTATACTTAATACAATTTATCGTATGTATTATAAAAAATATGATTATTTTAGTAATTTATATTCTTATAGTAGTTTAACAATAAGAATTACTACAAGACATTTTTTAAAACTTACAACACTTTTAAAATAAATTGTACCAAACGACCAACCCAGTTTACTTCCTTTAGCTAGTGGAGGGGCATGCTGCAAGAGCGTAGGTAAGCGTATGAGGCGTGCCCGAAGGGCAACGACAACTTTTCACAGTTGATTATTTGTACAATATAACTAACAACAGTTATTTTAAAAGTTATAACATTACCAAATTGACTCTAAATTTTTTATAAGAAGAACAAATGCATTTAAAAAAAATTGAGGAATTGATGTTGTTAAATGACTGTAAAACGGTCTGCAAATGAGTTATTAAATGAATATAAGATTGAACAAAATTTACTTCCACATATAAATAAATATATTTATAACATTTTTTTATTGTGTATATACAATAATTGGTACCACAAAAATATTTCTACTTTATTGAATTCTATTCTTTATATTTTATCTTGAAATAATCCTAATAAAAAATGATTGACTTTCTTTATATAATAAACACGAAAACACATGTATTAAAGGACAAAACTAATCCTACGAAGGCTACTACTTACTACGAACACTTGATGTTGACTTCTAACAACAATCCCAACTAATTGTTACTTTTTTTTTAAACCTTTTTATTTAACCAATTCCTAGTCGATTGTTTTTACAAAGTACGCATATCATATTAAGTTCCGATTTATTTGAGCTTGCAAGTCCTTGTTCTATTGGTCAATTTTTTTTTTTTTTTTTTTGGTACAAGTTTGGTTTTCTAAACCACCACTCTCACATATATTTTAGAACACCAATAATATTCCACTCCACATTCGAAACGAGAAAGAGAGTTTTAATTGGCGGGCTTATGTAGAAGCCTTTGCTTTGAGTAACTGAGTTATTGTTGTTGTTGTTGGTGTTGGGGACAAATTAGGTTTTTAAATTTTTATAAAATCTATTAAGGACCGCTCTCATATAATATATAAGAATACGTAATCTAGAAATCGTACTTTGAAAATCTGAGTTGGCTTTTTCCGATGAAGTGATTTAGGCTCCTAGATCACGATCCTCTACCACCACTCCTGTTAGATCACGATCCGTCACCACCACGCTTGTTAGATCACGAACTGCCACCAATGATCTTCCAGGTTATGACTCAGGTTCGATCTGCACTTGACGTGTGGGCGCCTTTATCACTACCAAAGCAACTAGCACGAGAAAAATTTTCTCTCAACAATGGAAAGAAAAATCTTATTCTCTGATTTTTATAAAGTGGCTTCTCTTTTTTTCTTTAGAGAAAATAAGCCTTATATATCTCCCTTTAGTGAAAACCCTAGGCTCCAAATAATGCCCTATTTAAAACTCAAGTTTCTTTTTCTTTTAATAAGAGACCCATCATGTAAAATAACATAAGACCCCTTACACATAAGCTAATTAAATGGAGCCTCCCACTAAAAGATATAATTAGGCTTTTGACCCAAATAGCTAGTTATCTTGCTTATTAGTCCAGTAGTGGTGCAGTCAATTAAATGAGCTAACCCGGGGATCATTTGGGAACATACAATAGTGGCTACAATAATTAGGCCTGTAATTAAACTAGCCCAATTATTTAATTCCAAATCTACTCCACTAAAAGATTGGAACTGACTTCCATAATTGTATGCTCGAATAATAATTCGTCCCAAGCCACATTAATTTCTTTACTGCACAATCCTTTGTACCACATCGTTAATTAAATTGATATCTCAACTGTCCAATCAATTTAATAACATCTTATTCCTTGATCCTTACTGGTTTTCTCTAATGATCATTTTCAACATACTAAATATGTTGACACACTCTGGCCAGAGAATTCTATGATCAAGTGCCGAAAACCGATCAAGAGATGTGTTGTACAAATTCTATATTGTTAATCTATAACTCCAATACTCATAATTGCTCCCACCAAGATACCGGGTAATCTTGACCACAAGGATGTGTCGTGCCCATTGGTAACTCAAATGGAATAACAATCACAATCATGAAATCATAATTAACTCAAGATTGAGATTACAGTAAAATCAACGCCTATGAGATTTAATAAGTCTGACAGTTATTACAAAGTTAATTAAATCTCATATGTGATCTAGTTCAATGTAGTCGTACTACATCAATAAATTCATACATGATTAAGACAAATCATTCAATGAATTTATTACAGTTTATACCTAAATAAAGTGCCCAACTTTATTTATCAACTGCGAACTAAATTTATTTAATCATAAGATAATTTATATTTATGTCTTCTGTGAATCCACTATCCACATTGTGATCACATAAATACATATAATATGATTAAATGGACTTTAATACAAATATAAATACAATTAAGATATTTAAATAAAATACCTCATTAATTTTATTAATCAGAAAAAATATTTATTATAATTAAATAAACACATATACTTTTAAAGAACATAATTTCCCAACAGTTGGCTGAAGCACTCGAAAGTCATAAACGCAAATGCACCCTTTCTGCACCATTTGGTACTGTTTTTGCAGTACTTGCATGTACGCCTTGACGTCGTTCTTGTTGTTGCTGACCGATCTTCATTGGTGGTCCTTGCTCGTTGCTACTGCAGCTATTTTCAACTGCTGTGTTTGCTCTTTAATTGCTGCAGGTTTGTTCTCACTGACTTGCTCGCTGGCTGTTTTTGGTTCAACGGTTTTGGGTATTATACAGGTTCTTTACTGTTAAGTACTCATTTTCATAACTATTTACATTCAACCAAATGTTATATTTGTTTTCGGCCCAATACTGTAGAAATTCGCTTATGATTTTAATCCCAGATTAAAATTTTTTCGAGATGTCGTACATACTCTAGATACAACACCCTGCTCCAGCATGAATTATTAAATAAATTATGATAATTTAAAAGATCACATCTACTTATGTATTTAACATTTATACACATAAATCAATTATACAAACTTATTTATCAAGGTAAAAGTTCGTTTAGTCTTTATATTATAAGATTAATGTCCATTTAGTTCTTGTATTTTTAAAAATATTTCAAAACACTCATGCTGTTAAACTATTGACACCCTATCATTATTTTTTATTCATTTTAGCTTGTTTTTACAATATTATCCTCTTACGATAATATTTTTTGGCACATTAGTAAAAAATTAAATTACTAATTTAACCAAAATATAAAATAAAAACAAAAAGATTACATATATTAATTTTTGTGGAACACTCTATTTAAAAATAAGGATGTTTTGAGATTTTTTTTAAAGTAATAGCAAAGGTGTCAATAATTTAACAATAATGATGTTTTGTGATTTTTTTTTTAAAAGGCTAAACAAATATTAACCTTAAATTATAAAGACCAGACGAGTTTTTACCCTATTTACATTGAGGTACACTGTACAAACCCTCATATATATGAGTGTAACATAAACGCATGAATTATAAAACTTTCCTTTTTATATTATTTGAATCTCCCTTGTATTTTCATTTATTTATTTTTTCATTTTCATTACAACAATAAATAAATATATATATCTACTCCATAATATTTATTTTGTTATGATGATGCTTCAACCCTTTTGGTTCTTTCTTGAGAAGTAAACTACAAGAAACTAATTAAAGACATAAAATTATGGTAGAAGTAAGAAGGAGAATGATCTTCACTTGTATTTTGAGATGAAATTTTTCTTCGAACTCTTTTCTCACGTAGATAAGGAGGGATCAAACTTCAAACCTCTTGTAATAAACAACTTTTGAGTTGAATAAAAAATTCAAGCTAGTAACTTTCAGAGATTGTGCACTGTTCACACAGGAAATTTGGGTGAATCATTTGGAAAAAGCAATTAATTCAAGCCCAAAGACAATGAATTCCCATTTTATTATGATGATGGTATTACAACAGCCGAGAAATTACCATCACACAAAACGAAGAGTAAATGCATATACCGACATACGAAATGAACTTTCACTCAGTTACAAAAAACCATCTGAGAGAGATCTTTAGAACATTACATATACTTTAACCTGCGCTGCCTTCATCAAGGTTCAATGGCACCAATTCACTTTGAAATATTTCATCTCAAATGAGAAGGCATCCATGGAAACTTTCTCGACATGTAAAATGCTATGCCCGGCTTCTAAATTCCAGCTGGCGACGCCAAATGAAAGAATAACAATGCACCTCAATCCTCATATTTGAAAGTTTCAATGACGAATTGAAGAGTCTGACCCCATAAGGCCCAATTAGCTCTGCATTAATTCAAATTTCCCATGGTCAAAATAAATATGTCGTGTTTTAAATGCTATAAGCTAATTCAAAACACGTGGCAAGATTTTACTGGATGAGTAAGTAAACTTATTTGGACACTAGAACTTACTTATCATGCTCTGAGGACTGTTCCAGTTGATGATTGAAGGCCCATTTTGACCCCATTCGGATCGGAGTCTGAGAAAAACAGAGTATTTAATTAATTAGCAGTTGGGATTTTTGATTGATGGCAATTGAATTTGTATATCAAGTTAATAAATGTGTCAATAAAACCCTAACAATGGTGTAAATATATAACTCACCGAGTGGTCTGTTGGATACAAAAAAGCATGCTCCAATAACAAAGTAGCATAGCAGAAGAACAAATCCTTTCATGTAATGAGAAGTTCCATCCTGAAAAATGAACAATAAAAGAGTACTTAATATTTCTGATTGAACTATGAGCACAAGTTTTACAAAAAAAGAAAAGAAAAGATTAATAGTGTAAATTAATTACCTGTAGAGTGAAGGCTGTGGCAATAATTGCTAGAGCAAGAGAGCCAGTCTCAAGGAGATTGAAGTTAAGATCCATTGTAATCCCCATAATCCAAGAAATAATCACGCACAATGGAATCTGCAATCATATTAAGGCGATTAATTAATATTAAGATTTAATCATCTGAATTTTTATGAGTAATAAGAAGATTACTCTGTCAGTAAATACTTACCACAAATACGGCAATTTGAGTTGCAGAACCCAATGCAACACCCAGTGAAATGTCCTGCATTTCAACCCACAAAAAAAATAAATATATATTTAAAATTATTTAATAACGTTCTGAAGCAAATGGAAGAGATAATAATTGAAGAACAGCTCCATATTGTTATTGGTTACTCACCAACTTGTTTTTGAAAGCAAAAATGATTGCTCCTGCATGTTCAGCTGCATTTCCAACAATTGGTAGCAAGATAATGCTGATGAAGCTCACAGAAATCCCCCAAGAATTTGAAGCATCCTGAAAATTAACCGCGATGACCGATCAAATACTTAGTCTAAAAAATAAAATAAAATAAAATAAATGTACTCATAAGTTCTATTCTCTAAGGATTTAATTATTCATATTAGTTACCTCAATTGTGCCCACTACAAATTCTGATAGTAAAGCAATGATAGCAGTCATCCCAACAAGCCAAGCAAATCCACTCCAAAACCCAATCACGGGAGTTTCAGCCACATCATCATCGTCCTCTGAATCCTGATCATCAATAATCCCAGATTTTACAAAAATTACATTTCAAGTTATTTATTAAAATGTCATATTAATTAATTAATTTTTTTATTTTTTTGGTTGCTTCAGGAAATTAATTACCCCTTGAGATTCAAAAAATTCCCGGTGTGTCCACAATTGGAAGACGAGATAGCCGAAGTAACCAATCAGCATTACAATGCTGCTGGCTCTTGATAGCTGAAGGGTCGCCTTGGCAGTAATATCAGAGGAGGCCGCAGCGTATTTGAATAGCAATGGTAGCATGTGGCACAGCAATGCCAGCAGCAGCAGCAGCGAGTTGACATCGGCTTGTTTCTGTCAAAACGTCCATCACATTAACTCAATTAATCAGCACTCATTTTTCTAACTTTTGGAGTTATGAGGTGTGGGTCCTGCTAAATTATATTTTTTCGCAACTTGCATTTCACCTCAAACAATGCAAAGACTGTAGATTCGCCCACCTGACCCACCTCTCGTATTATTTAATTTTGTATATTTTAATTGAACTGTAAATTAGAATAAATGTAAAAATTCATATGACAAACACTGATATAGAGTCGTACTTAAAATTCGGACATTTGGACCTGAGCACCATTATGTATTATATATCTGACCAAAATAAACAACTTACTCTATCGTATTTTTGTTCCTTTCCGTGATTGGCAATGCCTCCACAGAAGAGCGAAGTGCCAAGAACCAGAAGAAGGTTTGAGAGAATGGAACCCAAAAGAGAATATTTGACCACGTCAATTTTACGTTGGTATAGGGCGAAAATTGCTATGATAAGCTCCGTGGCATTACCGCATGTCGCGTTCAATAGTCCCCCCACTGTAAGACCAAATAAAGTATCAAATTAGTAATGGCTAATTTCATTTTAATTAGTGATTAACAGTATAAGCATATAAGACAGATTGCTTGTCACTCAGGCAACTATCGGATAGCGATATTAAACCAACCTCGTTGAAGAAGGTGAAAGAAACGTTGCCACTGTCAGATGATATCTAGATTTTTCTTTTTAAATTTTTATATTATCTTCGTAAATTAGGTTCAGACTCACGGGCATCGTTTCGGCAACTTTATTGCCAACTAGTAAAGAAAACAAATTTCTAGGTTTTGTCGTCTTCACGAAGAAGACTTATTTTGTGAGTGTCATTTTCATTTATGTTTAATAATATGAACCCGAAAATTTTTTTAACCAAAAATAAAAAAAATAAAAAAAATTAAGGGCTAAAAAAATTCAGGAGTAATCACCTGTTGGGCCAGTGTAGAAAGCAATTTGCCTGCAATTTTTGAGAACGAAGAACAAGAAGATTTGAATGAAAACTTTAGTCAGTAACGAGTGATGGTAATAAATCATCAGGATACTATAATCCAACGATTAATCAACACGTTACATAAAAAATTTAAAGAACAGGCTTACTCTGTCAAGAAGCTGACACGTTCAGCCAGAGGAGTCAGTCCGAGTAAGCTCAGAGCGAATACCCATGGCTGCATCATGTATTGAATGAATAAATGATTCAAAAATTAATAACAATAAAATGTTATGAAATAAGAAAATTTAATATTTATAAATGGTTCCCAGGTTTATTATTTTCTCCTTATTTTTTCCTTATATATTAATTAACTAAGTTATTAAGCAAGAAGCACTTACTTCTGCAAATCCAAAACACTGGCCGATTATGGCTAAAGGAACGGCGGGAAAGAGAACTGAAAGTTTAGTCCCCAAAATGACCTCCTGGATATTAGCCAGACACTTTCTAAGACAAGGAAATCGAATTTTCGAGACAAGGGTAAGATCGGATTTTTTCCTCAACGAGGAGGATGACATGTTGTGTGCAGTTCTTCCATGTCTGATCTCCTTGCTCAAAACCTTCACGCTGCCATTCTCCATCAGGCATGGTTCAGTCGAAGCCATTGTTTCGCAAATGCAATTGAGAAAACAAAAAAGGAAAAAAAAAACAAAGAACAGACACAATTAATGATCAAAATATATTTTTTTAAATTAACGATTTGATTGAGAGAGAAAATTTTGTTTCAGTCTGTGAGTGAGAGATCAGTAAGGGAGGACACTATGTTATAAGTAGCTTCTATTAGGTTGATTGATGACGAATCTTCCTCGAAGTTTCGTTTTTTGATTTTTTGTTATGCAAGACACGTGCCTTACATACCGTGCATCTTGTGTTTTGAGATCAGTATGAGAGATGAATGTTTTACAAATTAATTTGATTTTTTTTTTCCGAACGGGGTTTTCCATTCTTGGTATTATCTAGTAAAATTGTTAATCTTCTGGGCCAGCTAGTGTTGAAAAATGAGTATTCTGTAGAAATCATTTAGATAAGACAGATTAGTTAATTATTTGTGTAACATAAGGTAATGCTGATATGGCCTTTCTATTTATTATTTGTGACTGCAGTTGGACAAAATTATACAAACTGGCTAGCTAGCTCTCGCAAATTAAACGTCATGAAGTTAAATTTAATACTTCAACTAAGCATTAATGCTGGTTTTGACGCTTTTTTTTTTTTTTCATTTTTATTGTAATATGATTACGTTTGCGTTATGATCTACAGAAGACATTTGCTTCAAACTAAATTTCCGGTAACTAAACGAAGAGAAATTCAAAATGATTTGAAATGCAAAAAGCAAAGAAAGTGATCGTTAAAAGATTCTGGTATCCGTACATTGACTTAGGTTAGAGACCAATCTTTGAAGCACGACTACTGGAAGTGAAGTTTTCTCACTCAATCTGAAACCCGTCAAACTCCCGAAAGTTGACTTAAAATTCTAATGTGATGAAATGAAATAGTGATCAACTGTAATTGTTCACTCAAAAGTCAAATATATAAATCTTAAAAAAACAAAAAAGCAGACTAAAAAGCGTAAAGCATAAAGGAATCTGCTGTCGGGTTGCTGAAGCAGTTTGGAAATTGGAACCCTAATTACTGTTTATTACCTTAAAAACAAAGTTATGATAATTTATTTGAGAGATAGTTTAGAGTTGTTTCATTAGGTTAACCAATTCTTTTTAAAGGAATGGTTCATTATATTTGACATTCAGATATTCATTGATCAAATATATATATATATATATATATATATATGGACATTGTTTTATCCCAATAGAAAATAACATAAAAAAAAATCCTATTTTCTCTTTTCATTTTTTCAAAATTAATTTTATATTGAAAACAATTATTAATTGCATAAGGATTCATAATTGAGTTGTTAATTTATATTATGATAATATATTGTCTTATTTAAGTTCTTTGAGATATTCATTATTTGTTTAACATATATAGTTTGTAAGAGCACAAATGCACATATATTAGTTTTCAAATTTTTTAAGTTAAAAACTGTTTAGGGAATGAAATAGGGTGACCAAGATAAAGGTGTTTGCTCATACATTATCGTGCTCTCCTCCAGAGTAAAAACGAGCAAATGGTTGAGTAGATCACCTCGACCAGGATGTTATTGGTCACCTCGACCAGGATGTTATTGGTCACCTCGACCAGAATAATATATGGTGACCTTAAGCACATCATCTCGACCAGGATGTTATTGGTCACCTCGACCAGGATGTTATTGGTCACCTCGACCAGGAAGTTACCAGAAAGCACGATTCAGTCAAAACATTTTCTCCGAAATATTAGGGACGATATTCTTAGTGGGCTGAAAATTAATAGTTTTCTTAATAATTCTAGGAGAGTGGATAAAAACAGCTAGAGTTTCCTATAAAAAACCTAGGAAGGGAAAGGAAAGGGGGAATTCTTCTGGGGGGCTCTCTCTCTGGAAGCAACTGAACTCATTGGACATTTTTCTCTCTCTACCATTGAGAAATTTCTCTTTCGCCTGTGATTTCTTTAAGATTGATTATTTCAGATTATTTTCCTTTAAATTTACTTAAAAGCTTTTTGTTTAAAGCAATCATAGTTAAGCCACTTGAATTGTGGTATGAGTTTTTCCAAGTAAGACCCGAATCGCTGACTTGAACGTTGGAGGGTTCTCGCCGGAAAAACTTCCGGCACCTCCTGACTGTTGGTTGTGTTCACAGGCTCACAGGTTCTCTGCTCATGGATCGTCTGCTCATGGATTGTTTGCTCATGGGTTGTCTGCTCATGGATCGTCTGCTCATGGGTTGTCTGCTCATGGATCGCCTGCTCACGGGTTATCTGCTCATGGATCGTCTACTCACAGGTTATCTGCTCATGGATCGTCTGCTCATGGGTTCTCTGCTCCATCTGCTCATAGAAAATCTGCTTATGGTGCTAACTAATCATCAGCTTCCCACCAAACAAATTTAATGATGATGCAGGGATCTGAGATTTGATCAACTCATCCGGATTTCGGCATCAACATTTGGCGCCGTTTGTAGGGACCGGTACGAGAAGCCAATTTTTTGTCTCTATCAATTTTCATCTAGTCGAAGCAAATCAGAATGTTACAGTGCATAAATGGATGAGCTTGCTTAAACAAGGAAGCAAAAACCTTAAATGAGAGCACATTGAAGGCACACGTTTGTAGAAATCAGAACAGATCAGAAGTTAAATTTTTATTTACAAGCAATTTTTTCATGAAAATTTAATTATTTCTCTAAATCCTGCTATGTGAGATGAGGATACCTTATATTCATTAAATTGATTGTGCTCATTTTAGGGCTGATGGTATAAGTTAGTTAACTTGATTTCTTGAAAGTTACTCAATATGAGAATGATTTAAGAAGGGAGAGATAGGCTAGCATTGAGAAGCCAATCAAAGTTTACTAATAAGGCATGCAAATGCTCCAAAGTCTCAAAGCCTGTTTTATGGCGAGACCAGAAGTCAAGCGTGCCAAGATCTGCTCAACCAAGCGAAGACGAGCAGACTCTCAAGTGTTATAAAAATTCCTAAGGCATGCAAAGGCTCACCAAGTCTCAAAGCCTGTTTTATGGCGAGACCAGAAGCCAAGAGTGCCAGGATCTGCTTGACCAAGTGAAAGCGAGCAGACCCTCAAGTGTTATAAAAATTCCTAAGGCATGTAAAGGCTCACCAAGTCTCAAAGCCTGTTTTATGGCGAGACCAGAAGCCAAGTGTGCCAGGATCTGCTCGACCAAGCAAAGGCGAGCAAACCCTCAAGTGTTATAAAAATTCTTAAGGCATGCAAAGGCTTACCAAGTCTCAAAGCCTGTTTATGGCGAGGCCAGAAGACAAGCGTGCCAGGATCTGCTCGACCAAGCGAAGGCGAGCAGACCCTCAAGTGTTATAAAAATTCCTAAGGCATGTAAAAGCTTACCAAGTCTCAAAGCCTGTTTTATGGCGAGACCAGAAGCCAAACGTGCCAGGATCTGCTCGACCAAGCGAAGGCGAGCAAACCCTCAAGTGTTATAAAAAATTTTAAGGCATGCAAAGGCTCACCAAGTCTCAAAACCTATTTATGGCGAGACTAGAATCCAAGCGTGCCAGGATCTGCTCGACCAAGCGAAGGCGAGCAGACCCTCAAGTGTTATAAAAATTCCTAAGGAATGCAAAGGCTCACCAAGTCTCAAAGCATGTTTTATGGCGAGATCAGAAGGCAAACGTGCCAGGATCTGCTTTACCAAGCGAAGGCGACCAGACCCTTAAGTGTAATAAAAATTCCTAAGGCGTGCAAAGGCTCCAAAGTCTCAAAGCCTGTTTTATGGCGAGACAGGAAGCCAAGCATGCAAGGATCTGCTCAACCAAGTGAAGGCGAGTAAACCACCAAAGTTTCCAGTCTTGATTCGTTTCACTCTCAACATTAGAAACTGAGGGACTGGTGTTTAAGGAATGAAATAGGGTGACCAAGATAAATGTGTTTGTTCATACATTATCGTGCTCTCCTCCAGAGTAAAAACGAGCAAATGGTTGAGCAGATCACCTTGACCAGGAAGTTATCAGAAAGCACGATTCAGTCAAAACATTTTCTTCAAAATATTATGGACGATATTCTTAGTGGGCTGAAAATTAATAGTTTTCTTAATAATTCTAGGAGAGTGGATGAAAATCGCTATAGTTTCCTATAGAAACCCTAGGAAGGGAAAGGAAAGGAGGAATTCTTCTGGGGGGCTCTCTCTCTGGAAGCAACTGAACCCATTGGACATTTTTCTCTCTCCACCATTGAGAAATTTCTCTTTCGCCTGTGATTTCTTTAAGATTGATTATTTCAGATTCTTTTCCTTTAAATTTACTTAAAAGCTTTTTGTTTAAAGCAATCATAGTTAAGCCACATGAATTGTGGTATAGGTTTTTTCAAGTAAGACCCGAATCGCTGACTTGAGCGTCAGAGGGTTCTCGCCGGAAAAACTTCCGGCACCTTCTGACTGTTGGTTGTGTTCACAGGCTCACAGGTTCTCTGCTCATGGATCGTCTGCTCATGGATTGTCTGCTCATGGGTTCTCTGCTCATGGATTGTCTGCTCATGGGTTCTCTGCTCATGGATTGTCTGCTCATGGGTTCTCTGCTCATGGATTGTCTGCTCATGGGTTCTCTGCTCATGGATTGTCTGCTCATGGATCGTCTGCTCATGGATTGTCTGTTCATGGGTTCTCTGCTCATGGATTGTCTGCTCATGGGTTATCTGCTCATGGATCGTCTGCTCACGGGTTATCTGCTCATGGATCGTCTGCTCACGGGTTATCTGCTCATGGATCGTCTGCTCACGGGTTCTCTGCTCCATCCGCTCATAGAAAATCTGCTCATGGTGCTAACTAATCATTAGCTTCCCACCAAACAAATTTAATGATGATGCAAGGATATGAGATCTTATCAACTCATCCGGATTTCAGCATCAACATATGTAATTTGTAAGAGCACAAATGCACATATATTAGTTTTCAAATTTTTTATGTTAAAAACCAAACAACTTAATATTTATTTTTAGTAATTCAGATAAAAACAAACATATTATTCAGATTAAGACATTCAATTGTATTCAAAATTCAGATTAATTTAAATCTCTTGAGTTTTGAGATAAAAAAAATATAAAAAAACCACCTCAACGAAAGACAAAAGTGTCAAGCATTTATGTTCAGCGCTCATTAAATGGCATGTATACAAAGAAAAATCTCACTGCAATGCAGTAATGAACGTTGGGTCGAAAAATCTTCCGCGCACAGGAAACAAAACCATCCGAGTTTACACCATTAAATTTGGAAATCGACAGAGCAAATCATTAGATACCAAGAAAACACGAAACTCCATTTTCTATCTTAATTAAAGAACCAAAATAAACTTGGTACCAACCAAAAAATGTTACACGTATCTTTGATATTAATTGATCCTTCTGGTTCTGCGCCTAACCAGCATCTGCCGTAACGTGGGCTACTTCTCTTCTCATAATAACGTGTTGTTTGTATCAAAAACGGCACCATCAAATTTGTACAACCAACCGTACGTTCAACGCAGGAACCTTCCTGGAAACTTCGTTCAGATAAGTACACAACATGAAGTGGATATTTATTTGCACCCAATATGGGCGAGATTTACCTCCATCCCCTGCAAATAAGTGTATCTACAAGGAATGATGATGAATCCCGTTATAGTCTCGAGCTCATTTCTTTTATTATATAAACTCGGAAAGAGTCTTTACCAGCTAACTAACGGTGTGTCGCCGCACCGTAAATTGTCAAAATAAAAAGATTTCTTCAGCTAATATATCTAATATGTTAAAATATAAAAATCTATCCAACTAATATATCTAAGTGCAAAGAGCTATATAACGTGGATGTTTTTGAGATACCTTACGAATCAACAACGAATGCCTTCTTTCTTTTTTTCTGATATACATTTTATTTTGATGAGAACTTAATGAGTCGACCTCTTACACGTCTTACTTTTACTGCTATATGCCAGGAGTTAATTACTTCACGCATTGTTTGATACAAAACATATATAATTGTGTGCGTGCGTGTGTTTTTTTTTTTTTTCTTTTGGTCTATTGTTGAATGGTATTAATATTACAATGGAGCCTTCAGTAATAATAATAATAATAATAATAATAAATAATAAATAGAAAAGATTGTAATTGAAAATAAGTGTATACGTGTAAGAATCCTAGCCAGACACCTATGAAATTGATGAAAGAAATTAGATGTAGCTGCTTGAATTCTCTACGGGTTTAGCATGGGGAAGGAAAGAGGGAAGAAGTTTCCCAATTGTAGTTTCAGTGGAATGGTCCCTCTCTTAGATATACATATGTATATATAAATGGCAATTGAAACTGAAATTGTTGGTGATCTTTTTTTTTTTTTGTGGTTTCTGTTTGTTTTATATTTCACTTTCAGGAGAAGATTTGTTGCAGCGGGTTGTAATTTACTTTCACAGTTTATGATGATCAGGTAGTAAAAGATATTTCATTTATTGTTGATCAATTATTATTGTTACTTAGGATGCCAAATTAATTCATACTCTCCTATAAGAATATCATTCATCCTGAGGGTCATAAGAAAGATCTAATTCATATTGGAGTGCCGGTCTAACACGAAACATTATTTTTTATATGTATCTTATTTGAGTTTCGATCTAACTATTATTCCGTCGTAATATACATATCAATTAATAAATCTATTATGTTATCCGTTAGAATGTTAGTTTTTTTAGCCTAAATATATATGTTTAGGATGATTTTGAATCAATAATTGTAAGACACATTGATAATATCAAGAAAAAAAAAATGGTCTCAATATTAATTATTTAGGGACAACACTTGGAGCATTAATTAAAAGCAATATGGAAGAATTTACTAAAATGAATAGGTTTGGAAATCAAGGATCAGATTTTTCAAGATATTTACGGAAGATAATTACTAAGTCACATTAACAATAACTTTCACTTAGTTTAAGAATAGGCCAGATTATAAGATATTTGGGAGCTCACGAGTGAGTAAATTGAGTTTGTTGTAAGTTAGCTAGACCTTATGTAGATAATAAACTCTACCACAAAAAAAAATATATATTCTTATATTTTTTACTCTAAATATAAAGTATAGTTCCAACAACGTTCTCACTTTTTAAACTAAGCATGATACCTAATCTTAAAAATTATACACTCTCCACCACTAACAATTTTATAAGTAGGTTAATGACATTGAGGTCATGGATTGAAATCCCGTCCTAGCAACATTTTTTATTTCAAAAAAAAAAAATTAGCTCAATTCGCACAATCATTTTCATATCATCAACACACAAGTCTCCATATAGCTAGTTAGCTCTTCCTAATAATTTACCATTAATAATCCTCATAAGGGATTAAATAACGTTGCCATTAGTTACCACTTTAGATGAAACATTCAGTTATCACAAGAACAACCTGCCGGGTCCAGATTCGAGAATGTCTGAAGCATATTTTAAGTGTTAATTAAACTCCAAACAACTCTTCGGACTTCGAAACGGCACTATCAGCTCTTTGTCTTCATCGACGTACAGAAATAAAATATCAGGAAACGAAATTCAGCTTACGACACACCGCGCAATAATTACAAAATTGTACAGATTTTTATTTGTTTCGATAACAGCTCCCTCATATCACTTCACTACAAAATTCTGCTGCATTGCCTACAGTTCTCGTCCAAAATAAATCGCCCCACTTGCATGTGTTCTCTGAGAAAACTCAGCTTCCGCGAAGTTTCGTTTCATATCCCATCGGTTTCACGTTCTGGATATTTATTTACGAGACGACAAGTTTCTGAAAGGTTTTCTCTCCTGTGAGGTTTCCTCCATTGAAAATTACGTTTCGTTATTCTTTGAAAAGAGGAATTTGAAAAATTAAGTTGAGTAAATTTTAGATCATATGTTGAGTGTTTTTCATTTACGTGGACATACATATGCTATATGTTCAGAGCATCCTATATATGATGGGACACCGTAAATGAATAAAAATACTGAAATATGAACATGCTTTGAAAAGAGGAATTTGAAAAATTAAGTTGAGTAAATTTTAGATCATATGTTGAGTGTTTTTCATTTACGTGGACATACATATGCTATATGTTCAGAGCATCCTATATATGATGGGATACCGTAAATGAATAAAAATACTGAAATATGAACATGCTTTGCTACCGTACGTAGTAAATCGTGCACGGGTACACTTAAGCCAGCCTAGAGAGTTTTAGCAATTTTTTCCCCATGTTTTAACATATTTGGGTCTGAACATACTCATTTAACGTGATCTTGGTGGCATTGAAATATAATCTTGGTGACCTATTCTGTGCTTGTCAAGTCAGTATACATATTATCATAATCGGTTGAAGCATACACATCATAAGAAATAAATAGAAAAAGGAAAATGCTCCTGAAGCACCCAGAACTTTTCGTATATAGTTAATAATGTGCTTTCAATTTAACAATTAGTTTAAAAATTGTACATATATTTGGTAAATCTAATATATAATATTTTGTTTTAAGACTTTGGATTTGGAATGAGACTCTATGAAATACATTAGAGCAATAGGATTAATGCTTAGTAACTGAGTTTTCACATATATTTCCAAAACCTTTTTAAAACAAGGATTTGAATTCAGTGCTGAGTTGTGTATTTTATAATATCGTGATTGCTAGTTAATAGATAAGAAGTCATGTATGTCAATTGTCAAAAAAAATTATAAAAATATTAATACAACTTAACTCAACACTAGATCTAAGTTCTTAAAATAAATATATAACATCGTCTTTTTGTTTAGGCTACTAATTCATATATTACATATAACAAATAGCATCAAACGTCATTTTCCAAAAATCATACCTAAATTCAAGGTGGTAAAAATTTTCCTGGTGACAATTTCTTTTCGAATAACGATAGGAAACGTAAAATGTCGACAAAGAGTAGGCAATAATGCAAATGCATGAGCTGCTTCCGCGAACTTTCGTGTTTTGTTTATGACCAGAAACTAGTAAACAGACCCATACGTACAAGTCTGTTTGCATATAACATGTTGCTCGATTTCAGATTTGGTGGATCTAATTTCTGATCGGTATCGGTTTGCATATCGTTTTCAGTTTGATACTAATTTTGAGTATGACATCGTGCCTTTTAGTTCATACATATATTGTGTGGTCAAAAATGAATTATTATTTACAGAAATTTGATGAGGCCACAACCATTTGCCAAAATGATGAAAACAAGCTAAATTAATTATTGTAAAAGACTTTGAAAGTGAAATATGTACACAGAAACAAAAACAAATGATCCGAATTAATTGCCTCACCTCAAGGGCAGCGGCCATTACAAATCATGCGTGACCATCACACATGATTCATGTAGAACGGCCGTTAATGAACTTAATGTTGGTACTAATTAATTAGTAGGTAAATTCTCTCATGGGTGGAAATAAAAAATTTTGAATTTAGAACTTTGTTCACATAGATGAAAAGAGAGAATTTAACTACTAATCATATGGTGCCTCTATTTCATCTATTTCGGAATAATTATGCTTGTGCCGAAAAAATTACAGAAAGATAGCAGAAAAAGTGAAATTTTTGTGTGTTAGTTTTTATGCACTTATCACTGCTGGTTATTCAAAATGTGTTATATTTATAAATTTTGATTTTATACAAGTTATAAAAATATCTAGAGATCTACCAGTTTGAAAATACTTAAAAATCAAATGATTGTTTGGAAGCAGAGAAGGTAAAGGAAAACAAGCAGATATGAAAATTCTTCAATCTATTAAACTCAGCTTAATGAATTTGTACACAATGTGGCTTTTTATGCAAGTATATCTATTGATCCAAATAGCAGCTAATTACGCTTAGCTAGTAACTAATCCTAACAGTTTCTAACTAGTCTTCATGTGTGCAACGAAGTATGTAACCACCGGGCAGTCCATGTCATCAACTGATAAAACCTCCAGCTGCGGCCGCTTGGAAACTATGCTGTGAGCACCATTATGCTACAAGGATTCGGTATGAGTTGAGTTCTTGTTAAGCACTTAATTAATGTTTTTTTTATAAAAGAGAAATAAAAAAATTAAAATAATTATAATTATTAATTTAATACTCAACAAAAACTTAGCTCAGCCGTAAATCTTAATTCCTCTACCATAATACATGAGAAGATTAACTTATATCTACCCAGAAATGTGAGAGAAGATAATAATTGAGTCTCCAACAAGGATTTGAACAAAAATCTTCACCAAAGTGAGAGTCGGTAAATGCTCATTCAATCTTTATATTTTGACTTAAGTGTTTCCTTAGACCTTATATTTTGAAAATTACCTCAAGACACCCTTACTCTTAAATATGTTACACTCTTATTTTTTTCTGTTTATTGAATCTTACAATAATACCCTTGCTACAATATTTTTGACATTAATTTATTTACCTATTGAAAACTTTAATTAGCAAATTATCCAATAATTATTTTTAACAAATTAACCAATAAATATTATTTAAAAGAATTGGTATCTTTTGTGTTCTTGAAACAATCTTGCTAATTATTATTTATAAATTAATTAATACCATCTAACTTTAAGCAATGTCTAATACGTTATGGCGATCTTACTAATAATTTTTTATAAACAAATAAATTTATAAAATTAATCTCAAAAGTAAAGTAATAAAAAAATTTACCCCAAGTTTTATTTTTACTTTTAAGGCTAATTTGATAAATTAATAATTTTTCTTTTCATAAATATACGAAAAATATTATTACAAGGGTATTATTAAAAAAAAGTAAGGCTATGATTATAATATATTTAACAAAAAGAATGTCTTGAGGTATTGTTTAAAATATAACAAATAAATGAGTACTTAAATTAAAAATATAAGAATTAAATAAATATTTACTTAATTGAGAGCATCACCTCGTCACGCGGCCAAATCCCTGAGTGAACTAATTACATACTTACATAACTAAGAGTCATCATAATTCATTAAAGCAGTTTTTTAATTGATTGATTTTATGATTTTACTTCTGGTTCTTTTCTGTTTGAGAACGTGAATGATATCAACATAGAATTTATTGTGTGTAAATCATTACAATTCTAGTAAAGTCCATATGAGATCCTGTATCTACATGCAAACATATTTTCAAAATTATAATTTTGAAATCATAAAAACTCCTATGATGGTGAGAAAAGTATTTTACCATCGCGTCATTTTCCTAGGTGGCGGATATGAAATGCGTAGATTTGATTTTGAGTGCACAATTTTGGAGAGTGTCGCCGAATGATTGAAAAAGATACGAAGGCTAGCAATTACCAACTTGCATGTATATGTAGGTAAATGCTGCACGGCTTGCGTGTTCAAATTCTCCACGGATGTCCGGTTTGATTACTGAATTGACTTCGAGAGTGATTGAGATTGACACCTTTTTCACACTCTTCAAATTGGCTGTTAGCCGTATAGTACAGCATTTGTACTGTGAATTGAGTGATTGATGATGATATAATGTCAATTCAGACACTTGAGGGTTGGTGACAGCAACAATTTAACCTTTCCACCTCAAATTTCATCACTTTACTATTTTCAAGTTTTGTTTGGGGTGATAGTGCCTTCCAGCAATTACATTTTTTTTTTGTAATTAATCACAAGTATTTTTTTAATGTTAATGATAGGGATGGTAATAGATCGAATCGGGCTCGAGTTTGTTCCATAACAATGGATTCGGTTGGGCTCGAGCTTGCTTTGACTAAAATGAAGGGTCTGGCCCTCAGTTTGAAGGGATCATAATTTTTTTTAATTTTTTATTTACACATTAAAACAACTAAAGTAATCTTAAATCGTATTATAAGCCTAAACAAAAATAATTATTATTATTTATAAATTTTGATGAAACTTAAAAAGTTGAAAGTAAGGAAAATGTAAATTATCAAATGAAAAAAAGAAAGCAGCAATTTGATAAATTATCAAATTATCAAATGAAAAATGTAAATATTTTTAATGAATAAAGATGGAATTGGAATTGAAAGCGGGAACAAATAATGATAGCTGGAGCAGTTTGGAATGTATCATTGAGGAGATGTTATTAAAAAAAAAAAAAAAAAAAAAGAGAAAGTGGCAATCATGTTGGTGATGGTCAGGTATGGCCATCACACATTTCAACATATATTTATATTCTAAAAATAAAATAAAATAAAATAATATAAATGATGAAAGAAAGATGCATTCCTTGTCTATAAAAGGCAAAGAGATGCACGGATGAAAAAAAAAAAAGTCAATAGAGAGAGTTGAGTTGGGATGTGAGACGAGAGAGCGAAGCTGGGGAATTGTGTCTTTTTCTTTCTTTTGTTTCATAATCAAATTCCTTGTAATATATTTCAAAATTGTATCAAATAAAAAGAGTGTTTTATTTTCTTTCAATATGAATGGCTAATTTTACTAAGCTGAGGTGAAGGGTGAAGCTCATGATTTCAAACTATTAAATTTATTACTTTCTCAAGTGAGTTTTTAAATTTATTTTATTTTTTTCTAGTTATTTTTATGTCATGTTAATCGATAGATTCTCTTAGATTTGTATGATATTTTGACATAATGTCGACACATTAATACAGTTGTGGCACATTAAGTACTTTATTTCATATTTATCCACATATATAGTTAGTTGAGAATTAAATGATATAATAATTAATTGGTAAAAGTGAGACAAAATATAAAAATGAGAAAGTATAAAAATTATAGTTTGAGTATTGAGAGTGGACCCCATAACCTTAACATATTTTAAATTGACTACTAGATTTTAAATTTCATGTAGTTCGACTCCAGACTCACCGGGTTATATTATAACTAGACACTCTTATACTTTGGAGTAATAACACTTTTGAATCGTGTCAATGAATAGAGTCGTGAAGGTAGTGATTGGCAAAGCACGGTGATTTGATTTGATGAGGAGAAGAGTTGAAGAGAAATGAAATGTTTGGAGACTGCGGCTATGATAAGTGAAACTAGGGCACTTAGAATTTCTTTTTTAATCTTTATATTTATATTAAAAATAATTAAAAAAACTATTTTTAAAATAAGATATCCAGGTTCGGGTTCCGGATCCGGATGTATCCAGGTTAGCAAAATTGAATCTGAATACCATTTTTATTTTAATTCAGTACGGGTTAAAATCGTACCAGATTATCCGGATTCATCTGGGTTCGAGTTAAGTTGCCATCCCTACATGACTCCAATATCATTTTTTTTTCTTTCCATTCATTTTCCCATCCTTACTCCTTTCATTTGTTTGGTGAAACTCCAGTAGCATTTTTCTTTTTTTCTTTGATTTTTCTTTTTATTTTATATCTATATTTTCTTTAAGTACCTTTACAAAATGAAAAAAAAGATTAATAATGACAATAATAAAAAAATATGAAGAAAGGTAAAATATTATTCTTTTTCCATTTCTAGCTTTTAATTAATTTTTTAAAATACCAAAAGGTAAATTTTAATTCATTAAAAAAAGTCAAATAGGCACAAAATAAAAATATTTTAAAGATTAGGGAGCATACTATAAATATTTAAAATATTTATATGTTTTTTAAAAAATCTAGAAAGATTTAGACCCCATGAAAGTTAGTCTACCTAGGTTTGACATTTTTCTGTTAATTAACTGTTAGAAAAATGTGCAAATACTATTTTATCCTTATAGCCATTAAAATTAACAGGCAGATAACGAGTTTTGGGGGTAACTTGATGTTTTCAATAGTAAGGGGGGCAATTTAAAGATTGTCACTTTACGAAGAAGGTAGGCCGAAATTTTTCCTTATCAAATATGATGGCAGCATGATTAAGTGGCCGCGGTAGCGGTTGATGGGAATGACGTCGCGCAGCTGTGAAGGTGCAATGGTTGGGAATGGCAGCAGTGGTGGTCTCTCTTTCCCTCGTGTGTGGAGCTACTGACTATGGAAATACGGTGTCTGGGTGGCTGGCTGACTGGCGATGGTTGTTGCCAATTGTTATGGTAGTTGGATGGTTAGCACTGCTGGTGTGGTGTGGTGATAAACGAGAATTATGATTTGTGAAAGAGAGGAATTAAGGTTTGTTGTGACTTTGTGAGTATGTGTGTGCATGTGGTGTGTCATTCTTTCACATGTGATTTGGTGTCGTGTAATGTGTTTCTTCATTTAAAACTTAATTTAAAGGTCAGGTTAGGACTTTTTGATAAGTATGTGAGCTATGACTTTGTGTGAGTGGTGTGTCATTATCTCACTAATGAGTTCTAACGTGCGGTTTAATTTATTTTTTAATTTAAAAATTAATTTAAAAGTCGAGGTAAGGACTTTTTGGCAGGGCTCGAACTCTAATCTAATTGTGATTGAGCCTAATACCTTGAACCTTTGCTGACTCTTGACCTTTAGATTCAAGTTTAAGTTCAAGATTTTCATATAGATCAGTCAAACCAAGGGCCCAATTGGACTTTTTTACCTTCCTTAGTCATTGATCATCATTGTGTTGGTTGTTGATGGCAAAAAATGAATTAGGGGATTTCTCTCCAATGTTGCTAGTGAAAGTAAATTTTTAAGATAGTTATAATGTCAGGAGACTTTTAGACAATACTTTAAATATATGTATATAAAGTTTCAATATATCCCAAATTATAATGAATAATATTATATTTACATAGTTGTATCCCACTTTATGTATTACTAATAAAATTTCACCATTTGGATGAAAAATTATAAGACTTAAATAATTATCATTTGAACCAATCAAATAATGTCACATTAGTTGACATATAAATTAAATATCTTGACTAAGTAAACATAAACTATATTTGTGAAATTGTGACCATTCAATATGGAAAATCACAAGCATTTTTTATTCTATGATACAAAATTTAGGAAGTGTAAGAAACAAGTTAAAATATGTAACAGAAAATGTGTAATCAGTGACAATTAACATCAATTAGTTTAAAAAAAACATTTAGTTTTACAATGAAAGCCAATGTTATGGGTTCGACTATAGTATACTATAACCAACGGTTTGTGTACTATTAGATGATTAGACAATTAACAAAATTTACAATATGACAGTACCTAATCTGTGATATGATACAACTATAGTGCTATAGTAACAACCTAGTGATATGGGTGAATAAAAACCATAGCATTTCAATTTGTGTCATATTTATGACTCTCCATATATCTTCAACTTTGCACTTAGCATAGCATATTCTAAAAAGATACCAAAGGGTGTTGATGCCGAAAAACGACATCAACAGTTGAATTTGTTTTCTAGGGATAATAGCACAAATCCAAGCTCAAACGTCAATTTGACTACAACTTTCTACACATGTCAACCACAAAACACGATTAGGACACACTATCGGGGGCTCCGGTATAAATCATCCATGCTTAAGTTAGATGTTTTGTGTATAAGGAAAAGAAAATGAAAAGGAGAAGATGTATATAATTTAAAATCAAGGATTTTTCTAGTGGTAGTCGCCTAGATCCTGTAGATAGTAGAAAAAGTTTTAAGATTGGTAACTTGTAGAGTTTTTAGTTAATTTTGTTAATGTCCCCATCTGATGCTCTCTTAAGTTTAAATAGGCCACTGGTTGTGGGCGTTTACGTCCTCATTATCTATCAATTATGAGCGGTTCAGAAAGTAGTGGCACACAACTACTCTAAAAAATAGGCCATTTTTATCAGACTAATTTTCAAGTCGAACTACTTCAGGTTGTACCTATAAACTAGGTTGCCCACATAAGCTTTAAGTTGTATCTATAAACCAGGTCGCTAATATGGGCTTCGGGTTGTACTTATAGACCAAATCACCAACCTAGGTTTCAGGTCGTAAGTATAGACTGGGTTGCCAACAAAGGTTTCAGGTCGTACATATTGACTAGGTCGCCCATGTAAGTTTAATTCGTACATCAATAAAATCCAATCTAAATACCAGTATCAGTGGTTTAATTGGAGGCTGTAATGTTCATAAATAGCCATTGTACGTTGTTTGTCTTTGCATCCACGTAGTCAAGTGAATTTAATTTCATTTCTCGTGCTCAGATTCTTAAATATTTGTAACGTATGTGAATTAAATGAATAAATATGAGGCGGTTAAGAAGTGGATAAAAACAAAAGAAGAAGCTGGAAAAAAACAAAGCAAAAACAGAAGCCACGCATGTGTGAGAGAGTGAGAGAGAGAAGCTGTCAACCCGACCTAAAACCCTCGACCTTGACCCGGCCATATCTCTTATTTCTGGCCACTGTTTTGGCCAAGCTTGGTACCAATCTGAAGCTTGAAGACCGGCCGTCGTTCCCCTGCCATCCTCGTCGCTGAAAACCGACCGGAACGCCGCCGTTCAAGGCTTGAAAAACCGAGGCCAAAACCCATCATCACAGCCGTCGATTCTACATGAATTTGACTACGCCACCACCTCATTTTTGTTCCTCACGACTCCCTCTTCCATTTCCGACCATCCACTGCTGCCGGGGACATCGTTTTGCCGTTGATCGGTTGTTGAAGGACTTACGGCTTTGGGAGTTCGATCTGGAGCCATCGCCGCGCGTGGGAGGTCACCACCACCACCATTGGCTCAGTGTGGCCAAAACTTTCAGAATTGAGCTTCCTGGCCAGCGTTGACCAAAGTCGGGTGACTGTTGACAGGCGAGGGTATTTTGGTAATTTCACACTATGAGGGCAATTTTGTAATTTCTAAGCCTGTGGATATTTTAGTAATTCCTAGAATTGAGGATTGGGTGTAATTACGATCCCGAGGGTAATTCGGTGATTTACGATTTCAGAGTATTTTAATGATTTACGAACTCGAGGGCATTTTAGTAATTTTATCAACACGAGAGTTGTAAATTATGGATAGATGTTCGTTTCGAGTTTATTGCATAAATTTAGTCATAATTCCGATTTACGGAAAATAATTATGTCGTTTTCTTGATTTAAGAGGATCCGCGAGCGAGAATCGGTCCGCGGACGTGGACGATAACCGAGCTTGAACACCGTCATTGTGAGTGGAATATACAAAACTTATTTTCATAGTTAATTATGATAGTAAAGCATGTTTGTGAAATATGTATTTTAAATGTTCTGATTTAATGATTTCCTCGAAATGGATTTTATTCATGCATTAGTATTTTATTAAAATATTTGGTTAATGATTTTGCGTATCGACTTTGAATAAAGCATGATAGTATTTTAAATACAAGAAAAGTGGATTCAAATATGATATGATTTAAAGTATGGTTAAAAGGTATGTGAATATGAGTATAATGATTGTTTTTGAAATCATTAGACAGTACCCTTCCCCTCCAGATATAGTGGTACAGATGAGATGAGATAGACGCCTTTGGGGCCCATCTGAATGCACATAGAGGTTTTTGGCTATGTGTTTGGGCGCTTTTGGCTTTTGGGGGCATATGCATGCGGTATGATGATTACAGAGATACATATATGAGATACAGACGGATATTGAGATACAGATGATACAGATGAGATACAGGCCTTTGGGGTCCGTCTGAGTACACACAGAGGCTTTGGGCCGTGCGCTTGTGTACTTTTGTCATTTGGGGACTAGATTATGCATGCACAGATATGATGAGATATGAGATGGTATTTCCCTATCTATCCGTGTAGCTCCGGGGCGTGACGGTACCCAGATAGTATGTCATTGCCCGTCCGTTGAGGTCTGGATATAACGAGATTATTTTCTTGGGTACTTGTTTGGTGATGATTTTCAGATGTGTATTCTATATGATATTGTGATATGATTTCCATGATTATTTGGTACGATATTATATATGTTTTTCATGGTTAGTAATCTGATTCAAATGTTAAATGATTTATTACTGGTTTCTCGCATATGGTTTGATGAAATCGTATTTGGAAATGATATGATTATTTCTTTTAAAGTAAGAATTAATTTTCAAAAACTACTATCCACTCACTGATCTCACTGAGTTTTATACTCACCCCGTTTTTATTATATTTTCCCCCATCGCCAGGAGGTTGCAGGTACACCAGACAGACCCAGCGACTGTAAATATATTTTGAGTCTTGGCCACGTGATGGTGTTAGAAGATATAGATGTTTTTGTTAGGATATCTTGGTCATCTTGTTCTTTTGAGATTGTATAATTTTGTTGTATTATTCTTTTGGGATTAAGAATAAACTGAGATATTAATATTAGTTATAATATTATTTTTTGAGAGTCTGGAGATATAAAACTCAGTATTTTGGTTGAGGATGTTGATCACTGGAGTTTGTTGTATATTGAATTATATTGGGAGTGTTTGTTTTACATATTTTTCAGATTTGGAGTGTTATATATATAGAGGAGACTCTGCTGAATTTTCGGCAGAATTCTTACTAATTAGATTATTATCAAGTCCGTTTTGATGAGACTAGATTGACTCGCCCGAGGGAATTCGGGGCGGGTCGTTTCAATATTGTCCTGAGCCCCTCAATATATCTCAATATATTTACATTTATATCTTGTATATATGTGTTGAACTGTATTGATAGTATATTTTTTCACATACCTTTACAGTACAACTGAAATATCAAATACCATGGAGGAAATTAATTATATCAAGTTCATGTTACAAAGACTGGTTCCTATCTAACTTCTTGGACTCAACAAGTCTTAACTACTTTCTTGACTAAATTCAACAAAGACAAAATAGCAACTTCAAATAGAAGACATATTTCAATTCCTCCCTCTAGAACGGCGTTGTGCTTAAGGCCAAATTCTGAAAATTGAATTTCAGGGATTCAATCACAGTGGCAATGAAATTTCAGGAGTCTTGTCGATAATTCCATCTCTTTATCAGCATCACTATCATAGAAGGGAGCTTGAATCGTGAATAATTTTTTGCACAGATATCTAGGACCAAATTTTCATTACATTGGAACACAATCCTTTATTCATTCTCTTGTCTATCTCTTCTGTGGTTAATCTTTTGACTGGCACCAATGCTGAACCATTAGGAGCTTCAGAATGCTTGGAAGAAAATTTATTGACTTTTGAGTGAGATCACGAGCTTCATGCAATCTGGCTAACCTACTTGAATTAGCTTGAACAGAATCTTGAAGTCCACTCGCATAACAACTAACTTGTGTGCTTGAGTAAGATGCCCTACTTTTGATATCAGCTTCTCGTACCGGGTTTTATATTATGAACACTTCCCAGCTGTTGTAAGTTAGTCAAATCTCCAAAGAAACCTTGAAAGCGGGTGGGACCAAATTGAGCATGAAATGCATCTCAATATTTATCCCACTTCAGATCTCCCCTCACCTTTGTAAGTGTTTGGTACTATAATTGTGCTTCCCCCTCCAGGTGGAAAGATGCAAATGCTGCACGATCTTGTTCCAAGGTATGATTAAAATCAAAGAATTATTCCACTCAACAGACCCAACTTATCGTATCATCCTTACCTTGGAAACGTGGAACTTTAGTTTGATAGTTCTGGCTTGATAAGGCTGTGGCAATCCACATTGATGAACTTTATTGGAATGACAGCCCTGTTCTTCTTGTTGAAGGAGTGGAGCCACATAGCGTTTTCTAGAATTTGTTGTTGGCCAATGGACAAAGAGCCCACTTCGTTCTGAATGCCACTGTGGTATGTATCGAGTGGCGTTTCCTTACCCCTCACGAGATTTAAAACTGAAACAGTAAAGAAAGACGGAGAAAGGAAAAATCCACATAAATAAGTCTCAGGAGAATCTGCAGGATGGGAACCATTTGCTTCCTTCAACAAAATTCCTTGGATCTCAACAGGCGCCATGTGCCACCAAACCATAATAGGACAATTGAGGCCAAGGTTGGCCAAGCAATCCGCCAAACTATTGCATTCCATTACGGTGTGAGTAGATCGAAAGTTCATCAATTTAATTGTCCAGATGCAATTGGACTATCGGTTTTGAATACTCCAGTGAGGATACATAAGAGTGATGAGACAAAAGATTAATGACAAATTGGAATGGGAATTTAATGACATGCAAGTGACAGTGAATTCTCACGTGATGGAATATGAGAACGGTGCAATACTTGTTACCTTTGTCAAGATTGTCAAGCTAAGAAATGTGGCTATTTCAACAGATTTTGTTTCGCTCTCGTTGCTATCCAAACCACCGATTGGCCATAAAAGGGAGCTCTCATTTGAGAGTAAAGTTGTTAAAAATCCAATACTAATTTTATGATCCAATCCAATTGCATTTGTTCAAACTAAATTTTAAAACCCAATCTATGAAAGACTCACGAATTTGTGTAGAGAATAGAAAATATTTCTAATCTAAAAATATGGTGAAAATATCTTTTATATACACCTTTTTTGATATGGCTGTGGCCATTGAAAAGCTGAGAAGTGAGAAAACTATAATTCGGTAGAAACCTGGCTCTATTATTTAAAGTTTTAAAGCAAACTTCTTTATTCATTCATTCTTAGGACATGATGCAATAATATTTTTATAATAAATGAAAGAACAAGACAATGTTCATATAACTTTTAGAATTGTTTTATTATTTTAAGCATTTCTGTTCATCTAAAAATTTTACATTCTAAATGAGACGTTATGTGATTTTTGAATGTCTTTGAATTTTTTGGAAGAGGTTAACCAATTGTAGATATTTGCCCACGAGGTAACAAAAGCATCCCCTTGCTAACAAGAACTCAAGCTTTGATATTTAGAATGTCTTGTACTTTTATCAAAATTTTAACAAGAACTCGGGATTTGATATCTAGAACGTCTCGTACTTTTATCAAAATTTTGTAACCTAATATTTTATCAGTGGTGCTTTTTTTTTTTTCATATTTATTTATATAGACTGTAAAAGCTCTGCACATTACAACACTCTTGGATCCCTTTTACAGGCAGATTAAAGGATCCAACATATGAAATCAGTGCCTTTTTTATTTAATAGAGTAGATTCAAGGAGTTCTGCTCATTGCAACACACTTGAATCCTTTCTACAGGCACATTAAGGGATCTACAACAGAGCTCGTTTAACCTTGTTAATTAGAGGTACACAATACATTGACATATAACCATATCTAATCTTATGCCAAGAGTGGATTACACAATACACCCATCACACTATTCAATTCAAATACAAGTTCCAATACATTTGACCATCAAAAGTATAATCAGTATCGGCACGAACTTCTCCACTGTCTTCGTTTGTTGCTAAAAGATCAATCTGCAAAATGAGAGAACCTCCAGCACGCAGATCACTATCAGTTCTCAATTCGTCTAATGGAATCATAGTTCTAAAGCCATGAACAGCACGCTCATGAAAACCGTCTGCATCAACAGCAAACAAAAGTCCGTTAGAAGAACCCGATGCAACAACACGAAGCAAAGGTCCGGTGTCCATAAAATCTGATTTTTCAGTAGGTAGATAGTCTTTCCAATTATACTCTTGAACGCCGGGAGCAAATACGAAGGTCCAAGAAGCATTAGCAAGCCAACTCCGACCAAATAAACCGAAATCCATTCTACCGTACCTCTTCATTTCATCAGGATCTGAATAACGTATAAAAAGGTAATCTGATTTAAAATCTTTCAATCTTCTATTACCAGACACCTTCATCAGATCTGACTGAGAAGCAGAATTAGACGCCTTCAATGGAAAAGAGGCAGAGGCAGACGCCTTCACCAAAGGAGGCGCAGACGCCATATAGCCTGCAATTAAATGAAAAATAAGCACTCAGCAACCGTTCGTATCTTGCTTATATATTTAGAGAGTTTATGCATAGTGAAAATTTTCCAATTCAATAATCTCAAGATTGTACTAAAGTCAGTTTCAGAAAAAAAAAAAAAAAGATTGTGCTAAAGTCCGGACGTATTTATGAAGTTGCAAATCTGAACCTTTACAACTTCATAAAGTCCGGACATATTTTCGAATTAGAAATTGACTCTTATGCAAAGAGATCAAGAAAGATAAATTGCTAGAACACTTGGTTCTGATCGCCTTCTAACTACACTTTTTCATATATACCTAAACGATAATCTTTTTTATAACCTGTCAATTTGCGATGTCCAGACACCTTCACCGGAAAGGACGCAGACAAATGCACCGGAACTGACCCCATACAGAATATGTCTTCTGTGATTTTAATGAAAAATATATCCTTTAAAATTTTTTTTCCTGCCTTGTAATTAGCTACACATTTTCACCTCTTTTTATACAAACGAGGAACTCGAGTACAAACAAACTTTGAGCTCATGTGCATGGCCAGCATGCAACTTTTGGACTATCCGAAATCATATCATCGCCATTTATTCTCTAATTTTATTTTAATTATTGCTATCTCACATATTAGATAATTGAATGTACGCCAACGCTACAATACCCGCATGTATCACATACATGCGGGTAATAAAAAAAAGGGAAAATGACACAGGGGTCCCTATTGTTTGAGTATGGGACATAAAAGTCCCAAACGTTTTAAAAAAGACACACAAGTCCCTATCAGTTAACGTAAACCGTTTCTTTTAACAGAAATTTTAATTTTAAAGTGCAATTACCATTATACCCTTACAGCATATTAAAAACTAATTGTTCATTGTCCAATTTATCCCTATATTATTAATAAAATTACAAATATAACTTCATTATCCATTTTTCCATTTAATTATTGTTAAATTTTCTCTTCAAACTAAATAAATTTAATCCAATTTTTCCATTTAATTATTGTTAAATTTTCTCTTCAAACTAAATAAATTTAATCCATTGCTTAAGAATAAAAATAAATTAAATTAATTATTAGTATAATTAATTATATAAGTTTAAATGATTGACAAATGGAGAATTGTTATTTTTATTATATTAATAATTAATTTAATTTATTTTTATTCTTAAGCAATGGATTAAATTTATTTAGTTTGAAGAGAAAATTTAACAATAATTAAATGGAAAAATTGGATTAAATTTATTTAGTTTGAAGAGAAAATTTAACAATAATTAAATGGAAAAATTGGATAATGAAGTTATATTTGTAATTTTATTAATAATATAGGGATAAATTGGACAATGAACAATTAGTTTTTAATATGCTGTAAGGGTATAATGGTAATTGCACTTTAAAATTAAAATTTCTGTTAAAAGAAACGGTTTCCGTTAACTGATAGGGACTTGTGTGTCTTTTTTAAAACGTTTGGGACTTTTATGTCCCATACTCAAACAATAGGGACCCCTGTGTCCTTTTCCCTAAAAAAAAAAAAATATATATGGCCATTCTTTGGCTGCCAACATAAAAAAAAAAAACTTGGAGCAACCGGTAAAGAGCAACCGGTTGCTCCTTAAATGAATATTATATTATAAAATAATATAATAATAAAATAATAATCATTTTAATAATAAAGACAATACAATAATTAAAAATTTGTTTCAAATTTAATGGTAGGTGTTTCATGTTTATTGGTCCATTAATTGTATGATTTTTGGGGTTACAAGTTAATGATGATTCTAAGTTTCATGTTCATTATTCTAAGTTTCAAGTTTAATCGTCTTAATTTCAAGTTAATGGTAGGTGTTTCATGTTTATTGGTCCATTAATTTCATGATTTTCGGAGTTGCAAGTTAATGATCTAAGTTCCATGTTCATTACTCTAAATTTCAAGTTTCTTTGGTTTCTAGTTTAATGGTCCCAATTTCAAGTTAATGGTAGGTGTTTCATGTTTATTGGTTCATTAATCGGGGTTTCAAGTTAATGATCCTAAGTTTCATGTTCATTGCTCTCACTTTCAAGTTCATTTGGTTTCAAGTTTAATGGTTTCGGTTTTAAGTTAATGGTAAGTGTTTCATGTTTATTGGTCCATTAATTGAGGTTGCAAGTTAATGATCCTAAGTTTCATGTTCATTACCCTCAGTTTCAAGTTCATTTGGTTTCAAGTTTAATGGTCACAGTTTCAAGTTAATGGTAGGTATTTCATGTTTATTGGTCCATTAATTGGGGTTGCAAGTTAATGATCATAAGTTTCATGTTTATTCCCTTTTCCTCTCTATTTCAGGTTAAACTAAAAATGAGACCAATGTGAAACAGTCTCTCAGGTGTCAACAACAGCTTTCAATTATCCGCAATTAGCAATCCTTTTTCAACTTTAACATAATTTTTCACTAATGCCAAAGTTCTTCTTCCAAATCACTGCAACAAAATACAAGTGTTAGTTTACTCCCTCATTCTGACTCTTTGAGCAGGAACTTTAAATCAACTCTTTTTCATTTTGTAAATCTTTATTCACATTTTACGAATCATCACAAAGTGAGCCGTCTTCGCTCCTAAATTCCATCGCTGCTGAAAACCTTAACTTTCCATTTACTGATACACAATACATCAGCAAAACAAAATGACAACAACCTCTGACTCATTTATTCATGTATGGCCGCACACAACGCAATGCCAAGCTACAATTCCTAAAATACAACAAATTTACATTCATAAGTGCAAGTACGCAACAAGCAGATAATGCTTAAGACAACTTGCCAGATCTTTGCGAGCTCGAACAAATTCAAGTTCTGTTTTCCTGAAAAAGGAAAGCTTTCAATAATGTTGAGAGGCAGCAAATGGTGGTAATGCGATATTGATTCTCTACTGAGAAAAATGGTGATGATGATAAGTTTGGCATAAAAGAAAATTCGAGTATGACATAAAAAGATAAGCTCAATAATTTAAAAAAAAGATGTAGATCGACTTTCCCTAATCTATTATCACATATGGTCTCAATAATAATAATAATAATAATAAATACAGAGAAAGCTCATTAAGAGTCTAAGTCTTGTGAAAAATGTGATTTAGCAAACCAATTGTGTAATGTTTACAATTATGAGGGAAAGCTTGCTAACATAAACTAAAGACGAAAAGAAAATCTAAATGAAAATGAAAGAGACTAGCATACACCATGAAAAGAAGACAATGAATAAAACAAGTTAAATCATGACCATGAAAAACCGACAGATAGGATGGAGTGAAACATGGCCCATTTGTTTAGAGAGACGCAATCAAGTAGAGTAATTTGTTATGCCAATTTTATTTTTTTTGATACAAAAAGGGCTCAATTAAAAACTAAGCAGTGACCATTCGTGGGTGAGCAGTCCTAGATACATCGTGCAACAACCATCCTTCAGCTCCGGTTGGAGGCGTTGGAAACACATGGACCCCAAGAGGCAAAAGATGAGCTTGGTTGGCAAGGTAATCAGCTGCAAAATTTGTTTCTCTATAGCTATGAGACAGAGAAACTTGCCACTCCATGTTGAGAAATCTTTTAATTCCTTGAATAAGCGATGAGTTAGCATTTTGATGACTGGTATCTACGGCTAAGATCTCCGTTATGCATCGACTATCAACTTCGACAAGTAATTGTCTAATCCTAATCTTCAAGGCAAGCTGCAACCCTTGAAATAGACCCCAAAGCTCCGCCCCCGTAATAGTGCAATGGTCAATATTCATACCAAAGTCGTGAACCCATTCTCCGCAGTAATTCCTGATGAGGCCACCTGCACTTGCATTTCTTGAAATTTTTCCTAGCACCATCTGTATTTAGTTTAAAAAAAGGCCAAGGTGGGGCCATCCATTTCAACCACTTGATTATCCTTTCTTGGTTTGGTTTACAGATATTCTCCATGGAGGCATTAATTTCAGCCGCACGATGTGTAATGTCAAGTACAATATTTGCAACATTGATTTTTGCATCATTGTGAATGAGTTGATTTCTCCAATACCAAATCCGCCACATAGCAACACCAAAGATACAGGGCCATTTTTCATCTCTCGTAATCAAACCCCTGTTCTGGAGATTGTAGTAAATCCAACTCGTCAAGTCCAAATCGAAAAAGTTATTCCACAAAGTATTAGGAACCAATCTCAACCACACTTGCCGAGCAATGATACAATCCCTCAACACATGAATGGTGTCTTCCAAGTGATGTCCGCAACTACAACAGGTAGCATCCATAGTAATGTGCCTTCGAAAAAGCTCCGACTTGTTTTCAGCCTATTGCTTATGGCGAGCCAAATAAATGTTCTGATACTTTGAGGACCATTCCATTTCCAAGCCAAATTCTACAATGATTTATCGGCCACATTATCGGGCTGGTGCAAGGAGAGGTATGCCGATTTTGCCGTGAATTGTCCTGTATTAGAGTAAGCCCAATAACATTGGTCCTCACCACTATAAGCACAAGGAGCTTTAACTTAAGCAATCTTTAGAATTATGTGGTTGGGGAGTAGATGGGCAAATAAGTTCCAATTCCAGTTGCCATTGTTATCTGAAAAATCAGCCACATACAAATCAATCAGCTGATCAGGAATTAGGAGCTGGGCGTATGATTGTAAGTTATCATCCTCACTGGTCTATAAATCCCACCAGAATTTCACTCTTTTTCCATCCCCCAAAGCCCAACGAGTTCCTTTCAACACATGCTCCCAAATTTTCCCCATAGCACGCCACAAGTAAGACCCGTTCCTCATTTGTAAGCTACCAGGGAGACAAGTAGTATCAACCTTGTACTTAGAAGCCAGAACCTGGACCCAAAAAGTATTTGGAGAATTCACCAGTCCCCACCCAATTTTCATCAGCATCGCCATATTCATATGAGATAAATCCTTAAGACCAAGGCCCCCACAAGACTTGGGTTTGAAATACAAGTGTGCAACCCAAGAGGGGGGGTGAATTGGAATTTTAAAACTTATCCTAGCAAATCCACACAACAAGCAATCTAATGTCTTAATAAAATCGAAAACAATAAGTTCAATAAAAGCACAATAATTAAAAGAGTAAGGGAAGAGAAAAACGAATACAATGATTTTTACGTGGTTCGGCTATCCCCGCCTACGTCCACGCCTCCAAGCTCACCCGCTTGAGGATTTCACTATCCAAGCCTTTCCAAGGCTTCAACGGATTACAATTGACTTCAAGGTGTCAATGAACCTTTACAACAAAGAGATTATATCTCCAATCTCTTCACTCAAGTGTCTCACACACTCAAACTCTTACAATTGAGATGAACAAATGAGAGTTACAATAAAACTCACTCAATGAGTAGATATTCAAAAATGAAAAACAAGAGATGATTCAATGATTTGTGTTTTGCAAGTTGAAGGCTCAAGATATCACGTGTGCTTTCTCTTTTTGCTTGTTGGAGAGCTTCAAAATGAGTTGGGTTTGAGTTTTTATAGTTAGAACTCAAAAACTAGCCGTTATGTTCATTTCTGGCCGGAACCGGTTTGCTGGATCTGGAATCCGGTTAGCCGCTTGATGTTACCGTTACAAACACAAATTTGAAATCTTGAACAACCGGTTTGCCGTTTGTCGAATCCGGTTAGCCGCTTGCGTTTTGGTTGCATTCGGTCTCGAAAACCCAGAAAACCGGTTTGCCGGATTTCCACATCCGGTTAGCCGCTTGAAGTTTGCATACATTCTGCCCGAAACCGGTTCGCCGGATTTACACAACCGGTTAGCCGGTTGCTACAGTACCAGCTACAGTGAAATAGTTTTCAATTTTACAGTTTGACCCCAAAACTTTATAAAACTGTATTATGGCCTAAAAAGTTATGAAACTTTACAAATAGGTCCAATTTCAGAATTTATAAATATTACTTTGTTAATCCCAAAAATTTATGCAATTATGAAATGGCCCCAACGAATGTATTGTTTCGCACAAAGGTCCTTTTCAACATTATACCCATATTTTCAAAGTTCTCAAAACCTTTCACTTTAGTCCAAAATATTCATAAATAATATTATGGCCCAAAACATTTCAAATGTTTATAAAAACATCCAACTCCGAAATTTTATAATAATACTTATTAAAATCAAAGATTTCAAAACTTGTCATTTAAGTCCAAATTCGAAATTCAAAATCAAAGGCTTTAAAAACACATTCATTTTAATCCAAAACACTTTGATTTTATAACTTCATTTTATTATTATAAAAACACAATTTATAAATCTTTGTTTAATCAATACATGTGTTTTGTTATCATCAAAATCAATATCTATAGATATAAAAGCTAACAGGGTTGGCATACAGTGTCCCACCGGATGAGGTTCAATTTTCTTTGTTCCGCATTTCCACTCCAAATAAAATGTTTACAACTTTGCTCAATTTTGGTAAGAACCGAAACTGGAATTTTCGTGGTTTGCATTTGTTATGCCAATTTTAAATTCACTTTGTTTTATGTTATTTAAGCTAAAGCACACGTGATATACATGATTCCAATTTCAAATTCACTTTATTTTATCTTGTACAGGCAAAGCAAACATGATATGCAACATGCCTCCAACTTTCATTAGTTTGTTAATGCTTTAATTTCTAATTATTATGTTAATTAACTTGAAAGTTAACTTATAATACAACGCTAGACTTGCATGGCTATTGTGTTCTGTCGTTATTTTACTATTGTTATCTTAGTTGAGCTCTATGTTATATATATTATTTAGTGTTTAAGTTTCCAACACCGATCATATCCTCTCAATATTGAAAACTAGGGGACTAGTGTTGGGTTTGCGGAAGTTTTTTTTTTTAAACCAGGTTTGCGAAAGTTTTTCATACTTTTTTGGACAATTAATTTCCAACATTGGCAATAACTTCCCAATATTAAAAACTAAGAGACTGGTGTTTAGATTGGATTTTATTGATGTACGAATTAAACTTACATGGGCGACCTAGTCAATATGTACGACCTGAAACCTTTGTTGGCAACCCAGTCTATACTTACGACCTGAAACCTAGGTTGGTGATTTGGTCTATAAGTACAACCCGAAGCCCATATTAGCGACCTGGTTTATAGATACAACTTAAAGCTTATGTGGGCAACCTAGTTTATAGGTACAACCTGAAGTAGTTCGACTTGAAAATTAGTCTGATAAAAATGGCCTATTTTTTAGAGTAGTTGTGTGCCACGACTTTCTGAACCGCTCATAATTGATAGATAATGAGGACGTAAACGCCCACAACCAGTGGCCTATTTAAACTTAAGAGAGCATCAGATGGGGACATTAACAAAATTAACTAAAAACTCTACAAGTTACCAATCTTAAGACTTTTTCTACTATCTACAGGATCTAGGCGACTACCACTAGAAAAATCCTTGATTTTAAATTATATACATCTTCTCCTTTTCATTTTCTTTTCCTTATACACAAAACATCTAACTTAAGCATGGATGATTTATATCGGAGCCCCCGATAGTGTGTCCTAATCGTGTTTTGTGGTTGACATGTGTAGAAAGTTGTAGTCAAATTGACGTTTGAGCTTGGATTTGTGCTATTATCCCTAGAAAACAAATTCAACTGTTGATGTCGTTTTTCGGCATCAACACCCTTTGGTATCTTTTTAGAATATGCTATGCTAAGTGCAAAGTTGAAGATATATGGAGAGTCATAAATATGACACAAATTGAAATGCTATGGTTTTTATTCACCCATATCACTAGGTTGTTAATATAACACTATAGTTGTATCATATCACAGATTAGGTACTGTCATATTGTAAATTTTGTTAATTGTCTAATCATCTAATAGTACACAAACCGTTGGTTATAGTATACTATAGTCGAACCCATAACATTGGCTTTCATTGTAAAACTAAATGTTTTTTTTAAACTAATTGATGTTAATTGTCATTGATTACACATTTTCTTTTACATATTTTAACTTGCTTCTTACACTTCCTAAATTTTGTATTATAGAATAAAAAATGCTTGTGATTTTTCATATTGAATGGTCACAATTTCACAAATATAGTTTATGTTTACTTAGTCAAGATATTTAATTTATATGTCAACTAATGTGATATTACTTGATTGGTTCAAATAATAATTATTTAAGTCTTATAATTTTTCATCCAGATGGTAAAATTTTATTAGTAATACATAAAGTGGGATACAACTAAGTAAATATAATATTATTCACTATAATTTGGGATATCTTGAAACTTTATATACATATATTTAAAGTATTGTCTAAAAGTCTCCTGACATTATAACTATCTTAAAAATTTTCTTTCACTAGCAACATTGGAGAGAAATCCCCTAATTCTTTTTTTGCCATCAACAACCAACACAATGATGATCAATGACTAAGGAAGGTAAAAAAGTCCAATTGGGCCCTTGGTTTGACTGATGTATATGAAAATCTTGAACTTAGACTTGAATCTAAAGGTCAAGGGTCAGCAAAGGTTCAAGGTATTAGGGCTCAATCACAATTAGATCAGAGTTTGAGCCCTACCAAAAAGTCCTTACCCTTGACTTTTAAATTAAAAAATAAATTAAACTGCATATTAGAACTCATGAGTGAGATAATGACACACCACTCACACAAAGTCATAGCTCACATACTTATCAAAAAGTCATAACCTGACCTTTAAATTAAGTTTTAAATGAAGAACACATTACACGACACAAAATCACATGTGAAAGAATGACACACCACATGCACACGCATACTCACAAAGTCACAACAAACCTTAATTCCTCACTTTCACAAATCACAATTCTCGTTTTTCACCACACCACACCAGTAGCGCTAACCATCCAACTACCATAACAATTGACAATAACCATCGCCAGCCAGCCAACCATTGTATTTCCATAGTCAGTAGCTCCATAAACGAGGGAAAGAGAGACCACCACTGCTGCCATTCCTAACCATTGCACCTTCACAGCTGCGCGACGTCATTCCCATCAACTGCTGTCGCGGCCACTGAATCATGCTGCCATCATATTTGGCAAGGGAAAATTTCAGTCTACCCCCTTCGTAAAGTGACAATCTTCAAATCGCTCCACTTACTATTGAAAACATCAAGTTACCCCCAAAACTCATTATCTGTCTGTTAATTTTAATGGCTATAAGGATAAAATAGTATTTACACATTTTCCTAATAGTCAATGAACAGAAAAGGGTCAAACCTAGGTAGACTAACTTTCTTGGGGTCTAAATCTTTCTATATTTTTCAAAACACATACAAATATTTTAAATATTTATAGTATGCTCCCTAATAATTTAAAATATTTTTATTTTGTGCCTATTTGACTTTTTTATAACGCATTAAAATTTATCTTTTGGTATTTAAAAAATTTATTTTAAAAAATAAATATAAAAATTAATTAAAAGCTAAAAATGGAAAAAGAATAATATTTTACCTTTTCAAATTTTTTTATTATTATCATTATTAATCTTTTTTTCATTTTGTAAAGGTACTTAAAGAAAATATAGATATAAAATAAAAAGAAAAATCAAAGAACAAAAGAAAAAATTGAAAAATGCTACTGGAGTTTTACCAAACAAATGAAAGGAGTAAGGATAAGAAAAATGAATGGAAAGAAAAAAAAATGCTATTGAAGTCATGTAGGGATGTCAACTTAACCCGAACCCAGATGAAACCGGATAATCTGGTATGGTGTTAACGCATACTAAGTTAAAATAAATCTGGTATCCGGATTCAATTTTGCTAACCCAGATACATCCGGATTCGGAACCCGAACTCGGATATCTTATTTTAAAATTAATTTTTTTAATTATTTTTAATATAAATATAAAGATTAAAAAAGAAATTCTAAGTGTCCTAGTTTCACTTATCATAGCCGCAGTCTCCAAACATTTCATTTCTCTTTTCCCGCAATTAATTTTCTTTATTTGATAAACTTTTGAAATATATTACAAGGAATTTGATTACAAAACAAAAGAAGAAAAAGACACAATTCATCAGCTTCGCTCTCTCGTCTCACATCTCGGCTTAGCTCTCTCTATTGGCTTTTTTTTTTCATCCATGCATCTCTTTGCCTTTTATAGACAAGGAATGCATCTTTCTTTCATCATTTATTTTATTTTATTTTATTTTTATAATATAAATATATGTTGAAATGTGTGATGGTCAGAAGCCTCCTGACCATCACCAACATGATTGCCACTTTCTCCTTTTCTTTTTTCTTTTTTTATTTTTAATAACATCTCATCGATGATACATTCCAAACTGCTACAACTATCAGTATTTGTTCCTACTTTCAATTCTAATTCCATCTTTATTCCTGAAAAATATTACAAGATAAAAATTAACATATTGCGAATTAATTTAACATAAAAATATATTTGGGGAGTATTAAGATAATTTAAAAATAATGAGTGCATTAATTGACACAATAAATGAAAAACAAATAATTATATCTTTATTAAATGTACACTTTTTAGTGTCAATCATGTTGGGAAAAATCATGTTTTTAAAATTTTATAAAACCTTTTAAGGACCGCTCTCATATAATATATAGGAATACATAATCTAGAAATCGTACCTTGAAAATCTGATTTGGCTTTTTCTGTTGGAGTGATTTAGGTTCCTAGATCACGATCCGTCACCACCACTTCTGTTTGATCACGATCCATCACCACCACGCTTGTTAGATCACGAACTGTCACCAATGATCTTCCAGGTTATGACTCAGGTTCGATCTGCACTTGACGTGTGGGCGCCTTTATCACTACCAAAGTAACTAGCACGAGAAAATTTTTCTCTCAACAATAGAGAGAAAAATCTTTTTCTCTGATCACCCTTTAGTGAAAACCCTAGGCTCCAAAATAATCAGAAAACAAAACTCACGTTATTTGCTTTTTCTATAGGGGACCCATCTTGTAAAATAACATAAGGCCCTTTACACAAAAACTAATTAAATAGAGCCTCCCACTAAATGATATATTTAGGCTTTTGACCCAAATAGCTAGTTATCTTACTTATTAGTCCAGTAGTGGTGCAGTCAATTAAATGAGCTAACCCGGGGATTATTTGGGAACATACAATAGTGGCTATAACAATTAAGCCTATAATTAAACTATCCTAATTATTTAATTCCAAATCTACTCCACTAAAAGATTGGAATTGACCTCCATAATTTTATGCTCGAATAATAATTCGTCCCAAGCCACATTGATTTCTTTACTGCACAATCATTTGTACCACATCATTAATTAAATCGATATCTCAACTGTCCAATCAATTTAATTACATCTTATTCCTTGATACTTACTAGTTTTCTCTAATGATCATTTTCAACATACTAAATATGTTGACACATTCTGGCCAGAGAATTCTATAATCAAGTGCCGAAAACCCATCAAGAAATGTGTTGTACGAATTCTATATTGTTAATCCATAACTCCAATACTCATAATTGCTCCCTCCAAGATATCGGGTAATCTTGACCACAAGTATGTGTCCTGCCCATTGGTAACTCAAATGGAATAACAATTACAATCGTGAAATCATAATTAACTCAAGATTAAGATTACAGTAAAATCAATGCCTATGAGATTTAATAAGTCTGACAGTTATTACAAAGTTAATTAAATCTCATATGTGATCCTGTTCAATGTAATCGTACTATATCAATAAATTCATACATGATTAAGACAAATCATTCAATGAATTTATTATAGTCTATACCTAAATAAAGTGCCCAACTTTATTTATCAACTGCGAACTAAATTTATTTAATCATAAGATAACTTGTATTTTTGTCTTCTGTGAATCCACATGGTGATCACATAAATACATATAAATATTAATGCAATTAAGATATTTGAAAAAAATACCTCATTAATTTTATTAATCAGGAAAAATATTTATTACAATTAAGTAAACACATATGCTTTTAAAGAGCATATTTTCCCAACAAATCATTCATCATCATCATCATCATCAGCCACTGTTTGTCCAGCTGTGATACGGTTGAAAACGTGAGGTTCATCATCATTGGCGGCATTGGTTGAAAACAAAATTGAAACGACGAGATATTCGATTGAAAACAACACTGACCGTGAGACATCCAGTTGAAAATGGCGACATCGACTCAAAACATCCTCTTCATCATCATCATCATGGCAAGGGTTTTTTGCTTTGCCTTTTTCAGCTTTTTCTGCGCCTCTTTTTTTCTTCTGATATGGCAGTAAAGTGAGATCTACAAATGCTCATTTATTTGTACTCATTTAATTCTTATATTTTAATTTAAGTACTCATTTATTTGTTATATTTTAAACAATACCTCAAGACATTCTTTTTGTTAAATATATTATAATCATACCCTTACTTTTTTTAATAATACCCTTGTAATAATATTTTTCATATATTTATGGAAAGAAAAAATTATTAATTTATCAAATTAGCCTTCAAAGTAAAAATAAAACTTGGGGTAAATTTTTTTATTACTTTACTTTTAAGATTAATTTTATAAATTAATTTTTTTATAAAAAATTATTAGTAAGATCGTCATAAACGTATTAGACATTGCTTAAAGTTAGATGGTATTAATTAATTTATAAATAATAATTAGCAAGATTGTTGCAAGAACACAAAAGAGACCAATTCTTTTAAATAATATTTATTGGTTAATTTGTTAAAAATAATTATTGGATAATTTGCTAATTAAAATTTTCAATAGGTAAATAAATTAATGTCAAAAATATTGTAGCAAGGGTATTATTGTAAGGTTTAATAAACAGTAAAAATAAGAGTGTAACATATTTAAGAGTAAGGGTGTCTTGAGGTAATTTTCAAAATATAAGGTCTAAGGAAACACTTAAGTCAAAATATAAAGGCTGAATGAGCATTTACTGGCTCTCACTTTGGTGAAGATTTTTGTTCAAATCCTTGTTGGAGACTCAATTATTATCTTCTCTCACATTTCTGGGTAGATATAAGTTAATCTTCTCATGCATTCGGGTAGAGGAATTAAGATTTACGGTTGAGCTAAGTTTTTGTTGAGTATTAAATTAATGATTAGAATTATTTTTAATTATTTTTATTTCTCTTTTATAACAAACATTAATTAAGTGCTTAACAAGAACTGAACTCATACCGAATCCTTGTAGCATAATGGTGCTTACAGTATAGTATCCAAGCGGCCACAGCTGGAGGTTTTATCAGTTGATGACATAGACTGCCCTGTAGTTAAATACTTCGTTGCACACATGAAGATTAGTGAGAAACTGTTAGGATTAGTTACTAGCTAATCGTAATTAGCTGTTATTTGGATCAATAGATATACTTGCATATAAAGCCACATTGTGTACAAATTCATTAAGCTGTGTTTAATAGATTGAAGAATTTTCATATCTGCTTGTTTTCCTTTACCTTCTCTGCTTCCAAACAATCATTTGATTTTTAGGTATTTTCAAACTTGTAGATCTCTAGATATTTTTATAACTTGTATAAATTCAAAATTTATAAATATAACACATTTTGAATAACCAGTAGTGATAAGTGTATAAAAACTAGAGTGCTGATGTTTGCCACGGGTCAAACCCCGAAAATAACTTAAACGGCGTCGTTTTGATGTTTTTTTTTTCTTTTTTGCTACTCCAAAACGTTACCGTTTTGACTTACCATTTGCAAAACGCGAGCATTGTCCCTGAAAGAATCGAAAACGCGCCTGAAAGAATCCAAAACGCGAACGTTGTCCCTGAAAGATTCCAGCAGCTGGGAATGCGATTCGTTTCTTCTTTTTAAAAGCCGAAAAAAATCGTTACTTTCCTTCCTCGACCGCGGTCTAGGCTTTCGGGATCCACAGCAGAAGGCTTCATCCACAGCAGAACGCACCCATTTAGTGAAGAAAGTGATTAACAGCAGCTGCGAAGTTTCGGCAGAGCAAGAACATTGTCCCTGAAAGTTTGAATTTTCGAAGCTTAAATTTATTTCTTCGGTACTGTACAAATGTTGGTATTATTATTCTTATTTTTGTTAATTAATCACTCCCCTGAGTCTCTCCGATGGTGCATTTGCTTACATGATTTTTATAATGTGTATTAATCGGGTTAATTACCAGTTTGTTTTTTTGAAGTAAAGCTTAACTAGACGCAGGAAGAATTATCTATATTTTGATTTTCAAAAAACTACAAGATGAAATTGTGAGAATTGATCGTTGGTTTGGTATGTGAACAAAGTCTAAAAAGCAAAAAATGTTTTAAAAAAAAGTGAGAATTGATCGTTTGATCACATTCGTCAATCAATCTTCTAGATTGACATAAAATCTGTCAGCCCATTACAGTTACAGCTTTGTCATAAGTTAGTAATCCCTTCTGCAGATAACTATCAGAAGCTTTGTCAATCTTCTAGATTGACACAAAATCTGTGATTTAAGTGGAAATTTGAGCAGAAGTTTAGTTTGCTTTTTCAAGATGTTACCAATTTAAGCTTAAATTTGTCTAAAAAAGGTTTGTCTAATCCACGTGGTTAATTTGGTTTGAATCGTTTTCCTATTATGTGAGCTTTACGGTCAAACGAAAACGAAGAGATTTACGGTCAAACGAAAATAAAGAAACGAAAATACCAGGTGAAACCAAGACGAAGAAACTTGCTCTTCTCTCTGTTGCTTTCTCAGGTGAAACGAAGTGGAAGAGATTTTATTCTTCTAAAATTGTCATCAGAAACGGCAACGTTTTGGAGTAGCAAAAAAGAAAAAAAAATAATCAAAACGATGCCGTTTAACTTATTTTCGGGGTTTGACCCGGGGCAAACATCATTTTCCTAAAAACTAACACACTAAAATTTCACTTTTTCTGCTATCTTTCTGTAATTTTTTCCGCACAAGCATAATTATTCCAAAATAGAGGCATCATATGATTAGTAGTTAAATTCTCTCTTTTCATCTACGTGAACAAAGCTCTAAATTCAAATTTTTTATTTCGACCCATGAGAGAATTTACCTACTAAATTAACTAGTACCAACACGAAGTTCATTAACGGGCGTTCTTCATGAATCATGTATGATGGTCATGCATGATTTTTAATGGCCGCTGCCTTTGAGGTGAGGCAATTAATTCGGATCATTTTTTTTTTGTTTCTGTGTAAATATTTCACTTTCAAAGTCTTTTACAATAATTAATTTAGCTTGTTTTCATCATTTTGGCAAATGGTTGTAGCCTCATCAAATTTCTGTAAATAATAATTCATTTTTGACCACACAATATATGTATGAACTAAAAGGCACGATGTCGTACTCAAAATTAGTATCAAACCGAAAACGATATGCAAACTGATACCGATCAGAAATTAGATCTACCAAAACTGAAATCGAACAACATGTTATATGCAAACGGAGTTGTACGTATGGGTCTGTTTACTACTTTCTGTTCATAAACAACATACGAAAGTTCGCGGAAGCAGCTCATGCATTTGCATTATTGCCTACTCTTTGTCGACATTTACGTTTCCTATCGTAATTCGAAAAGAGATTGTCACCAGGAAAATTTTTACCATCTTGAATTTAGGTATGATTTTTGGAAAATGACGTTTGATGCAGTTTGTTATATGTAATATATGAATTAGTAGCCTAAACAAAAAGACGGTGTTATATATTTATTTTAAGAACTTAGATATAGTGTTGAAAAGACAATTGACACATTATTTCTTATCCATTAATTAGCAATCACGATATTATAAAATGCACAATTCAACAATGAATTCAAATACTTATTTTAAAAAGTTTTGGATATATATATGCGAAAACTCAGCTTCTAGTAGGCATTAATCCTATTGCTTCTATTATTACTCAAACTTGGGTAATGTACCACAGGCGCAAAACAAACTCATGGAGTGGGGCAAACAAAAATGTGCTCTAATGTTTCCTAGAGTCTCATTCCAAATCCAAAGTCTTGAAACAAAATATTATATATTAGATTTACCAAATATATTTACAATTTTTAAACTAATACAAACTAATTGTTAAATTGAAAGCACATTATTAACTATATAGGAAAAGTTCTGGGTGCTTCAGGAGCATGTTCCTTTTCTATTTATTTCTTATGATGTGTATGCTTCGATAATATGTATACTGACTTGACAAGCACAGAATAGGTAAGGAGTAATGTCACCAAGATTATATTTCAATGCCACCAAGATCACGTTAAATGAGTACGTTCAGACCCAAATATGTTAAAACATGGGAAAAAAATGCTAAAACTCAACATATGATCTAAAATTTACTCAACTTAATTTTTCAAATTCCTCTTTTCAAAGAATAACGAAACGTAATTTTCAATGGAGGAAACCTCACACGAGAGAAAACCTTTCAGAAACTGGTCGTCTCGTTAATAAATATCCAGAACGTGAAATGAGACACATCAATCTCAATGAAACCGATGGGGTATGAAACGAAACTTCGCGGAAGCTGAGTTTTCTCAGAGAACACATGACTTCTTATCTATTAACTAGCAATCACGTTATTATAAAATACACAACTCAGCACTGAATTCAAATCCTTGTTTTAAAAAGGTTTTGGATATATATGTGAAAACTCAGTTACTAAGCATTAATCCTATTGCTCTAATGTATTTCATAGAGTCTCATTCCAAGTCCAAAGTCTTAAAACAAAATATTATATATTAAATTAACCAAATATATGTACAATTTTTAAACTAATTGTTAAATTGAAAGCACATTATTAACTATATACGAAAAGTTCTGGGTGCTTCAGGAGCATTTTCCTTTTCTATTTATTTCTTATGATGTGTATGCTTCAACCGATTATGATAATATGTATACTGACTTGACAAGCACAGAATAGGTCACCAAGATTATATTTCAATGCCACCAAGATCACGTTAAATGAGTATGTTCAGACCCAAATATGTTAAAACATGGGGAAAAAATTGCTAAAACTCTCTAGGCTGGCTTAAGTGTACCCGTGCACGATTTACTACGTACGGTAGCAAAACATGTTCATATTTCAGTATTTTTATTCATTTACGGTATCCCATCATATATAGGATGCTCTGAACATATAACATATGTATGTCCACGTAAATGAAAAACACTCAACATATGATCTAAAATTTACTCAACTTAATTTTCAATGGAGGAAACCTCACACGAGAGAAAACCTTTCAGAAACGTGTCGTCTCGTAAATAAATATCCAGAACGTGAAACCGATGGGATATGAAACGAAACTTCGCGGAGCTGAGTTTTCTCAGAGAACACATGCAAGTGGGGCGATTTATTTTGGACGAGAACTGTAGGCAATGCAGCAGAATTTTGTAGTGAAGTGATATGAGGGAGCTGTTATCGAAACAAATAAAAATCTGTACAATTTTGTAAGTATTGCGTGGTGCGTCGTACGCTGAATTTCGTTTGCTGATATTTTATTTCTGTCGATGAAGACAGAGCTGATATGTGCAGTTTCGAAGTCCGAAGAGTTGTTTGGAGTTTAATTAACACTTAAAATATGCTTCAGACATTCTCGAATCTGGACTCGGCAGGTTGTTCTTGTGATAACTGAATGTTTCATCTAAAGTGGTAACTAATGGCAAAGCTATTTAATCCCTTATGAGCATTATTAATGGTAAATTATTAGGAAGAGCTAACTAGCTATATGGAGACGTGTGTGTTGATGAATATGAAAATGATTGTGAAAAATTGAGTTGTGGAGAATGAGATCATGGTGGTGAAGAAGAGAATCTGTTAGAATGGCCTCCAAATGGAAAGTCTTGCCCAATTTGGACTGTTCATGATTTGAAGAAGTGGAAGGAGGAGTTGAATTATCTCCTGAAAAAACATAATTTATTTGTTGCCCTCAATGCCATATGCATTGACCTATAAGGAGTGTTATAATTATCTTCATTGAGTGGAAGTGAGACAAGAATGGTTGTTGGATTATCAGGTTGATGTAAAGTAAATAAGTTTGAAAAAAAGGTAGTTTTTACACTCTCATTTGATGTATCACTAGTGGAATCAACCATAATGGAAAAAAAAGAGAGGAAATACAATTTAGAGTCTTTGCTCTAATACTATAATGAAAGGCCAAAGGCAAGAACATGATTTTATTTATCAATATCACCGTCTATTCTACAATAATATAAATACACAAGCTATTGAAACAATTACAAAGAGAAAGTCAAAGGAAAATAAATGAAGGAGATGTGTAAACGTGTTTTGTGGGTAATAGTTGTTTGGTAGGATTGGTAATGGTTATCATTATTGCCATTTCATCATTGCATTTTGTATAAGATAAAATGGTCTAATTTATTTAAGGATAAAATTATCATTTTATTTAAGTTATTTAATAGTGTTAGTGTAAAAGTAGTTAATTGATACAAATTTTAAAAGAAAGATAGTGTAGAGAACACGTTAGAATTTTGTGATGGTTGAATGAATATAAGACAAAAGAAATGTGATGCAATGATAATTTCCCTTTTTAAAATGTAAGATTGCAATAATTCAAATAAAATTAATAAATAGCGATGAAATGATTTCGGATCATCCGAAAGTTATGCTGGCCATACACATGCGCTCAGAATTTGTTTGTAATCGAGTTCCTCGTTTGTATAAAAGGAAGGAAAATGTGTAGTCAATTACAAGGCAGAAAAAAATTTAAAGATATATTTTTCATTAAAATCACAGACGATATACTTTAAATGGCGTCTGTTCAGGTGAATATGTCTGCGTCCCTTCCGGCGAAGGTGTTTTGTCGTCGCAAATTGACAGGTTTTAAATTTGATTACTTCTAGATATATATATAAAAAAAAGTGCAGTTAAAAGGCAGTCAGAACCAAATGTTCAAAAAATTTAGCTTTCTTTATCTCTCTTTGCATAAGAGTCAGCTTCCAATTATAACGAGTTTACGACATTATAAAAGTCGGCTTACAACTTTCTAAATACATCTTGATTTTAATACAACCCAAGAATCTAGATTCGAAAATTTTCTCTTTGCATAAACAGTCAAAACATATAAGCGAACACGAAGGGCTGCTGAGTTTTAATTTTTCATTCAATTGCAGGATACACGGCGTCTGCGACTTTTCCGTTGAAGGCGTCGGCGTCTTTTCCGTTGAAGGCGTCTGCTTCTGTTCCATTGAGGGTGTCTGATTTGGATAAGGTGTCTGGTAATAAGAAATTAACAAATTTTAAATCAGATTACGTTTTTATATTTTATTCTGGTCCAGAAATTTTGAAGAGGTACGATAGGATGGATTTTGGTTTATATGGTCGGAGTTGGCTTGCTAATGCTTCTTGGTCCCTCGTATTTGCTCCTGGCGTCAACGAGGATAATTGGAAAGACTATCTACTTCCTGCAAAATCAAATTTTATGGACACGGGAGATTTGCTTAATGTTGTTGGATCTGGTTCTTCCAATGGACTTCTATTTGCTGTTAGTGCCAAAGGTTTTCATCAACGTGCTGTTCATGGCATTAGAACTTTGATTCCATTGGACGAAGTGAATAATGATAGTCGTCTTAAGGCTGGAGGTTCTCTCCTTATGAATATTGCTCTTTTAGCAATGAACGAAGATGGTGAAGTTCGTGCGGATACTGATTATACTTTTGATGGTTACATGTCCTGGAACTTGTATTTGAGTTGAATTATATGATTATGGTCTTACCTAAGATAAGGTGATGTGTCAACAAATAAAAAGGTTGTAATTTAGTGGGCAGTGCCCTTTAAGCCTTGTTTATGAAGGATATAAATAAAGAAGTTTGCTTAATTTAAAGTTTTAATTATACCAGAGCCAGGTTTCAACCGATATATAATTTTCTCACCTTTTACGTTGGCTCTGTGGTCGATCGATCTTTTTCCCATTAGAATATATCAATTCAGGGCAGGTTCTTCTGAGAATTCAGTGAGCTTTTGAACTACTGTTGGCCTAGAATTTTACAATTTTTTAACTATGTACTTTGGTTCCCGACTTTTAAATAATTTGATAATTGCTATTTTGGAGGGTATATTTTATTTAAGTCAGAAAAGAATATGACAATGAGAGATGAAAGAATAAATTAATTTTCCTAATTAATTAATACTGAAATTACTGTTTATTGATCATTGTTCATGCGATATTGTTTGTCGAAGTTACTATTTATGAATACTATTCATCATTACTATTTACCGAACTATTTATGTTACTGTTCATCCAACATAAGTATGCCCACATTGTTTATGTTACAGTTCATCCAGGATAAGTATGCCAGAAACAGTAAATTGTAGAAAGTAAAGCACATAGAGATTTTTTACGTTGTTAAGATTATTATCCTACATCCACGGTCACATCCAGACAATAAGCAATTCACTAAGTATTGAAAAGATTACAACTATTCTTACACAATTTCAACCACCCTCTCACTCTTGCTGCCACCTCCTTGTATCTAATTTAGCCAACCTTACTTAGTGAGAACCCCTCGTCTTCAGTTGTGTTGGCTACTTTTCTTGAGATCCTCTCAACACAACAAACAACCTCTCCGTCCCAAAGAGATCAAAGTAAATATAAAAGTTGGTCAATTTTTGGTTGTTATGATGGCGTCAATCTGAATCGGATTAACATGAATACAATAAAAATTATTATATCTTTGGCAAAAGGGTTTTCAACAAACATTTGTCGGGCATTGTTCTGCAGCAATATTTTCAGTATTTACAAGTCGTGCTCTCAAATTCACATATGCATTCCGTCTTAGATGGATTTTTTTTTCATAAAATTATTCTAATCATATCTATTTGTCGTAGCATCCAAACATGGCTAAAAGTATTAGATAAGAGAGCTTTAAACTTGTTGTGACCATTGTTTGTTATTTTCCTGATTATTTGTTAATTATTAATAGGATAATGACAATTTTCATGTCCTGAAATTTTTTCCTTGTAGATGGAAGCAAATTCATCTAGTAATCCCAGAGGAGTTAATATCTCTACACCTTCAACAACTCAAAGTACAACTGATAGTGCTATTAATACAAATGAGGGTAATGGAAAAGGTGGAAAAGTGTCAAAAGTATGGGAACATTACACAAAATTTGAGAATGGTACAAAATGTAAGTGTAACTATTGTTCTAAAGTGTATACATATCATTCTAGATTTATTGGGACCCGTACTTTATGGAATCACTTGTTAGCATGCACAGCCTATACTGATAGGAAAGTTGATTTAAAACAAAAAACCTCAATGGTTGAGGATGAGACAACTAGTGGTAGCAGTAATCTTGTGGCAATGTCTTGCTGCAAAAAGGGCTTTAGAAAAGCATGCATTTAGATGATAATTATTGATGAATTGCCCTTTATTTTTGTTGAAAAAGAAGGGTTTTAGAAATTTATGAGCAAAGCTTATCCAAAACTTGATCGTTTTTCTAGGAGAACTATTGCTAGATATGTGTATCCGTTGTACTTAAATGAGAAGAATAATTTGAAAAAAAGAATTTGCCAGTAATAAGTGTAGGGTTTGTATAACAATTGATTGTTGGACTTCAATACAAAATTTGAGTTACATGGTTATTGAAGCCCGTTTTATTGATGATGAGTGGCAACTTCATAAAATGATATTAAACTTTTGCCAAATTGGTGATCATAAAAGGAATACAATTGGAAAATTGGTTGGGTCTTGCTTGCTTGAATGGGGTATTGATAAAATGTTTACAATTACTGTAGATAATGCAAATTCAAATGATTTGGTCATTTCTTATTTAAAAAGGAAGTTGAATAACTAGGGTGGGCTTGTGTTGAATGGTGATTATCTTCATGTTAGATGTTGTACACATATTATAAATTTGATTGTGACCAAGGGGTTGAAAGAGATGAATAATTATGTTTCTATCATTCACAATGCTATGAAATATGTAAGATCCTCACCGACTAGATTAATAAGGTTTAGAAAATGTGTTGAGCATAAAAAACTTGATTATAAACTTATTGTTGTGATGAATGTTCCTACTAAGTGGAATTCCACATATTTGATGTTAGAAAATGCTCTTGTATATCAAAAAGCTTTTGAATGATTGGAAGATGATGATGAATTTTATAGATCCTATTTTGAAGGGAAAGAGAGTGGAAAAAAAAAAGGATTGGGCCACCTAAGCTTTTAAATTGGGTGAATGCAAGTGTGTTGAACAGTTTTTTAGAGAAATTTTATGAAATTACAAAAAACTTTAGTGCTTTTTTGTTTGTTACGTCACATTTGTATTTTTATGAGATGCATTCTATTGAGTCAAATTTAAAAGGATTGATACTAAGTGATGATTCTTATTTGAGTGCAATGGCCAAGAAGATGAAAGAGAAGTATGACAAATATTGGGGTTCCCTCAACACTCTAAATAAGTTGTTAATTATTGTTGTTGTGAAATTGAGTTTTGTGAAATTTTGTTTTGAAGAGTTGTATAATGAAAATCTTGCGTGTGAGCTCATAAAAGTGGTTAAGGACTTATTGTCTTCTTTGTATGACTTTTACACAAATAATGACCCTAAATGTGATAGTGGTAGCCAAAACCAATATGCTAATGCTGTCATTTTTCCATCGAAGTTAGAGAAATGAAGTGATATTATTGATTATAGATTAGCCAAGGTAGCAAAGCTTTCAAAACGAAAAAAGAGTAACTAAAGGAGGATGGTGTAGAGTTGAAAAATGAAGAGAACAAATATTTATTAGATGATTATGAAAATTGCTTTGACGATTCATTTAATTTGTTGAACTAATGGAAGGTAAATGGTGGGAAGTATAAAGTTTTGTCTAATGTAGCCAAAAACGTTCTTGCAATCTCAATATCTACAGTTGCTTCTGAGTCTGCATTCAGTATAGGAGGATGCATTCTTGATCCATTTCAAGCTTCTTTGAGTCCTAAAATGGTAGAGAACTTGATATGTGGGCAACATTGGCTTCGTTCTTCTTGTATTGCTGTAGAAGAGGATACATCTTCGGTTGAAGAAATGGCATTTTATGAATCAATTACATCGGGTAAATATTTGTATTATGAGTTTTGTTTTTATTCTATTTATATTTTTCCTTGTATTTATTTGTTATAATATATATGCCTAATATTTTTATTTGTACTATTTTATATAGTCAAGATTGGCATCAGATTTTGATACCATTAATTTAGAATGATCTGGATTTTGATATCATTCGACTAATCTTCATCACACTCTTATTGGTTGGTGTTGAGCAATCGTTTCAGGAAACTCTCTTCCTAACACTCTTGTTGGCTGGTGTTCGACTTTAATATTTTGTATTAACCAAGATTTTAAACTCATGAACCTTTTTTTTCATTAGTTATGTACTAATAATTTGATTATTAAACTTTGAAATGTTGGATTTGTTGTAAGGATTTTAGTATTTGTATTTTTTTAATTTTTTAATTAATTAATTAATTTTTGTTTAGACCATAAAAATGGGTTTTTTCAAAAGCCCAACCCAATCAACCCAACCCGCGACATGCGGGTTGGGTTGGGTTGGGTTGAAATTTAAATTTAAATTTTTTCAACCCGTTCTATATGCAGGTTAGGTCGGGCAACTCCACTCGTGCCCAGCCGTACTAACACTCAATTTCTCACTTATGCCAAAGTTCCTCTTCCAAATCGTTGCAATAAAATACAAGTGTTAGTTTACTCTCTCATTCCAACCTTAACCTAAATAAAACTTTCTTCACCTATTCAATTAAATTGAGCATGAACTTTAAATCCACTATTTTTCATTCTACAAGCCTACCCTAATTTCCACCCACCACGAAATATTTATTTTTCCAACCCTACAAGAGCCCGAAAAGTCAAGTACTATTCTTCTACATTATGACTTAGATATAAAATAGTATTATCCTTTATGATCTAACCCAATGATCATTGGAAACTGATACTCATCCCTCAATTCCTCAATCTCTTTTTCTGTTGTATCAAATTTCAATTTGTTCATGCTATATTCCTCATGCTCATCTATGTCCTCTCAACCTATGCGCCATTAGATTCGTCATTAACCTACCTCTGTACTTCACTTTTTGTTTTCTCCGACTCACTTTCTCTTTTATTACAGCTTGGTTTACTTCATTGTCTCCCCTCGTTTTTTTATTATCATTCATGCCCAATCCGATATCAATTAACCCATCTAGGAAACCTCTATTTGCATTTCGCGAATCACTACAAAGTGAATCGTCTTCGCTCCTAAATTTTATCGCTACTTAAGAAAATTATTAAAGAAATATATATCTCATTTTCTTATCTTTTACAATAGGATTACATAACACATATATAGATTCTAAACTACATAACGTGCAAGAGTAGGAAAGTAAACAACTAACTGCAGACTAAGAAACTAGGAAACAAACTCTATTTAAAAGCTGAAATTCTATCCCTATCTTTTTTCCTTAAAAATAGGATAGAAAACAAGTGACTTTTCCACACTCCCCCTCAAGCTGGTTCGAAGATATCAATCATTCCCAGCTTGCTAGTTAGTGACTCAAAGCTTGATTTGTGAAGTCCTTTAGTAAGAATATCGGCTAGCTATTTTGTTGTTGGAACAAAGGTCAAGCATATCAAACCACTTTATATTTTTCTCCTTGATAAAATGACGATCCACTTCAACATGTTTAGTTCTGTCGTGATGAACAGGGCTATGAGCAATGTTTATTGCTGCCTTGTTGTCACAATACAACTTTATAAGAACATCAATGATAATTTGCAGTTCTTCAAGTAGCTTCTTTAACCACAAAAGTTCACAAATACCATGTGCTACTGCTCTAAATTCAGCTTCAGCACTGCTTCTTGGAACCACTGATTACTTTTTACTCCTCCAAGCTAGTTACCAAGTTTCCTCCCACAAATGTGCAATACCCTAAAGTTTACCTTCTATCAATAACAGATCCAATCCAATCTACATCAGTATATACTTCAACCTGCAAATTGTTATTTTTCTTGAATAACAAGCCTTTTCCTGGAGTTTTTTTCAGGTACTTGAGAACCTTATAAACAGCTTCCAAGTGCTCTTTAAATGGAGAGTGCATAAATTGACTAATAACACTTACTGCTAGGGGTGGGCAAATCGGGTTTCAATTCGGGTTGTTCGAGTTTCGGTTTGGGTTTCAACTCATTCGGGTTGGAGAATTGAACCCAATTGAGTTGAAAATGCCAACCCGAACCAAACCGAACCGAATTTAATTTGGTTCGGTTCGGTTTGGGTTGGCAATTCAGATCGGATTGGGTTGATAATTCGAGTTAAAATTTCGGTTTGGGTTAGTTTGGGTTAGATTAATTCGAGTTAGTTCAGGTTAGAATGAGTTGGAACAGTTTAATCTAAAAACTCTAACAACAACCACTTAAAATCCAAAAATCTCAATTCCAAACATCTTTAATAACATTTCAACAATTTAAAAATCTCAATTCCAAATATTCCAAACATCCTTAAGGAACAATTTACTCCAAAAATTATAACAACCACTTAAAATCCAAAAATCTCAATACCAAACATCCTTAATAACAAATATCAACTACAAATCACCCTTAATAACATTTCAACAATTTAAAACTCTCAATTCTAAATATTCCAAACATCCTTAAGGAACAATTTAATCTAAAAATTCTAACAACCACCACTTAAAATCCAAAAATCTTAATTCCAAACATCTTTAATAACATTTCAACAATTTAAAAATCTTAATTCCAAACATTCCAAACATCCTTAAGGAACAATTTAATCCAAAAATTATAACACCCACTTAAAATCCAAAAATCTCAATACCAAACATCCTTAATAACAAATATCAACTATAAACCATCCTTAATAACATTTCAACAATTTAAAACTCTCAATTTCAAATATTCCAAGCTTCCTTAAGGAACAATTTAATCTAAAAATTCTAACAACCACCACTTAAAATCCAAAAATCTCAATTCCAAACATCCTTAACAACAAATATCAACTACAAATCATCCTTAATAACATTTCAACAAGTCTTTTTAAAGTTAACAAAACATAAAACATGTAGTTAAGTCCAATAAAACTACAAAAATTACAAATCTAAAAATTAAAATGGCAAATGGCAACCATGATTAAACATCTCTACATGACAAACAAGGCTAATAATCCATCTCCAGCACCATCAATACTCAACACGACATCTCCAAATTAGCAATAATTAACCACCACCATAGCAAAATATCGAGCAACAACGGATAGAAAATGAAGCAAATCAGTCCATGCTGCAAAAAAAATTAAAAAAAATTAATTAAAATTTAGTTGAATCACTCAATATGCCTTAACAATTCTCAATATTACTAGTAGCATATTTGTATTATGACTATGCCTTAATTGTAAATGATTATTAAGTTTGATCCAAATCGATATACATAGTTACATACATACTGTTGCAGCAAAAAATCTTCATATTAGAACACTTGAATGATCCGCTTGTGTCGATTTACGAAGCTCTACATAAAATAAAAAGACTTAAAGTAAATAACTCTTAACATAAAGTAAACAAATCTTAAAAATAAATAAGTAATCATTAATATTTATACTTTCTGTAAGAGCATCCATAAACTCGTTTTCCTCCACCAACACTTGAAAGTTTGTCGTTGAATCAACAAAAAGTGAAGTTCGCAACCAATTTTGTGTCAATATCAATGCTTCCAGCATATCAGGAGTCATAGAACTCCTATATTCATCTAAAATACGACCTCTTGTGTTAAAGGCGAACTCAGATGCAACTGTAGATACCGGAATGGCAAGCACATCTCTAGCTATTTGCGACAAAATTGGGTATTTCGAACTATTAGCTTTCCACCATAATAAAATATCAAATGGAGCACCCAATGCATTAGGCACTTGATATTCAACCGACTCCATCAAGTAAAGATCTAGCTCATTTGACAATTTTATGTGATCTCTAGTGACAGCAACCATCTCGATGTATTTGGAGAAAGAGTCCTCAAATACCTCATCGTCTTCATCCATAAAAGTCAGCCCACTATTAGCACTAATACTCGCACTTTCACTTGGAAATGCACTCACACTTTCACTCGAAAATGCACTTGCACTTGAACTAGCACTTGGTTTTAAGTGTTGAGCACTATATGCTTCAAAAAGCTTGTTTAACACATCATTCACCATGTTTTTCATCTCAGTACATTTTGCACTATCTTTACCATATAAAGTCTCAAAGCAAAGTGTTGCAAAATTCATTTTCCCTCGTGGATCTAATATAGAAGCAACGATCAACAACTTGTTTATCTTCGAAAACCCCTCCCAATACTCCTCAAATTTCTCATTCATGCTACTTGCTATCATACTAATATGTGGGTCAAGGCTGTCTGCCATTGTATTCAAAGCTTTTTCAATTTTGCATATCTCGTTGTAGCATGTACTAGATGTCATCCTCAGTGAAGAAGAAAATGACAGTGTGGCCTCATAAAAAAATCCTCAAAAACCTGACCATCCGACGAGCATTATCCCAATCATAACTTCCTAGTGGTCCCACTTTTTTCTTCACGAAAATAAGCATCATAAAGTTTATCCTCATTTGCCATTCGATCAAATGCCGATCTAAACTTCAATGTCGTCATTAACGTGGTATATGTGGAATTCTACCTAGTTGGACAATCTAAAACCACACTTCCTCTAAAAGGCTGACTATTCTTCCTCAAGATCATTTCTTGCTCTACACGAATTTGAAATGCTTTCAATCTCGCAGTAGATAATCTCACATACTTTACAGCATTACGGATACTAATAATATTATTGTCTAATTTTTTTCAACCCCTCATTAACAATAAGATTCATGATATGTGCGCAACAACATACATGGATAAAGTCACCATTCAACACCAATGCACCATCTCTCCAAGTCTTCAATTTATTCATCAAATAGGTGATGGCAACTTTATTTGCACTTACGTTGTCCACGGTGACTGTGAACACCCTCTCGATACCCCAATCAAGTAAACATTACTCGAGCTGCTTACCAATCGTCGCTCCCCTATGATCAGAAATTGTGTTAAAACTGATGATCCTCCTGCGTAACTACCAATCTTCGTCAATAAAGTGTGCTGTTATTACCATATAATTGGCCGTCGTGATGGAAGTCCAAATATCCGTAGTAAGAGACACTTTTTGCTTCTTATCACATAATAAACTCTTCAACGAAGCCTTTTCTGCTATAAATATGTCAAGGATATCCTTGGTAATGGTTCTACGAGATGGAACCATAAACCTAGGACATGCAACACTGCAAAAATGTCTAAATCCAGAATTCTCCACATGCGAAAATGGCAACTCATCAAGAATAATCATTTTAGCAGTTGCTCTTATAATAGCCTCCTGATTAAATCCCCTAACCACAACCTGACCAACCTCTTCATTACCGGCACCAATAGTTTCTTAACTTAAAGCTACTTGATTTTGTAAATAACTTTCATATTCTAAACACCTTTTCAAGTGGTTCGACAAACTATTAGTCCTATCAGTAGATTTACATGAATATTCTTGGAACAAGTAGTTGCACTTACGCCGATTATAATCTTCTAGCAATCTAGCGAAATCTTGCCACACCTTTGATCTCAGAGCCATCACTTTTCTTGGCTGAGGTGGTTTTAATGATGTCCTCGATGACCTCTTCCTCTTTGATCTGGATTGGGCTTCCGTAGCCGTTGGTGACATATCACTAACTTCATTAGATTCAGTGGATTTGATGTTTTCATGAACTATTGAGCCATCAGTCTCAGACATCTGAATCATAAATCCATAGCATGATCGCATTAGGATCAAAGTTAATCTATAGCATAAACATAACAAAACAAAACAAAATCCAGAACAAACATCACAATTGATTATAATAATAAGAATCTATTGTGAATTTAGACGCTTTAGCTGATACGAATCATATTTCAACATATTGTCATTTTCTAAATTAAAAAACAGCACAAATTAATCAATTAATTGCAGTGTGATTTTAAAACAACGTGATAACTTAAACAAGTACGAAGTCGATATCCAAAACAATGTGCATGATACCGATTTCAAGACTCAAGACCCTAGATCAAATGCTTGCCTAAAACATATTACAGCAGCATGCAGTGTAAATCAATCAAGAAACATTATTGATCTTGTAAATATTTTAGAATGAAGTCAATTTAGCAACTTCGTACTAAAGACATGGTTTTCGAAATAAAGCTTTCAACCAAATTTGTGTAGCGACAACAACATCTAGTAAGACAAAGAGCAAAAGAAATGGAAGTTCGTTCTTAATTTAGGCCTCCAGTGAGCAGAAATGATGTGTGTATTGTACTTTCCAAATTTGAGTATTATATCTAAATCAATGGTCATGTTAAAGGGAACCGTGGATGGATAAATTAAAAAACATCACAAATTAATCAATTAATCAATCAATTAATTAACAATCTCCAATTTAATTAATAATAACAGCAACAAACCCACTCCAAATTAATTAATAACAGCCTCTAATTGTTCAATGATCAGTAAACCCACTTCAATTTAACTAATAACAATCTCCATTTGTTCAATTATCAGTCAACAACAACAAACCCACTCCAAATAATTGAATAATTGCCAATCAATTAATTAAAAATATACAATTTAATTAATAGCAACAGGCTGTTAAAAACTTAAAATTCGATTCGGGTTGTTGCCATCAGCTGCGAGCAAGTCAGCAAGTTACAGGCTTACAGCGTCGGCAAAGCAGGACAAACCTTGATCTCGGAGCAGCTACAGCGTCGGCAGATCGAGACTGTGCCTGAGTGGAACGCGAGGTGAATGCACGGCGTAGTTGCGGCCGAGGGGTGTTGGCTGACGGCGAGTGGGCTGTGGTGAACGGCTGGTGTCTGTTGGAGCTAGACGGGGCTACTGGCTGCTGCTGTCGTCGTGGGCCACGAAGCTCAGAAAGTGAAAAGAGGGAGCAATGAGGGGGAATGAGTGAGATGGTGAGACCGAGAGTTTTTATTGGAGTTGGACGGGGCTACTGGATGCTGCTGTCGTCGTGGGCCATGAAACTCAAAAAGTGAGAAGAATGAGCAAGGAGTGAGAATGAGTGACTGAGAGTCTGAGACAGTGAGAACTGAGACCGAGAGCTAATTTTAAGGATTTTTTTAATGTATATATATTTTTAATTTTTAAAAGCTGAATCTTAAAAAAAAAATTCAACCCGAACGGGTTGAAAATTCGGTTCGGGTTGAAGCTTTGAATCCGTTCGAGTTTCACCGGTCAACCCAAACCGAACGCCCACCCTACTTACTGCAAAGGCTATGTCTGGCCTAGTATGAGACAAGTATATCAACTTACCAACCAACCTTTGGCAACTTTCTCTATCCACTGATTTTTCTTCAATTGCATATCCCAATTTGTGATAAGGATCAATAGGAGTGTCTCTAGGTTTGCATCCCAACATGTCAATTTCCTTGAGCAAGTCTAAAGTATATTTCCTTTGAGAAATAAAAATGCCTTTACTAGATCTTGCAATTTCCATGCCCAAAAAGTATCTTAAGTGTCCAAGATCCTTCATCTCAAATTCTCTAGCAAGAACCTTCTTGAGATTTTCCATTTCTATTACATTGCTTCCAGTCAAGATGATATCGTCTACATATACAATGACGATCACAAAACTACCATCAGTGCAGTGTTTAAAAAACATTGTATGATCTGCTTGACTCTGTAAATATCCAAAGTTACGAACAAATTTGGTAAATCTATCAAACCAAGCTCGAGGAGATTATTTTAAGCCGTAAAGTGATCTCTTCAGCTTGCACACTTTTTCAATATCATATTCATTCTCAAAACCTGGTGGTAGATCCATATATACTTCCTCTTTAAACTCTCCGTTAAGAAACACATTCTTAACATCTAACTGTTGCAGTTGCCATCCTAGGCTTGCTGCAAGAGACAACAAAACTTTAATGTAATTCATCTTTGCCACGGGAGCAAATGTTTCTTGGTAGTCAATGCCATACGTTTGTGTAAAACCTTTCGCGACGAGCCTAGCTTTGTACCGCTCAAGTGACCCATCTGCTCTGTATTTAACTGTAAAAACCCACTTGCAACCCATTGGTTTTTTTCCTTCTGGTAACTTGACTAGTTCCCAAGTTTTGTTTTTTTTAGAGCTCTCATCTTTGCATACACAGCATCTCTCCATTCTGGAATAGAAAGAGCATCCTATACAGATTTTGAAATTGTTATGACAGACAGGTTAGCTATAAAAGCTCTAAAAAATGGAGATAATTTATGATATGACACATACTTAGAAATTGGATGAAGAGTACAAGATCTAGTTCCTTTCCGTAGTCTAATTGGAACATCTAGATCATTTGTAGTTTCTAAAATAGATTCTGAAATAAGATTAAAATGAATGTTACCTGCAAGTTCCAAATTCCATGTGTTTGGATCCAAGTCTTGGTAGTGAGGAGAGGAATGATGATTTGACCTTTTCGAATTCCGTCGGGTGTAGACTTGAAGCTCTGGTTCTGGAACTCTCTCTAATGATTTTTCATTATTCACAATTGATGGCATTGTAAAACGAACAGGAGGTACACAAGACACAATAGGCATTGGAAGAGATAATTCCAAAAAATGATCTTTATGAGTATGATCCTCCCCCTGAAGAGAAGTTTTAGGAAAGAAAAACCTATTTTCAAAAAATGTAACATCCATTGCGACGAAGAATTTTTTAGTTCTGTAGCCTTTTTGAGTAGGAGAATAGCCAAGAAATACACATTTTAAAGCCCGAGGAGTGCTACAGTCAGTCGCCCATTTGGGCGACTGACTCACTCGCTTATCAAAAATTTGACAAGTGTTTTACTTTTGCTTTTTATTGGGACCCACAGATAACAATTTCGTCTCCTTGTTTCCGTAAGTAAATGAATATTTTTCCACCCACTACTTTAAACATATTTACACTCATTTGCCATTTACTTTTTTGTTCAAATACTAAATTGCCCTTCTTTTTTTGTAAAGCTTCTTCAACACACTACCTTAATATGAAAATATAGTCTCAGCTGCCACAAACGAGATGTTTAGTGAAATTGATTTTGGTAAATTCACTTAACTTTTCTTTTATAAAACAACATTTTATACTATCACCTAAATTACATTAGATTTTTTATTATTTATTTAAAATTAAAAATACTATCATTTTTGCTATATATATTAGTTGTCATGATGATTTGTTATTTTTAATGCATAATAATAGAAGAAAAATTGTGTATTTATTTTCTTTTTATATTACAAAAATTATTAAGTTAATTGGTATTTATTTATTAAAGAACTAATTATTTATAATTGTGTTTGAATAATCAGTAAGTTTATATGAAAATCAATGCTTGCATTTATAATGTAAATTATTTATACACTGTTGTTGTTTGCATTTTTCTTTTTGTATCTTTAGGTAGTCATGAATTTACAGATTGATTTAAATACAAATTTGGATGAGTGCGGCAATGTGATTGATGGAAATGTGGTGAATGAAAACACGATGGATGATAAAGATGGCAAAAATTTAGAGCCCAAAAATTTAGAGCCTTATACTGGGGTTGGAGTTTGATACACAAGATGATGCATATTCTTTCTATCTAAGGTATGCTAAGTTTACGTGGTTTGGTATCTCAAAGAAATCCAGTCATCGATTAAAGTTATCAAGAGAATTTATTGATGCAAAGTTCGCATGTACAAGGTATGAAATAAAACGGGAATCTAGTGCTATCAACCATCGACTATGTTTGAAAGTAGATTGCAAAGCTTTGTTGCATGTCAAAAGAAACTCTTGTGGCAAGTGGTATGTTCAAAATTTCATAAAAGCGCATAACCATGAACTTTATCCCAGCCATGCACATTATTTTCCATGCCATAGAAGTTTTGCATTTTCCAATACACATAGCATTAATATGTTGCATGCAGTTGGTGTTGGTACAAATAAGATTTTTGCTGCAATGGCTAGAAAAAATGGTGGATATGAAAATTTTGGGTACACAGAGAAAGATATTATAAACCATTTGGATAAAGAACGTCAACTAGCATTAGAATTAGGTGATGTTAGAGCAATGCTCAACCACTTTACGCAAATGCAGGAAGAGAATCCTAATTTCTTTTATGCAGTGGACTTAGATGAAGAACAGAGGTTAAAAAATATTTTTTTGGTGGATGCAACTAGTAGAGAGGATTATAAGATTTTTGGAGATGTTGTTTCCTTTGATACTGTTAGCCTATACAGCTATAGATATTGATTTTGATGATAACAAACCACATATGTTGATTAAACAAAGATTTATGTATTGTGCTTTTATAATAAGAAAATATTTTTATGGAGCTAAGTTATTTTTCAAGTTGTGGACTAAAATGAAAGAATTTTACAATCTTTGATTTTAATAATTATTGTTTTGAATTTCGGATTTGGACCTATTTGAAAATATTTAAATATTTTAGGTTATTCTATAATTTCACATATTTTGGGTCATATCATAATTTTAAAAAGTTTTGGGATTGACAAAACATTATTTAGAAATTCTGAAATTGGACATATTTGAAAACTTTCATATCGTTTTGAGTCATAATACAGTTTTATAAAGTTTTAGGGTCAAACTATAATTTTATAAAATAGTTCACTGTACCAGGAGTTTTGATTGAGTTTGATGATTCAGAGTTGAACTCTATTTTAGGAACTTCCGATGATGGCTTAGAAATTTTTTCACCTACGAAATCTCCTGATATTGATGATTATGTTCATATTGATGCTGTTAAGAATATACGTTGTCGTATTAACCTTTCGGATGACGATTGTACTATCCATTTTCGCACCCAATGGCTTTGTCTTCAAACTCATATATTACTTCGTTTTATTCATAGTATTGTGCTTCCTAGATCAGGCTATTTGGATGAGGTTTCTCATATGGATGTTGCCTTGATTGATTGTATTCTTAGACGTCGTCCAGTCGACTTAGGATACATTATTGTCCGAAACATGTTTAGTATACCTAAGTTGATTACTCGTTCCCTTCCGTATGGTCATTTCATCACCCAAATCCTCAAATACTTTAGCGTCCCTATCCAAGAACCATCATGTAGGCCATCTAAAAGCATTGAGGATGAGGCTGTTAGTTCTTTAGGTTTTGAGTGGAGTAATGGCATTTGGGTGAAATTCACTCATAATAAGTTCACCTTTCTTGCTCCAAGTGATTATCGGTCATTTAATGTTGTGGTTCTAGCCCATCAGCTACCTGTTTTCTCGCTTTTATTTCGGGGTCAGCGTAGACGTCGAGCTCCTTCAGTATCTCCCTCTACACCTGTTTTACCACATTCCGAGCCTCGTATTTCTGAAGAGGTTACTCTTTAGCAGCTTATGGATGAGGTAAGAACACTCTCTGTGCGCCAGACTGAGTTTCAACAGCAGCAGCTTATTCATGGACAACGCCTCCTCTTTGAGCACTTCGGCATTCCATATCCGTAATCACCTCCATCACCACCATCTTCACCACCTCAGTAATCTCTTATGCTTGTATTTGGACACACCTACATTTCATTTACTGCATTTTGTTCCTTTATTTTCGCTTATATGGATGGTTGTTATGATTTTGGATTATGTATTTGTTTTGGATTATATGGATTTGTTTTGATTGTTTGTTATTTCATGGATGATATGTTATTTCCTTATGCTTTGGATATTTTTGGACTAATGTGTTGTATTGAGATTTCAATGATTGATGGGGGAGTTTTTATTCTTTTTTATGATAAAGTGGGAGATATAATATGTAAATGGAAAATATGAGAAATTCATTTGTTATGAAAAATATTCATATGCACTTATGCAGGGGGAGTTTTTATAACTCTTTTTAAATTAGTCTTTAAACCTTGCATTGATTAAGGGGGAGTTTTTCATAACTACATTAAATTTTTAATGTGTTTTTGTCATCATAAAAAAGGAGGAGATCGTTAGCCTATATGGCTATAGATATTGATTTTGATGATAACAAACCACATGTGTTAATTTTGAAATACAAGTGTGCAACCCAAGAGGGGGGGGTGAATTGGAATTTTAAAACTTATCCTAGCAAACCACACAACAATTCAATCTAATGCCTTAATAAAATTCGAAAACAATAAATTCAATTAAAGCACAATAATTAAAAGAGTAAGGGAAGAGAAAAACGAACTCAAGGATTTTTACGTGGTTCGGCTATCCCCGCCTACGTCCACGCCTCCAAGCTCACCCGCTTGAGGATTTCACTATCCAAGCCTTTCCAAGGCTTTAACGGATTACAATTGACTTCAAGGTGTCAATGAACCTTTACAACAAAGAGATTATATCTCCAATCTCTTTACCCCAAGTGTTTCACACACTTGTAATCTCACAATTTGAGAAATGAAAAATACAACACTCAATCTCTCTTTAAGAGTGGATATACAAATTGAAGCTCAATGATATTTCAACAAATGATGATTTCCGAAAATGAAGCTCAATCTATGTTGTGTGCTCTTGTTTATGCTTGCTTGAGTTGCCAAAAATGAAATGGTTTTGAGTTTATATAGTTTGAACTCAAAAACTAGCCGTTATGTTCATTTCTGGCCGGAACCGGTTCGCCGGTTGTCTCATCCGGTTAGCCGCTTCATGTTACCGTTACAAACACAAATTTGAAATCTTGAACAACCGGTTTACCGTTTGTCGAATCCGGTTAGCCGCTTGCGTTTTGGTTGCATTCTGTCTCGAAAACCCAGAAAACCGGTTTACCGGATTTCACAACCGGTTAGCCGCTTGAAGTTTGCATACATTCTGCCCGAAACCGGTTCGCCGGATTTACACAACCGGTTAGCCGGTTGCTACAGTACCAGCTACAGTGAAATAGTTTTCAATTTTGCATTTTGACCCCAAAACTTTATAAAACTGTATTATGGCCCAAAACGTTATGAAACTTTGCAAATAGGTCCAATTTCAGAATTTATAAATATTACTTTGTTAATCCCAAAACTTTATGCAATTATGAAATGGCCCCAACGAATGTATTGTTTCGCACAAAGGTCCTTTTCAACATTATACCCATATTTTCAAAGTTCTCAAAACCTTTCACTTTAGTCCAAAATATTCATAAATAATAGTATGGCCCAAAACATTTCAAATGTTTATAAAAACATCCAACTCTGAAATTTTATAATAATACTTATTAAAATCAAAGATTTCAAAACTTGTCATTTAAGTCCAAATTCGAAATTCAAAATCAAAGGCTTTAAAAACACATTCATTTTAATCCAAAACACTTTGATTTTATAACTTCATTTTCTTATTATAAAAACACAATTCATAAATCTTTATTTAATCAATACATGTGTTTTGTTATCATCAAAATCAATATGTATAGCTATAAAAGCTAACAATCTCCCCCTTTTTGATAATGACAAAATACATTACAAAGATTTAATCTAGTTATAAAAAGCTCCTCATTAATTAATGCAAGGTTAAAGAATAACAATGATTTGAAACAAACTCCCCCTGCATACATGCATACTCTCCCTAGATACATGTATATTTTCATAAATCATTTTTCCAAAATATAAAACATTTATAATGTGAAAATAATGATTTATTTAAAAAGTATAAAACATAATTTGAGCTTTAAAAGATTAATCATTCTTAATCTTGTTTGTTATCATCAAAATCAATATTATGAAAACATATATGTTAACAATCTCCCCCTTTTTGATGATGACAAACATTTCATGTATTTAAACAATGATTCCATAAATTGCACAAATTGCCAATTAACTAAATTAACATATTTAAATACATGGATTTTTCTCCCCCTCATCATCAAAAAGAAAACTTAATTGGCAAAGAAAAAGAGTAGAAAATTTTTACAAATTTAAAAGCATGTATTCTTCTCCCCCTTTATCATAAAAAAAGAAAACATAAAGGAAAAGAATAAGAGTAGCAAAATTTTTATAAGTATGAAAACATGTATTCTTTCCCCCCTTCATCATAAAAAGAAAATTTTAAAGGAAAAGAATAAAAATAGCATATTTGTTACCCATGTTGTCTGAATAGAAATTTCGACAAAATCTCCCCCTGACAACAAGTATCACCTCAAATACAAGATTTAGTAATAATACATCCAAATTATTATAGATCATGATAAAAGCCAACTCCATATACAAATAATCACACCAAAATATCATGAACCATAATTCCATTAATTACCAAATCAACAACTCATAGCATAAAATTATCATATAAAAAATCATGTAATCAAATCACCATCATATCTCAAAATCATCAAAATCATGATCATAATTAAATATCAAACATCAAAAGAATTATTCAACATGCATGTTATTCTCCTCCGTTTGATAATATCGAAATGATATATTACTTTGTCTCCCCCTTTGGACAACAAAAAAGTTCAAAATGCATATTATCCAAAATCATATTATATGCTCCCCCTAAATATATGGCCGATTTAAAAATTTAACCAAAATGAAACATATTACATGCTCCCCCTAAATGTATGGCCAAATTAAGAAATGGTCAATAAAAAGATTTTTGCTCGAGTAAGCATTTTCAAAAATCTTCCCATTTATAAAAGAGTTTCAAGTCCATTCAAATCCATTAAGGCTCCCAAATTATCTCCCCCTTCATCATCAAAAAGAAAGAAGAGAAAAGAAAGAAATGCAAGTTCGGTTTTTGGCGAGCAAAAATTTGGGCAGAGTTTCCCCTTAAAAATGAGTAAAACCATTTATACACATGAGAGAAAAACACTTCCAAAAAGGTTTGACAACAACTCCATCACCAATCCAACAACACCATTAGCAAACTAACACTTCAATATTCAATAATCCACAAGTTTTATCAAGCAACACACATAATCCACAATTGAAACAAGATAAAAAATAATAATTCGATGAAGATATTACCCATTTTGTGCGAACAAAAATTTCGGTAAAGTCTCCCCTTCAAAATGAACAAATTCTCAATTGCACAACATGGTTAAAAAGATATAAGCTCCAATAACTCCATCAATTCATCAAGCAATGCACATATAATCATTAATCATCAAAATCAATATGAATTCCTCCAATACTTGCAACAATTACAATCGAGGATTCCATAATCATAAAGCAAGGGAATGCATAAGTCATAAGAGCATAATGTCAACAATTCAAGCTCTATAAATACTAATCACATTTTAGAAATCAAGACAACTAAACTCATCAAAATTCTAATGTGACAAAATTTAAAAATTCATATGCTTAAGAAACTCAAAGAAGATGTATTTCTCCCTTACATCTCATATCTCTCTCTTGATCATCAAAAAGTCAAGATAAGCATAAGAACATTAGATCCACAATATCCAAATATCAAACATCCAAATATCAAACAATAATTAATATCAATCCACAATGGAAGCAACAATGCATATGAAAACGTAAGTGCATATACCCAAAATGGATAAATTTGGTTTTGTAAAATAATGAGCGAAATTGATGATGAGCTTTGACAAAGAAATGGTGATAGAGAAGAATTTAATGAAGATGAAATGCATGGGTAATGGTTTAAGAGATTGATCTTGGCATAAAAATGGTTGAGAAATGAAGAGGAATTGATTGGAAATGGAAGAGGATGACTCACGGTTTTGAGAGAGAGGAAGAACAAGTGCAGAAAATTCGCAGCAGAGGAAGAACAAAGCTAAACACTCACGAATCCGGCTTGCCGGATGTGGATAACCGGAAATCCGGTTTTGTTCCAGTAAGCATGCATCTGAATTCGGTTTGCCGGATGTGGCTAACCGGTAGACCGGTTTGAGGCAGAAAGTTTGCCTCTTGAATTCGGTTTTCCGGAATGCAAATCCGGTTATCCGGAATTTGTCCCGAGAGAATTCAAAATGAAAAACTGTATTGACTGAGACAGAAGTAATATTCAAGATATATACCGTTGGAAAGATAATTAAGTTAGCTTTCCAATAAATTTTACAGAGCTGAATTTGGAGTTCTCTAGAAGGAGTTATGACCAATTCATTGCAGCTTATGCAGACTAGGATTTTCAAAAACTCCTTTGTTTTTCCAAACAATTTTAAAACCATTTTAATGATCCGAATACTTTCAAAAAAACATTTTAATGCATGGATCAATATAATAAACATCCAATCATAAAACTCAAATTTATAACATGTTCATCATGCATATTCATCACACAATCATGAAATATGTAAGCATTCAAAGATTGAGAATTAAAGCATATCGCTTATTTATCATGCTTAGGCATTATATGATCATCAAAATTAAACAAAGCTATCATGATGAGTTGACAAGCTATCATCATATATATATAACCATGCATCATGATAAATCACTCAATGTTAAACACAATGATAACTCAATCATGTAAACATACAAGCAAACTCTCGCAAATTCATTTATCATGATTCATTCAACAAGATTAATATGGCAAGAATTATTACCAAAACAATTAAATCATCTTGCCTCATCTTTTTCTCCTAGATCATGCTCAAATGATTACCCTCACAAGCTTCATCAAGGAACTCTCCACCATTCCTTGTTTGTGGTACCTACAAAAGAAATTCAAATTGTGTGCTTTGGTACCCAAATACTCTTGGGTCCTTGAACGTTAGATTTAGTTCCTTTTGGAACCCAAATACATTTGACACCATAATATGCTTTTCTTTTAATAGGACAATCAAGCTTCATATGACCATTTTGATTGCAATAATGACAAGCAATTTTATGATCACATGTGGAGGTAGCCTTAACAAAATAACTCTTATAATATTTTTGTTTCAAGTAAGGCTTATACCCAAGTCCTCCTTTATCAAAAACACATTTTTGTGAGTTAAGCATATTATCCAACATCTTTTGCCCATTTGTAAATTTTAACACAATTTGATTTAGCTCATTGCTTTTCTTCTTAAGCACATCATTTTCTTTCATCAATTTATCAACATGTGATTTTTCATGCTCATATGAAGCACTTTGTTTGCATTTAAATGATGCAATTCTATCATGTAACATTTCAATATCTAATTCCAATTTTTTGATCTTTTCATTTAACGAAACATTGGATTTTTGCAAGGCATCATTTTCATTTTTCAAGTCATTCATGTGTGACTCTAAGTGCTCATGTGAAGTGCTAGAATTCTTAAGTAAAGTCATGCTATCATGCAATGTTTTATTTTCTAATTCTAGGCATGTAATTTTTGCACATAGAGATTCATTTTCATTTTTGAGCTCTATCATTTTCTTTTTAAAATATGCATTCTTTTTACCAATTTTCATCAACTCATCATGCATTTCTTTAAAAGCATCATACAATTCATCATAGGTTGGATCACTTACCTCATCAAGCTCATCATCCGATTCATCATCCGATTTATCTCCAATTGCCATAAGTGCCAAATTCGACACTTCATGAAATTCCTCCTCGCTTGTAGTCTCCTCATACAAAATTTCGAGTTTTCTCCAAATTTCATAAGCATTAGAACAATTTGAAACTCTATGAAATTCCTTTTTATCTAAGGCACAAAATAACGCATTCATAGCCTTGGAATTTAAAGACATCTTTTTCTTATCCAACTCACTTAAAACATTATTTCTAGGAATGAGTAAATCATTACAAACTATTTCCCATATTTCATAATCTAAGGCTTGTAAATAAATTCTCATCCTAGTTTTCCAATAAGGAAAATCATTTCCATCGAAAAATGGAGGTCTAGTGATAGATTGGCCTTCCATGGTGGTTGAGCTAATTTGGGTTGCTACGAATCTTTAACTCTAGACGATTAAGTCTATACAAGAGCACCTCGCTCTGATACCAATTGAAATACAAGTGTGCAACCCAAGAGGGGGGGGTGAATTGGAATTTTAAAACTTATCCTAGCAAACCACACAACAATTCAATCTAATGCCTTAATAAAATTCGAAAACAATAAATTCAATTAAAGCACAATAATTAAAAGAGTAAGGGAAGAGAAAAACGAACTCAAGGATTTTTACGTGGTTCGGCTATCCCCGCCTACGTCCACGCCTCCAAGCTCACCCGCTTGAGGATTTCACTATCCAAGCCTTTCCAAGGCTTTAACGGATTACAATTGACTTCAAGGTGTCAATGAACCTTTACAACAAAGAGATTATATCTCCAATCTCTTTACCCCAAGTGTTTCACACACTTGTAATCTCACAATTTGAGAAATGAAAAATACAACACTCAATCTCTCTTTAAGAGTGGATATACAAATTGAAGCTCAATGATATTTCAACAAATGATGATTTCCGAAAATGAAGCTCAATCTATGTTGTGTGCTCTTGTTTATGCTTGCTTGAGTTGCCAAAAATGAAATGGTTTTGAGTTTATATAGTTTGAACTCAAAAACTAGCCGTTATGTTCATTTCTGGCCGGAACCGGTTCGCCGGTTGTCTCATCCGGTTAGCCGCTTCATGTTACCGTTACAAACACAAATTTGAAATCTTGAACAACCGGTTTACCGTTTGTCGAATCCGGTTAGCCGCTTGCGTTTTGGTTGCATTCTGTCTCGAAAACCCAGAAAACCGGTTTACCGGATTTCACAACCGGTTAGCCGCTTGAAGTTTGCATACATTCTGCCCGAAACCGGTTCGCCGGATTTACACAACCGGTTAGCCGGTTGCTACAGTACCAGCTACAGTGAAATAGTTTTCAATTTTGCAGTTTGACCCCAAAACTTTATAAAACTGTATTATGGCCCAAAACGTTATGAAACTTTGCAAATAGGTCCAATTTCAGAATTTATAAATATTACTTTGTTAATCCCACAACTTTATGCAATTATGAAATGGCCCCAACGAATGTATTGTTTCGCACAAAGGTCCTTTTCAACATTATACCCATATTTTCAAAGTTCTCAAAACCTTTCACTTTAGTCCAAAATATTCATAAATAATAGTATGGCCCAAAACATTTCAAATGTTTATAAAAACATCCAACTCTGAAATTTTATAATAATACTTATTAAAATCAAAGATTTCAAAACTTGTCATTTAAGTCCAAATTCGAAATTCAAAATCAAAGGCTTTAAAAACACATTCATTTTAATCCAAAACACTTTGATTTTATAACTTCATTTTCTTATTATAAAAACACAATTCATAAATCTTTATTTAATCAATACATGTGTTTTGTTATCATCAAAATCAATATGTATAGCTATAAAAGCTAACAATCTCCCCCTTTTTGATAATGACAAAATACATTACAAAGATTTAATCTAGTTATAAAAAGCTCCTCATTAATTAATGCAAGGTTAAAGAATAACAATGATTTGAAACAAACTCCCCCTGCATACATGCATACTCTCCCTAGATACATGTATATTTTCATAAATCATTTTTCCAAAATATAAAACATTTATAATGTGAAAATAATGATTTATTTAAAAAGTATAAAACATAATTTGAGCTTTAAAAGATTAATCATTCTTAATCTTGTTTGTTATCATCAAAATCAATATTATGAAAACATATATGTTAACAATCTCCCCCTTTTTGATGATGACAAACATTTCATGTATTTAAACAATGATTCCATAAATTGCACAAATTGCCAATTAACTAAATTAACATATTTAAATACATGGATTTTTCTCCCCCTCATCATCAAAAAGAAAACTTAATTGGCAAAGAAAAAGAGTAGAAAATTTTTACAAATTTAAAAGCATGTATTCTTCTCCCCCTTTATCATAAAAAAAGAAAACATAAAGGAAAAGAATAAGAGTAGCAAAATTTTTATAAGTATGAAAACATGTATTCTTTCCCCCCTTCATCATAAAAAGAAAATTTTAAAGGAAAAGAATAAAAATAGCATATTTGTTACCCATGTTGTCTGAATAGAAATTTCGACAAAATCTCCCCCTGACAACAAGTATCACCTCAAATACAAGATTTAGTAATAATACATCCAAATTATTATAGATCATGATAAAAGCCAACTCCATATACAAATAATCACACCAAAATATCATGAACCATAATTCCATTAATTACCAAATCAACAACTCATAGCATAAAATTATCATATAAAAAATCATGTAATCAAATCACCATCATATCTCAAAATCATCAAAATCATGATCATAATTAAATATCAAACATCAAAAGAATTATTCAACATGCATGTTATTCTCCTCCGTTTGATAATATCGAAATGATATATTACTTTGTCTCCCCCTTTGGACAACAAAAAAGTTCAAAATGCATATTATCCAAAATCATATTATATGCTCCCCCTAAATATATGGCCGATTTAAAAATTTAACCAAAATGAAACATATTACATGCTCCCCCTAAATGTATGGCCAAATTAAGAAATGGTCAATAAAAAGATTTTTGCTCGAGTAAGCATTTTCAAAAATCTTCCCATTTATAAAAGAGTTTCAAGTCCATTCAAATCCATTAAGGCTCCCAAATTATCTCCCCCTTCATCATCAAAAAGAAAGAAGAGAAAAGAAAGAAATGCAAGTTCGGTTTTTGGCGAGCAAAAATTTGGGCAGAGTTTCCCCTTAAAAATGAGTAAAACCATTTATACACATGAGAGAAAAACACTTCCAAAAAGGTTTGACAACAACTCCATCACCAATCCAACAACACCATTAGCAAACTAACACTTCAATATTCAATAATCCACAAGTTTTATCAAGCAACACACATAATCCACAATTGAAACAAGATAAAAAATAATAATTCGATGAAGATATTACCCATTTTGTGCGAACAAAAATTTCGGTAAAGTCTCCCCTTCAAAATGAACAAATTCTCAATTGCACAACATGGTTAAAAAGATATAAGCTCCAATAACTCCATCAATTCATCAAGCAATGCACATATAATCATTAATCATCAAAATCAATATGAATTCCTCCAATACTTGCAACAATTACAATCGAGGATTCCATAATCATAAAGCAAGGGAATGCATAAGTCATAAGAGCATAATGTCAACAATTCAAGCTCTATAAATACTAATCACATTTTAGAAATCAAGACAACTAAACTCATCAAAATTCTAATGTGACAAAATTTAAAAATTCATATGCTTAAGAAACTCAAAGAAGATGTATTTCTCCCTTACATCTCATATCTCTCTCTTGATCATCAAAAAGTCAAGATAAGCATAAGAACATTAGATCCACAATATCCAAATATCAAACATCCAAATATCAAACAATAATTAATATCAATCCACAATGGAAGCAACAATGCATATGAAAACGTAAGTGCATATACCCAAAATGGATAAATTTGGTTTTGTAAAATAATGAGCGAAATTGATGATGAGCTTTGACAAAGAAATGGTGATAGAGAAGAATTTAATGAAGATGAAATGCATGGGTAATGGTTTAAGAGATTGATCTTGGCATAAAAATGGTTGAGAAATGAAGAGGAATTGATTGGAAATGGAAGAGGATGACTCACGGTTTTGAGAGAGAGGAAGAACAAGTGCAGAAAATTCGCAGCAGAGGAAGAACAAAGCTAAACACTCACGAATCCGGCTTGCCGGATGTGGATAACCGGAAATCCGGTTTTGTTCCAGTAAGCATGCATCTGAATTCGGTTTGCCGGATGTGGCTAACCGGTAGACCGGTTTGAGGCAGAAAGTTTGCCTCTTGAATTCGGTTTTCCGGAATGCAAATCCGGTTATCCGGAATTTGTCCCGAGAGAATTCAAAATGAAAAACTGTATTGACTGAGACAGAAGTAATATTCAAGATATATACCGTTGGAAAGATAATTAAGTTAGCTTTCCAATAAATTTTACAGAGCTGAATTTGGAGTTCTCTAGAAGGAGTTATGACCAATTCATTGCAGCTTATGCAGACTAGGATTTTCAAAAACTCCTTTGTTTTTCCAAACAATTTTAAAACCATTTTAATGATCCGAATACTTTCAAAAAAACATTTTAATGCATGGATCAATATAATAAACATCCAATCATAAAACTCAAATTTATAACATGTTCATCATGCATATTCATCACACAATCATGAAATATGTAAGCATTCAAAGATTGAGAATTAAAGCATATCGCTTATTTATCATGCTTAGGCATTATATGATCATCAAAATTAAACAAAGCTATCATGATGAGTTGACAAGCTATCATCATATATATATAACCATGCATCATGATAAATCACTCAATGTTAAACACAATGATAACTCAATCATGTAAACATACAAGCAAACTCTCGCAAATTCATTTATCATGATTCATTCAACAAGATTAATATGGCAAGAATTATTACCAAAACAATTAAATCATCTTGCCTCATCTTTTTCTCCTAGATCATGCTCAAATGATTACCCTCACAAGCTTCATCAAGGAACTCTCCACCATTCCTTGTTTGTGGTACCTACAAAAGAAATTCAAATTGTGTGCTTTGGTACCCAAATACTCTTGGGTCCTTGAACGTTAGATTTAGTTCCTTTTGGAACCCAAATACATTTGACACCATAATATGCTTTTCTTTTAATAGGACAATCAAGCTTCATATGACCATTTTGATTGCAATAATGACAAGCAATTTTATGATCACATGTGGAGGTAGCCTTAACAAAATAACTCTTATAATATTTTTGTTTCAAGTAAGGCTTATACCCAAGTCCTCCTTTATCAAAAACACATTTTTGTGAGTTAAGCATATTATCCAACATCTTTTGCCCATTTGTAAATTTTAACACAATTTGATTTAGCTCATTGCTTTTCTTCTTAAGCACATCATTTTCTTTCATCAATTTATCAACATGTGATTTTTCATGCTCATATGAAGCACTTTGTTTGCATTTAAATGATGCAATTCTATCATGTAACATTTCAATATCTAATTCCAATTTTTTGATCTTTTCATTTAACGAAACATTGGATTTTTGCAAGGCATCATTTTCATTTTTCAAGTCATTCATGTGTGACTCTAAGTGCTCATGTGAAGTGCTAGAATTCTTAAGTAAAGTCATGCTATCATGCAATGTTTTATTTTCTAATTCTAGGCATGTAATTTTTGCACATAGAGATTCATTTTCATTTTTGAGCTCTATCATTTTCTTTTTAAAATATGCATTCTTTTTACCAATTTTCATCAACTCATCATGCATTTCTTTAAAAGCATCATACAATTCATCATAGGTTGGATCACTTACCTCATCAAGCTCATCATCCGATTCATCATCCGATTTATCTCCAATTGCCATAAGTGCCAAATTCGACACTTCATGAAATTCCTCCTCGCTTGTAGTCTCCTCATACAAAATTTCGAGTTTTCTCCAAATTTCATAAGCATTAGAACAATTTGAAACTCTATGAAATTCCTTTTTATCTAAGGCACAAAATAACGCATTCATAGCCTTGGAATTTAAAGACATCTTTTTCTTATCCAACTCACTTAAAACATTATTTCTAGGAATGAGTAAATCATTACAAACTATTTCCCATATTTCATAATCTAAGGCTTGTAAATAAATTCTCATCCTAGTTTTCCAATAAGGAAAATCATTTCCATCGAAAAATGGAGGTCTAGTGATAGATTGGCCTTCCATGGTGGTTGAGCTAATTTGGGTTGCTACGAATCTTTAACTCTAGACGATTAAGTCTATACAAGAGCACCTCGCTCTGATACCAATTGAAATACAAGTGTGCAACCCAAGAGGGGGGGGTGAATTGGAATTTTAAAACTTATCCTAGCAAACCACACAACAATTCAATCTAATGCCTTAATAAAATTCGAAAACAATAAATTCAATTAAAGCACAATAATTAAAAGAGTAAGGGAAGAGAAAAACGAACTCAAGGATTTTTACGTGGTTCGGCTATCCCCGCCTACGTCCACGCCTCCAAGCTCACCCGCTTGAGGATTTCACTATCCAAGCCTTTCCAAGGCTTTAACGGATTACAATTGACTTCAAGGTGTCAATGAACCTTTACAACAAAGAGATTATATCTCCAATCTCTTTACCCCAAGTGTTTCACACACTTGTAATCTCACAATTTGAGAAATGAAAAATACAACACTCAATCTCTCTTTAAGAGTGGATATACAAATTGAAGCTCAATGATATTTCAACAAATGATGATTTCCGAAAATGAAGCTCAATCTATGTTGTGTGCTCTTGTTTATGCTTGCTTGAGTTGCCAAAAATGAAATGGTTTTGAGTTTATATAGTTTGAACTCAAAAACTAGCCGTTATGTTCATTTCTGGCCGGAACCGGTTCGCCGGTTGTCTCATCCGGTTAGCCGCTTCATGTTACCGTTACAAACACAAATTTGAAATCTTGAACAACCGGTTTACCGTTTGTCGAATCCGGTTAGCCGCTTGCGTTTTGGTTGCATTCTGTCTCGAAAACCCAGAAAACCGGTTTACCGGATTTCACAACCGGTTAGCCGCTTGAAGTTTGCATACATTCTGCCCGAAACCGGTTCGCCGGATTTACACAACCGGTTAGCCGGTTGCTACAGTACCAGCTACAGTGAAATAGTTTTCAATTTTGCAGTTTGACCCCAAAACTTTATAAAACTGTATTATGGCCCAAAACGTTATGAAACTTTGCAAATAGGTCCAATTTCAGAATTTATAAATATTACTTTGTTAATCCCACAACTTTATGCAATTATGAAATGGCCCCAACGAATGTATTGTTTCGCACAAAGGTCCTTTTCAACATTATACCCATATTTTCAAAGTTCTCAAAACCTTTCACTTTAGTCCAAAATATTCATAAATAATAGTATGGCCCAAAACATTTCAAATGTTTATAAAAACATCCAACTCTGAAATTTTATAATAATACTTATTAAAATCAAAGATTTCAAAACTTGTCATTTAAGTCCAAATTCGAAATTCAAAATCAAAGGCTTTAAAAACACATTCATTTTAATCCAAAACACTTTGATTTTATAACTTCATTTTCTTATTATAAAAACACAATTCATAAATCTTTATTTAATCAATACATGTGTTTTGTTATCATCAAAATCAATATGTATAGCTATAAAAGCTAACAAATTTAACAAAGATTTATGTATTGTGCTTTTATAATAAGAAAATGTTTTTATGGAGCTAAGTTGTTTTTCAAGTTGTGGACTAAAATGAAAGAATTTTACAATTTTTTATTTTAATAATTATTGTTTTGAATTTCGAATTTGGACTTATTTGAAAATATTTAAATATTTTGGGTCATTCTATAATTTCACATATTTTGGGTCATATCATAATTTCAGAAAGTTTTGGTATTGACAAAGCATTATTTAGAAATTCTAAAATTGGACCTATTTGAAAACTTTCATATCGTTTGGGCCATAATATAGTTTTATAATTTCGAATTTGGACTTATTTGAAAATATTTAAATATTTTGGGTCATTCTATAATTTCACATATTTTGGGTCATATCATAATTTCAGAAAGTTTTGGTATTGACAAAGCATTATTTAGAAATTCTAAAATTGGACCTATTTGAAAACTTTCATATCGTTTGGGCCATAATATAGTTTTATAAAATAATTCAGTGTAGCGGTTACTGTAGCAAATGACTATCCGGATCCTGACAAACGGTAGACCAAATTCGAGCAGAAAGTTTCTAGAACTTAAACGGCTATCCAGATTTCACAAGCGGCATACCGGATGTTCAAAAATTCAAATTTTGGCTTTAACAGTAACACTAAACGGCTAACCGGATGTCCATAAATAGTAAGTCAGTTATGACCAAAATGTGCATAACGGCTAGTTTTTGAGCTTAAACTATAAAAACTCAAATCCAATTCATTTTCAAGTTCTCCAACAAGCAAAAACAAAAAGCACATAACATATCTTAAGCTTTCAATTCGTAAGTCATTATTAATTGAATCATTGCTGTTCTTCAATTTGTATATCTACTCTTTAAGAGAGTTTTTGTTGTATTTTTCATTTTTTCGTCTTAATTGCGAGTGTTTGAGTGTGTGAGACACTCGAGTGAAGAGATTTGGAGATAATCTCTTTGTTGTAAAGGTTTATTGACACCTTGAAGTCAATTGTAAACCTTGGAAGCCTTAGAAGGCTTGGATAGTGAAATCCCCAAACTTGGATCGCTTGGAGGCATAGACGTAGGCGGGGACTGCCGAACCACGTAAACATTTGTGTGTTTGTTTCTCTTCTCTCTTACTCATTTGTTATTTTGCTTTTATTGAACTGATTACTTTCAAATTTATTAAGACATTAGATTGGATTGTTGTGTGGCATTGTTAGGATAATTTTTAAAATATCAATTCATCCCCCTCTTGGGTTGCAAACTTGTATTTCATATACTACATACATTACAAACAAATATAGAATGTCATTTGCTCCTTTTATTGGTGTGAATAATCATTTTCAGTCTATATCACTTGTATGTGCAATGCTTGCAGATGAGACTACATCAACATTTGTTTGGTTAATGCAAACATGGCTGAGGGCTATGGGTGGAAAGCATCCAATTGCTATATTAACTAATCAAGACAAAACTATGAAAGCAGCCATTTCCATTGTCTTTCCGAATTCACGACACCAGTTTTGTATGTGGCACATATTAAGGAATATTCCCGAAAAACTTAGCTATGTGATAAAAAAAGATGAATCTTTTATGAGGATATTCAATGACTGTGTTTACAACTCATGGTTGGAGAAGGGCTTTGAGAAAAAAATGGTGGAATATGATTGGAGAGTTTGAGCTTGAAGGGAATGAGTGGCTAGGATCATTATATGAAGATCGCAAGTTTTGGGTACCTACTTACATGAGGGATACATTCTTTGCTGGATTATCTACAACTCAATGATCCGAAAGCATCAATTCTTTTTTTGACAAATATGTTAGCAAGAAGACATCATTGAAATAATTTGTTGAACAATACAAAGTGGCTTTACAAGATAGACAAGAAAAGGAAGCTTATGCAAGTTTCAGTACATTACATAATAAATCGGTGTTAAAGTCTCCTTCACCCTTTGAGAAACAAATTTCCACAATCTATACACATAAAGTTTTCAAGAAATTTCAAGTTGAAGTTTTAGGCGCATCAGCATGTTTCTCATAACAAAAGCTGGAAGTTGGCATAATAAAAACCTTTTAAGTTAAAGATTTTGAGAAAAATGTAGCTTTTATGGTGAATTGGGAAGCAAGGAGCCAAGAAATTAATTGTTTGTGTCGATTATTTGAGTATAATGGATTTCTTTATAGGCATGTACTATGTGTTCTTCAATCCCTTGATGTTTTTAATATTCCACCTCATTACATATTAAAGCGATGGAGTAAGGATGCAAAGAGTTTGGATTCTACAAGTAATATTCCAAAGGGAATACAATTCAAAAAATAACGTTTCGACAAATTATTTTATCAAGCTACAAAATTAAGTGAGGAAGGCTCATTATCCAGTGGGAGTTTCAATATTGCATACTGTGCATTACAAAATGCATTGGAAAAATGTATAAGGGTGAATCGTTCTCTCAAAGAACAAGAAGTTGAATTGGATGGAGCTTACAAAGTTGACAAGGAAAATATTGATGGTAATTTGTTGGATAATATCTCAATACTTGATCCACAAATATCAAGTACAAAAGGAGCTCCTAAAAGAATGAAGAAAAGAATTGAGAAATGTAAGAAAAGAATACTCAACACCAAATCCAGAAAGGTTAGTTAATATGTGTGTGTGTGTGTGTGTGTATGTGATACATTTAAATTATTATATTTTTTTATTAATGATAACATCTTTTTTTTTCAAAGGTTCTAAAGAACGTTGGGACCAAAAATTCCTCTCAAATAATGGTTTGTTATATAAAAAATTTTATGTTACATTTCTTTTTGTAGTTATTAGAAATTTATTTATATTTAATAGCTTCAATTTTTTTATTTTTAGTCCTAGGAACATTCAGTCATAAGGGATGAGAATGTTATTGATCTTTGTGATACACAAGATTGCTTGCAAGAAATAGTATGTTAAATATATTATTTTATTTTTTACATATATTATATTGTGACTTATCATATATTAATTTTTTGTATTTATTGGAACTTATATCGAATAAATCTAAATTGTCCAACAAGAAAATTATGCATCTTTGAAGAATTTTTCTGGTGAATATTTATCAGATGTTGGTTCTAAATCAACAGTGTTTAATGATAGTAATATCTTCTTTAAATATTTATTGATTGTTATAATTTATTATTAATCTTTTTATAACATTTATTTATGTGTATAGGTTGGAATACATTCAAACAATAAAATCTCTAGACACTTTAAAATTATAAAGAAGCTTTCAAGGCAAAGGCAAGGTTTTGTTCTCCCATGGAGAATTGTTCAATCCACAAAGAAGAACTATTTTTGTGACCAATGTTCTTTGAAAAGAATTGTACCGTTGTAAATTTTGTTGATTATTCTTGTTTTTGTAATAGAACCGTACTCTAAGAACTATTTGGGACAATGAAATTTATAAATTGAAATTGTTTCAATTGAATAGTTGAGAGTGCAGGGCTGTAATAGTTTGGGTTGTATGATTTTTCAAAATTTTTTACTAGCAAACAAAAAGAGGAGGGCAATTTCATGTTTGAACAGAAAAGTGAATGGCAAATGATAACATCGTTTGTGGCAGCTGAGATTATATTTTCATATTAAAACTTTCACACACCAGTGCTCTTCATTCGTATGGTGCTGTTAAAAGTGAGAACTAAAGAGCAGGTGAAAATGTTGTGTTGAAGAAGCTTTATAAAAAGAGAAGGGCAATTTAGTATTTGAACAAAAAAGTAAATGGAAAATGATGTAAATATGTTTAAAGTAGTGGGTGGAAAAATATTCATTTACTTACAGAAACAAGGAGACGAAATTGTTATCTGTGGATCCCAATAAAAAGCAAAAGTAAGCACTTGTCAAATTTTTTATGAGCGAGTGAGCCAGTCGCCCATTCCTCTTTAAAGCCCTAGGATCAAGTTTGCTTTTGTTCTGTTTATGAACGTGAACAAAAGCAATGCACCCAAAAATCTTCGGTGGTAAAGATGCAAAAACCTTAGCTGTAAGATAGAATTTTGTGAAAATATTTAATGGAGACTGAAAATTAAATATTCGAGTCGGTATACGATTTATCAAGTATGATGCTGTGAGAATGGCTTCACCCCAAAACTATTTTGGCACCCTATTTGTGAACATAAGAGAGCGTGCAACTTCTAATAGGTGTCGATTTTTCTGTTCAGCAATATCATTTTGTTGAGGAGTATCTACACAAAAGGATTGGTGCACAATGCCATTTTCCATTAAATAATGACCAGGGGCAGTAGAAAAATATTCTCTCCCATTATCAGTTCTAAAGACTTGGATTTTTGCTTGAAATTGTGTTTGAATCATGGTATGAAAGGTTTTAAAAATTGTTGCAGTTTCTGATTTTTCTTTAAGCAAGTACACCCAACAAACACGAGCATGGTCATCAATAAAAGTTATGAACCATTTAGCCCCTGAAATGTTTGTAACATGAAAAAGTCCCAAATATCACTGTGTATGAGAGAAAAGGGTGCAGATTTTCTATATGGCTTTGAAGGAAAAGATGCACGATGATGTTTGGACAATACACAAATTTCACACTGAAACAAAGAAGGATTTTTATTCTTGAACAGTAAAGAAAACAAATGTTGTAAATAAGAAAAACTAGGATGACCTAATCAGAGATGACACAACATTATTTCATCTTCAATATAGAAAGTTAGTTCATTATTTGCTGCCTAAGCTTTTCCACACAAACTAACATCCTCCTCGAAGTAGTACAAACCATCTACCTCTCTAGCACTGTCAATCTTCTTCCCCGAACACAAGTCCTGAAATTCACAATAAGAATGAGAGAATTTAGCAATGCAATAAAGATCCTTGGTAATTTTGCTAACAGATAAAAGATTACAAGACAAATTAAGAACATGAAGAACAGATGTTAACACCAAATTTGTGGAGATATGAATATATCTTTTTCCTGCTACAGAAGATAGTGAACCATCAGCAATTTTAATTTTTTTACTACCAGAACATGGAATATATGAAGAAAATAATTTAGAATGGCTGGTCATATGATCGGTTGCTCCTGAATCGATGATCCATGGTTCTTGTTTCTCATAAACAACTCCTAAAGCAGTGAAATTATTACCTTTCTGGGCTAAAGAACTAGAGGATGAAGGATTTAGGAGAGATTGTGACTGATTTAGAAACCTGTACAGTTGCTCTAACTGTTCTTTGGTTAAGAGTTGAGATTCGGATTCTCCAGTGTTGGTTGTCGACTGATTCTCCCCAACAACTTGGAAACCACGACTATGTTTACCAAAGAATTTATTATTTTTCAGATTTTGAGGTTTTCCATGAAGCTTCCAACATGCATCTCTGGAATGTCTTGGCTTGTGGCAATAATCACACCAAACTCTGTCTTTCTCATCACTCTTCTTCAGGTTTTTTGTTCCACCAACCAGTGGAGCTTCTGGTGTAACATGTCGAGTTCTCTACTGAAGAACCTCCCATCATCATATTCTTTCTACTCACCTCTCTTTTTACATAAGAAAACACTTCCCTGGTAGAAGAAATAGGTTCCTTGCTAAGTACTCGCCCACGGACTTCATCAAGGTCTGAACTCAAACCTACTAAAAATTTAAATACACGCTCTTTTTCTAGCATCTTCTTGTATTCAGCACTATTAGCAGCACATTCCCACTCGCCATCATAGTACTAATCTAACTCTTACCATAAGCCCTTCAAAATATTGTAGTATTTAATCACTCCTTGACTACCTTGTTTAGTTTCTCAAAATCTAATTTTCATATCATCAATCTGAGCAGAATTTCCCAAATCAGAATAGGTCTCGGTGACAGCATCCCACAAATCTTTTGTTGTTGGCAGAAACAAGTAAGTTTGACCTATTTCTGGTTCCATTGAATTCACTAACCATGACATGATCATTGAGTTGTTAGCATCCCAAGTTTGAAACTTTGGGTCTTCTTCAGTTGGTTCTTTAATTGAACTAGTAAGGTAACCAATCTTCCTTTTACCTCTGATTAACATCTTCACAGATTGGGACCACTGAAGAAAATTTTGACCATTCAATTTATGGGTTGTGATATAAAGTGATGGATTATCATTAGAAACATAACTTGATGGTTGTAGATATTGCAACTGTACTGAAGATATCTCAGAAGTTTCTTGCTTGCTATACTTTGACATTGGTATTCAAATAGAATTGAAAACTAAACCTAAGAATCAAAGAGCAGCTCTGATACCATGAGAAAATTATTGAAGAAATATGTATCTCATTTTCTTATCTTTTACAATAGGAATACATAATACATATATAGATTCTAAACTACATAACGTGCAAGAGTAGAAAAGTAAACAACTAACTGCAGACCAAGAAACTAGGAAACAAACTCTATCTAAAAACTGAAATTTTATCCCTATCTTTTTCCGTAAAAATAGGATAGAAAACAAGTGACTTTTCCACACTACCTAATCAACACATTTAAAATCTTAACTTTCCTACACTAAAAAAAAAAATAGTAATGATGATGAGTCTGGCATAAAAGAAAATTCGAGTCTGACATAAAAAGAAAAGCTCAATAATAATAATAATAAATTGTAGATTGGCTTTCCTAATCTATTATCACAGGCGATTTCAATAATAATACACAAAAAATGCAGAGAAAGCTCATCAAGAGTCCAAGTTCAAGCCACCTCTTGTTAAAAAAGATGATCTAGCAAACTAGCGGTGTAATGTTTATGATGATGAAGGAAAACCCGTCGACACGAATTTAAAATGAAAAGAAAAAAGAAGAGAAAATGAAAGAGACGAGCATACACCATAAAAAAAAAGACGACAAATAAAACGAGTAAAATCATGACCATTGAAAACCGACAACTAGGATAGTGTGAAACATGACCCATTTGTTTAGAGAAATACAGCCAAGTAGGGTAATTATGCCAATTTTAAATTCATTTTGTTTTATGTTATTTAAGCCAAAGTACACGTGATATATGTGATGCTAATTTCAAATTCACTTTATTTTATTTTATCTAGATTAAAGCACAAGTAATATGCATGTTGCCTACAATTTTCATTAGTTTATGAATGCTTTACATTTTAATTATTATTTAATTAACTTAAAAGTTAACTTTATAATACAATGCTAGCCTTGCATGGTTATTGCTTTTTATCATTGCTTTACTATTGTTATCTTAGTCCAGTTCTACATTATATATTATTATTATTTAATGTTTAAGTTTCCAACACCGATCATATCTTTTGGATGTTGAAAACTAGGGGATTAGTATTGGGTTTGCAAAAAAAATTTCTTTCTATTTTCGACAATTAATTTTCAACATCGATAATAATTTCCCGATATTAAAAACTAAGAGATTGATGTTCAAGTTGGATTTTACTGATGTACGACTTGAAATCTATATGAGTGACCTGATCAATACATACGACCTGAAACCTATATTGGCAATATGGCCTATAAGTACAACTTGAAGCCTACGTTAGTGACCGAATTTATGGGCACAACCTGAAACCTATGTGGACAACCCTGTTTACAAGTACAACCTAAAGTAGTTGAACCTGAGAATCTGTTTAATAGACATGGCCTATTTTTTAAAGGAGTTGTACGCCATTACCTTCTCAGCCGCTCGCAACTGATAGATAATCGTGGTAATCACCTATAACTAAGGGTCTATTTAAACTAAAGAGAGCATTAAATGAACGAGTCAACAAAATTAACTAAAACTTTGCAAATTATCAATCGTATAACCTTTTTTACTTTATAAAGGATCTAGAAGACCCCACTAGAAAATTATTGGATTTTAACTTATCTCCAGTTCTTCCTTTTCATTTTTATTTCTTATACACAAAACACCTAACTTAAGCATCGAAGGATCTACACCGAAATCCTCACTGGCGTGTCCTAATCGTGTTTTGTGATTGGCAGGCGTAGAAAGTTGTGGTCAGATTGACGTTTGAGCTTAGATTCGTGCTATTATCCCCATAAAACAAATTCAGCTATTAGAGTCATTTTTCGACATCATCATCTTGACTGCATTAACTATTACTTTAAAATTTTCTAATAACGTAATTATCAGGGGAAAAAATCATTGGTAGCTTTAGTTACAGTCTAAGCTTAAAAAAGCTATTAGTGGAGTGCTTATTTTGTTTTCTAAAAAGAAGTATTATCTTGCAACCAAAAATAAATGTTATCTTGCAAAATTCTATAGGAGCTTGTTCTAACTAATGTTGCATTAGACTGCTCTTGCAATAACAAGCAACATTCAAACATAATACTTACTTATTGCCAACTCTATCCATTCTCGCCTGGTTGTTTATCTAAGCTTGATGCAATACACACGGGAACCGAGATGCTTTACTTCAAGACCAGCATTCTCACAACTAGTGAAGAATATTGTCTCATCCTCTTTTCCAATTCTCCGTCTCCAACTCATTAAAAATGCAGGCCAGGGCAGCCCCTCAGTTCCTTCAAGCAAGTGGTATCACAGTGGCATATTGATCAATCAATTTTTACTTTTTGTTGATCTACAAGAAGAGCCAAAAAAAATACAAATATTACAATACCTTCACCCTGCTCATTCTTGGTGAGATGGCCTACTTGGCTATCTTTTGGCTTGTAAGATTTGAGGAGAACAGAAAGAGATTTGATCAGGTTTGAATATTGTTTTACATCTACAAGCAACCAACATATAAAATTGGATTATTCCTCATGAAAAGAAGAATCAAATTGAAAAATTGAAAAAAAAAATTGAATCCAATAGGGCACAGTTCATTATTGAAAGAAAATCATATTGCACATAGAGAGCAGTGTACACGACATACAAATTTTACCAGAAGATAATAATTGAACTACAACATTACATTAATTTGGACCATCTACAATGTCCATCTAATATAATGACCAACACCACCGACAAGATATTGTCTGTTTTGAATTTCACACACTCGTCTTCACCTTTACAGTTTTGTTCATGGTATGGATTCAAGCCTTCCCAAAGGCTTCTTGTTAGTAGGTCGGGTCGTTATAAATGGTATTAGAGCCACTTTGTGCCAATGGTCACGGCTAGTGGAGACACTGACCCATGTGGATAGAATGTGACATCCCACATCCCTTGAGAAGGATGTGAGTGATAAGTTTACAAGGGACAACCACTATTAGAGTAGCAAGAGGCCTTTTGAGTGGGTTTGAGCTCATACCAAGAACAAAACCATTAGAATGAAGAATGCATGTATGAAGCCCACTAATATTATTTTCACTTAATCAAGAACTCTTCAACATATAATATCCATAAAGACTATACAATAACATACAGGATCAAAACCCCCAAATTTGAAAAAGATGCGAGTGATAAGCCTATAAGAGACGACCACCCTTAGACTAGCAAGAAGTCTTTTGGGTGGACTTGGGCCCATAATAAGAACAAAATTGTGATGATCAAGGACGCATGCTTAAAACACTAACAAGATATTATCTGCTTTGGCATTACACATGCAAATTTTAACTAACATAAAACCCTAATGAACACAGGAAAGCATTAAAGTTCCATATTTTCTCAATTAATAGGAAATCCAACTCAAATATAGATTAAAGCAAAAAAAATTTACTCAATGGAGATTGAAATTCTACTCTTCTCTCTTCTTCCTCTCTTTATATATACCCTAATGGCACTTCGATAAAAATTTCTTAGATGATATTGAGTAGACTCACTCTCAATTATCATCAAGATAGAGATATTTGAAGTTGAAAGACAATTTTAAAAGATTATTATATCTCAATAATAAAAGTCAAGATAAACTATGCATACTCTTTTATTCTTTCTGATGGTTGACTATGTACACAAGAGAAGTTAAGTCTCATTTGTCTTCAGTGTCTATTTTTATCCAGGGTTAATAAAGAATTTTAAAAATAACTCATATGGACTTGACTTAAAACAATTAACTAGGCCTAATAATATCCTTGTCCAAAATCATAGTCCAAGTACTAATACAATACTAACATACTAATATTGTAGTTAAAAAATAATATCCACATCGCTCAAGAAGGATATAAGTGATCTGCTAATAAGGGATGACCATTCTTAAACTAGCAAGAGACTTAGGCCAATATAAAATAAAACCATGAAGGTGAAGGACATGTGTGTGCAGCCCAAATCCAACTCAAGGACATGTGTGTGCAGCCCAAATCCAACTCTTATCTTTTTCATCTCTCTCAACACCAAAACTCTTTAATGGCATTCCATTTGACACTTCTTGGATGATTTAGAGCAAAGCCACTCTTAGCAATCATCAAAACAGAGATATTTAAAGTTCAAAAATAATTTTGAAATAATATTAGACCTCAAAGATAAAAGTCAAGACAGATCTTTTATCAACAAATCATGTGAAACCTCTTTTGTTTTGTAACGATCTAACCCACTAGCAAGATATTGTCCACTTTGTCATTCATACACGTATCCTTTACCCTCACAATTTATTCTTGATCTGGGCTTAAGCCTACTCAAAATGTCTCTTGCTAGTCTTACGGTGGTGATCCTTTATAAGTCCATCACTCATGCCTTTCCAAGTGATATAGAATGTAACAAATCTACCACCCTTGAGCCCGGCGTCTTAACTGACAATGACCATCCACACGCTTCCGATTGGGAGACCCTCCAATACTATTTGTAACAACAACCTAACCCACTAACAAGATATTGTTTGTTTCGGGCTTTATGCTTTTGTTCTTAGTATAGGCTTAAGCCCCACTCAAGCCTATTGCAAGTCTAATGATGGTCATCTTTTGTTAATTCATCACTCACATCCTTCGCGAACAATGTGAAATGTCACAATTTAATAATAACTATTAGTATTAGTATTGTATTAATTATTAGACTTAGCTTAATTTTTGGCTAGGATGTCATTGAGCCTAGTTTTAGTTGTTTTAATTTAAGACCATGTAAGCCATTTCCAAAAACCCTTTTAGTTAACACAAGATATAAAAAAGAATTGAAGATAAACTAGGCTAAGCTTCTCTTCTCCACACGGTCAATCATTAGAGAGAACAAAAGAGAAAGTACATAATTTGTCTTAGCTTTTATCGCTAAAGTCCAATAATCTTCCACAATTGTCTTTGAGATTCAAATATCTTCATATGGCTGTAAGTGGCTCTACTCAAAATTATTTAAGAAATGTCCATCGAAGTAGGACCCTATGTAGAGAGATATTGAAGAGAGAAAGAGAATAATATAACTTTAAGCTACATTTGAGTAAAAACTCATTGTTTTAATCACTATTTGAGTTATATTTCATGTTAATTAAGAAAACACATGACACTAACTTCTCAATATTCATTAAGGTTTGTATGTGAGTTAAAATTTGCGGGTTTTAATCCTTTATATTAGTATATGATTTTTGTGGATATTATATGTTGAGGAATTCTTAATTAATCGTGAGGTGAAGGGCGCACGCGTGCGTGAAGCCCAAAGTGGACAATATAGTGTCATGGGCTGTTACATCTAAACTATGGGCACTAATTTGTTTTTCCAATTTACAAGAAAAGAGCTTGGTCGAGTTAGTACATCTAAGCATAAAGTTTCTGAATAATATCTCCAACATCACAACCATCTTATTAAGTAAGACAGCTTCCAGAACTAGTAATCTGATGAATACTGCCAACAGTGAATTACCACTCTAAAAGGAAGGTCAACATCATCAACACAAACACAACTAAATTGTCGCCTTCCGACCCCAGCTGAGAGTGATAACTTTTTCACTAGAAAATGCAAATTGCACAGAACAAGAAACTTAACTGTGTCTTGATGTTCTGGGCTTTTGCCCTAGAGGCAACGCTTAAAATTCCGTAGTTCATGGGCCTAGAAATATTACCCTCGAGTGATAAGAGAGCTTTCCTTAGTTTTCATGGGTTATCAATTCCTGGTTTCGTGGTGTACAATTACTTAGTAGAAATAAAAGGAAAAAAACAAACACAAAATACAAGGACAACAACAAACAAATAAACACACCCAATCAATTGAATAAAACCTGTTGAGAAACTTACACAGTAAGATGTCACTTGCTAAAATGAGGTCCCAATCTGGGTTTGGAATTGGAAAAGCATCTCCCCATGAATCTGATAATACAAGCATGCTCTACTTCAATATACCGAACCCACAAAATTCAATAAACAATAAGAAATGGAAAAAAAAATACATATTTTTTGTTATAATAGCAAGAAACAAGCGTGGAAATGGAATGTGCCATTCCCATACAATGTGCATGAAGTAAGAAGCCATCCCTAAATTACCCTCATTAGATTGTCAAAAGAAAATGACAAGAACTTGTCTTATTCCTTAAATGTATCTCAAATTTTCAGTCATTCATAAAAGAAATAGGCAGCAGCTTTATGACTAACATGATCAAAGAAGTCTAATGGAATTATTGGGTTGATCACATTCTCTTCACTGCTTGACACTCAAAGAAACTGATGATTATGGAGGTGAAAAGGAGACTCACGCTTTATATGAGGAAGGGCAGGTGTAATTCCATTTGCTGTGCAGTTATAAGTTATGTTATCCTCAATTTCCTGATCATTATAGTCAGACGTTGTGATATCAAGATTCATTGCTTTTCTGAGAAATATAGCCAAAGCTCCAGTGCCACTGCCAAATTGAGTTTAAGACGAATGTCAGCAAGACAAATGCTAAAACTTCAATATCAAAAAGACTGTAGTGGAGTAGATCTACTAGAAATGACAGATTATAAAATTCAAGCAGTTCCACTGGATGCAATACCAAATAAATGATGAAAATATAGAAAGCTTAAACAAAAACTAGCAAAGTTTTCCAAGAAAATGAAGGTACAAATTGATGCTTGCATCTATCCTGAACCCTATGGCATTTTTTTCCTTTTTAAATTAAAAAAATAAAACATAAATAAACAAAACACACTATAAAATGCCAGTAGATAATAATGCTAAAAAATCACCATAGCATTACCTGCCCAGTTCAATGCAACGGCGTCTTTCTATCCATTCACGGTGATGCATTAACCATTCTGCAAATGAAAATGTTCCTGGCCAAAGAAAATTAGCATTTAGTTGGTGGAAAGCAAACTCCCGGATGACCAATTCCTGTAAAAGAACCAAAATCGCATTAAAAGCTGCGACAAAATGAAACTCTAGTGAACCTTAAAAAGCCAGAATCAGATTCTAAACCCTTCTCACCATCTTATGCAATGCAGCAGTTCCACTGACAGTCCCTTAAATGTGATCAATGCTTGATGTTGAATTACAAAATAAATAAATAAATAATGACAATTCAATTATTAAACTTTATTTGGCAAAGCAAAAGCCTGTTAAAATTGCTTCAAGCATACTACCATTTCAGGAAACTGGTGCGGCCTCTCGACGTAGCCATTACAAGTCTCCATTGTTTCTTCATCTGAAAATTGAAAAAAAAAAAGAAAACAAAAACAATATTCATCTTTCTACAAGCAAAGTAAAATGAAATAGATGAAATATAAAGGAGAAAATGAGTACCAACAGTGACGTCATCCTCTTCGGCAAAAAGAGAAGACGGGGAGAACAGAGCTACGTCCATCTTTTCTTCTCTTCTCTTCTCGGCTGCTAATTGCTGAAAACTCCAAGGGCACGCGGCACACACACAGTTGCGAGGTTTTTGAAGTAACAAGAGAGTACTGAAAAATTATTCTCAAAAAAAAAAAAAGAGTACTGAAAAATTGAATGAAGAATTTTCCGATTTCTCTCAAACATTCGGGCTCCAAGCCCAGTCACTTGGGCCCATTTTTATCCTACAAGCAAGCCCATTTGTTAGATCCGCGTACGCGTGTTTCAGTTTGACAAGGTCAGCATCATCTTTATGCGTGCGGGCGTAGGACGGACGCAAAGCAAAGACTCCAGCGCACATACCTATTATTTATGCCACCGACTAATTAAGTGATTGCAATATAAAAGGATAAAAAGTCAACCACGTGGCTGTATATTAGCTGTCGATTGATTTTGTAACCGTGAATCCTAAGCGTCCATCTTACTAACCGACTTGCCAATGCCACTATATAAACTCCTCGCGCTCTTCATCTTTATTATGTTCTCTTTTTTTTTTTAATTTTCAGATTCGTGTTTACTTCGGAATACCTGGACCGGAGGCGGAAAGGAGGTTGGCCGATATGTTTTACAAGTTTTGATGGCACCGAACGGTAATTTTATATCTTGAACCAATGGCGTTAATTTTCCTTCGATCTCATGAATTAGGCCTTTCTATTGATGATGATTTCGATCATTTCTTTTTCCCATAATTATAAGTTTAAATCTAGTGGATGCTCATAATTGTTTGGTATTTGCACAATATTGTTGGGAAATTTTTTATTGGAACTCAATTTTGGTGTATGTTATCCTGCTTTGAAATTATCGATGTTGATCAAGAAGTTTAGATTTTTTATTAATTCTCATAGATCTTTATATTCTTACGTAATTTGTTTTGCCTTCAGGTTTGTTTACCGTTCTGGGATTTGATGTGAAGGCTAAGCTCATTGTTCATCTTTAAGGTGCAAAGCCTGGATGTGTGATAAATAACTTTGAGCCGCTAATTTGGCATGGCTAATTGATCATGCGGGTAGGCTTGTGCCGCATAATTGGGAGTGAATTGCGGGATTGTGGAGGGTTTTTATAATGGATGTAAGAGATGCATCAGGACAGAGAAGCCTGAAATTAAGATGGCTGAGACCTGATTATTCTTTGTCATCCGGCCTTTGCCATGGCAGGTGCGCTTGCATGGCAGGTCACCAAAATCTTAATAAAAAATATTTATTTTGTGGTCCTGAGGGGAGATCGCACGGGAGTTGCCCGGGTTCTCCTCTCCTGAGTGTTGTGCTTGTGTGTGTGGGTGTCATTCTCCGTTTCTGTTACCTTTTGCTAGAGTTTACACTATCGATCCATCGGATTTGCATTCTAAATCAGCCTCAGCTCAAAATCACCGAGATTATAAACCAATGCACTTGCAGTTCGCGAAAGGTTTGGTATCATGCCCTGCTGACTTTTAGTACAGAACATATTTGCAAAATACTGCGCGTTAATTAATATACAAGACCTATCCATGCAGTCAGTTCAATTTTAACATTCCAACGTTGATGTATCCTATTTGAACTATCATTTTTTTGGCTTTAAAAGTTGCCTCTAGAGATAAGCAAGTATTCTATTGTTGGCTTTAAAATTTGCCTTTAGAGATAGGTTTCCTTTTTGTTTATTTTTTGCCTTACCCTAATTTGGTAACTTGCTAGTTGCAATGATGAAGTACTGAGATAATGGTTCATTTAGGAAGGTAAGATAATTCATCTCAGTCCAACCATCAGGAATAAAGAGAAGACTGATTGTGAGCAGGCACGGGGGTATGTGGAGTTAGTACGATTGACGGGAACTTGGTTCTTTGCATTTGCCGTCAAGTAAATTACAGTTTGTTCCCTTTGCAAGGTTCATTGGAGTACAAATGTTCTATATCAAGCTGAGGAACTATTGCCGCTGCTTATTGACCAAATCTGTCTCTTATGAACAAATTCCATAATGAATGAATTGCAGATCATATTTCTGAAATTATTATCAAAGTATTCCAAAATGGATTGTGCGAAGTGTGCGGCCACCATTAATGTTTGAAGTGCTTGGTTTAGTTTGGTGGTTGAAGGGCATCTTGCTCTCAGGGAATTACCTCTGATATTGGATCATGAATATCTTGTGATGTAAGAGGCTTGAATAAGCAATGGTGTGCATTCATGCCTTATTTAGCATAGGCGACTGAAATGTGCTAAGCAATAACATTTGAGCCGGATTTATAATCTCATTGTATTTGCTGTGGGAGAGCTTTGAATGTTCCATTGGTCGGATGATTTCATGCGGAGCCACTCGTATGTCACTCTTCAATTGTCGGAAATTTGGAGAGGTGATTCTTAGCACTCTTTTTCAGCAATTATTTTATTATATTAATTCAGTATGATTTGAGTTGAGAATTAATTTTTTGCATTGGGTGCACAATCTATGAATGCAATAGGCACAAGCATATCTGATGATGATGGAAGATGTGTTATGTTAGTGGGATGTCCTGGATTAATGTTTGAAAGGTAGGTGGGCTGCTGCATACAGTATGCAGGCTTTTAGGTTGATGCTTGGGTCTTTTAGGTCATCTTAGAGTAGAACCTTGATGCAAAACAGCTGCGGTTCTTTGTCCAATGGTAGATTAGTTTTGGTTTGGTTTGGAAATGCTTCTAATAATTTGCTTTGAGGTTGTTAATGTATTATTAGAAAGGCTTCATAATGTGCTTTTAATTGTATAATAGGTGCTTGGTTTTATAATTATATTGCACTTGTCAATACTTGAATAAATAGTTTAATATTAATTTATTTTAGTATTCATCTTTTGTTATTATTTATTATTCCAAAAATTTAAAAGCTTTACATCTCTGATTGTAAATTGTTAATTTAAATGTCTTTTTATTTTTTTTTAAATCTTTGTAAAATTATTTTAGAGATTAGAAACCTTTTTTTTTCTTTTAAATTTGCAAAGGATCACTTGAGAATAAGCATTCTAATACCAATTGAGCCCCCCCCCCCCCCCCCCCCAAAAAAAAATCAAAAAACACTAAGTCTGTCTAATAGCAAGAGCCGCTTATGATTCTTCATGAAGCATTTTGAAATACGCTGTAATTTGTATTTCCGAGATCTAGGTTCATGGAGAACCTGAGATGAGAGGACTTGTAATTTGTATCCGAGTGGGGTAACTTAGCTCTTGTAATATTCTTCTCACTGTTGACAATTGGTAGGTCGAAAGGTGGACAAGTGGTGATTGTTATCCTTTCTATGATTTTGTACTTTTTGTATCCATGTGGTGAAAATATATGGTATTGTACAAATTTTTGTGATTTTGGTTTACGCATGGTTCGGGCTGCTGTACAAGTGAAGAAATGCATGGTTGTTCTCTTAGGCCATTTTTTTTTAATTTTTTTGCTGTTGCTCTCTTATGCCATGATGGAGGTACTGATGTTAATGAAGTTTTCCAAATTTTCATTTAGTATTCCTGCTGTCTTTTTAATCTTATGGTTAAATCCTGATGCCTTTTTATCCTATGGTGGTTTTCTATTTTCTTATATTTTTAAATTTGCAAGAGGATTTGATAACTGTAAATGAGCATTTGATGACTCTAATGAGAAGGGTTGTTTTCTATTTCCTTTAGATAGAATTGAACAAATTGTGTAAGTTTAATTTTCATTGAACTCCCAGCGCGTTTCGTGTCATTTCACATTCCGTTTTCATTTTGTGTTCATGGAAAATGAAAAACTTGTTTTGCAGTTTAAATGACTGTTGATATTTTTTTGAAGGAACTTCTTTCAAATTAGACCACCAAATTCATTTTACTTTATTATTAGGTTATCAATTGTGTTTGTAAATGCACAAAAAATAAATCAAGAACGGAATGTAAGGAGTAATAAGCCAATGCACCGTGTCTCCTCGTGTCTCCTCGCACAATGGGAACACAAAATATGATGTGTTCTTTCCTTCCCCATGTGTTTAGTTTGGGTCTTCAGACCGGTTTTATCATCTTATTGTGTATCAGTTGGGGAGGCAACTTTTGGATTCATAAAAGAATTAGGAGGGATAAGTTTACATAGTAATATGTTTTTTAAACTTTTATGTAGGAGTGGATATTTTGTAAAGACGTCTTACAACGATACAATGGAAAGATACTGAGGTAATTGAAGTTATTATTTAAATTGTGGTTTTGTTTAGTATTGTTGGGCAGTCATATCTTAAAAATTAAAGTATTTATCATATATTAGTTGTTTGAAAAGTTGATTTGATATACCATTAGTATGATGAAAAAATTGTAGTATATTTGTTATTTTTGTCAAATTATTGTTTAAAAGGCATATTTATTGTATATTATTAATTTTTACTTTTGTTATAATTTTTTTAGGCATATATTATTAACTCTATTTTTTTTGTTGTAGTTTTTTTTTTTTAAGTTGCACCATAATAACAACTGAACGGAGATTTTAAAATTGTAAGCTTATTTTGGAGTTGCAGTTTACTAGTATGAGTTAGGGCCAATGGGATATGAGAAAGATATGTTAGCTCAAAGTGGTCAGAGGTATAGGGGTGGGCGTGGGTTGTGTTCGATAGGGTTTGTGAAAATTTTACTCAACTTATTGTTGAATAAGTTGAGATAAAATTAATCTAATTTGATTGATAAAACATGTTTAAACTAATTCAAACTCTACTCTTAAATCATGTTGGGTTGATCGAGTTAAAAGTGAAATTAAAATTAAAAATTATATAAAAAATAATGAAATTTGAAGTGAAATTTATTGAAATTAACTGAAAATTTATTGCAACATTTATTTTATTTAATGTCTAATTTTTTGAAAAAGACAGATGGAAAATTGACCTTTCAAAATAAAGAGAAGCTCGATAATGTGTTTTAGACTTAATTCCTGGCTTCATGTATTTGTACCTGGAATTCCAAATTCAGGATTGATATGTCTGGTTGCAAAATGGAAGTGATACGTGATATTATTTATTGTTGTGTATACCTTGAAAAAAAAAAGTGAGGAGAGAAATTGAAACTAATTCATTTGCAAGATTAAACTTATAAAATAATTAATTTGTTTATATGAAAGTGGCTTTAGTTTTAGAATTAGAGTTTAGAAGAGCATATAATAACAATAAAAAGAGTTAAAAATTTTGTTTGGTCACTTAGGGTTTTACAATTGAGTATTAAATTATTATCATTATTATTTTGACCCAATCTAGTTATTAATTGGATTCGAAAAAAATGATCTCAATTCAGCCGTGATAATTCATTGAACCCATTAAAATTTGGTGGGGTTGGATGGATTCGTTGGGTTGGATTTGCCCACTCTTACTTAGAGCATTCAATCTTGTGCTGATTTTAAGTTAATAGTGTTTACTAATTGGTGATAGGAATGGGATAAATTAGAATTAAAATGGACTGGAGTCAAAATAAGGAACTGAAATTAAAATAAATTGTGTACTATTGGAATTAGAATGAGCAACCAGAATGGATGATTGCAAGTTAATTATTGTTAATATTTATTATAATAATTTGTAATTATGATTATTATTTTGATAATAATTGTTGTTAATAATGATAACAATAACAATGACACGTAATAAAAATAATAATAGTACCTATTATTAATATAATAAGAATAACATTAATAAATAACGATGATGATGATGATTTTATTATTATTTTCATTATTCACCATGAGTAATGAAAGATTTACTTGTAAATATTACAAAATTTCTAAAGGGATTAAAATGTGAAAGTGATAAAACTCAATTGTGTGTGATTTGAAGATTATAAAAATTTAGTTTGGGTAAAATGAGGAGTTGAAGGAATGAGAATTTGATTTTCATCCTCATCAAGTCCTCATTTTTTGACCCTAAAAGCATGTGTGCTCTATATGTTTTATTCATTTTTTCGTGTACTAACAAGTAACCATCATTTCTTTTTGGGATTTATATTCCATAAACGTACAAGTAAACACACTATTACCGCTTTCACATACTGACTTGTGGTCCGGTTTTCACTAGTTTTAAGATCTTGATTTAGAAGATTTCATGTTGCATGTATTATTTGGTCTTTAAGGGTGATACAAAGAGCCCCAGGGATCTCAGCATCTTTTATTGATGGAATTGTTGATAATAACCTGAAGTGTGAGAATAGAACTATTGTAATTAGATACAAATATATTATTTTGATTTGTGAATGTGCTGAAATTTGTATCCAAAGAAAGCTAATGTTGATTGTGTGGTATTTCTGTCTAATTTGTTTCTTAGTGGCGTTGGTGTGAAGTTGGCGTGGTCCATGACCATGAGCTTTATTAAAGTAAGTCTAGTCGATATCGAGAGCAAGCTGAAGGGGCGAGTTTTGGCTTTTACTTAAATTCTTTCGCAATATGTTATAGACAAAAATGTAAATAGTCTTCTGTTGTGATGGACATAATTTAATTATATATTTCTCATTTATCGTTTATCTGTTAGTTTATTTTATTTATATTTTTAGTTAACTTATCTATTTTTATTAAACAAGGTAATAAATTGAATATTAAGAAATAAATTGTGCTTAAAGGATTCAAATTGGAGAAAAATTGAAGATTATTTGGATTTATTATTGGTGGGCTTGTGGCTAACAAAGTTTGTTGGTCCAATTTACAAGAAGAGCACGTGGCAGGCAAACCAATTGGAATGCACTAGTTTCCTTATTGATCACGGATTTGAAAAAAGAGCACGTAGAGGGCAAGCCAATTGGAAGGCATTAGTTTCCTTATTGATCATGGATTTGGAAGAGGCCAAAGGGGTGTCAAATAGGTCGCCTAGGTAATATATATCAGCCAAGCTCTTGGCTTTCGATGAGGGGTCTGCCGACGCCCGACAGCAATCGGAGAAGCAGCCACGGTTTGAGAACAAGAGAATCCAGACGTTTGGATTAATTTTAATGACTGGTTTTATCTATTCTTTTATTTCCAATTTAATTATGTGCAGCAAAATTTGTTATGCTATCATCAAAGATGACACCCTGTTTAAAGAAAGAAATTACTTTTAATTTAAGTAATTCCTTATATGTGTGCTTTGATGTTGTTAATTGTTCTTATTTCACATATTTAATTGAATATAATTAAATTTTTTTATTAATTTTGTCATATATTATTGACTGTTGGGATTAATGTTTGATTAAATCTATCTTTAAATCAATAAAGTTTGTGTATGATTATTTTTATTTTGTATATTTTATTAGATTGTTTTACTCAGGCTACTTAGGAAGACTTTTACTTTTTCTTATTTGATATGTTTACATAGAATGCCTAGGCATCATACCAATATGTAAAAAAATAAAAAATAAAAAAAAATTTTAATTGAGTTTAATTATTATATTCATGAGTGGATATGTATGATTTCAAGTTGTCATTCCAAAATTAGAAATTAATTGGTAATTAGATAATTGTTGTTAAGTTGGATTGTGTTGAAATTTGAAATTTGGGTAACCTCACTCTCTAGTGTTACTTTATTTGTTCTTTATAAATAAAATATTTTTTAATTAGGTTAGAGTTTTAAATTTTAATTAATTTATATTAGACTTAATTTAGTGTTCTTAAAAATTGACAGTTCTTGTGAATTTGATTTTGTTATTCTTAATTTATATTTTAATAAACTCGTGCGCTTGTGGGTATATTAAAATTTATATAGCATGTTGTTTTTACAGTGGAAAATGTATATTGGTGTTGATTTAATGGATCAAGTAAATTATTCTCTCTTGTGAGGATTTTCTACCGCATTTTAGCAAGCATTGTTGCCGCTGTCTATTTTGCGTGTTGTTTGCATTCAGTTTTTAGCTTCTTTTGAAAGCTCCAAAAAACGGAAAATTCAAGAGAGAAGGCGTTTACCGCATTGTTGTTTGCATTCTAGGGAACTACTACATGGTAAAAAAGGAATTCATCCACAGTCAAATAACAAAACTTACTCAAGTAATCTTCTATATGTTCTCACAATGAATATATTGCAGTCGATTTTCTTTTTTAAATAAAATAGAGCAAATATAGCCTTTATATAGTACATAATTTCAAAATATATAAGTTACTAATTGTGGATGTTTAAATAAAAATTCAATATGGATTCATAGTAACACCATATCGTGTTATTTTGTCTCTGTTATCTATGTTGTTTTATCTTGTAGTTTGTTCGTGCTTTTAATATAATCTCTAGTTGAAAATTATTCCCTGTGTTACCATCCTTTCACTACATCAAGTAAGCCAAATAATGAATTACTATACAAATTATTGAGAGATAATACTTCACTACATTTATATTTTAAAAATAATTAATAGTTTAGCGTCTTTGCATCACTTTTGTTAGTTGACCCGTTAGTTAGACTTACAAAATATTAATTTTGAACTTAGTGAGTAACTCCTAAATAAAAAGAAAATGATACAAATCAATGTCATATGAATTTATAGTTCTATCTTGTTCTTGGTGTGAAAAAAACTTATCATTACTGCTTAAATTTACAATGATAATTAAATGACAATATCATCCCTACAATTGATATGTTGCATGATCAATTATAAATTGGTGCAAATATAGTAAACTATTATTTTTAAAAAGTTAATGAAGTATTGCCTCCAATAATTCGTGTAGTGATTTGCTATTTCACAATTCTTGTTATAGTAAATGGATAATAAACCTTAGACTTAATTATAAATTTGTATTTCATTTAATCAAAATATAATTTTGCTCATCTGACATCAATGTGACATCATCATTAGACTAATGATAGCTACAAAAATATAATAAATTGTTTTTTTCTAAAAGGTGAATGTAACCTTTTAATAATTCGTATAGTAGTTTATTATTTCATAATACGTGGCATAGTGAAAGGATAATATCCTTTGTTGTGTGTGTGTGTGTAGACAGTGGCTTAACATCTCACATTCTCAATATCTCATACCAATGAAAAACGAAAATAAATTTTAGTTCATGACTTATATGACATAAATGAAAATTTAATAAACTTACTTGACAAAAAGCACAGCCTAAGGCTTTATTGGTATAACCTTTCAAATAACCCTTATCCAAGTGCAGTTTTTTTCAATAGAGTTTTAATAAATAAAGTTTTTATTAAAAAATTTTGCATTGTTTGGTTGACAATAGGAGATTTTGTTAAAAATTATAAAATTATTTTTAATAAATATGATTTCTAAAATTATGTTATGAAAGAAATGATACAAAATTGTGAAATAAACCAAGGGTATTACAAACAATTTAACTCTTTAAAAAAGCCTACAACCATCTAAGGGTACTACTCCCGAAAGAAAGAAAAATATTTAAATGTCTGTTTAGCATGATTTATCTAATGGTTATGGGTGTATTTAATTTCATAAGCTTTTATCAAGATTTTTATTATCGTTTATGGTAGAGCTTTTAAATATTAAATAAGTTATTTTACCTCTACTAATGAACCTCAAAATTTGGATTTTTGGGAGTAGAGGTTGAAAAGCTTTTTTTAAAATGTTAAAATATCTAAAATATCCTCTACATATTTGATAATCTTATTTGATTCGTTTCATAACATAATTTAAAAAAACTTGCCTATTAAAGTAATTTTATGATACTATCATTGGTAATCAAACAACTAAAATTTTATGGGCAAAAGTTCTACTAATAAAAATTTACTTAAATAACCTCAACTTGAAAAGTTATGCTAAACAAAGCTTAAGTATAAGCGTAATAACTTAAAGTGACATTATAAAAAAAATAAAATAAAATAATCAAATAAATAAATGATATCTTAAATATTTTAAAACTTAGAAAAACTGTTCAACTTTTATTATTAAAAACTCAAAATTTGAGCTTTTATTAATAGAGATAAAATAGTTTATTTAATTTTCAAAAATTTTAATCAATAAATAACCAAACAACAAACAATAAAAATTTTAAAAGATTTTATGAGATTAAATAAAAATTGATGACTATTAAATAAATCATGCTAAATAATAATTAAACTTTTATCTTAAAAGTTATAATAAGGATAACTGCTGAAGCCACATTATTTTTATTCAATTTTTAGTTGGAAGAAGAAATTAAAAGATTCCCTAACATGGAATCTAACCCAACCCATTTAGTGGGGCTGTGGGGGCACGAGTTCGCCACTCGGATTAACGCCGGATGGCACACCGCACACGCTCGCATGTATTTGTAGTCGTTAAAATCTAGAAGAACGAGCGGCAGCGTATTTGTTTATTTGGTTGCCCCAAAGTCGCCACAACAAATACAGAGTAAAATTAATTAATTGAAAAAAAAAAAAGAAATCGAGTACTTGACGTCGAGAGATAATGGTCGGGCCAGAGAGACCTCAGTTCGTGCTGTTTGGTTCGTCCATAGTTCAGTACGCTTTTGGCAACGAAGGATGGGGCGCCATTCTTGCTGACTTGTACGCTCGCAAGGTACTTCGTTTCATCGTCATCTTCTCCTTCCTTTGATCTGTTTCTTTACTTATTGATTGGCAGCTTGCTTGTTACAATCCGTTTGATGATGTTTCTGGTACTTGAATTTCAAACGTTTCCATGTTTCCGCTGCTTTTCACCAACGCTGATCGTATAAAAATATTGGTAGTATTATTTAACAGTCGTGAATTAACCGTGCGGTTCTGTTGAGCAGAGAGGGGATTAATTATTTCTATTTTAGTTTCTGATTCAATCTTCGCATTAAACTTAGGGGATTGTTGATGGTGGGACCCCACATTTCTTAATCTTAATTCACCATTCATTCAATTCTATTTTACTCTTTTATTTGGGTAAGAGTGAGTAATCGAGTGAGAAATCAATATTTATTATTGAAAATAGTTTTTTTTTTATATATTTAAAAAATAAAAAGTAAAAAACTGTTCTAGACGAGTCTTTTAATTGTAGATTGATGTATAAGCCAGGCAACATCTAAATCATGCACGCACAGCACCCTATCTATCTAAAGAGGGCACAACTCAAGTCGGAAAAATTAAAGTAGGCAAGCGAGGTTATATAATATGGTGGTGGTCCTGTCCTGTGACAATGACCATTCGAATTAACAGTATGTGGAGAAGTGAGAAGCTGCTAATTTTGATTAATATGGCCTTTCCTGTCCTGAGTTGATGATTATGTCATGTAGGGCCGAAAGGCTGAAATGGACAAAAACTCTTTTATGTGGCCACCGGCCAACATGAAACATATTAAAGCTCTTTACATTGGGCTTGCTTTGGGAAATTTATTATTTTCCACTAATAGTAGGTAACTAGGTATACTTGTGGCATTGAAAAATGAGAATAGGAATCGAAATCATTGCTACAGTTTACTAATTAAAATATAAAAAAAATAAGAATGAAGTTAGAGCAAAAATGAAAAATGAGATTCTCATTTTTATTGGAGAGATGAGAATGAGAAGTGAAATGACGGTTGTACTTTAGTGAAAATTTAAAAAAAATTTACTTCATTTAAATATTATAACAATAAGGATTATTTTCTACTTACTACTTAAATTATTGTGAAATAAAAATTAGGTACAACAAGTATTGCAATAATATGTTACTACAAAAGAATTACAAAATATTATATTGTACTATTTTTCCGATAGTTACCCTTATTGGACTTATAAAATATCAATTTTATCCTTATTTAAAGGGAAAAAAACACACACAACACACAAAATCTAATTAAATGGAATAATCTTCACTATTGTATCTTAATTTTTTTTAAAAAAAAATTTACATTTACACAAAAGACTATAACTTAAGTGTTTGTAATGCATTTAATAATTAATTATTAATTATCGATAAAAATTAACAAACACACATACATACATTAATACATATATATACAGACATTTCAAGTATTAAGTAATAAATTTTATATTTAATTGATATCATCCTAATTTATAATTTTTTTACTTTTTATCAATAATTAATTATTAAAATAAAAATTAATATTTAATTGAATGAAAAATTATTTAGTACAATGATTAATAGATAATTAATAATTTTTTTCCTTTAAGTAAGGTAAAATTAGTATTTTTTATATCTAACTGCTGAAAAATTAGTAAAATGCGAGATTTTGTAATTCTTTAGTAGTAAAATATTAAGGCGCAATACTTGTTGCACTGATTTGTTATTTCACAATAACTTAAGCAGTAAAAAGAAAATAAATCTAATAATAATAAGGACAATTATTATAATAAATAATGACAATAATCAACTGAGATTATTTTAGTGATTTGTAGCAATCCATTTCGATTCCAAAACAAAGTTAATACATCAATATTAATACAACTAACTTCAATTCCTATTCTTGTAGTTAAAGTAAACAATTTATTCTGATTTATATTCTCTATTTCAATTCCAATCCATTCCGATTTCAGTCCATTCTAGTTCTAACCTATTTTAATTGCCGATTGGTAAATGCAATAGAAGGGTGATATCCACCTCATATATCATTGGCAAGAGATTTGCTAGGATCACCTCTAAATTAAGCATACCATATATAAGTTTCCATGCATTGATGCACTGCTATGTACTCTATTAGGATGTATTAACTTTAGTTCAATTTTTTATCAAAAAAAAAAATACTTCAGTTCAATTTCGTTTACCTGCAAACACTATAGTGTGTCACTGACAGCCATATTTTGACGCTGTCAGCAACCTTCAAGCTGCCACTCACTGATCTTAGTTCAGGTTAAGTTTATTACTGTTGAAATCATCATTGTCTAAATCTGTACAGCTGTGCATGTAAAGCCTAAAAATAAGCTTCCATTTGTATATAAAATTTGAGTTAAAATTCGGCCTTCATAACTCTTTGATGTAAAACAACGTTGTGTGTCATCTAATTGAAGTGGTAAAATCTTTTTTCTTGATTTGTAGTTCGAACTCCACTCGCATGAGTGGGGGGGGGGGGGGGGGGGGCATTGAACGATGTTTAGGTGAAATGAAAAATAAATATTAAACAACATTAAGTTGAGAAACACCACCACGACAATCCCTTCAAAGATGGTTGATATTCCTCTAGATGTTGGTGATGTAAATCAAGTCAAAATCTTTTATAGCGAACAAAATAATGATTTACCGCAGATAGGTTTGCAGTTGAGTAGATTCGATTATAATCATTCAGACAGAACCACAAACAACTCAAATGGAATCCAGTGAGTGACATTGTAGGCAGCGGCAGCATGAGGAAATTTATGCAGTTGCTGGTGGTTGATTTATCCGTTTACTGTTACTTTTCTATTAAATAACTATATTAAGATTAAAAAAGTTATAAAACATTATAAAAAAATGATAGAACCACAAACTTTGTATAAATTGATGTGATATTACTATATTGACTAAATAAAACAGCGCAAGGTTCACCAATTTAACCAATACACAGATGTACCAAACACACCTGGACTTAATTAGACCTTTTTTCTTTTGGCGAAAAATGAAACATGTGACAGTGATATAACATTGTCACATTAATTTGTACATTAATGTACATGTAGCATTACTTAATATAGTACAGTTTAAGTTTTTGTATTACGTATCTTAATAGTTTAACTGATTTTGGTGTGCAAATATGCATAGGCCGACATACTATTACGAGGATATGCTGGTTGGAATTCAAGGCGTGCTGTACAGGTTCTAGATCGAGTTTTTCCAAAGGTATGATATATCTATTATGTTGCTGATCACTTGACTACATGCATGTTAAAGAATATGTTTTAAACATCTTTGTACATAGAGAAGAATCGTAGATGGTTATTACCGATATGTGGCGTATAAAAGCTTGCACGTCATAACAAAATGTTACCACTTGAGGCCAAAGTGGGGCGAAATGTTAATTCATAGGGCATAAGATTTTGTCTCTTGCTTTAGGAGACAAGTTTCAATTTCCCTGTTCCTGTCTCATATAATTAATTATAGCCTCCTGATAATCATACTATTACCAATCAAGGATAGTGCTGTACAGCCTTCATTGGTTATAGTCTATTTTGGTGGCAATGACTCGATGCTCCCGCACTCCACTGGCCTTGGCCCTCATGTTCCTCTACCTGAATATATTGAAAACATGAGGAAGATTGCTCTCCATCTAAAGGTAATCGTTCGAATTATAGGTATACAAACCATGGAATGAACCTCAATTGAATTGGTTGATGCATATTTTGACGTGTAAATTGTTTGATTGCCAGAGTCTCTCAGCAAAGACCCGCATCATTTTTCTTAGTGCTCCTCCTATCAATAAGCAGCAAATTTGCGAATCCCATCTCAGGTGCATTGACATTTTTATTTTTGTTTATCAGTTTCAGTTGCAAAGTGCAGTTCTAATGTTAATTTGATTGTCATTTGGAAATTGGAACCAGTACTGATTTTGCAGTTTCGGGTAGAACAAACGAAAGCTGCAGAATATATTCAGAAGCTTGTTTGAAGCTCTGCCAGGAGATGGATGTGAAGGCCATCGATCTTTGGACTGCTATGCAACAGCGGGATGATTGGTTGACCACTTGTTTTATGTAAGTTTGTTTTTATATATATTATAATGTCCAAAATCAGTGTGGTTTTGGCGCCATGACTGCTATTTCATTCATTCTGATTCCTACTCTTTGTTTTATCAAATGACCTTGCTCAACTGACAGAACTGATCTCTGTTTTGGCTGCAGGGATGGAATCCACTTTTCATCTGAGGGGAGCAAGATTGTGGTTAAAGAGATACTGAAAGTCCTCAGGGAAGCAGACTGGGAACCAAGCCTTCATTGGAGATCACTGCCGACTGAATTTGACGAGGATTCTTCCTATTATCCGGTTGCTCCTGACGGGCAGAGCACTGTAAACGTTTCGGACACCAACATTTATGGGCCGTGGGAATAGATCTTAACAAAATTTGTCACCAGCTTACAATCTTTTTCTTCGTATCAGGAACTGCTTTGAACTTGTGATCTTCAAAAACCCTATCTTAATGAAAGAAATTGTATCTCCATTCTCAGTAACAAAGAGAGCTCTAGTTCATAAACCTTTTACAAAGACAACCAAAGATATCTTTTGGATCAAAAGCTATTGCTAACAAAAGAATGATGATTAAACAGTTGCTCATCGTAAAACTCATTCTCAATGATTATATTACATCAAGGTCAGTTCTACAAACTCAGTCACCATATCTGCTGAGGATATTTCACTTACACGCCCAAGCAAAATGTATAGCATAAACCAAACAAAGAATAATAGATACAAAAAGAGGGAAAACAAGAAGAAACAACAGCAGCACCAGCAGCAACATTCACATGCTGCTCTAACTACAGCAACCCATTTTTTCCGGATGATACATGCGCCTATCTCACTAAACTTTTTGACCTGAAAGAAAACCAGGCCGTAAACATCCGATTACATGAAACACACTTCACTGAGATTATCAATCTTAGAATTTCTTCAGCTCTACGTGGGTGCAGGCTCTTCTAAGCAAAGCAACTTCACGAGGACAGTTGGAACTTGCCACTTGGTTTTCTTCTTCTCCACCCCTGACATTTCAAGTAACAAAAATCAACCATAAGACACAATCAATTATGCACATTGGTAAGTAAAAAGGGAATAGTGTGCAAGCAAAATAAGCGTGGCAAGCTTAGCAACTTACAAAGGCAGCATAATAAACAAAGGTCAACCCTGCTAGCACAACGAAAGCAATTTGGAACACATTATACCTGTAATTCAGTATCAACATACGATGTCAGTAGAGCAGAATGCCTAATCAGAGTAAAACATAGACGAACACCGTAACTCACTTGTACAAGTATTTAATTCCACGGAGAGACTCCAAAGTGTGGCCAAATATTTCCTGAGCAGCAGTTGCTTGGGCATAGTATCCAAAAGCCGTAGAACAGAATTGGATTACACTGCAAGACAGAAACCAATAAACCACCCAATAAGATGAGATTTAGAAACGAGTAATCTGTTACTATAGGATTTGTTTGAAGTGTTAAAATAATGACATAAAGAACTCTAAATTAAACACATAAGTCTTATATATTATACAATAGGGGACAAAAAAGGCGCAGTGCCAGTACAGAAAGTGAAAGGCAGAATCATAAGAAGGAGAAGTACAACATCCTTAATTTATAGGCTCAAGGAGTAAGAAGTCTTTGACAATACGGAATCATAAAATCGTTATTTTTTAAGCATTTTGATTTACAAAAAAAATGAACTAATGATCATGTAGTAGAATAATAGATAATGCATTAACAAGGCATTCCTAGAAGAAATTCTGAAGAAGCAATTGAGGATCAGAAATGCCTACCTGATTGAGCAAAGGAGAATGAGTCCCACATTGAAAAGAAAAGAGTTCATTAGTGTAGCTCCCCACCTGCAAACAAGTTCACCTAGTTGGTAAGCAAACATCAAAGAGAATGCAAGCCTCCAGCCATTGTGCATAAAATTCAATAGAATGTGCCAGCAACGAATTCATTACTTCATGGGATGAATTGTAATGAAAACCAATCTCAGACCCAGCATCATTGCACCGGCAATCACTGCAAGCAGAAGGTAGAAACAGAAGAATGCAAATGCTGCAGTGCCCAGAAGACCTGGAAAAGTAGCATAGAAGTACAAAAATAAGATTCATCAAGCACAAGAAAAAAATAAAGAGAAAGATGCGAAAGGGACCAAAGGGCATTCAACATTACCCCATAAATCATCCAGCTTGATGAAAACCTCATTCAAGAAAGGGTGAAGAGGTGGATTAATCAAAAGATATATAACAATGTGAGCAACCCAAGCCACTGAAACAATGAACCTGATAACAAGTAAAGCAAAAGTCTTAGATTCAATATTATTGATCAAGATTTTCAGAAGGTTGATGCAAAAGGGATAGCTGACACTAATGTCTCAAAAAATCATCCTGCAACAAGCAAACCAAAAATCTTGGGTTCAATATAACTGATAAAGCTTTGCAGAAGATTGATGCATTAAGGGGAGCTGAAACGGGAACCATACAGGTCAGATTTTGAATACCTTCCAGCATTCTCGTGCCACAAAACTTTGAATTCCCAAAAATGCATTAGCAAGTTTTTTTATGACAAATATAACAAGGGAATCCAAACACCCACAATACTGCACAGAGGTATGAAAACAGACAACCTAAAGGTGACTTTCTTCATCAGATTCAAAAGCTGAATTTGTTCTATCTACTGTATAAATGTGAGGTAAATTGTATCCTGAACTCATTTTAAACAAATTCAGACAGAGTTCAATAATTTCAAATAAAACTATATTCTTTGGTCAAAGCAGAGCTCTTTGTAATTGCATCACCTAGTTCTTCCATATATTCAAAATTTTCAGACTAAGTCATGCTATAGTCTCGTACGTTTGACAATACTCAATAGCAATTCAAGAAAAATGCTCTTTCTTCATCATTTTTCTAAAATATGGACCAGTGCATCTCATTTGAATAATAAACGTACATACAAAGCTAAAAATCAACAAAATTAATTTGTATTACTTCAATAGATAAATGATAGCCATGAATATCTTCGCAAAAAGCCACTATTTCTAATATCATCACTCACCCTAGAATTCCCAGAACAAGTTTTGCCAAGTAGCCAAGAACAGTCAATGCCCAGGATGTCTCCGCCTGAAATAGTAAGGAAAGGAATTATGAATGGAAAAAGGGAAAGAAATCAGAAGCAATTATTCAATGCATACTAAAATCAGCAAGCCAAGCTCATCACCTTCTCCCCTTGAGGATACATCTCTTCTAAAAGCTTTACATCTTCTTCCAACTGTAGCAACTCCTGCAAAGATAAGCTAAAAATTAATAAATTCCAATCACTACAAATAGGGAACAGGATCGACTGGTCAAAGTATCAAACTTCCAACTAGTAAGAAGGCACGACACCGCACAGCTAGTTAATTGACTCTTCTCAAAACAGAAAAGTTCAAGGTCCACGTCGCAACTAATGTCAAAAATGATAGACACCACTAGCAAAAGAAAAAAGATACCCAAAACCGAAGTGAACTTTCAGCATGAATTGCAAAGCATAAGATCCCACACCTTTTCCACAGACTTCACATTTTTCCGCCATTTTCTACCCTTAGAACCACTTCTTTCTTCCTGATGAAGTGTATCAGCTGCTTTTTTCAATTCTCTTGCTTTCTTTCCTAGTTCAGTTGCTTCCTAAAAGTCAAAAGGGAATATGAATAAGCCACTTTAATATAGAAATACGAGCCATCAGATATAAATTCATGAGGCTGCACAAGATGCAACCAGAGTACCTTAATATACTGTGAGCGAGTGATGACTGCCTTTGGACGTCGGATGAATGAAAAGATAAGTCCAAGTGGCAAACAAGCAATACCAACACCACCAAATATCTGAAAATTTAAAAGGTAAGTGAGTGACATACTCTCGCAAAGCAGGAAAAAGGTATAGTATAACATTTATATGAGGGACCTAATCCATGCTGCCCATAAATGGGGCATATCCTCATAATTTACATGTAATATTCATGAAAATTACCAAGATACCCCAAAAAAATAAAAGAATTCAAAAAATCTCATTGTCACAGATAACATCCCGAGATAGTTCTCTCCCAATCATTTCTATAACACAAAATTGTTGTGAATCTATATTTGGATACAAAATAGAGTAAATTCCCATTGAAATTAAATGTTTCAAGCCTTGCAAGAATATACCGAAAAAAGTACTGATCCAACAATTGTAGCTAGAGCAACAACATATTCTGGGAAGGTGGTGCGCATCGTCCATGTTTTTTCTGATGTTTCATTTGCTAAATATGCCGAACACTGTAAGAAATAAAAAGACAATGAAATAAGTTCAAGAATGCACGTAACATCCCAGGGGAACAACAAACAGTAACACAGCATGAACAGATCAAATAAACCATTTCACAAATTAAGAAATGGAAATGCAACCTGGTGTACGCCACTTCCACCAACACATTGTTGACCACCAGAGAACTCCCAAGAATTCGGAAAATTAGTAGTAGTTGAAGAGAGGTGTCTAACAGTGAAGTCAACCTTCCCAACTAGACCTATTATACCAAAAAGGTGAAAAACCAGTAAGACACTCAAAAATTTATTCAACAAATTAGAAAAGCAGGGGGGTAGGGGGAAAAAAGGGAAAAGAGAGAGGGAGAAAGTACTCCAGAGATCTCTTACCCTTTACTTGACAATTGAAACTCTGGAAATTGACATTATAACACAATCCAAGAATCTACTGATATCATTTCACTTAATTATTAGGTAACAAGCAAAAAACTACACGCAAATCCTTGTGCAAGCATATCCTTGTGCATTAAAAGATGAATCAAAACATGCGAAAGCTACCTGCAGATTATGCTCAAACTCAAAATGACTGCTCAAACTAGCATAAACTGCTAGAACTGAACAACAGCCATAAAGGCAATCCAACTCAAATCTCTTATCACATTACATTGACGCAAGTTTCACAAACAACCGAATTCCGCAAAGAGAATTCTTAAATCCTAAATTCAAAATATGCCTTGCTTAGCAATTCTCTGCTACATAGCACATTCTAAACCTCCCTCAATATCACCATTCAGATAGATTCTAACATGCCATTAAAAAAAAAAAAGAACTTAATAACATGAGATTATTTTTTTTAAAGGGAAAACACTAACCATACAAAATGCCAAGCACAAGGGCACAGACAATAGCCGTCATAATCACCCAAATTAAAGCGCTCTTAATCCTTTTGCCCACACTCCTGCAAACAGGAAAAAAGAAAAATATAACGTTACTGATAACGAGTTATAAAATATACGCAAATAGTAACTAATTATTGACGAAGCCCTAGATTGAGGTACACACTTATCCTGGTCGCCTTCGTAATAGAACATTGCGAACGGAATAACGAAGAAAACAAGCACCGCATCGAGAATATAGACAGCAAGCCAAAGATCCTTCATCGGCAAGGTGAGATTACAGGCGCCATTATAAATCGCGTGCCTACACGCCTGCCGATTGGCCACGTCAGCCGGCAACATAAGAATTGAAATAGCGGCAACGGAAAGCCCCAAAACGACGACGAATTTCGGAAAATACGCCTGGTTGGCGTCGTCGGGATGCTGGTAGTTAACGAGAAGATAGACATTGAAAATGAATACCAAAACGCACACCACTATCGCGACGATCACCAGAGCGAGGTTAAAATCACCCATTTTGTTTTAACCTCTCTCTCGATTCCGATCAAAACGACGGATCGCACGAATTAGGGTTTCAGCAAAATTTGTGTAGATCTGGTCCTTTTTTTTTTTTTGAAATTGAGAGAGGGGACGTTTGGTCCGGTGAGGTGCTCTGTTGTGGGTTTCCCTTCGGCTTGTAAGTTCCGAAATGACGATGGTATCCTTGGGAGGTGGATCAATTACGGGGAAATTAGGAGATTGGGAGTGCGGTGGCTTTGGGGTTTAGTGTAAATTGAGATGTGGCCCGTGCGAAGCAGCGGAACAGGCTGTCCCAAAGCGAGTGATGCATTTGTTTATCATCGCTAACGAGGCATCATAAGAAACTTTTTAAAAACGGCTTGTAATTATATTGTATGCTCCGTGGCGACGATAGCGTGAATTACGGACACAGAGTCAAAATGATGTCGTTTTGATTTCAAATAAATTCCTTTAAAAAAAAAAAATCAGCCCACGTTTGACTACAACATGCAGAGTCTTATTTGTCTCGTCTAAAGTGCTTGCTGCCACTTGAAAGTTGTCCTGCTGAAAGAAAAAATTTCAGTGTCCTTAAAATAAAATAAAAATAATAGAGTGAGTTACGTATTATTTTTAATAATAATTTTGATAAAAAAATAAAAATACCATTAATTTTTAGAGTAATTATATAACTATAAATTTTTGTATAAATTTATTTTATAGAAACTGATGTGGCGTTAATTTATTTGTTGAATTAAATATTTATTGGCCACATATTTTATTTCTATTATTTTATATTTTCATTCAATCAATGAATTAATGCCACATCAATTTGTATAAAATAAATTTATATAAAAATTTGTGATTGTATCATTACATTAATTTGTATCATATTGTGATAAAATTAATTTAGTTTTTAATAAATATTTTTATAATACTTTAAATTTTTAGTTATAACTATCTAATTTTAATACCAAATACGATCTAAATTTTGACTTTCACAAGAAAAGCTTATATTAGTATATCCTCTCAATAAAATCAATCAACATGTTTTAATTCTTTCTTATTTGATCAATTTCACAATAGAAGGACATCTATTAAAATCTTATTGGGAACGAGGATTACTGAAAGTAATGATAGAGCTGGACAATTTATTTAAGGGTGGGGCTATTTGAACCCATCATTTTACTCAAAAAACCTATTTACTAAATAAACCCATCTTTAAATTTTAAAATTTTAAATTTTAATCAGTAAACCCACTAAAATACCTAATATGCCTTTTCTAAACCCAGTTTTTATAATAATAGTGATTTTACTCATTAATCTCATAATATTCATTTATAAACCCATTAGATTGGAAATTGATTATTAATTGAAAATTTAATAATCAATTTTGAATGAATGACCTTCGTTTAAGGACAAATGAATCAAAACATTATAAATGGAGAAAATAGTTGTCATCATGAAATTATTTTTTTGAGTTATATTATATTGGTGAGAAAAATCTTGTATGATGGTATGAAAATCTAATATGAGGAATTTGAGAAAAAATATTTTTTTCAGAATTTGGGAAAAAATAATAATTGATTATTAATTGAAAATTTAATCATCAATATTAATTAAACAATTTTGATTGATGAGTCATTCCCAAACGAATCATAACAATTAAACAATTAATCCTCCATAAAATCAATATCCATCAAATCAATAACAATTAATTTTGTTACTCTAAATCAACTCACATGTACCTATTTAACAATATATATGACTTGAGAGAAGAATCTCACCTCTTGATTGATTAGGGTTTAATGAAAATTTGATTAGGGTTCTATAAAATTATGTTGAATATAAAGATGGGTTTAAAGAGTAAAAATTCTGTTTTTTTTAATTATATTCTAGTGTCCATAACTGTAATTTAATTTAGGGGTATTTTAATGATAAAAAATTATTTTTAAAGTGGGTTTATTGAGTAAATTAGTGGGTTCAAATAGCCCCACCCTTTATTTAAGGGTTAATTTCGTCCAACCCCTTTTATAAAGTGATAATTTTTAAATTATCCCTTTTACTATTGAAAACATCAAACTACCCCCAAAATTAGTTATATTTAACTATTAATTATCGTTAACTCGTGAAAGTACAATAATAACCCACTAATAACGAAATTTGTTAACTTAAATTGTTACATACCTTCTATTTAAAAGTATATTTCCTTTGTCCTTTCACAATTTCTAAAGTATCCCATCACCCATTTATTCTCTTATATCACACATTTTAGTCCATAGGTATAATAAAAATCAATATTAAAAAAAATGAAACATTGAATTTCTTTTCTTCATGTCTTTTTCATCTTCCTTCTTCTTCTTCTTCTTCTTCTTCTTTATCTTCTTCTTTATTTTTTCTCTTGCTTACTCCTTCGTGTTTTTCTTTCATTTTTTTCTCTGCCTTACTCCTTCTTCGTCTTTTTCTTCATTTTTTCCTTTTTCAGGTGCATGGCAAAAGAACAATCAGTATTCAAATCCATTCCCACATTGAATCAAAACTAAAACGTAATTTCTACAAACTAAAATCCAAAACCCAGAAGTCAGAATATGCAACTTGTAAATGAGTGTTGGCAGCGACCATCAAAATCCTTAAAATCTGGCGACCAAAATCTGAATTATTTGTCTCTTTAATGTCACTGCAGAACCATCCTACCCACTGTTGATTTAATCGTGTCATTCATTGTACGAACAATCAATCAACTCAACAATCTCAGGCGAAAGCATTGTCGTAGTACCGCTGAGAGCTTCGTCTCAATTCTTCTTCTTCAATAGTCAAGAACCTCATTGATCTTCCTCTTACCTCAACCATTCAACAGTCAAGACCCATACTTCTTTTACTCTTTTCTAGTAGAGAATGACCATGGCGTGGCTAGGACAACCGTGGAGTTGCAGGTCATCATGGATATCGTCTTGCAATAGCTCTTTGACACCGCGACTGCCCATAATTGTTTGGAAAATGAGATTCTTACAACAGTTAGTACCACAGTTAGCACAAAACGGTGTGTTTTGTTAAGACTATATATTGTCACTGTTACTCATTGACTTCTAAACACATCTCGCTGTCTTCCTCACGGCACGCGCTCTCTCCCTCACAGCTCGCTGCCACAAATCTCACCAAGCCACTAATCTCTCATTCATCCTCACCATACTCCGTCGGCGGCTCTCTCTCTCTCCCCTCCAAATCCGGCAGCCGTAGATCAAGGGTCACTCTCTCTCTCTCCCTCTCCCTCTCCCTCTCCAAATCCAGCCGCCGTGGGTCCCGGTTCACTCTGTCTCCCCCCTCCAAAATTCACCGATCATGTTTTCCACTCTCTTCAAATTTCATTAATCCACTCTCTCTGTCTCTGTCTCTGTGTTCCCCATGTCATTTTTACCTTATCGGACTGAGAGGGAAAAATCCCTGGTGACCAAATCGACATTGAATTGACTAAACTCGAACCACAATTTAGCTAAAAATATAACAAATTCTCTTTAATCTACAAAAGGCATATTCTTTTTCCGTTCAAGTTCGAAGATCGTTGTTTACAATCGTGATCCAAGGGGAATATATTGCTGAAACAAATGAACACAACCAGTCTCGCTAAACTGAAGTGGAAGAGACCATACACTCTGATGCTACATGTCTGAAAACAATCTGCCTAAAGCTGGAATCTTAATAACCAATTGAATTTACTCTTGGACATTTGTGTACAAAATGTGCCCTGAGGGAGAGAGGGAGAGAGTGAGAGAGTGTGTCTTCTGAACTGTGCGAGTGAGACAGCTGCAGCCATATGTGGAGAGACCCACGGAGAGAGAGAGAGAGAGAGAGAGAGAACACTGATGGACAGAGCACAGAGCAGTCGAGTGGGTGAGAAGCTCGGCGTTTCGGCGTGAGTGTAGTTTGTGTTTGGTGAGTGCTGTGGTCCAGTGATGCATGCGTGAGATGCGCGTGTGATGTGTTTGTTTGAACACAAAACGCACCGTTCGGGGTTTATTGTGGTGCTTATTGTGGTCTGAATATCGGTGCTGTAATTGTTTATAGGGTTTGGGATTATTGTTTCAAACTTTTGATTTGATCATTTAATTGAGCTACTGTTACTAGAAAATTAAGAAATGTTGTAATTTGATATTTGGGATTACTTAATTTTAGATAATGAATATTTTTAAACTTGAATCAACCATATTATTAATAATAGATTGAATTTACTTTATTGTTTATATTATTTTCAATTTGGTGAATAAGCAAAGGGTTTGAAGAATTATGGGTTGTGTGTGATGACAATGATTTTTAGTGAGAAGAATTTTGAAGCTTTAGATTAAGTTTGTGGTAGTATTTTTCTTTTGTTCTTTGATTTTTTTTAGCCATATATTTTTTTAAATACATTTGCAAAAGGAAAAAGAAGAATAATGATTATAATAATAACTATAAAAATGTAAAATATTATTTTTTTCATTTATAACTTTAATTAATTTCTTTATTTATTTTTAAAATATTTTAAATACAAAAAATTAAAATTTAATCAGTTCGAACAAAATTAGACATGTAGGTGCAAAATGAAAATATTTTAAAATATTAGGGATGCATATCATAAATATTTAAAATATTTGTGTGTGTTTTGCAAAACTTAGAAATATGTGGGACCATAAAAAATTAACGGGAATGTACAAATACTGTTTTACCATATTAGCCATTAAAAGTAATAGACATAACAATTTTTGAAGGATAACTTGATATTTTCTTTAGTAAGAGGGATAATTTAAAAATTGTCACTTCACGAGAGGGTATGTTGACATGTACCCTTTATTTAGAGGGAGTTATTATTGATAACAATATCATTATCTAACAATATGATAATAAAACAAATTTAGTAAAAATGATGACAATAGTTACAATAATAACCTCAATTTCAACAACTTTAATAGAAACAAAAATATAAGATCTCAATCTAAGGTTTAACAAGGACTCTTCAAATTCTCATTCATCGATTCATTAAGTCCTTTTTCTATCATTACGGAAGACAAAACAACACTATAATATACACAAATCAGACAAAACAATTTGACGATGATGAATAACTATTCATTTTATTGTATAAACAAACAAAAAAATTAATTAATTAAATTATTGCAATATAACCCAAAATAAATAACCATATGTAATGATAGTTATAAATAAAAGATTAAGAACTAAGAATAGCTGTTGGAACTTAATTGGAAGAGTATTTGTATTTAGAAGAGGATTTTTATTTTGTATTATTCGGTCTTGCAGATTTGCAAACGTTGGATTCTTATAGGCCTTAGGAATTGGAAAAGAAGTTAACGAGTCAAATAGTTTTATAGAATAAAATATGGAGAAGAGAAAAAAATTTAATATAATTAAATGCAAAGCCGACAACTCTTGTAATTATTGAAAGAAAATAGGTTTTTCCAACTTTTTATAATAGGATATAGTCTAATTTGGGCCTTCATGGAAGAAATTACTTAGTGCTTAGATGAATATAATCAACATTAAGATTAATTATATAAGTTGAAAAAGTAATTGAATTTAAGAGGAAATTTTAGTTTAAGGGGACTCCAACCCCCGCGGTCAGTGCTTGAGTCTGTCATTGACTAAAAGTTTAAGAGGTAATGTTAATGTGCTTTTAGTGGCTTGATCGATTATGCACTCGAGTTCGGATTTTGGAGAGATAAAATATTAAAGAATTGATTTACTTTGTCCACTCTTCATTGTTTTTTAAAGGTGTTAGTAAATATGAAATCACTAGAAAATTACAAGTTGATGAAACTATCACGTAGGAGTGATCAAAATATAAAGATTTTTTTTTTATATTATTCCATTATAGCCTTTCAGGGCATGTAGCAAAATCTAAGGTTATCAATTTGTGTAATTTGTCATGTTAAATGAAATAAACACGGATACAACGATTATTAATCGAGTCGAAACATTGAAACACGAATACAACTTGCTTATTAATTGTGTAAATCATGTTGACCGGTTTAATATATTTAATACAAAAATTAAAATTAATTTAAAAAATAACAAATATGTCAATATTATTCTTAAAAATAGGTTAAATTAACATGCTATAGAGAAGTTTGTAACACAATATGAATAGCACATGAATAATTGATTTAGTGTTCGATATATGTAATGGTTAATTTTTTCAATAATATTACCACATATAATTGATATTTATGTCATAAATACGCAATTAGTGACACAATTATTTATGTGAATATTTATCAACATAAATACAAAAAAATTATGTCTTATCCATGTCTCAAAACAAACACTTATTGTTTGCTAAAATGTTTTTCTACATTCATATGAATAGTGTGATAAATATGTTCGTACTTAAAAACTTTCTTCCCCTTTTTGTTTTTCCACTCTCGTTGGTTTCAAGCTCCCAAGTTAACTTGAAGAAAACTTTATTTTCTTTCAAGCAATTGTTACCAAGCGACACATAAGTGATACAAATGTATTTCTTAAAAGCCGACATATTCAGATGAGAGGACGAGTTGCTTAATTTAGCTTTCTTTGCTTAAAAAATATTTATCAATCCAGTGGTTTAAGCATTACCGTCGCTTGTTGTGAGAATGTATGATGGATATATGACCATGTATCGGCTACATATAAACATATAACTCACACGTGCTTTTTTCCAAATCCTATTGAAATTTACAAGAAAGAGAAAAAAAGAGCCGATGATATTGAGAACTTGGGACCCCTTGTTTCCAATGTGGTGTTCTTTTTTATTCACAGTGTTTGTTAATGAATGGAAACGTAGTTGAATCGAATAATTTGCATGTATACTATTTTTTTTTTTTGACCACGAGGTATCCTGGGGAGGATTCACAGTGTTTGTTAATTAATGGAAACGTAATTGAATCGAATAATTTGTATGTATACCATTTTTTTTTGTTTTGACCACAAGGTATCTTGGGGAGGGTCCCAAATGTGGGAGGCATCTTTAAGCCCGTACTACAACCCAGACTAGAAGTCCATGCTCGAACCGAGAGGCACATGTTCTCTCAACAAAGACGACTTTCCTGCGACTCAAATTGGGAAACAAACACAGTCAAGCCACTTAAGGGGACTCCATTGCTAATGAAGGCAACACTTTATTGGTTATACCATCTTTAAATTACTGGTATATTAAGTGTTCAATTTTTTTTTTCACATTTGATCTTAGAATTTGTGGAGAAGCCCCTTGCCGGTGTGCTGCATGGACAGCCGCCGTATAGCCATAGCCGATTGGACGGCGGCTGTCCATGCAGCACATCAGCAGCCACATTCCCTCCAATCTCCATGATGATGTCTGAACAACAATTAATGATGATAGTAGCAATGAAATTAAAAGAAAGAAGAACAATCGAAATATTTTGATCTATTCAGAAGGTACACCCATCTTTAATATAAACAATTTTAAATGCACTAAAAGAACCCAAAAAAAAAAAAGTCTCCAAAATGTATTTGCAAAACAAAATTCTTACAGATTCTGAAATCTGTTTAACATCATCGAATAAAATTAATGGTGACAAAACTCGTACATATACAAAAACTTCATTAATTTCTTTATAGAATTGATCGGCATTCTTGTAGATCTTCTATAAGTTTTTATCTTCTTGTTGTCATATATTGAAACGGCTCCGAATTTGGTACCATCCTTTCTTGAAAAACCCTACAAATTTCCAACCAAATTTGATATTGGCATCTTTGATTCTCTTGGAGCCCGCCTTTAAGAGACTCTTCATCTCGCTCAGTTCTTTCATGATGATGATGATGACGACGACGACGACCTAATTTTTGCAATTGAATTAACTCTCTCTTGTACCTAATTTTCATTTTTTTTAACTTCTTAATTTGTTCTCTCAATTTAATAATACTACCCAATTAACCACTTTGGCTCCAACCTGTAATGACAGTTAATTGTTGCCGCCGTTGAGTCTTTGACTTATTCTCTTGTTGACTTGTTTCATTAAAATCACAGTGGTTACTCGTACACGGTATTTACATTGGTGATGATGAGGAAATAACCTAAAATGTCAACAAAAAGTAATTATTTTTAGAACTGCATACTTTGGTTGTACTTTTTATCACGTCCCTTTGTTTTTTATTGTACTCAATTTTGTACTCAAAGAAATATTTTATGAAGATAAATATAGTTTTAAATTATGAGAGGATTCTAATTAAAACCTAAATAAAGCTGCATTTATTTTCCAAAGTTAAAATGGCTTTTTTTTCATTTATTTATTTAGCCTAACAACAATTTAATTCCTTTTTCATCCATGTGACCAGGATTCGAACATGATCATGAACAAATGCATAAATATACTCTCGAAAAAGAAGTAGGTGGGGAAAGCCTTGCTGTTGAGATTTATCTAGTTCAAGTATATTTGAAATTCAATTAAAAACAAAGCTAGGTAAGAGATTTAGTGAGTGATCAAATGATACATAGTGTGATATAGTGAAGATAAAGTGTGCTAGAAAATTTTTCTTTTCTTTTCTTCTTACTGTGCCCAAAAATCAAGTCGACATTTTTCTTTTCTTTTCTTCTTACTGTGCCCAAAAATCAAGTCGACTCAATTATTTTTATTTTGATCGTTATATGCCTTTTGAATTAGTTGATTTAATTGCTTGAGCTGCAATAAGGGCTTGTTGCCACTGTTTTAATAAAAAAATGGCTCTAGTTCCCAATAAAAAGATCTTACCATCTCTACTAGATGGCACCTACCAAAAATTAAACTGTCTTGAAATAACGTAATCTAGTTGTTATACCAAATGCAACAATAGCTAATCAAATAAAGGGAAAAAAAATCTCAGTTACTATTACCAAAAAAAAAAATTAGAGTTCTCCTAGTGCACGTGTTTTGCACATAACAAGTTGAAAAAACAATAATTCAACTATTATCGAAATGTGAGTGGAAAAAACGTCCCTCAAATATTAGAGAAGGTAAAATCTAGATAATATTATGTAAGATTTAATGTAAACTATTCTTAATAATTATCTGATTGTAAATATTAGTAGCAATCTCATGTAATATGAGTTGTAATCTAAACAGTATTCTCATGTAATTAAAAAAAAAAACCTGACATACGTTATTGAGCCTGAAAGTTTGTACACTGAGATTTGAATTAAGACATAGATCTTCGGGTTAAATGCCGAGGTTCTTCCGAATGTTGTACCATCCTTTCTTCCATATCCCTATGAATCTCCATCCTTGCTTCATCACAATTCTGACATCTCTATAACTTCGTCTTTGAATTTGATCTGCCTTCCCCATTTAATTAAAAAGAGATTGAGAGATTTTAGTATTTTCCCCTGCTCTTTTAGCAGAAATTGAGATTAAATGATAAATTGATAATTAACATTTGTGTTTAATTATCAGTGGCTTTTTAATATCATTAAGTGAAGTTACCTATACCCGGATCAAGCTAACGGATTCGGTTGCTTTTTGAAGTATGATCAGTGCTTTTGCTTCATCAGTTGTAACGGTATAAGTGATATTGTTATGCTCTCTCTATGTTTAGAAATTAACTTAGTGGTGATTTTTTTTTTTTTACGTTTTATGCGGTTCACAATCTTTGGCAAAGGATACATTTTAATTATCTAATTTTCATAAAGGATACAAGAGTTTCTTGTGAATCAATACGTTTATTTTTTCAAATTTTTGATATTTGATCCCAAAAAATCCTAATAACATGCTCAATTGCTCAAAAGAGTTTGTTAGGTGATATATATACACGTTTGTGTATGTTATCGGCATTCCATTGGCAACATCTTCATTGTTAAAGAAATTTCTTATGCCAATGGACTACCAAAGTACCAATTGGCATAACCCATACACTCAAGCAGGTCAAATCCCAACAATGAGTATATAAATATTTTTTCAGTATTATGTGAGGGTAGAATTGGAAATAAAATTATCAGAGATAGTCCCAATGATAACATATCAATGTATAAAAAAAAAAAAAAAGAAATTTCATATGTAACATAAACTCTTTTGTTGTATCAGAAGTTGACAATAAAGATTATCTCAACATTTTTATTTGAGTTTTGTACTATTTAGTGTGTTGCGACAACATAAATGCGAGAGTCCTAAAAAGAGTTGTTCAAAAAAAAAAAGAAGGAAATTTCCTACGTAGCATAAATAATGTAATTATGTCTTGTGTTATAACAGAAGTTGCCAACGGAGGTTGTCTCAGCATTTTTATTAGAGTTTTGTACTATTTATTGTGTTAACATGGACATGCAAGTACTAACAAAGAGTTATAAAACAATCAGGTATTTACAATATTTTTAATACGATATATATCCACCTTCCCTAATATTGAAGAAAAATATTCATTATTATTTGTAATAAAACGTCTTCACTGCTCATGTATATCTCCCATTATTAATATTAGATGGAAATATTTACTCTAACCAATACTCTTTGTGGGAGAGTTTCTACCACCGTTCAATTATATAAATTTGGGTAAAAACTTATTTAGTCCCTATATTTTAAAATTAGTGTCTATTTAGTCCCTATATTTTTAAAAATGCCTCGAAACATCCATGCTGTTAAAGTATTGATACCCCTACTGTTATTTTTTATTTCTTTTGGCTTATTTTTACAATATTACCCTTTTATAATAATTTTTTGTTTGGACATTAATAAAAAGAAAATAATTAAATTACCAATTTAACTTTAAAAATAAAAAAATTATATTAATTTTTTTGCAAGCACCATTTGCAAACTTGGTAGTTTGCAAAAGAATTTTGACAATTAAAAATTAATGTAAATTTTTTTATTTTCATTTTTAGGGTTAAGTTGGTAATTTAATTATTTTCTTTTTATTAATGTCCAAACAAAAAAATATTATAAAAAGGTAATATTATAAAAATAAGCTAAAAGAAATAAAAAGTACGGTAAGGGTATTAATAATTTAACGGCAGAGATATTTCAATATATTTTAAAAAATACAAGGACTAAATGGTTACTAATCTTAAAATACATGGACTAAATAAACTTTTACCCTATAAATTAAGAAGAAATGTGAATCGCATCACAAAGACTAGTAATTAAATTCATACCCTCAATCTCATACGTGAATATTTGAGAGTCAAGTCAGGGACAAATTTGTAAAAATAGAAAACAGGTGTTTATATTGTGAAAATACACAAAATCAGGGATTCAGATGTAACAACTCCTTTAAATAACTGTCACCAGTCTCCAACTGCCAGTCATTCGAAGAAGAAGAAGACTGATTGGTAAATTTTCAGTTATTCGCTCATTTTCCTCGCAATGGATTCCTCAACTCTTTTCGTCACAGACGCGAAGGTACTTGTGCATTGTTTTATTCATCGAATTAGAATTAGATTTGGGATTACGGTTTTATTTAATCATTTATCATATTATCTCCTTTCTACGCCTCTAGAATGGCGGAACCGGACCGAAGTTCACCTTCTACGTCTTCGAGCGCAGCTGCTGCATCCTCGTCGTCCTCGCCTTTGTATCCGAGCCCTTCACCGGCTCCTGAACGTGAAGAAGAGCAAAGTCATAATCATAATAATTTTGATCACGAACATCATGCTCATCGATTTGAACGGCCGGAATTGGACCGGCAAAACGTTGGCGTTTCGCATGAAGGAAACTTCACTCGTTCTGATGGTGCATCGTGGACCAATGTTAGCGATGATACATGGTCTTTTATCATCGTTGCCCTCACCTTTTGGTTTTTCGGTAAGTAAGATTTCATCTTATCAGAATTCTTTCATCAATTGCAATGGTTCAATTTTGTTTTCCATCGTTAAATTTCATTCGTGTTTGTTACATGTCTCATAGTTGATTTGGCGGCTTATTACTTACGCTGAGTCGAACCAGTAACTCGTTGGGAAGAAAATTACTATTAAAAAAAGAAAAAGAAAAAAAGTCGATCAGCTCTTCATACAAAGAGTTGCACAATGAATGTATTGCTTTTCAAGATTTTATATCTTTTAGCAATTTTATTTTATGTGCTTCTGCTCTGAATTTTAGCAAAATGTGGTTGAGTGCACCCTTAGAACAATGTCTTATAAGCTTATTGATCTGATTACAATTATTGAATCCACATATTACAGTGTCGATGACTCTTATATTGGGGGTGTATGGTCCGGAAAATTTAACACTTGGTCCTAAGTCGTCCATTCTCCTACAGCCTAGCCCCTTGTTTGTGCAGAAAGTGAAGGTGAGCTGCTTCTTTGTAGACCTTTTATTTCTGATTGTTTTCAGAGGTTAATTGGTGATCTCGGGTGGGTTTGTTTTAGGTGCAAGAGATATATGAGCTGAAGCCAGGACCAAAGTTATATGGGTTTTACAATTCTCCACCTTTAGATACTGTATCTACGTGGTCTGAAAAAATTATTGTCTCTGTTCCAGCTGATTCTCACCAGGCATGTTCAAACATTGATAGTTTCGCTTCAGTATTCTTCTTCCAATTCTTCTTTTAGTTTGCACTTGAACTTTTAGATGTAGTTGTTTGTGAGATTGACTTGTTTCTTTCTTCTTCTCTAGGAGTGGATTATTTACTTAAATAAGGGGTCTCAAATAAACATTTCATACAGTGTAAAGTCCCCTGGCTCCTCTGTTTTTCTCATAATTGCTCAAGGTATGCTTTAATGGATCTAGTGAAATTTGAATTACTTTTCATGAAATAGAGAACCATGAATGATAAATGCTTTCAACAAATTTCTTGATTTTATATCTGTGCCCATTATATGAAACTGCTAACAGTTCTAATTCTTTATTTCCTTGAAAATGCTGATAAAGTTTCTGGATTTTATCTCACATTGCAGGGAATGAAGGCCTTCGTCAATGGATTTTCAACCCAACATTTCCCAACACCACGTTATCTTGGAATGTTATTCAGGGTGAGATAAGTGTGACAAGCATGTATATAGTATTTGTATAAATTCTTTCTTCTGATGTTGCTTTTTTCCTTCACAGGAAGTGGTGTGATCCATCAACACATATTCATATCTTCAAGTTACTATGTCGGATTGGGTAACTTGAACTCGGAGGAAGTGGAGGTAAAATACCCCTAGTAATTGAAACTAAGGTTCACAAAATAATTCAGTGTAAAGGGCCCCAAATTCACATAATTAACCTTATGCTGTGAATTGTGAGGCTGTGTATTACTGAATCAAGAATTATATCTCCTACACTGCACCGTGGTGTAAGGATAATTTCAATGCACTGCAATGTTACATTACACTGCGTTGCTAATTACACTATGCTGCATTGTTGTGTGATGAAAAATGATGTGCGCTGCTTTGCAGTTCAAGCCTAATTACTTTTTCTAAGGGGCTGTTGCTAAAACAGTTTTGATAGTTAGGTCTATAAATCTGTTGTTACTTCTATTACCACCTTCACAGATGAAAAATCTTTTTAGTGCTTGTCCATTTTGCCCATAAGAAGTGACATTGATTGTAGGTTGACACTTAAGTAATGTCAATTGTCAGGTTTTATCAAATTTATTTGTACATAATAATTTAAGTTTCTTCCATTGGTTTCTCACGCAAAAATATTTAAGCTTATGATGTTTTCTTCCTCCTGATCTGTTTACAATATTCAGTTGAGTTCATTTTTACTTTGGACAGGTGCAATTAAACCTCAGATTGAGGGCTTTTCTGTATAACACAAGTGATGCTTATTACAAGTGTACTTTTGCTGATGGATTGTGTAGTTTGAGTGTTTTGTTTCCCAATGGAAATGCTATTGTCTTAACCTCTCCTAAAACGGAACAGGTAACCCTATGTAGTTGCTATTGGCTGGCATTGGTACTAATTTTCTTCCATTTTCCCCCTTTTATTATCTATCAACTTATCACATCAACATGTAACCTGAGAAAACTCCTTTCCAAAAAAAAAAAAAATGAAAAAAAATTTAATAAAATGAATTTAGTCTCTTTCCCAGTTCAGCCTTTATACTTGACCGGAGGTTAATAAAATAACAGTGTTCTCCCCTGTTAGTTTTATCAACTAACTGGTATCTGAACTAAGAGATAATATTTTCCCATTATTTTGTTCAACATTCTTGTAAAGTAAATTTGTAACTTAACAGAAATAGTATATAGTCAACCTCCTCTCTTCATTGACTTTGTCTAATTTCTACTGAATTGTTAGGGAAGATAGAAAGCAGGCAGTGTTAGTGGAGTGTCTCTCTCATCCCACTCGTCCGGCCCTCTTTGGAATGAAAATCATAAAAAACTGAATTAAGCAACAGTGGTAATCAAAGTGGAAACTTATTGGTTCTGATTTGTAAATTTGTGGAAAAAAATTGCAGATTTCCCTGCTGTTTGGGGTGGTAGAACTCAACAATTTTTATTAGGCCATTGACAAAGATTTTTTGTTATTGAACCTTTATTAAAAAAATAAGGCTATGATATTCAATCTCAGTTTGGAACATGAAATCAATATTCAAACTGAGAAAAAAGAAAGAATTCAGTAACAGAAGGAAGAGCTCTAGACTAAGTTGATTTTGTTTAATAAACCTTAAGGTTCTTGGGACTATTCTAAACCTCATGGAAGATTGTGGTGTTACTTGACTTTTCAAGTTATAGATTGAGTTCATTAATAAAGGATCAGTATGTAATTATGTGCTTGAAGGTTGGTTCCTTACTTCTAGACTCATCCTAAATTGATAAAAATATATACTCACCATCCTCTTGATATCAGTTATACTTGATCCTGTATCTATGGTGTTTGCATTCATATTGGTGTTTTGAATGCTGCAGGATACAAGCAACGACAATTGGCAAGTTAGAGTGTCCTATGAACCAAGATGGCTCTCCTATGTTGTTGGTATATGTATATTTATTCCTCTTTTTCTTCTAGTAGCCTATCATTCTATAAAACGTTTTTACCATTTCTTACTTGTGTAGGTGGTATGACAATGATCATGCTTGCGGCCTTCAATTTCTTAAACAAGCTCCTATGTGAACGTGAAGGTGGAATAGGATTTCAGCATGGGGATGTGGAATCTGCAAGAGCCCCTCTGCTTTCGCATAAAGATGATGATCTCTCTAGTTGGGGTTCATCTTATGATTCAATTTCAACTGATGAGGGGAATCTTGAAGAATTTTTGACAGCATCTTCCCTTGAAGGGAAGTCATTAAGAGATGGTGAAGACAGTAATAATACCCGGCGTCTTTGTGCAATTTGCTTTGATGCTCCAAGGGACTGCTTCTTCCTTCCATGTGGGCATTGTGTGGCTTGTTTTAAATGTGGAACAAGGTATATGCTCTCGGACATCATATCTGCATCAAACTTATTTTTCGTAATCCATGGACATGCATCCACTCTAATCACTAGTTGGCATGTTACTTTCAGCACATCTGAATAAATGATGTAGTGTAAATACACATGTTTACATTATACTCTTGGATTTCTGACATGTATGGGCTGCCAAGACAGGCTTTCAATTATTTTCCAATGAACTGCAATATCAGAATATCACACTGATACTTTTGTTGATGTTAAGATATTGCATGGTTATAATATTTTTATAAAGCTGTATGCTGATTGCATACTCTCCAATTGGCCTGAACTAAATTTGGTTTTGAGTAATCTTAACCTGACATCTCTTGTAGATTCACGACTCTATGGTCCCTCCGAAAGTTCAAAGGTTGATGTTGAACTTCCACCCATTAAAAATTTAATAGGTTTCTTTCTGATTTTGGAAAATATAAATACCGGGACTTAAACATATCAGCAAATTTATTTAATATTCTTTCATATCTATCAATTGTTATTGAGCATAATAAGCAACTTATTTTTGTCACTTCAGCGACTTTTGTCCTGGAGACATAAGGGACAGCCATGGTACCTGTCTTAATCTCAGATAAGAATGCAATGTCATATCATACTCATCGTATGCCACACTGTGTTCTCTGCAGGATTGCAGAGGTTGCTGGTACTTGCCCTGTTTGTCGAAGGAAAATGAAGAAGGTAAGGAAGATATTTACGGTGTGAGGAACATGAAGATATTTTACGGTGTTAAGGAACATATGGCTCCGCTCTTTGTTACAACTGGACATTGTTGGCATACAACTCACAATCAGATTTGCGTCTCTACTCTTTTTATACACCGGGGCTTCATGTTGATGAATACACGTCGACGTGAGGTCAGAGATGAAGTTAAAAGCAGCCTTCAAGTGGAATGAGCATGCCGTTTGCTTTTCCAGTTGGCCATCCACTGTATAATACCATTAATTACTTAACGCAGTTTTGTGTCTCTATTTTGAAGTTTTCTATGTAATTTTTCTCCCCGGCTTTAAAATTTAGCTTATTTTGGGGTTTTTTTTTTCCACCCGCATGTTGTCATTTGATTATTTATCATATTATTAAAAAATCTCAAGGCTGCGGTCGTTCGACCCCTTGATATTGTTATTTGTTTATATATCATGTTCTTAAAAAAACGCAAGACTGCGGTCGTTTGAAGCGGGGCAAATAAAGGATATTTTAACCATAAAATGGCTAAAGAATGAAACAAAATTTCATCACGCCTTTGCTCAAATAAAGGCAGTCGATAGGCACCATCGTTGTTATTGTGGGTCAATATTAGTATTAGATTTTTTTTTTTAATTATATGATTGCTGGCTTTTCGACAATTATACCTTGAAAGGTTGTGATAAAGAAGTGCTGTTTTTTTTTTGGACTAAAATTAATTAAAAAATGATCATAATTAGGGGTATTCAAAATGTAATTTGATCCGCTTAATCTGTCCGATCCTTGATTGAAAATTTAAAAATCTTAGATTGGATATGAATATATTTTTGTGAATTTGTAAAAAATTGTGAATCCGCAGAAAAATAAAAAAAAATAAACTTGTAAATATAACATTATACTTATTAATAAATAAATAAGTTAAAATATAGTTATATTAACACCATATTATGTCTTATTTGATAATAATATAAAATAAAAATATATAACTTCCTAAGCAATTAATTTTCATGTACTGATATAAACAATGAGATTTTTTTTTCTTTTTGGTATTTTATATTTTGAAATTTTGAATGTATTTTTTAGTTTTATTTAAACAATTAATTTATTTAAATCTTATTTAATTTTAAATTTGATCGATAATAAAATTATTTTTATTTTATTTTTTTATTTAGTTAGTTTGTGGATATGATATGATTAAAAAATTTTAACCCGTAAACCAATCCGCAAAAATGGTGAATTGGATATAAATTAAGTCAAATTCGCATCGGATCCGCAGACGTATGGATTGAATTTCTATTGAATTTCACCAATCTATGAATTGAATTTAATTAAAAATTCATAATTCATAAAATTATGGATCGCATATAAATTAATATATAATCTGTAAAATCTGATCTGCGAACACCTTAATGATAATAATCAAAGGAGTCAATGATGTTTCTCCGACTGCTCATTGGAAAAAAAGATTTAAAGGTAAGTTAGTCCATTTCTGACACCATCAACTAATAAAACTATAAAAGAGTCATCAGGCGGCCCGAGTGAAAAGCAAAGGAGAACAAAGATTCCATGACAGGGACGGTGAAAATAATTTTAGGAAAAAGAAAAGGAGAATGAAGAAGACAAGTGGAAGACGCCATCCTTATTTTTTTATATACACACCTTTTATGTGTGTGGGGGCAAATCAAGATTGCAAACGAGCGGCGCCCTTCACTTCCTCCTTCGCAACCTCTGAACTCTACATCATCACCACACTGACCTGCCTTTTAAGACAATACCAGAGATCCATCGTATTTATAATTATTTAAGATGATTTATTAGTTAGCACTAAAAATATAAAAACAGTAAAGCACACCAATTTGCTTGCAACTGAGTGAAAAAAAAAAAACTAAAAATGGCATATTCCAACATAAACAGACAAATCACAAAAGAAAGCGCCCACGGACACCACGGCACGCTGCACAAATTTCTTGACTTCAACAATGCAAACCGAACGCCAGTGCAACACGAATGGATACCTCATGCTCCACGTAATAAAATATTTTCCCAGCACCAACGATTCGCGTACCCAAAATTTGCGTGGCCCCCAATCAAGCACATCCCCACCGTCCGTGGGCACTGCTAAAATACATGCAAGCAATAAAAAAAATTAAAAAAAAAAACAAGAGCAATTGTTACTTTAAAAATAATAATAATTATTGGGAGCAACCGGTTTTTGCCACCGGTTGCCCGAATTAAATAATAGTAAATATAATAATATTCAAATATAATAAATAAAATAATTATTATTTTAGTATTAAAGGACAAATAACACTAAAAAATTATTTTTATAATAATAAAAATCGAGTTTAAAGTTTAATGATCCTAATAACTAGTTCTCGATCATGTTTATTAGTCATTAATTAGATGATTTTTATGGTTGCAAGTTAATAATTTCAGATTTTATGTTTATTGCACCAAGTTTTAAGTTCTTTTTATTTCAAATTTAATGGTTTATGTATCAAGTTAATTGTCCTAATTTCATATTTATTAATCTATTAATTAGATGATTTTCATGATTATAAGTTAATGATCTCAGGTTTCATGTTCATTGCACTATGTTTTAAATTCTTTGATTTTAAATTTAATGGTGTAAGTATCAAGTTAGTGGTTCTGATTTCATGTTTATTAGTCTATGATAACAAGTTAATGGTCTCAAATTTTATGTTCATTGCTCGAAATTTCAATTTCCTTTAATTTCAATTTTAATGGTTATTCTAGGTTTCAGGTTTTGTAAATTTTCATTATTATTTATTAATTAAATTCATCTCAACCGTTGGATTCGAACACACTCAACTGATTCGTTTTGGAAAATCGAAAAACTAAAATAAAAACAGACCCCACCCAACGTGACCAATGTTCGTCACTCATATTATCAACTCCAAAACCAAACTATTCACCGTACTTCCCCCTATTTAATCCCCTCGCCACATATCCCCTCACCCTCGCCGCCTTACAAATTAACATCTCTTCCTTCGCAACACTTTTTCCTTCTTGCTGTCGGCGTAATGGCAGGTACCGGAGTGGTGGCAGTCTACGGTAATGACGGCGCTATAACGGAGACTAAAAAATCTCCGTTCTCCGTTAAAGTCGGTCTAGCTCAGATGCTTCGAGGCGGCGTTATAATGGACGTCGTTACTCCCGAGCAAGCACGAGTCGCGGAAGAGGCTGGTGCGTGCGCCGTCATGGCTCTTGAGCGCGTCCCCGCCGATATCCGCTCGCAAGGCGGCGTGGCTCGCATGTCTGACCCGCAACTTATCAAGGAAATCAAACAGTCCGTCACCATCCCCGTCATGGCCAAGGCTCGTATTGGCCACTTCGTCGAAGCTCAAATTCTCGAAGCTATTGGGATCGATTACGTCGACGAGAGCGAAGTCTTGACTCCCGCCGACGAAGAGAATCACATCAACAAGCACAACTTTCGTATCCCCTTCGTATGCGGCTGCCGAAACTTGGGGGAAGCTTTGAGGAGGATTCGCGAAGGCGCGGCGATGATAAGAACGAAGGGCGAGGCCGGAACGGGGAATATTATCGAAGCGGTGAGGCACGTGCGGTCGGTGATGGGGGATATTAGGGTTCTGAGGAACATGGACGATGACATGGTGTTCACTTTCGCAAAAAAGATAGCGGCGCCGTACGATTTGGTGATGCAGACGAAGCAGCTGGGGCGGTTGCCGGTGGTGCACTTCGCAGCGGGAGGAGTGGCGACGCCGGCGGATGCGGCGATGATGATGCAACTTGGATGCGACGGAGTGTTTGTCGGGTCGGGCGTGTTTAAGAGCGGGGACCCGGTGAAGCGGGCCCAGGCAATTGTACGGGCGGTGACTCATTACAGTGACCCGGAGGTGTTGGCGGAGGTGAGCTGCGGGTTGGGCGAGGCCATGGTGGGTCTTAATTTGAGTGACCACAAGGTTGAGAGGTTCGCTAGTCGCTCCGAATAAATGAAAGAGATGAGGTCCCGAAGCCCTTTATTAATCATTATCTGTAAGCTTTTTCCTTTTTCTTTAAATCTTATGTAGTAAGCGCGATTCAAACTTCAAACTGCAGTAGTTGTCGTAATGTTTTCTTTGGGTGTTAGTTAAATTTACACAACTTGTCAGTTGAAAACTCTGTTCTTCTTTACCAATATGAATATTTTACGCTCGGAATGTTTGTTGCGGAGGTTGATGATATGCCTGGCTTTTTTTCAATAATGAAAATATATGCAGCAAGGATCTTTTTTTTTTTTTTTTTTTAAATATGATCTAAAGACCATGATGTATCTCATGCTATGTGTTTGCTTTATGCCGTTGATTCATTGACTGGGAGTTATGACTAAATTTTCTGCAGTTCGAACTTTTTGGTAATTGTGGCATCTGCAATGTAGGCAGCAGTATTAAGATTTGCATGGTCAGTGTTGGGCGATTGTTTAATAATGCAGATGTGTAACAATGTTTTTTCAAAGGGATGCTGTTGTATTAAGTTGTTTGTCCATTCTTTTTCTGTTCCCGTGTATGCAATATCCTTTTCCTATGTCTATAGTGCGACTGAGTAATGTAATGCTGCTGCTCCTTATACTTTTGTTGTTCATTTCAACATTTCTTTCTATATCTTTGCCCTTTGTTTGAATTGGTTGTTGGTATATTATGTTCTCCAAAGTTAAAAGACAGATTACTGGTGGACAGAATTTTCAGTGTGGGATTCGCTGTGGGGGAGCTCATTTGAAGTTTGAAGAATCTTCGAGTTGTCGCATTGTTGCAGGATCAGCCCTTTTCCACAAATATTTGTATAATGCTTGTTTGTGTTTACAGTTTAGTTTAAATCCAATGTGATGCAAATAGACTAATTGGCTTTTAATAATTCTGTTAACCGATTGTCGTGAGCACTAAGAATTAACGCCTGTTGTATTGTAGCACTATTCCCAAATAGTGTTACATCAATTGAACTCTTAAAAGGGCTATTCTCTTGAAGAAAATATTAGATATTAGCCTAAGTAGCCATGCTGTTTGGTTGGTGTCATTTTACTGCAAGTAGCAATCCTTTTTTTTTTTTCAACTGATGCCTGATTCTCCTATTGGCTGGTGAAATGAAACTTATTCGGAATATTGTCGAAGATAATTATTTCCTAGTTTCATATACAGGATAAGCACGCATTCTTTCTATTACAATCAGAGCAGGGAATTCAGATTTAATAGATGCAGGGTAGTGCCTTCCAGATCTAACTTGGTAGCTGAAATTTTGGCTTTAAATGAGCATCATGATCTCTAGTTAAAATAAAACAGATACAATGGCCAAGTGCTGCCTTCTCATACCGCAAATGTCCACCATACGAAAAGCTTCACGAGCCCTTACGATCAAAATCGCTATTGCTCTGCCAAGCAACATCAATGATAGGAAAAGCCGACCGAAAGGCGCTCGCTCTAAAGCACCATTTCCTGGTTAATCACTCTTGCCCACAGCTTGGAGTAGCAGCAGCAATCGAAGAAAGTAATACGACACGCCTCCAATTGTAGCATACTGCAGCTTCTCATTCCCTTCGATTTCTGGGAAATCACCTTCGGTAGCTCGATTAAATCCTCCGGCCAACCACCCCAAGTTCCTGTATCCTCCTTCATACAACTTTGAAGCAGCCATCATTGACCTGATGCCAAGGCAAACTGGTTAAAAACAAAGATTAATGAAAGGCTATAGCGTCCAAAAACTTCGTACAAGATATTAAATTCTTACCTTAGCCCTTCACCACAGGCTACAAGGAGCTTACTCTCTTTATCAGGAACTGCAGCCTCAACTTGCCGAACAAAGTTGGGATTAAACATGGTGAACTTTTGGCCGGTCCATAACCCGATGTAGCCAAAATGAACCCATTTCTTCAGAAGAGTGATGGCGCTATAGTCCTTGTCCTCGACGAATAGTGGCACATGCAGTGACCCTTTGACTCTTGCTTTTTCCGTCTCCCAAATCGGCCTGATATCCAAGAGCATAACTCCTTCTTTCATGGCTGCAGCAGCTTCCTTCGGCGTAAAGGGCTGTATGGCACCTGATTGTATTAGCTGCCGGGCATTGCTAGCTTTTGCATTGATTTGAAGTGATTTGGTTTTTCCAGTTGTGAAGATGAGTTGCTTGTTTTGATCTGCATGCTTCAGAGCTGATGCGAAGAAGTGGTTCGGTTGAATTGCCATCACTGCTGCTCTCTTATCTTTTGAACCAGAAGAATCCGATGCAACAATCTTATTTTGGAATATTTCTCTAACCCCTTTCACTTTTTATTATTTAACAAACACCATTTGATTTCTTATATCTTTTCATGAACATCCATATTTATAATTGATTTTTAGGAAACTGTTCACTGCACTGCCGAGTACACTTAAAATCCTCAAAAAAAAAAAAGAGAAAAAAAGAAAAAAATCCTTTATATTTTGTATTTCTCTTAGCAAAATGCAAATAATTTTTTTTAATCATGTTCTATGTGCCACTATCATGAAGATTATGTGTAATGGTGCCATTTAATTAGTGAAAACTGTCCAATAAATTCTTTATTTGAAATTGAATAAAATATATTAAAAATTTTAAAAAAAAGTTTCGGTAGTCATTTTGGCAAGCATTCCAAACAAACAAACGACATGTATTCTCTCTTTGTCTTTCTTTTTTTCTTTTTTTGAGTTTAATGAGTGGTTAAATTGATTTATATAATATATATATATTACCTTTATTTACAATCAAATTAATGTTTTTCGCGAGATTTAGAAAACAAGAAAAGATATCCTAATCTTCAAATAAAAGAAAAATAAAATAATAAATTACATGTTATTCTTATTTTATTTTGTAATAAAATAATAAATTAACGGATTCATTTTTTTTAAAGAACATTTTTAAGTTTCGGAAAACATGAAAAATAATTCTGTTGGGGTAACCACCGTATCAAAGTAACTGAACCCTAGCAAGGGTGTCTCCTCCCTCCAAAATTCTCCTAAGATCATAAACTGAACCCTAGACCTGAGGTTTTTGATTTACAACAACAATGGTGGGGATGACGAATTCAAATTCAAGAGAAAAATACTTGAGTCTAGTGTATTCAGTTAAGGCAGCCATTAACTTACCTTCGAAACTCGAATACTTGCGTCGGCTAAAGCAAGCTTTGCTTGATGAAGAAAACGCTCTTTTAATTTCCGAAATTATCCCTTGTTTCTTCGACCTCTTTTCCGATTCGTTCGCTCCGGTTCGCAAATTTGCCACCGAGTACGCCTTACTGAAACTCTGGCTTAATTTCGCCTGGTTGACTGACATTTTCATTGAGTTATCAATTTGTTGTTATCTTTTGATTTTAGGGTTATTGGTGAAGTTGGATTGAAGCACGTGCAACTTGTACCAGAAATTGTGCCTGTTTTAATCAGTGTTTTAGATGATGCTACGCCTGCAGTTGCTCGACAAGCTATAACTTCTGGACTTGATTTGTTTCGATTCACTCTTGAAAAAGTTGCTATCCAGGTAGGTTTGAGATTCAGTTAATAACTTGATACCTCATTTTAGTTCTTGGAAGTTAATCATTTTTCACCATTTTGTTTATATATCTATCGTGTCGCTTCATCAATGCTTCCTTCTGTTTATAGCTGAAGGTGGTGTAATGTACCTAGTGCTAAGAAGCGAGATAGAACAGTAGCTGTTAACTGATGTTGAGTATGTTAAAAATTGAATTTAAGGATGTTTGTAATTGTTGTGCTTCTGCTTGATTATGAAAACAGAGCAGCTAATGTGTTTGGTAAACACCTCAATTTACCTGGCTGCCAATATTTACCAGCCACTCGTACACATTGATTTGCTGCTGGGGATAAATAGCTGTAATACCTCAATCAAATGTACCGTTAGTGTTATAGACTTATTGCTGCAATTCACATGATGTTCTGATATTGTCAAATCAGTAATATATAATAAATTGCACACTTGCCTTTGTAAATTTTTAGGGTTTACATTCCGGTGATTTGGACAGTTCACTTGAGTCATCCTGGGAATGGATGTTGAAGTTCAAGGATAAAGTATACTCAATAGCTTTTCAGGTAAACATTTATTTCTTAATGAAAACATACAATTTGGTTTTTTGTGTTCTCTTTTTCACTGCAACATCTTTTGAACAGCCAGGAGGTGGTGGGGTAAGATTGCTAGCTCTGAAGTTTGTAGAAGCAGTTATTCTTCTGTACACACCCGATCCTAATGGCTCACTAAAGCCCCCTTCTGATGAAGGTAATGAATTTCATCAATCATTTTCGGACTTTGCAAACAAGACTGATATCCCTTTTGATATTCCATTTTACTTCCATCAACGATGTTTTATTTACTTATTCTTGTATCGTAGAAAATCTTGTAGAATTTAATATATCTTGGCTTCGTGGGTGCCATCCTCTACTTAATGTTGGAGATTTGTCAATAGAAGCCAGCGAAAAGTTGGGATTATTGCTTGATCAGCTTAGGTCTCCAACTGTGAAATCTCTCAGTAGCTTAGTGGTTGTTGTGCTTATTAATAGGTATGTGGTCTGTCCTAGTTGTATTCTTAAGCACGTGCAATTCTTTTGATTAGGGAAGTACTTGTCATCAATATTCTTTATTACTATTATTTTTTTAATACTTCTTTTCAGTCTTTCAGCAATAGCGAGGAAAAGACCTCCATATTATGGACGCATTTTGCCAGTTTTACTTGGTCTGGATCCTCCAACCTCTGTCATAGAAGGGATGCATATTTCTGGTCCACAACATGCTCTAAAAAATGCCCTCCTTGCCTGCTTGAAATGTACACATCCGGGTGCTTCACCGGTATTTCATTTACACTAAATATATTGATTCTTTTATGCGAATGGGTCCGGATATTATTTAAGCTACTGCACCAAGTTTGTGTGTTTCTTCTTCATGAATCAATATTATTCTTAAGATAAATTTCCTCAATTTCATGTAGATGCTCATAAGTTATGTCATGAGGCAGATTGAAGGAATGGTTCTCTAGATCTATTACGGCAGTCATTAGATTTTTTACATGCTTTTCCTTTCAATACAGAAGATAACAGTCCATTACAAATATACAATTTTTTTTACTGTGATAATGAATTTAATTTCTTCAAATTTGCTGTAAAGTGCATGCTCTGCATTTAAGTTACCTTTCTCATTCAGTTAAAATCCATTGTGTTAGGTATTAAAGCACATGGGAATTTGATGGTAGTAGATTTTGCCTTCCAGGCTTTTGAATGTATTGGCAATCGTGACTTTAAAATTGCTTGAGATTTTTATCTTACTTTGCTATGATTAATTGGGGAGAATATCCATGGATTTCAATGATTTGTTGCTCACTTGGCATGTTAAAATCTCTTCATTAATTACTGAGTGTACTTTCTTCTCTAATCTTTTTCATAGACAAGACTAATGGGTGATGTAATTTCTGGATTTCTTTAGTGGAGGGATCGGTTAGTTGGTGCCCTGAAAGAGATGGAAGCTGGAGATTTGGCAGAGAATGCCCTAAAACAATTTTCCAAAGCTAATGGAAATGTAGAAGAGAAAGATGATATGCCAGCTAAGGTACCTGTCATTCTTTAAAATTTTTCGGATTCATGTTAATGTACATGTAGATTGATTTGTACATTTGTACATGCATAAAGATTTTTGGATTTCTGGAGCCTTTCTGATCATGGCATTAATATTTTACAGGAAGAGAAGCCCTCGAATAGAACATGTGATGCTGTGCAGAGTAACTTGGGAAAAAAGAGATCTGGGGCAGATGATGGTTGTGACCTGGAAGGAGATGATGATGTATCTGGAAAACGTGCTAGACCAACACCTAGTGACTCAGAAGCACTATCTCAAGATCATCGTCCTTCAACTGGGTCAACCTCTAACAAAGGAAACAGTGATGCTGGTCCTGTGCAGCAGCTTGTTGCCATGTTTGGTGCCTTGGTTGCTCAAGGTGAAAAAGCTGTTTCATCTTTGGAGATACTTATTTCAAGTATCTCAGCTGACTTGCTAGCCGAGGTAGTGATGGCCAATATGTGTAACCTTCCCCCCTACCTTCCTCAAGCTGAAGGAGATGAAGAATCAGTGTTGAACATGAGTATAGTTGGCAGTGACACTGGAGCCAAGTATCCAGCATCGTTTGTGGCTAATGTTCTTTCACTTTCAAGTAGTTTCCCACCAGTAGCTTCACTTCTAGACGTGCATCAGCCAATTTCCAGTGATATAGGGGTAAAATGAACTTCAATGGCTCTGATGTTTATATAAATACCCCTGTCTGACTCTGAATTTGATTATTTTCTTATTGAAATTATTACATTTACTGGAATAGCAGAAACTGCAAAAGGAGGAAGAGCTTCATGCTGCAGATGGGGATGATGGTGCTTCTGTAGATGATGGCATAAGTCATGTAGCTGGAAATGCAATGCTGCCTCCTGGTTCACTGGCTAATTCTGATGTTTTGCCTGTGACAGAGAATGCTGATTCATCTGTTTCAGCTGGTCTCCATGCTATAGGAAATATAGAGAGTGATATTCCTGGTCTAAGTTCTTCTGGTCGTAATGATGGATTTTCCGAAACCTTGGTTGCTTCCTCGTCGGCTACTACTGATTTAGAAGATGCCAGTCAAGAGCAAGTTACAAGTGGAAGGTCACCTCTGGATCTTCCGTCGGTATCAACAGATAGGTCAGACGAGCTTAGTTCAAAAGCAGCTATTACAGACACACAGAGCCTTATTTCCTCAACAGCAACCTCTGTTAGTTTGCCTTCTCATTTTGTACTGCCAAAGATGTCAGCACCTGTTGTTGAACTCTCTGATGAACAGAAGGATCAATTACAAAAATTATCTTATATTCGCATTGTTGAAGCATATAAGCAAATAGCAGTTGCTGGGGGTTCCCAAATCCGCTTATCTTTACTTGCTTCTTTAGGTGTCGAGGTACTAGTTCGGGCTTATTAAATAGTCTTATTACCCATTATTTGCTGCTTATAAGTTGTCTGATATTGCGATTGCTTGTTGAGTTCGTTAGCTGTTAGTTATCTATAATTTTTAGTGTCTGATTTTTCTGCGTAGTAATTTTTTATTTCTCTGTATCAGTAAGGTTGATACTCCCAGCGTTTTTTTATCTCTGCATTTTTAAAGAGATTATTTTGTTTGTCTGCATGCATAATATTGTTCATAAAGAATTGTTTCAAATTATGCTTTCACGAGATTCTTCTCCTTCCTTGAATCTAATGTTTCCAATCTGTTTGATTTGACATTTTATGACCCATTTACTATGCTAAGCAATTGATATTGCTTACAGAAAGTATGGCTACTAGTAACTTCTTAGCTTTTTCATATTAATGTTTCGGTTCACTGGGACTTGAGAATTTTTGGTTCATTCAGTATGCGGCAACCACTCCAGTTTGAAATAAAGTATCCCCAGAACTTTTTCATCTATAACTGTCTATATATTTGTTTTATTAATTTTTTTTTTAATTCTTTCTATCCACTGCAGTTCCCCTCGGAGTTAGAACCGTGGAAATTGTTGCAGGAGCACATCTTGTCTGATTATGTGAATCATGAGGTAAATTGCAGTCGAGTGTTTCTTAATGATCAGATATTGCTAAGGTTACCGTCCAACCCAAAAAAAAAAAAAAAAAAGATATTGCTTTGGTTATTTACTGGATACAAAACTTTTGTAACCATGGTTCCCAGCTCGGTATTGTTTTTAATCAGCTTTCAATTTACCTTCTTTAATCTCATTAAAGGTCTTTGTTCTCTCTTTGCTCGTGTATATCAATATATTTTTCTATTTTCTTAGTGCAATTATATGTAATCATAAGATTTTGAAGACATCCTGAAATGCAACACGTTTTGGGTCCTTAAATTCTATTTGAAAGAGCCGTCTAGTTGACAATGGCTTGTAAAAGTTTGATGCACCAGTATAGAATGGTAGATAGTTGGCATCCATGATGTTTGCACTATAGCGGAGCTCCAGGTGCAGTAAAATGACTAGAGTTATTCAGTATGAGATGATCATTTTAAAATTTCAGATGTTTTGGTTTAACACACTGATGGCAGCAGGGTGTAAGATTAATTAACTACTTTGCTTAGCAATATAGTCTAAGATTATTCTCCTGCTGTTTGTTTTGTTACTTTATCACTATATTTTAATTGACAATCATCTCTGGACGTCTTCAGGGACACGAGTTGACATTGCGTGTGCTCTATAGGTTATTTGGCGAGGCAGAAGAGGAACACGACTTCTTTTCTTCCACAACTGCTGCTTCTGCATATGAAATGTTCCTTCTTACTGTGGTTTGTATATACTGTCCAAACTTGTTTTCCCTTCTTTTCTTTCTGTGCATAATTTTTTTTTCTTGATTTTCTTTTGAATGCAGGCTGAAACACTTAGAGATTCTTTTCCACCTACAGATAAATCCCTAAGTAGATTGCTTGGTGAAGTTCCTTATTTGCCAAAGTCAGTTCTGAAATTATTAGAGGGCTTATGTTTACTTGGAAGCTTCGATAAGGGTGAGAAGGAGTTACAAAGTGGAGACCGAGTTACTCAAGGTCTCAGTGCTGTGTGGAGCCTGATTTTGCTGAGGCCTCCTCTGCGAGAGGACTGCTTGAAAATTGCTTTGCTGGTATTTTTTGATTATCATGAACCATGTTATGAATACAAATGTTGTCTACTTGCACATTCTTTGCATGTTTTGCTTTTATTTATCATTAACCTAGCTGCTAAATGGCAATAAATTGGTGAAATAGATGTTCTTTGCCGGCAGTTCAACATTAGCAGTGTTTGAATCTGTTGATATCATCATGCTTAGACCTTTATGCTTGTTCACTTGTTTTTTGTTATGGCTTCAACTATGGTTGTTAGTTGATTCAACTGGTAAAATCTCTTGTGGTGGTGCAAGAGTTTGTGGATTGGGCCTGACTTACATGGGTGGGTAGTAGATTTGGTTACCATCATGCTACTTAAAAAAAAGGAAAAAAAATGCCTGAACTCTTTTTGTTTTCTTTCTCTGTCTCGCTTTTAAGCAATAACTGCCTTTGATTTCTTCTGAATTGTGTACATCTGGTTTTCTGCCAATTGAACTTCTCTTTTACTTCTCAATTTGCCCCCCGAGGCTTGACTGAGTGGTTTTCAAGTAGCTTTCTTTGACTGGCCACCCGAGTTCAAATCCTGGGGGTAGGTAGGGGACTAAAAAATTGATCTGGGCTTAGCCACGCTCCTATTTTTTTTTCTTTAAATTATTGACTTTGAGTTTCTCTTTAATCCTGTCATTTTATTTGACTTTGAATTTTCTTTTACCTTTCAAAGAGTGCAGTTCATTGCTCAGAGGAAGTGCGAATGAAGGCAATACGGCTGGTAATTATGCCTAACTTAGTATCGAAGCAAATTAGTTAGCGCCTCCCATGTTGTGTTTATAATATAAGATGTGTTTACTTTCTAGGTGGCGAACAAGCTTTATCCCTTGTCATCCATTGCTCAACAAATAGAAGATTTTGCCCAGGAAAGGTTGCTCTCTACAATAAATGGGGATGGCAAAGTGAAAAAGGATGCTGAAGTGTCAACCAATGGGCCGCAGAAGGTAAAGGTTGCATTGAGGATGTGAATCTTCACTTTGAGCTACTCAAACTGTGCAATGACTGAGAGTAATTTATTTTATTATTTATTTCTTGATAGTATGGAAGCAACTAAAAGTTGTCTTTGTTTGCTATACCAGTTTCCAAAATTGTATTGGAATGGATTCATCATTGTTAATTTTCCAGTTTATTGCAGATAGGATACTTGTTTGGCAACTTGTCTAGTGCTAAATTATTATCAATCGTCATATATTATTTTAAAATGGGGAAAATGATGCTTCTTTCCTTTGACATGGATTCAACTAGAGAATCATAAGTGAAAGTAATTTATGTTATTATTTATTCTTTATCGTATGGAAGCAACCACAAGTTGTCTTTGCTTGCTATACCAGTTTCCAAAATTGTATTGGAATAGATTCATGATTGTTAAGTTTCAAGTTTATTGCAGATAGGATGCTTGTTTTGCAACTTGTCTAGTGCTAAATTATTATCAATTATCATGTATTTATTTTAAAATGGGGAAAAGATGTTCTTTTCTTTGACATGGGTTCAACGAGAAAACCATAAGTGAATGGATCATCAACTTGTATTTACTTCCAAGGTTTAAATCATGATGAATGCCCTTCTAAGGTATGAAACTGATGCATACATGCATAGTATTCATTATTTATGATATGCCCTTGCTTTTTGGGTTTTCTCTCTTAATCATTTTTTTCCCCATGTCCTGCTTACAAATGTGACTAATGTTCCGAGTGATATTGAGCTAGTGACCTTATTGTTTATTGAACAGGATTCTGATTTGGAAAAGCCATCAAATGAGCTCATGTCAGGGAGCACTGTCAGTAAAGATATCTCCAGTGATATTCATCAGTCAAGCACGTCACCCAGCATGTCATCCCTTTCAATCCCTGAGGCTCAACGGTGCATGTCACTTTATTTTGCTCTCTGTACAAAGGTTCTGACTCTGCAATTTTAATCTTTCATTATTCTTGGTTAGTTTTCAATATCCTCCAATGAAATTAATATCAATGTTTCTTTCATTGGCAGAAGCATTCTCTTTTCCGGAAAATATTTATTCTTTATAAAGATGCATCAAATGTGGTGAAGCAGGTTTGTTTGTTTGTTTGTTGTTGCACCCCCCCCCCCTTCCCCGCGGGCGGGCGCACGGGGAATTTAATTTAAAAATTGTTGTAATTGTCATTTCTTCTTGGAGCACTTTCTTATTAGTTGTATTTTGCAGGCTGTCCAACGTCACATCCCTATTCTGGTTCGTACTATCGGCTCATCATCTGAACTTCTTGAAATTATCTCAGATCCTCCAGATGGAAGCGAAAGCCTGTTGATGCAGGTTTGATAATTAAACACCCATGTAGTTTCGCAACACCAAAATAAAGATCAAAATGGCTATAACTGATTTCCTTTTTCTTCTGCCTCCCCTTCTCCTGTTGCATCAGGTTTTGCATACATTGACTGATGGGACAATTCCTTCTCCGGAATTGATATTTACTATTAAAAAGTTGTATGATTCCAAATTAAAGGTATAACTGGTTTGTTTTCTCTTTTAGATGAATTGAGAGCATTGACTAATATATGCGTGATTTTGCTCATTTCAGGATGTAGAAATTCTATTTCCAATATTGCCATTCTTGCCAGGAGATGAGGTATTCCCATTCAGATTTCGTCATGGGATCTTTTTCCTTCCTTTATTGGTGTTTGCCGAATGTCTTTTTGTTTCTCCGGCTTTAGATTATTTTAATAGTTTGGTTTGTTTAGATCTTGGTGATATTTCCCCATCTTGTGAGTCTTCCCCAAGACAAATTCCAAGCAGCACTTGCTCGTATACTACAGGTGTCTTGTGTTTCATCTTGGAATAGTTGTATTCTCTTGGTATTTCGAGTGTTTTAACTAATTCTTAATGCTATGCTGTGTTTTAACTAGAAATATTGTTATCCAGGGATCATCTAATTCAGGTCCGGTGCTCTCTCCAGCTGAAGTCTTAATAGCTATTCATGGGATTGATCCTGACAAAGATGGAATTCCCTTGAAAAAGGCATTTTTCTTTCTTTCTTTCTTTCTTCAAAACCTTACCAACTCACGTGAGTGAATAACCCAATGATGTTATTTTTTATCAGGTTACAGATGCATGTAATGCTTGTTTTGAGCAAAGGCAGATCTTCACCCAACAAGTTCTTGCTAAAGTCTTGAATCAATTGGTTTGTACCATCCTGTACTTTTCAACTTGTATACTGGAACTTTCTGTCAGATTTAGCTTAAAACTCTGATGAACAATGTTTGCTCCGTAGGTTGAGCAGATTCCCCTTCCCTTATTGTTCATGCGTACGGTATTACAAGCAATTGGTGCTTTTCCAGCACTGGTAAGAATTCACCTCCAGGTTTTCATTTATTGAAAGAAGGAATTGCAGTTCTAATACTACTATGAATTATTAGGAGTCAAGTAAAATAGTAATGGTACACATGCTGATTCATAGTCAATTTTAGCACGAAAAGTATTAGGAGTCAAGTAAAATAGTAATGGTACACATGCTGATTCATAGTCAATTTTAGCACTAAAAGTTCCTAGATAAGTAAAGAATAATTTCTGTGCATAATTGGCAAGTCAGCTTTCTGATGATCAAAAACTGCTATGTAATCCCTAATTTAGTTGTCGAAGAGAGTTGGATCCTTGTTTTCCCCATTCCCTGTGTTGAATGCTACATTCAGTTGGATTAATGTTAGAGGAAAATAAACTTGTATACTTAGATGAGATATCTATGATTTACATTTAAATCTTTTAAAATGTTGTAGGTGGACTTTATAATGGAGATCCTTTCTCGTCTTATAACCAAACAGGTGACTTTTTATCTCAAAATGCTGATGATGATCGTTAGATGGTTTGGGCTTGTTTTATGATTTTCATTAAAACAACTGTAACAGATATGGAAGTACCCTAAGTTGTGGGTTGGGTTCTTGAAGTGTGCACAGTTGACACAGCCTCAGTCATTCAATGTGTTGCTTCAGGTACATTTTGTTTTTCTTGGTACTAAGCGTGAGTAGCTACTTACTCCATCTCAATATTTAATTGATCTAACAATATAGTTCTTCTTGGCATCTTCGTCAATCCCCGCTTTACAGGATATTGCTTCCCCTTTGTTATATGCCCTTTTTTTCTTTTTCTATTTTACCAAAATTTCTGTGCGCGCGCGTGTTTGTATGAACCGCTGCATTTGCTTAGGATTTGTAATTTTGGTATGAAAAAAGACACGTGAATATAACCGGAGCAGTTTAGGTTCATAGGAGAGAAGCACTCTGATTAAAACATAATCAATTCTACAGTTCAAGACATAGAATGAGGTTAAGAACATTTATATAAATTACATTGATGAGAAATGAAGAATTCCTGCATAGGATTGTGTGCTGGAACCTATGCACTCAAAGCATTACTTCTTCCCAGTGAAGTTGATTTGCATACTTACTACAATTATTTCCCTCAAACTTCCCATAGCAACTCTTCAGACAATCTTTATATTTGCTGAGATGTTTGTGGTATAGTGCTGCAGAAGAATCAACAGAATAAAATGAGTAATTTCATGCGTTAGCTCCATTTGCAATATGTCAATATAATTCAAGAAAAAAAAATCCACTATTTCATGTTGCGTCTGAATGGAAAGAACTATTGTAATTCTTAGGCCTTATGTCCATGTAGAATAAAATTCTGCCACATGCTTTATTTACTTTATTGGTTTGGTGTGCCACTGCACGTTTATTTCTCTATCTTATTAGTTATGTGTCTTAGAACTTTAATATCAGTTATGCATTTTGGAGCAAATTTTGTAGTTAGTTCTGACAGTACTTTGTTGTCTCTAGCTTCCTCCACCGCAGCTGGAAAATGCATTGAATAGAATATCTGCCCTCAAGGCTCCTTTGGTCGCTCGTGCTAGCCAACCAAATATCCGGTCCTCACTTCCAAGGTTCACTTCAAAAGAAAGTCCTTTTTTCCTATTGAAGAAACATGTTTTTATGCGAAAATTAAGAATTTTTTTAGAATGATGTCTGCTTCTTGCCAATTTCTGATTGTAGTTTTGTGTTTTGCCACTTTTAGGTCGGTTTTGGCCGTTTTGGGAATTGCCTTGGATACTCAGACTTCAAGTCAGGCACAGACAAGTCAGGCACAAACAAGTCAGGGTCAGACTGGAGATATAAGCAACTCAGAGAAGGAGACTGTGACAGAGAAATCTAAGGAAGAATAATCTGTTGCTAGCTGATAGGCTTAACAGTCATTCTGAGGTCTCACAACTTGATGCTTCAAAAAGCATCAGACGCCAAGCCAGCCATTGGTGACTTTAGCTACACAATTGGCCATCTAAGTTACCAAGTCCAAGAATTCCCTGCCTTGATCTTTCACTGTGTACATAAATGAGACGGAAAGAACAGAAGGCAGCGACATATATTTATAAACTGCACAATCACGCATCTATATGCTGTAGCAATGTTGAAGAGGAGATTGCAGGAAGCATGCTTGACATAAATTATGGCTAGGAAAACTTTGTCAGTTCAATAAATGCTGATAAATCTCAAGTCTCGTGTTCCAGGTTAGTTGTTTGGGAATAAGTTCAATATGTATTAAGCTTCTCATTAAACTGTTCTGAATCGCCATTAGTGATGGCAAAGGCACTCCCAAAGAGATCAGCCTGTATTGCACTGTAAGATTGGTCAGGTAGTTAACTGTAACATTTGGTGCTGCTGCATTCAATTAATTATTTTGATTCTTACCAAATACAAATTTTCACAGCCTTTCAAACTATTGACACCTGATTGGAATTTACCTATTACAAAAGAACTATACACTGAACATTTTGATGAAGTTGCTAGTGGGAGATGCAACATCACTTGCAGATACTCCCAAGCAAATATGAGCCCCAATGGCACCTATAACCTGATAACATACAACAAGTTGCATCGCCTTGTGGCAACAAGTGGCCATGTTAGCTGCATCAACAAAGGTGTCTGGGGAAGAATGGTAGAAATTCCTTATGGAAATCAATTATTTTACACTGTCAAAGCAGAAGCAGGTATTCCATGCATTTGAAACCATTCGGGCATGTGGAACCTCTCATGGAGCACGGGCCTAACATCCTTCTGGAGGGAGAGATGATTAAGGAGAGGGAGAAGGACCTCCAAAAGCTGCAAGGGGGAAAAAAGTTTAAAAAAAAAAAGGGTTGTGAATTAATTGAATGTAAAATAATTGAATATATGTAAGTCTAGACTATCCATAACAAAACCTATGAAATTCATCCGTGCAGAGAGAACAAACCTGATTATCATATGGTTGTCCGGTAGAGAATGGAATGCATGGGATTCCATTTAATGGTTGCAGCAAGAAACTGAATGGATTGTTATCTACAAGTACAACTCGGCAGAGATCTTTCGATAAACAAGACAGATCCTTGACATGCTCTCGATATTCCCTGTTTTACAAATTGGGAAAGTTTGAAAATATTGCTGGATCTAAGATTTAGTTTTCAGCTAGCATTGTCTAGCAATGTTACATACGAAAATTGGAAATTTTATTACTCTATTAGATGTGTAAAATTGAACTGCTCATTAATAATTGAAGCACAGCAAGCAATGACTATTTGTTTGATCTTTTCAGTTGGGCAGTCATTCATAAACTAATGGCAAATATAGTCAATTTAGGCCCCAACATACACTTTTTAACAACACCCGAGCTCATGCATTCTTAAAGTCCAGTAAGAAATGAGGCAAGGCCTCACAACAAAGCCTAAACACTCGAGCAAGCAAATTTTGACTGTACACAGCATCTGACAACGAACAGATTCCAAATTAACCACATATCAACTACTCACACACTGATGAAATTCACCATTAAGTGTACTAATTGTGTGACACGCCCACCAAATTTCCAAATATTGGTAGTGTTTCTCTGCCAAAACCTTCCTAAGAGCAACCATCCCAATCAAATAAAATAGCTGAAAAATACAATCCAAAAGGTATCATCGGTTTACTTACGTGCTAACAGTTGAAGGTCGATAAAGGCGAAGGCTAAATAGATTCTCCCTGTCTATTTTGTCGACAAGTGGCCTAGCATAACCTGCAAAATGAACCAAGAGAAAGAAAATAAAATAAAATAAATATATTTTTACTAAGGTAAGAATCAGGAGAAAGGTTTTGAAACTAGTGATATTCAAAACCTTCAAGGCCAGCAGTGAAGAGAACAAGGTCTGCAAATTCAGCAAGTTTTTTCAAGAATTCGTGCAGCCCCGGTCGTTCAAATACGGTAACATAATTAATCTTTGGTTTTCCATCACACTCCTTCAATCAAGAAACATAAAATTGACTACATGATCAGCACCTAACAACTTAAAAGTTAAAAGTGCAGATAGAAACCAGAAAGAGAGAAATGAGCGACAAACCTTGTCTGATGATACGCATTCCAATTCAAACAACTTCAACCCTGCTTCTGCTGCTTGAGTACGAATAATGGCAGGCAAACTAGAAGTCTCATAAGCACAAACTAGGGTTTCATCCAAGTCAAGAACCACCTACATCCAAAGTCCATTTATCAGAGCAGTTATTCCGCCAATGTAGCAAGTTTATTCCTCAGTAAGATATAACTTTGCTTTAAACAAAAATTTAACCATCTACTAGAAATGGAAAGACTAAAACACTGATGTTTTTACTTACTATAGTAGTAATCCAAAACCCCACCCCTCTTCCCCCCCAAATCTCCATATCAGCATACATAGCACCATCCATGTGTCAAACCCCCTTAATCAAAACATTTTTGCAAGTTAAATAAAAACAGGATTGTATAAAATTAGTAAAAATTAATCCTAATTCATTTCTTACTACAGCACTGAAATAATTTTAACAATAATTGACACCGCATATTAAGCAGCTAAGCCTATACAGTCTATCAAATCAGTAAAGGCCAAAGCCCTTCTTTCTTTTTTTTGAGGAGAACAGAACCATTTAACTGTCTGACTAACAATCGACCCAAGCTAATAACAAAATCCATTTATTTACTATTTAAAATATATTTTTTTCTTACGAGCACCAAAAAGGGCAAAAAATGATTTTTTTTTTAAGTCGAGAAATTTAAAACAAAACCAGTAAACAAAGCTTACAGTGAGCTTCTCCATTTCTTGCCCATCGCCGCCGCCGCCACAATCATCACTAAGGCCACCATCAAAGCTGACGTGGGCAGCGGCCGCCGCAGAAGACTCTTGAAGTGGGAGTTCAACAACAGGCAATGGCTTAAAAGAAGGCGAACCAGAAGAAGAAGAAGAAGCAAGAAGAGAGCTGTAACTACTGCTACTGAGGCCAACTAAGTACGAAAAAAACGAAGGAGTGCCTCTCAGGATCTGAATGAAAACCTGCAAAATAAACCCCACCCAACTAACGAAGCCTCGCCATACTTGTACGGACCTCGGCTCACACACTTCGATCTGACCCATCTCCATTTCTGCCATTAAAGTGAAGCCCACAAAGTTTGGGAGCTCCAAAATTTGGATCAAAGAAGGAAGAATGAGTGTTACTGTTGGTTGTGTTTTAAGTTTTGTATAGAGGGAGAATCTCGGAATTTCTTGGTTGTCGAGGTGGCTTTTATGGCTTTTTGTTGCCTCGACTAAGAGAAAATTGAAAGACAAGTCTTGTTTCGTAGTATTTTGTTTATTATTAATTCATTATTACTTTTTTTTTTTTTTGGTTTTCATTTTTCTTTTCTATCAAAGCATTGGGAAGAATATTTTATTTTTTTCAACACTCAGTTTAGTTCAAAATATTGGAAAAGGGATATTATATAAACATATTATTTAATCTTCAAAAATGCATGACAATTAGATTTTATCACTTAACATTTCAGTTATTATCGTTTTATTATTAAAATATTAAAAAAATTACTAAACTCACCAGAATATTTAAAGAATTTCTAGTTTAAAACCAAAACGCACCGTTTAATAAACCAAAATTGGTGGTCCTCCACCATTAAAAACAATACAGAAACAGCTCCTCCTTCGCTCTCTCTCTTCTCCTGCAAAAATTGGTGGTCCTTCACCATTAACGGATCAAGCATTATTTCAAAAATTTCGAGCTCATAACAAAGTAGAAACCAACCAATCATATCATAAATGATAAACCTAAAAGAATTTTAAAATGTTAATTAAAATGAATCGTCATGTAAAATGTTAGCTGCAACACTTTTATCGCAATTTGATTTTTTAGTGGCTATGGAGTTGCAAAAGTTGTGCACTAAAGCCTGTAACAATTAAATATATTTTTCGTTTTACTAAGACTTTAAAATATATTTGATTAATTAAAATTAAGTTCGATTATAATCCTGTTTGAAACTTAAAGGTTTTTTCGGGTATTGTCAAAAGAAAAATGATAAAAAAAAATTAAATGGTTATTTCGATTACAAAAGTGATTAGACTGTCCATTGATGATACGAAAAATTATTTCAATTTTATTTTGAAAAAAAAATCCATTTACACACATTTGTGCCAATTACGCCCAGTACACCTCCATACTTCAAAAATTATCTCAATATCCTAAAATCTGTTTTTGCCAAAATTTTCATCGATATCCTTTAAAAACTAATAAAAAATTACTAAATTATCCTCATTTTAAAACATTTCAACTCAACGGACAACACCTCTCTCTTCTTTACTGAAGCAAACAAACACTCATCTGCTGCAATTCCTTTCATTATCAAACTCAAACAAACAAACATTGTAATTCCCTCACCGGCATCACCTCTACCAAAACAAAAATTCATTCTCCATACATGGTAAATCGAACTTCAACACGAGCAAACTAAGCTTGAGAAGGGGAAGCTGCCACAACTAAGAAAGAGAAGTCTAGTTCGTCGCTACATAATCGCCGGCGAGAGCTGATCCTTTACTGCAAAATGTTCATAATTTAACTAGTTGAGGTAAGTAATTCTCTATAAATAGTTTTCTTGTTGATATTCAGGGAAAAAAAACAAAAATTTAGGGTTTATATAGAAAAAATAGATTAATTAGTTGTGGGTCTCTCATTACATGTTCAAAAACAAATTTCTAGTTGTTTTGCTGCTTGCAACTTGTGAAAAATTGATGGATTGTGCTGATTATAATTTTGTCATGTAACACACGATTTGGTCGTGTAAGGTTATGTAGGATTCAAGGTTGTGTATTACACGACCTTCATGTATTGCACTTACACAACCTTCATGTATTACACGACCTCAAAATTACATGACTTTTTTCACTGTTGTTAATTCATTATAATAACTTAGTTGTTTAAAGACTTAATTTTTGCTAAGAATTTATATTTGTTGCTATGCAGAAAATGTCAACGAAAAGTATTTAGGAAAAATGAAATGTGGCAAACTGAAAGTGAAAATTACTAATTTGTCATCGTTAGAACCAATAAGAATAATGTGAAGGTTCATTTTGTTATTATTTTTAACTAAGTATGTTATTATTTTTAACTATGTACAAATTGTGTAAAGTTATTAATATTTGTTGCTGTGCGGATTTCGACAACATTTGATGATAACCCAAGTATTGCCACACTTGCGACAGTGTTTTCAACCATCTTTTGATTAAGAGTTGTTTCTAATTGATTTCATGGATTTATTATATGCAGGCATTCTTCATGTATGCATGTATGCTTCAGCAGAGGAAGAAAACAATTTGAAGATAAAAAAAAAACTTTTTAAATGGTTGTAATATGTTTAATTGCGATATCCATTAGTGTATCGTATCCAAATATTGACATTGTAAACTGATAACTTTGTTTATTTATAATAATTAATCTCTATCATTTCTCAAACTGTCGAATATGCAAATTTATTTTTTTGCTGTAATTTATAAACACACGATTTGATCCACGTTCAAAAGTAATGCAGAGCGGGTTTCTAAACTCCATTCCACTAGCTACTTCCTCGAAGAAAAATTTCATATCATCATTGGTTTGAATTGTAACTGGTGGAATATGATCAGATGTCTTAAGTTTGAACTTCATTGTGATTTCGAATTCCGAAGTATCTATATCAATAACTTCAGCTATCTTCTCCACCAATTCGGCATATGTTGTCAATCGTGGTATCATTATCCCTTTAGCCTTGGAACCTTTAAACTTATACTCGTCATTTTGCTCAATCTATTCACCATTGAAGAGAATAGGCACACGTACCAAAACCATTTCTAATGATACAATAAAAACAATAATATCAAATTTTATATACAAGTAAATACACGACCTACCCGACTATAATACTTACACGACTTACACGGCTATATTTCTTACACGACTTACACGGCTATATTTCTTACATGACCCACACGACTTACACGACTATATTACTTACAAGGCCTACATGACTAACTATATGACGTACACGGTATCAAGAGAATGCATGACGCGAAACATGTTAGCCATAAATAAGTTATATTGCTGAAAAAAATAATTAAACAACCTACATTGCATATATTTCTATATATAAGAAAAAATGGTGAAATAAAACATTGTAATGTGAGGAAAATTTCTAAATTTTTCTCAAAATTAAAAAATTTAACACCCAACAACATTAACATTAACATACCTTATTGGGTTGTTTAATAAGCAATGCACCTCTAAAGAAAGAGTGGGTGTTAAATAAATGAATACATAATTGTATTTGTGTAAGAAGTTATGAGAGATTTTGAGAGATTCGAAGAGATTTTGAAAGAATCGGCAGCAAAAATAGAGTTGGATGAAAGAAATGAAAAAAGAAATATGAAGATAATTCATTGAGTGAATTTAATGTATTTATTAAGGATATTTATGACTTTATTAGGGTATCTATGAAAACTAAAAAGAGAGAGGGTATTTCAATAATTTTGAAACTATTAAAAGGTATTTAATTAAAAAACCCCATTTGGCAAGCCGAAGATACAAGTGGGCTTAGAAATAAATTGATGCCCAGTGAGATATGTCCACGGTTTGGGCCCACTAAAAAACCAGCTTTATAAGTTAAGCCAGTAATCATATATCGGAGATAAAACTTCCGGCCATAAACAAAAACTCTTAGCTGAAGCGAATTGGATCGAATCTAATCGAAGAGAAGCGAGAGTACAAAAGAGAGACGCAATCACGACGAGGAAGCGAAAGAGCCGAAACGACGTCGGACAGATGGGTGTAGATTATTACAAAATTCTCCAAGTAGACCGAAACGCTAAGGAGGAAGATTTGAAGAAAGCGTATCGGAAGCTCGCAATGAAGTGGCATCCCGATAAGAACCCTAACAACAAGAAAGATGCCGAGGCCAAATTTAAACAAATCTCCGAAGCTTACGACGTAACCAATTCCACAAATCCTATCTTTAAATTTTCAATTTTTGCTCACTGAACGACGTAGTATTAGTATTTCAGATTTTCTTTTCATTTAAAAAAAATAATAATTACAGGTTCTGAGTGATCCGCAAAAGAGAGCGGTATATGATCAGTACGGAGAAGAAGGTTTGAAAGGCCAGATGCCGCCACCTGGCGCGAGCGGGTTTCCGGGCGCTGGTGCCGGCGCTGGAGGTCCGACGTCGTTTCGGTTCAATACGAGAAATCCTGAGGATATATTCTCGGAGTTCTTCGGATTTTCGAGCCCGTTTGGAGACATGGGCGGTTCGCGCGCCAGCGCGTCGGGATTTCCTAGAGGTATGTTTGGTGATGATTTATTTGCGTCGTTTAATAGAGGGTCGGCCGGAGAAGGGTCGGCGAATGCGCTGAGAAAAGCAGCGCCTATTGAACGAACATTACCGTGTAGTTTGGAAGACTTGTATAAGGGAACCACTAAGAAGATGAAGATTTCAAGAGATGTTATCGATGCTAGTGGGTGAGCTTCATTCTCTAGAACCTTTATTTTTATTTTTATTTTGAGGTAAAAAAGATAATTATTTTGCCTATTAATATTTAATTTTTATCATGTCAATTGAATTATGAGTGTTATGGTGAATCTTGAGTTCAAAAACTGATCATTGAAGTTTAAGCTGTATGCAGCTTTAAAAATTTCGAGTTTTATTGCAAAAAGATCTTTTTTGGGGGTTTTAATCATTAGTATAATGGCATTTAATCATTAGTATGTATGGGAGTTTTAATCTTTTAATCATTAGTATATATGGGAATTTTATGCATTAATGGCATTTATAAACGCATTAAATGAACTTAGGTACAAAACTGGAATTCCTACTAATTTGTGGCTTCATGGCTTTTGAACTTGGACGGTAGTACATTTTGTCCTTGAAATGGTTCTAATACATCTTGAGTTTAAGAAAAGAATATCCATTTCTCTTCTTCTATTTTAGGCAAAGAATATCCATGTGAAATTTAATGGTTTTACAACTTCAAAGACTGTTGTAAAAGGTCAGACCTTTGCTTTTTTAATTTGAGGAGATCCTCATTAAAGAAATTGATTATTTTAGTGGAAGATAGTATCATTAGAACATGGTTATTGGTACATCCAAACTGGCTAACATTTTCAGTGAATAGTTAATTGCATGATGAGTGTTAGTTGGCAAAATGCTGTTCCACTTTGAGTAGTGGAAATGCTTTTGTTGTTAAAGCTATGGTTATTGTGATCATCATCCTCTCCTTGATGATTTTCTTCCAAGGCAGTCACTTTACATTTTGTTCCGCACCAGTGGAGTATTAGCGTGATTATGTTATTTTTCATGTATTCATCTGTGTATGCTTATATAAACGTTTTCATGAAAAATACCATTTTGGCACTTACATTTTTTGGGATAATCTGATTTGAAACCTAGCCAATAGGTGAAGTATGGCTATTGTAGTTCCCACCCAAAAAATGTAAAAGGTGCATTTTGTTAGTGTTGCTTCAGTCCCTTTGTCAGCCTTACTTGTGATGGATCCACTGTAATGCTTTTTTATTTTGTTTTTGTGTGTGTGTGTGTGTGTCAATGAAAGGGATTTTACACTGGCTGATGTCTCTCAAGGCTCGGTATCTGCAAATCCTGTGTAGCATAAGTTTTATTGAATAAATTAGATCGTGCTATGGTTCTTGAACATGATGAATGCATGTGCCTCTAGTGGGTAATTTATAATTATGAGGCTCATTTATGTCGGTTACTAAGTACTTAAATTTTGTTGAGAGTAATGTTTTTACCTTTCAGAAATCTGGTAAGGCACATTTGGTGATGTTAATGTCAATTATGTAATCTTGATACTCCGGATGACAAAATTCTGTATCACATTATAAAAAGATGGTTTGTGTTACTTTCTCTTTTCATGCCAAATTCCTTGTCATGTAAAATTAGTGCAGGTTCTTTGTGAGAATAACTTCTATATATGAAGTATAATGAAATTAAAATGTCTTCATTTTTATTGTCTTGGGCTTGTCTGCCTTAGAGAGCTTACTGTTATTAGTTTGGTGGGTTTTCATGTGATGCCAATTATGGAAGATACTATAAATGTTAGATGCTTCTAGGTACATTCCATCATTAGACAACCTCAGAATGGTGTTAGAGTCTGAGTGTTGTCTTTTTCACATTTCTCGGGGAGTTGATATTTAAAAAAAAAAAAGACTTTTGTTCAGCTCCTGTTTTCTGGCTACACGACCACTTTTACACGAAGGCCTGATCATATGAATAGGATTGCAGTCAGTAAAGAAATGCATATTGTAACTAACATCATATTTAAGTGTTTTGGCAGAAAAAGCCATTTAGGAGTACGCTGTTTAGAATTTGTCGGGACATGGCCTTGATATTGAGAAATCTCGCATTTCTCCTCGCTTAATTTGTAATCTTCTTTGTTATAGATGTTAATTTTCTCCAAAACTATCCAAAAAGTGGTGCGTGTTAATGAATCGGTGATTGCTAATTAATTTTGTTTAATAATATCTTTCAGTGTTACCTCGTATTCTCCAACTCATCTGCAATTATTCATTATTATAAATCTGTTGTCCTACTAAGTATATACATGTGTATGTGCTTTCTATGATTGTTTGATGAGTTTTCCTCTTTTACATTACTTTTCTTGCAGACGACCCAACACCACGGAAGAAATTCTTACAATTGAAATCAAGCCAGGGTGGAAGAAAGGTACAAAAATCACATTCCCAGAGAAAGGAAATGAACTACGGAATGTTATACCCTCAGACCTTATCTTCATCATTGATGAGAAACCTCATGGCCTCTTCAAGAGGGATGGTAATGATCTTATTGTCACCCAAAAGATATCTCTCGTGGAAGCTCTGACTGGTTACACCGTGCAACTAACAACACTCGATGGGCGGACTCTGACGGTTCCTATCAACTCTGTAATCAGCCCCACCTATGAAGAAGTTATTAAGGGAGAGGGGATGCCAATCCCCAAGGAACCTTCCAAAAGGGGCAACTTGAGAATCAAGTTTAATATCAAGTTCCCTTCTAAGCTTACCACAGAGCAGAAGTCTGGCCTCAAGCGATTAATACCATAGAAATCGATGGTCACCGTCATCCATCATCCTAACTCATGTAAGCTTGCCGTTTGTCTTTCTTCACAGGTTTTCTTGTATGGAATGGCAAAATGCACATGTTGCTGAATTGTGGATTCGACTATTTAGGGATATAAGTTAATTTTTTGTTTTGTGTTTCTATTGTGGGATTGTTAATATTGTGCTGAACTACAAATTTTGATTCTGCAATAGAGCAAAAAATTAAATTAGAATGAAGATAGCCTGTTTCTCATAGCTGATTCAATTGGAGTTATACTCCAACAAAGAGATAGCTACTAATGCCTTTAATACTGGAGGTAAATTTGGTGGATTCTTTGTTGCGAATCCATGTCAATTCCGTCTTCTCTTTCACTTATTGGAAAGATTGAAACAGTTTTCTTTTCTTTTCTCTTCTGTTTTTGGGTCAGAGCCTATTAACTTTTGTACGTTTTTCCACGCCCAACTGAATACTTAGGCTTTCTATTGTCCAATGATGGCAAAGCAGATTCGGACAAACAGGACCTTTTAGAAGACGAGTGCTTTGACTATGAGAAGAAAAGTGGAGTTCAAAACCTCAACTTATAGGACTCGACTAGCTTACAGAATCTGTAAGCTACAGACTGCAGCATCAGCCGTTGGATGTGGAGTGAGAAATTAAACCATAGAAAATGGGACGGTGGGATGACGGGAGATGTTAGGTACAGAATCTGTACCATAGGCAGGTCCCAACTTATAACATTGAACAAGTGAACATGAGATGGGACGTCAAAGATACTGCGTAGCGTATGTTATTGAAACCACGGACCCAGGCCAATGTAAATTTCAAGAAAGATAAGGGGTTTGATGTGAAATTAAACTTATTTTTATATAAATTATACCGTTTTGAGTTTTAAAATATTAAATTGGAGAAGACAATAGATGAATATAATCCAATATACTATCACCCGGGACTTGAGGCTCAGCCCAAACGTTCGATATCTATGTTGATATATCGAAGTTAAAGTTTAATTCGAAAATCTATAACAATTAAATCTTCAACCTTGAGGATGAAGTAAAGTGCTGCTTAACCAACTTAATTAAAGATTTTAATTTGTCACCTAAATTATTATTAGAGCCTTTTGAGTTCGTTGGTTTCTGTATTAAGAGCATATAGAATAAAATAAATATTTAAGATAGAATTGTTATTCTACAGTTGTGCTCTTAAAAGTAAAGTTGTCACACCTAGCCATTTTAATTTTGCGTTGCCAACTAAATCGGTTATACCTCCTACACGTTAACGTTTGATTAAAAACCATATGGTCTTTACTAATTAATCAAAATTATTATTTACAAAATGTGCTCATCAACTCCAAGCATTCATCAAAAATAAAATTATCCAATCTTAGAGTAGTTGTGCTTCATCCCCACGACATCATAATCCCAAACAAAAAGTTTAACCTACGATTTTAAAACTAATTTGATTTTACTTGACAAATATATTATTAAAATAATGACTATCTTGTAGTTGCTTTAAAATAAAATACAAATTATAATTATACACATAAAGTGAGAAATAATAAAAAATAAATTATAATTTTAATCGTATAATTATAAAAATATAACCTACTTTTAGTGCGGTTTTAATTTAACCACATTTTTATTTAAAAAAAACCAAGGAAGTGAATCAATATTTCCACTTCAATTTTTACTCCTGACAATCCAAAAGTCCGGTCTCGTGACCCTTGTAGTACAAAAAGATGGTGTGCAATTAGTAAAAAAGTGAGTGTCGATAGGAATCGCCTCTCAGTAGTAGCGTTAATTACACTCTGTTCCTCTATTTTGACATCTACAATACATGTGCATCTTTCTTCGATACCATCTCGTCTCCTCGACTCGATCTCCATGGTCTCACCGTACCCTTACTCTAATTCAAATTCCTCCAGTTCGTCCAATTCGCTCCTCTAATTAAATCCAATTTAATAGAATCTCACTTACTAATTAGATCTCCAATATTTGCTTTGCTATGGAAATGGCCTCCAGCCCCCGCACCGTGGAGGAGATCTACAAAGATTTCTGCGCTCGTAGAGCCGGCGTTGTTCGCGCTTTAACTAACGGTAACCTGAAACTCCAATTTCTACTCTCCTCTTCTTCGTTAGTGGAAAATGACTCGTGGCTTGATCTGTTGCTTTGAATTTTTTTTTTCTTTCTTCAGATGTCGATGAATTTTACGGACTCTGCGATCCAGGTAATGTGTTTTTGCAGATCGGAATTCTTACTCTTCTATTTAATTTATTACTTATTTTTTAGGTCACTTTTAATGTTCAATTAGGTCAGTTTATGAATTTCTTTGAATTTTAGCTAAATGTTAAATTTGAAGAAAAATGAAAACATTAAACGTGGCGAACTCTGGAATTTGTTGCGTTGCTTTTCGTGCTTTAGATAAGGAGAATCTGTGCTTGTACGGCCATCCTAATGAGTCGTGGGAAGTGACGTTGCCGGCAGAGGAAGTTCCGCCGGAGCTTCCTGAGCCGGCACTTGGGATTAATTTTGCGAGAGATGGGATGAACAGGAAGGACTGGCTGTCTTTGGTTGCAGTGCACACTGATTCATGGTTGCTTTCAGTGGCTTTTTATCTTGGAGCTCGTCTTAACCGCAATGAAAGGTAAGTTGCTGTCTGTTCTTCATGCCATGTGCGTGTGAATTGTGAGCATGTTAGTTCAATGTGATCGCCGACAACTTAATGCTAGTCTTGACGCATGCCATTTTGAACATTCTCTTGTGGCGTATTAATTCTTGTATTGGACTCTTGCGACGGGGTGGAAACATTTTGTTTATGTTTGTTACCGTTGAGCTTTTGCTTATTTTTAAAACACTACCATTAAAGTGTTTGATAAATACCCACTTTTCTTAGTCAACTAATGTTTACCAATAACTCACCCGTTCATTTAATTGCATAGCTGTTGTGAATTAAAAAACATGACACATGAGGCTCGGTATGGTGGGAGTTCTAAAACGTTTGGTAAACTCTAACTCTGATGGCTTGGAAGTTAAATTGATTTAATCTGCCACTTTTATGATTGAAAACCTGTAATATCTTTACTATTTTTCTCAGAATTATTATTAAAAGTCATATTTACTGCACACAATTAACTTTTTTTTGGTAGTTATAGCATTTTTTTCACAACAGCTGTAGCTTAAAAGCTATAGGGCCTCAATCCCAAACATACCTTATATGCTCTTTTCTTATTCGTCTTTTCTTTGTGCTGTGTTCCTAGTTGCTTTTATGCATTATTTTTACGAAGGTGTGTGAACTCATTAGAGTTTTTTTCGTAGATCTTTGGCAATGTATATTTTTGTTATGCAATCTGCATTGAGAAGACTGGAGAAATCAATCAACTAGAGAAAATCTACTTTCTGTTTTTATCAGTTTTGTGCATAACTTTAACATTATGCAACCTGAGTTAAGGAAGACCACAAGAAATCAATTAACTACGGAAAATCATTTTTTTTTTTTCAGTTCTGAGTATCACTCATTATCTAGCTTTTTGTCTTTCTTCTGTCAATCTTGGGTGGTTCAATTCTCTTTCTTACCTTCTGACATGATTCGGATATGAAATCAAGTTGCCGAAGCAGGCCAGAGTACTGATATTGGTTTGGTCATCCTCTTTTGGGCATTCCTTCATTTTATATTTATTATCATTAACCACTTAATAGTGCATTAATGTTTCGGGAGGCATGGTAAAATGTCCCAGCAAACTGTGAGAAAAAAATAATTGCGTCATTGCTTGTGGTTGTATGCATATGTTGCCACTACTTGTGCTTTGTGCCTGCAATTGCAGCTGAATGATAGATAGGCCTGCGTAGGGCCATGAAAGAGTGTAAGAATTGTTTTAAAGTTGACCTTTTCTTGGAGTCTGGCGTAGTCGGCAGCCAAGAAGTGTATTGTATGCAGAGTCTCAGATATTTTGTTCAAATTTTGTACAGTTTATCGAGTTAATACAAAATTTGTTTTGTTGAGGATAGTATCATGTAGTTCTTACTTTAGTTTTGCTTGACAGGAAACGTCTGTTTAGCTTGATCAATGATCAACCTACTGTGTTTGAAGTTGTAACAGAAAGGAAGCCTATAAAAGATAAACCCAGTGTGGATAGTAGCAGCAAATCTCGCGGCAGCACTAAGGTTTGAGAGATCAACTCAATTTAAAATGTTTTAAGTTTTCTTTATTTGCAAGGTTTTCAAATTCAATTTTGTCACATGCATACTTTATTGTTCAGTGGTTCTCTCTGCTATAACCAAAATAAATGTGAATAAAGAAGCCTATTATAAACTATTGAGGCTCAGAACAGTGATCTTGCAATTGTAATGTTGTTTAAGTAATGCCTCGTAAAAGATGATTGAAGATTGTAGAGGAAGCCTGAATTTCAAAAACTTGGCTTCCTGCAAGAAAGAATTCTTCCCTTCTCAATCTGCTTGTGTTTACTGTTTTATATTAATCCTTAGTTAAGAATTCATTGATTGCGTTCTTCACTGCGCAGAGATCAAATGATGGCCAAGTGAAAAGTAACCCTAAGCTAGTAGATGAGAGTTTCGATGACGAGGAGGATGAACATAGTGAAACACTTTGTGGCAGCTGTGGTGGAAATTACAACGCAGATGAGTTTTGGATTGGCTGTGACATCTGTGAGAGGTGGTTCCATGGGAAGTGTGTGAAGATAACACCCGCTAAGGCTGAGAATATTAAGCAATACAAATGCCCATCTTGCAGCATGAAGAGAGGCAGGCAGTAGTAGTCATTAAAACCGATTTACCATTGGAGTGGTTCAAAGAGCGTTCCTCTGTGGCTGACATAGTATAGAAATGTCAACTTTTAAAAGTTAAAAAAGTTATGTAATGAATTTGTCGTGATGTTTGTTCATACAAGTTGCTTTGAAGGGCTTCTGCCCAGATGAATCCTTAAGATTTTAACTTATAAATAGTAGAATTTGTTATTTTTCGACAATGCGTGAATAATATTTGTGTGGTTGATATCTATTGCTATGTACTTTAATAATTATGGATCGGTGTTTTAAAATTCAACCTCAGTTGAACTTGAGGGAGCAGGATTCTTTGTTCCTAGTCATTTTCGAGGAAACAGACGATTGTTGGAATTGACGATGTCGGAGAGTTTTGAGGTGAACATGTCCTCATTTTGGAGGTATTAGGATCTGAATTGGATATCAGATTTCCTGGCAAATGACAGGAAGAATAGAAACTAACGAGTTTTGTGTTTGATATGATTTGGACTCTCTGAAACTTGGTTAATTCCGACAGCTAGCGACATTATGCGGTATATATGATTCAGTCAATCTTTCTTACACTTGTGCCCATCGCCACGTTGATTTTTCTGTTTACAACTGCATTTTGTCTTTGTTATTGTAGTTTGTCCCTATAACTATACTCCCCTCAACGAGGGAACCATTTGCTTGGGCCTCCCGCTCAGCGCCTGATTCTGATATGGGTTCGAATCGCTCCGATGGCTCTGGGAAAGAACGCTTACGCTGGACTCAAGAACTCCATTATCGTTTCGAAGAAGCTGTTAACCAGCTTGGTGGCCCAGATAGTAAGTCTGCAATACCATTCCCTGGAAGCACTTCTGAAAAAAGTGCTACAGGAATTTTATTTTCTGGCAACGTCTTTGTATTGAATCCTGCGGCTTGTTACTTGTCAGGGGCTACCCCAAAGGGGATATTGAAGGCTATGGGCGTTCCTGGACTAACAATCTACCATGTCAAAAGTCATTTGCAGGTACTGTTTCTTTCTTTGTACATAAATACAACCCGATACAAATTTCTGATTATTTTTCTCTTTTGCTTGCTGATTGTTTTTCTCAGAAGTACAGGATCTCAAAGTATATACCAGAAATCGGTCCAAGTAAGTAACTAGGAGTTTCAAGAAGTTTCATTTACATATTTACTCGTGGACAATTAAGATTATCTAGTTTTAATTTTGTATTGTTTAAACTGCAGGCAAGTTTGAGAGGAGAAGTATTTCAGATATGCTGCCTAATTTCGGTACAACATCGTAAGTCCATAATCACCTGGACTCTTAACTCTTTTTAGGATCTTTTTTTAACTCTTTATTGAATGAATGCCAAAACTGCTGTACATTTGCAGTGCTGCACAGCTTAACGAAGCATTACAAATGCAGACGGATGTATATAGGCGAATGAGTGATCATGTTGAGGTATATCAATAGCTTATGCGGATCTATAGCCCCAAAAGAATTAAAAGGAAAGAAGAAAAGCATGCAATATCCATTTATTAATATTTCTTGTTTGCCTTTGTGTTGAAGGTTCAAAGGAACTTGAAGCTTAAAATCGAAGCTCAAGGAAGATTCCTTGATAGAATTGTGAAGGATCACAAGAACCGAGCTACCCCTAATACAAAATCCGGCAAGCCTTATTCTCCTGTATCACTACCTGCTCTTTGTGAGGAAACTGAATCAAATGCAAAGGACTTCGAATCTGATTCTGAAGCTGACAAAAATGAAATAGAGTCTGGAGAAGGAATACGAGCTCTGAAAAGGCTTAGAGTTGAAGATGATACTTTGCCACCCATGTTCAGAGTTTCATCACTGAGTCCAAATTCTTACAACAGAGACATACAAGCAAAAGCTTCATATCCTGCTCAGGATATAAGCTTTCCCTGGAGTTTTGCAGCGTGCTCGTCGCCTTTAGTGCCGAGCTTTCTATAGATATTTCATTGATAATAATAATACTTTTCCAAATAAATACTTGAATAATTGGCTGAGATGTTTAATTGCTCATTTATTGAAAATCAAGGAAACAATCAAAACATTTCTGGTGATTATTATAAATTAAAAATAATAACATGATTTGAATGCTTGTTGAGTGATTGAGAAGAGTGATTATTTGGGTTTGTTGAGCAGGCAGAGGTCAATTTTTGTGGAATATAAATACACTTTCTTCTTGTATCTTATTGCCATTACTCTGCAGCTCTGCTCATTGCTGCTAATAATTTTAACTTATTTGGTAACGTGAGACCAGAGAATTTTGCAAATATTCAAAGCATTGAATATGCATATCACATAAACAGTTCTTTAATAGATTGGGTTGTACTTCTGGGACAAGTAGACATACATGTTACACTAAGTTCACCACTCTCTATTACCATAAGAGTCTAACCGCACTCACTTCTTCACATTGAATATTTGATTGCATATCACATAAACAGTTCTTTAATGGATTGGGCTGTACTTCTGGGACAAGTAGACATACATGTTACACTAAGTTCATCCCTCTCTATTACTATAAGAGTCTAACTGCACTCACTTCTTCACATTGAATATTTGATTGCATATCACATAAACAATTCTTTAATGGATTGGGCTGTACTTCTGGGACATGTAGACATACATATTACACTAAGTTCATCCCTCTCTATTACCATAAGAGTCTAACCGCACTCACTTCTTCACATTGAATATTTGATTGCATATCACATAAACAGTTTTTTAATGGATTGGGTTGTACTTCTCAGACAAGTAGACATACATATTACACTAAGTTCGCCCCTCTCTATTACCATAACAGTCTAACCGCACTCACTTCTTCACTTTCATTTTTGAGGAAAAAAAGATTAATAGTACAACTACTGACATTACAACGGATGCAATGGAGTCTTTGTATATATATTTATGGTAAAATCTAGAAGTGAAAGTCTAAATTCATACAATTTATAGTATTACTCGAAAGTTAATTTAGATGAAATTTATATTACATTTACGCATTGAGGAACCCCCCTGAACTCATTCTCTTTATTATTGGAGAAAAAAATTTTACCACCTGACCAATGCCCTTCTTAACTGCATAGGCCTCCATCCAAACTTTAAATATACATAGTTTATATTTGAGATTGAGGTTGGATAATTATAATTTAAAAGTTATAATATTAAAATATTTGGTAAACACTAACTGTTGTAATTTAGAAGATAAGTTGACTTAATTTTATACTTGCATTATGAAAAATTAAGTATATCTTTAATAATTTTAATAAAATTATTATCTAAAAATTGTATTTATTACATATTATTACCTTTTATTTTATAATTATAACTTTTTCTTTACAGTAATTATAAGCTGTAATTTAAAAATTACAATACCCCAACATTACCATAATACATGTGCTGCCAGTCTTTGCATGGCCATCAATAATAGTATTGATGTCAACTTATCAATCAGCCATTGATTATTTGCTTTTGGATTGGGCTAATCCTCACCGCTACGTATAGGCTGGGGAATGGGGATGATCCCTATAACAAACCCCACTCTACTAATGTTGCTAATTGAGCTCTTTCATGAACAATCGACATCTTTAATTGTTGACATAGAGGTTAATTCTTAAGCAGTATTTTTTTTACTAGTCATTTATCTTTGAATCGTGAGAAGATATAGACAAATAACCCAAAAAAAACTATCTAAACTTTACCTAATTCTACCCCCCTCCTTTTTTTAAAAAAAGTAATCCAAAGTTGTTTTTCATTGACTACATTATGATAATTTTTTTATTCAAAAAATTGCGATAAAAATGTTAAAAATAAAAATATTGTGAATATGTCTATGTACCCCTTTACAGTAGTGTGGTGTGTTTCTCACCAATTGATTCAGTAAGTGCGTTGTTGATTTAATGAATGATAATTATAAGGCGTGATGCAAACTGCAACCGGTTCCACCACTAAATCTACTCAAAGTGAGTCTATATATATAGAACTCATTATTTTGTAAACAAGACTAATTATAACTTCCATAAGAGCATCAATTCGAGTATTAAGGGACTTAACTTTCTCTCTCAATTAAGAATAATTGAATATAGCATTTTGCAGTCTTTCTCCCTTACAAAAAATTATAAGTGGAGTAAAACATCCTTCGAATATTAGTTAGGATAGACAATATAGACAATACTTCATAAAATATATCAGTAATTATCTACTATAATATCAATTATAAATATTTAATATAATATCAACTTGTCCCATTGTGTTATTAGCTTAAAAAAAAACATCGAGGTTACAAATGAATTGCCCGTGAAGGAGGTTTACGCTCTTCCATTATCTTTGGGAATTATCATTATGGCTCTTCAGCTTCTTATCATTTAGACTACTTGCTTATTGGTTCGGACGATTCACAGTAAGATCCCAAACAAAATAATTATTATTATTATACACTTTTGATAATTTAAAAGGTTCTCTTACGTATGTCTTCTAGATGGCAGAGCTTCTCTTACGTATGTCTTCTAGATGGCAGAGGCTAAAGTTACAATAACTCTGCGTCCAGCAGCTCGCAGCTATTATTCGTTGGATTTGTTGGCTGAAATCCAACGGATAAAATTAATGGAAGCATGAAAAATCAGCAGTAGGAAAATTGATAAAAGGATTAATTTCCAATACGCCCACGTGAATCTACAGTCGTCATTTATCCCTTCATGCTTTGCTAGTCGTCATTGGGCACCTATTTCGTGTTATATATATATATATATATAAGAGAAAAAAATATACTAACTTCAACAATTTTGATATTTGACCTAATAAATAATTGCATTATCTTACAATAATTTTTTAATATATAAAGACAAACACACCCTTGATAATTTTGTGTTTCACAAATGATATTTAGAAAAAAGAGCATTTTCAATCAATCTTTTAATATAAATATAAGCATGTCTCTATAAGTAATTTGTATGTAAGAGCTAAAAAACGATTCATGATTGACATTTTTTAATGAGAAATAAAAAAAAGAAAAAAATATGTCTAGAATATTTAGGATTTTTTTTTTCAATTTCAATTTGCAATCTCATGTTTTGGTGTCTAACTTGACTCCAATTATCATAATTTTTTTTCAAAATGTTCAAAAGTCTAAAAAAACTTGATTACTAAAAGAAGAATCTAGTTTTTGATTTGTTTTTAAAAAATTGAGCAAAAATAAAAAAACATTCATCATAATACCTTTTGCAATGGTTATTTTAGAAGTCGTACGAATCAGTTTGTAAAATAGTCTTTCAAATTAAAATTGCTAGATTTAACAACAAAATAAATGGAATTGGAGTGCAGTGACTATTGTCAAAATTAATAGGGACATGGTAGCATATGTTAGAACATTTGGGGCTCGAAAAAATTAAGTGTAATTTTTCAACCGGCATGCAACCTGTTACTCTCGTCAATTGGGACCCCAATTAGCTCCATGTGTCATCTCCTTATTTATTAACTTGTCATTTCACGGTCTGTAACCAACTGATAATGTAAGAGAGCAAGGTCCCCTTTAGATATTTATTTAAGATTTTGACCATAGGAGTGTTACGAGCGACATTTCGTAATATGGTTCTCCAAGTTACATTTATTGTAACTTACTTACAATTAGGCTTTGCAATATAAAAATAAGTAACAATTATAATGAGATCAGGTGAGTTAATGAGTGAATTTTATTTAATTGTAAGTTACATTAAATATAACTTAAGTAGACCCTTATAATATTAATCAAATAAACTGTTAATATGAAGTTATTATATAAAAATTGCGTCTTTAATGGATTAGGAAATTCTTTTCTAATATTTTTCTCTCCTAACCTCTTTTAGTTTTCTAAATCTAGTAAAAAAATTAATTTAATTATGAACAAGGTGAAAAAAAGACTTAATTATCAATATCAAAATTTAAAATTTAATCTTAATCACTTTTTTTTACCGGCTGAAAATGACTCTTTGCAAAATTTAAAATTTGGTTGAAGTGAGAAGAAATTTAAAAACGAAGAAAGGGTCCTAATGAAAATTACTCTTTGCAATATTAATTGTGGGAAAAAAGTTACCACTTAATAAATCGAACAGATTTGAATGCGCCACAAGACCAGCTGCAAATGCATGACAATTAAAGCCTTTGGTAAAAAAGCAGGAAATGCCCCCACCCCACCCCCCCCCCCTCCCCCTATTGACCGGTTCAATTCAAACATTAGGTTACAACGAAAATTCAACGCATGTTTAACATTGTTTTTGATTCATTCAATACTTTTTGATTGTTGCCTAAAACAATTGAGAGAAAGTAAATAAAGATCAAATTGCTTGTCAATTAAGACTTTACATTTTAAGAACTTGAAATAAACGTGTGCTACTATTGCATCTAATCTCATCCATAACGTTAGGCTTTATATATACTTTTGAAAGCAATAATCTATGCCATATGGCTTGTTGGATATATATATATATATGGGAAATTACCAGTCGTACCCTTAGTTTACTCCGTTATTAAATTTAGTACAACATTTTTAGGGTATATCAGTTATCCACCTTAAGTTGATAAAATATATTTGCCGTCTACTAAACCGTTGGTTGCCATTTAAATATGATGACGTTAGAGGGGTAATATAGTATTTTTATACGATACAACTGATAATTTAAGGGTATATAAGTGATAATAAGAGATTTTAAAAGTATACAAATGATAATTTTTAAGGGTAAAATCGTCAATTCGTTACTATTTCGTTAACTTTTGAACGGCAGCTAACAGTTTAGTGGATGACAGATAACTTTTATCAATTTAGGGTAGACAATTGATACACCCTTAAAGTGTTGTAATATTTTTTATAAAAATACAAGTTTAGGGTATACGAATGATAATTTTCCTAAATATATTAATTGTTAATGCAAACATGATATGACACTATGATATAATGGGTTCTAACAACAATGTTTAATTTTGTTAATTGATCGGTTTATTGTGTTTAAAGATTTACTTTGCGTAACAAAAGAGACGAATAACACAATTGAAAGTTGGTTAAGGTTCCTCCATCAAATATTCTGCATAGAATTTTGCGATAAAATCCGAGAATGGGGTCGAGAGGAAAAGCAACTTTTGACGACCAACCACACTAATTAATCAAGAATTAGCTTTTTTTTCAAATGTTATATTACAAATAGAATGAAATTTATAACAAAAAAGTACCGAAACCACGTTGATAAGCTTTGTTATAGTATAGGCAGGATATTAGAGCGCAAAAAGGACCGAATTTATCTCAAACACATGAAAAGAAATTAGTCCCAAATAACGTAACATAGAGGCCTCATCAAGCCAATGTCAACAAATTAAATTGATGCTTGATTTTGTTGAAAGAAGTGTATATACTTAGTCAATTGTCATTATCTTGCATCAATTATTTTACGATCACCGTAATCAATACACCATGGTTATCAATGAGAAATTCTAGAATATATTAGAAGTATTACGTCACTCATATAATAAACAAATGATATTATACTAATATAAGTTGTGGTTATATTAAATTCAATTACACATATCATACATATATTAATTGTATTAGTTGATTGTATTATCTTTAATATATTTTAAAATTTCTTGTTCATCAATATGTTTATTTGTAAATGTTATAAAGAACTCTTTTTATACTAAAAATTGTTGAAAATGAATAATCATGAGCTCCAATATATTGATAGTCACGCAACTCTCTAATAAAAAAAAAAAAAATCTACACATGAACATCCATCCTCGAGAATTTTTTTTAAACATATCAACATCATGAATTTAATATTGAATACTTCTTTTGAATATTTCTCCAAACTAGTCTATAGATACCTGCATGAAGGGACGATCGCCCACGTGATAAGCATTTAAAGAGAAAGCAAGAAGCAAGCGGATTGAAGTTTGAAACCTATCAAAACCTTGCCATGTTTCATTTTTCTAGAAATATCAAAAACAGAAAAATTGTCAAATTTAGATAAGTTAAGTGTCAATTCAATACGTTTGACAACGATCTTGCCCATAAATTTACAATAGTCAATTCCTGTCCATTTTCTGAAATTTTTAAATGGACTTTTTAAAAAGACAGAGATAAGTGAAAGTGCTATTCTGTGAATTTTATCACATGATTTTTTACTATTATTTTCTTGAATAGGCTAAGAAATGAAACAATTGCACATGCAAAAGTGCGAAGGTTTCCATCATACACACACATAAATTCCAATACATAATTGATCTATCGACCTCTTTTTTTTTCTTTTTTCTTTTTTCATATGAGCAAGAAGCTCCACCACACAACATCCCTTTGATTTATTTTGTTTCCTAAATGATACAGGCAGCTCCTCATTGTAGATCAAAAGCAAGAGAAGAATCGAAAAGTTCCATGATCAATTGATTCATATGGATTTAGAAGCTAACAATTTATTTTAAAAGGACAGTTTACGTGTATTTAGAACCTATGGGCTTGATGTTAAGGATTCGACTTGTGCCTTGCCACAGGGACCCTTTGTCCGAATGTAAAGTCTATACTCATCATAAGTCATTGGTGGATACAAGGCTGGTCTGTTCCTTGTAACAAATTCCTTCATTGGTTCAATGAGCAAATCACTCTTAGGGTTGTAGAAGAAGGCTAGTGAGACTCTGTCTTTCTCTGAATTCACAATCACTCGATGCTCCACACTCTTGTAAATTGCGTTGCTTAGCACCTAAGCAAACATCAAATAACATATTACTACTACTATATCTATTTTTATAAAAAAAAATATATATATTACTACTATTATATATTAAAAAATTAATGTCCCTTAACGCGTCCCCAGAGCTAACGAACACATTAACAGTACCTGAATTTGATCTCCGATGTTAACAATAAAAGCATTCGGGACAGGCTTAACGGTGATCCAGTTATCGCCCCTGCGGACTTGGAGTCCGGCGACGTTTTCATCGGGCAGGAGAAGGGTCATGCCACCGGGGTCTGAGTGTGGGGAGAGGCCCAGTGTAAGGTCCGGCTGGGGACATTTTGGGTAAAAATTAACCCTCAAGCAAGCACCAATTTCCTCTCCACCGAAAGCATTTTGAAATTGGTCTTCTTGTAGTCCAAGATTTATTGATAGCACCTTCATCAGAACTCCGCATAGCTTCACCAAATTTTCACCATATTCCGGTACTAATTCCCTGCATACGGATTTCAATGTTCGTGTCAAAATTAATCTTCTATCAATTAAAGGTCACGTGGTTGAACCTTTTTTAATAAAACAGACTTTGTTGTTTTTCTAAATCTTTAACTAAAAAATATTTATATAGTCAATTAAATTGCACAAAAGATACATGGAATCTAATACTCACTTTCTTGATGTTCAAACTTTTTGTAGGATAGCTGTTTTGAATTAGCCTAAACAAGCTTAAAATGACTAGGCAAAAAGTACACCACCTGATTATAACATAGGACAAAGGTGGGATTATTACTTAAACGACTAAGCATAAAGTTATTAAGTTAAATCTTTAGTGCGAAAGAAAAGTTGCAGGACCACTTTTTCAGTGTCTACTTTTCCTTTCTTCCTGTATAAAATTTCCAATTTGCTTGCATGCATCAGAGTTCAGACTCCAAAAGTTAATTACTAACAGCTTTGTACGAGCCTGCGTTTTGTAAAATACGGACGACTGAAGTTTAAAAATAAATAAATAAACAAACAAACATGTATATATATCATGCTATTGCAAATTTGCAATGAAAACGACTTTAACAAGAAATTACCTGCATGAAGGTGGGAGAGACGGCCACTTGTTGGGATTCCTGAGGGAATGAGGCATGAAGTGAAGGAAAAAGTAGTCACTCCAATCAAGCTTTGCTCCTTTCTCGACGCCCAAGCGGCTGCCGTAGCCTTCGTATGTCGTCGGCGAGTTTGCATACTCCTGTTTGAGCTCAAGCGGGAGATTGAAGAACTCGCACCACATCTCCCTCGTTTGCTTCATCAGTTCGGGGCTCACCCCATGGTTCACAACTTGGAAAAACCCCCAGTCGCGGCACGCGTTGGAGATGCAACTCAGCGTCTCATTGCGGACACTCTCGTCGTTGCTGTATATGCTCTGAAGATCAATAAGTGGAATGTTGATTTGAGAGTCATCAAAATGACAGTCAACGTGTTTCTCTGAATTAGGCCTTTGGAGTGATGGCTTGATGTACCTTTCCGGGATTGATTTTATGCCACTTTCGGATAAAGCTTGGACTCTGACAATTGGTTCAGGCCAACTCTGAAGGCAGTTCATTGTCTCTAAATTGTTTTGAACGTTTTGAAAAAAATATATATATGTCTTATAGGGTATTTTTGATAGAGACAGAGAGAGAAAGATGAGCAACGGGCTAGCTCTGGTTTTGGTGATTGGTGAAGTGGGGATTGAGAGGTTTATATAAGAATCACATAAGCTTAATTTCGGCGCCGTAAGGGATTTGATTTTGCTTCTTATTTTTAATTTAACACATTTGTGTATCTGAATAAAAAGGCTAATATGCAAATTGATGCTTCAAAGGCTTACTTTTTTTGTGTATTCCTCTTGTAAAAGGGCAATTCTACGATTAATATAGTTTTAATAAGTAGCCATAGTAGGCATATTACTTAATCACTGTAGTTTAATTAACCTGATTGGCTTTGGAATCTGATATAGTACAAGTGGAATTGTACTGTCATTAAGAAAAAAAAAAGTTACGGTTGACTAAGACTATTTAATCTACCAAAAAGTAGGATTTATGTACCCACGTGCCTTTAATTCGAGAGGGAATCTAATATTTAATTTTTTAATATTTTTTAAAAAGTAATGATGAAGAACCGCACTTCAATCCTGCCTCAACTTCACACAAAATTAAATAAAAGTTGAATTAAAAAGAATTACTTAAGAATTATTTTCAATTGATACTATAACTTAGGGGTAAAAGTTTATTTAGTTCCTATATTTTAAAATTAGTGTCTATTTAATTCTTATATTTTTAAAAATAACTCGAAACATCTCTTTCGTTAAAGTATTGATACCCTACCATTACTTTTTATTTCTTTTAGTTTACTTTTACAATATTATTCGTTTATACTAATTTTTTGTTTGGACATTAATAAAAAGAAAATAATTAAATTACCAATTTAACCCTAGAAAATTAAAAAAAATGCAAGAATCATTGCACACTTGGTAGTTACATGCAATTTTTGACAATTAAAAATTAATATATTTTTTTGGGTTAAATTGATAATTTAATTATTTTCTTTTTTTTAATGTCCAAACAAAAAAATTATTATAAAAAGATAGTATTGTAAAAGTAAGCCCCAAAAAAATAAAAAGTAACAATATGTGTATCAATACTTTAACGGTAGGAATGTTTCGAGTCATTTTTAAAAATATAGGGACTAAATTGATACTAATATTAAAATAGAGGGACTAAATGAGCTTTTACCCCCTATAACTTATAAATATCATGTGAAATTAGTATTTATTAACCACATAAATGCAATGACAATTATAAGTTAGAATTCAAACATTGAAATTTCTAACATTGTTAATTACACGTTGATTATAATAGCAGTGGTTGTCTTTGGTCCAAGAATTAAAAATATAAAATGTAGTTGAGTTTTCGGTCCAGTAAAATGACGATAAAGTTGCATTGAACTTTTTTACTTTTAGTCGCATTGAAAAGGAGCAACATCAACTATATAATTTTCATTATTTAAAAGCTATATATAATGTAATTTTTCATTTGAGGTAGGTATTATCTTGCTCTTTATAATGCAATAATTCTGTTTTTGGCTCTAGTATTTTTACTATTTGATCTATAGTTTGAAAATGATAGGCTAAAATATCTTATGTTAAAAATAAATAAATAAATATTTTCCGTGTATTGATCTATCTCACCAACTAACCAATGAATGTTATATTGTTTGTGATAATGTTTTGGGATAAAAAATTTAAGATGTGTCGCACTACTTTTAAATATTCGCAATGAGACTTCCCAATCATAGTGTGTGGCCTATAATTAAGTTATTGTCATATATGCATATTTACTTTTTTCTAATTAGTTAATAGATGAATATGGTGACAATTTAATAAGATTGAGAAAAATTATTTTGTGCTCTTCTTGTTTATTCACTCATTGGCATGATATATTTTAATCAATTATAATAATATGTATAAACACGTGTAAATAGTAAATATATAAAGAGTAATGGTCTGAAAACACCAAAAACCTTCTCTAAAAATTGTGATATACATGGAGATCTTAAGTACGCCATCTCCGTTACCCAACAGATATCAGTTGAAAGCATTGGACAATTATTTACATTCTGGCCTGTCAAGATGTAGTTTTTGTGCTTTGATCCTCGTAAGTTCTATTTATTTTCATTATGGCTCTAGCTCTAGTTTTTATGACTACGACTTGGCCTTTATAAATTTTGTTTCTTCTCATTATGACTACACAATTTCTCAAGTGAATCAATAACATAATAAATAAATTAAATACACACATAATGTAATAGAAAGTGCCCAAACAGGCCATTTGCCAACGAGAAAAAACCCAAAGCAATGTCATATTTTTCTTGTTTTCATTGTGATAGGTGTTGCATTAAGCTCAGTTCAATTATAAACAGATGCACTCAAAATGATAGTCAATCAATCAGTCACTCAATCTGTCATTTTGAAAGGATGTGAAGAGACTGAGAGAGAGTATGCGTGTGTCACTCTCTAGCTCGATCTATCTATGTGAAAGATCAACTACAATGATAATTAATTTCCCAAAATGAGAATGAATGATAAGTAATGCATGCCGACATATAAATTCTTGAACACATTTCTTTTATTAGTGAAGAAGAAGATTTTTGTCTTAAAGACAAAAAAAAAATGGAACTAGATAGCCGACATGATATAATAATAGTTCATAATTGGAACAACGGGTAATGCCTTTATTATTAGTATGATGTTGATTTAATCTCTTTAATTCGCTTGAAAGTTTGCCTATTATCCGGATTTTGAATCTTGTTTAAAAATAATCCCGCATTGCAAATTAAGAAACCGAAACTATCGTTCTATTATCCTATTTGGAATAAATACATTTTTAGTTTTTTGTATTATTTTTGTTGAGAAAAATAGCTCACATCGATTAAGAATATTTATAGATATAATAATATGAGCTTGAGATAATCCTTCACATAGTTATATACGAGTTAGCCTTTGGGTATCAATAAGATTATGCTTAATTAGTTTGGATACGTAGTTTGAATATTCATTGATGTGCCACCAATCGTTTAATATCATGTGAATGGTATTAATTATTAACTTATAATTTTTATAACTTACTCAATAAATAATACATAAAATGCCACATTAGCGAGTATTCAAAGTAAGTAAGTATAACATTACTCTTTAGGGAGAATTTAGATTAATGAGCTTCTATGTGGTATCAAAACCAAACTCTTGCACGAGTCCACAAAATATTTCCATCTTACAATGTCCAAACAAAAGATTGGGTCTACATGTAATGGGGTATTAAGAAAAAAATCTCATATTGGCAAAAAATGGTTACTAGACTGATAATATAAAGTTTAAAATAATCTTTAGCTTACAGTTAGCTTTTGAATATGTATATATGTTTTTTTTTTTTACATTTTTTTGATTCCTTTTTTCTAAATACAAAGGTTTAACTAGAGTTAAAGATATGAAAAACTACAAGTTGTAGATCAACTCGTGCGCAAGATTCACCATTGTGTCAATTGATATAGATCCGATTCTAGAAGACGACGAATTAAAAGAGTTATTGACTATTTCGACAAATCACTTGAAGGTTTCTCGTGTACACAAGTTTTTTCTCTGCTTCGCCGCAAAGGATTAATCAACTGTCCAAGTACTGACGGCAATGGATTATTCGTAAATCAATCTTAATCACATAGCCATTATACGTCCCGTTAATTATACGACTTAAATCCATATCGAAAATAATGCAGTTTATTTATTTTGTTTTAAACAGAATATAAAATGCATGGCTATAGCTAGCTTAAGCAGGACAAATAATTTGATGCGATTCTCAAATTAATTCCATATAATAAAAATATAAAATAATAGATTTAATTAAACATTAAATTGGATAAGTTCAAGAAATTAACCAAACCTCGAGCGACCAGTTTGCTTTTGCATGCTGGAGTTGCAAAATGAAGTTTCTGACGCCGGCGTACGGAAGCAGAAGAAGGAAACACGTGGGCGAGAAACTTGCGTGGGATTATTATAATTATCCCCCCCACTTCGGTATAGCTATACTATACAGATTAAGGTGGCAAGTGGTCCATTAACATTTTATCACGTGACATAATAGTATATTTTAATGTATTTTATCAGTGATTCTGTACTAGTCGCACTTAAAATTGATCTTAAATAAACTAATAAATCTCCAAGACTCATTATTCTACCGCATAATAAAATTTTAATAGGACAATTCCACATAAATCTTTTTCGGCAATTATTAAATTACAGCTGCAGTGCCGTAACTTATAATCCATTTAAAAATATGTAATAAATTATGTCAGATAATGTCATTTTTGCATGAACTGTTAATTACATCAGTAAGAGGGACCCAATTTTCTTGCATCACTATCACATCGCTTAGTATTTTTTATTTATTAATCAATTATAAAGTCCAATTATATATGGTTCAGATCCGGCCCCGGCCGACATCATTTTTCGATACAGAAGCAGCAACAACTCCCCCACGTGGCAAATTTTTATTTAAAGCACGTGAGGATCAACTCAAACATCAAACTCATCTTCTCGAATCCTGATCTACGTTTTTTTTTTAATTTTTTAATTTTGCTGGTACATGCGCATTTTAAAATATAAAATTCATATTTTTAAAACAAACGTTTACATCCAATTAAAATTTTATTTTAAATTATGTTGATAGAATTAAAAAGTATCACAGTATTATGGGTTTTGATTAAATTTAACGAAATATTGGACAAAAATTTAATTTGAACAATCGATATATTACAATTCTTTTGGGTCGTGATAATGTCTTTTATCCTTAGATTAAGTCTCTCAAGTTGGTATGAAATCAGTGTCCTGCCAATCAAATAACGCCTTATCAATCGCTTCGTGTGGTTCATGTAGATGGTGAAGCTTCTTTTTCTCCTCTAAAGTCCTTATATATTCGATTGACACGATGGATGCCCTAATTTTCTTCCAAATATCATGGCACTAATCCTAGTTAATTTCAGCCAATTTTCTTCAATTTTTAAAAGAGAAAATAATAAATAAATAGAATCATGGCTTGAATTTCTTTCTTTTCTTTTCTTTCTTTGGAAAATTTATAAAAATAACCATAAAATTTTTGTTATTTTCATAATTAACCCTTTCAATTTTTTTCTATCAACATTAGCCCAAGACACGCTTTTCTCCTCAAATTACCATTCTTTACAAACTAAAAGTAACTTTCTTTCTCCTCTTTCGTCAAACCAAAGGCAGCTTCCCACTCTGGAATCATCAACCAACGAGAACGGCAAAAGACAACGATAAAAAGTGAAATCCGATCATAATTTATTCGGATCCAATACTAATCGGCATCACTAAAGGCGACAATCAGCCTGTCACACGAAAATCCAGATTCATTGCAATTAGCTATTAATTTGATAGAGCTCATATAATTTATTTTTTTTATAATTTCAGGCTTAATGGATTCAGTTGTACTTGAATTGTGTTACGATGGTTGGTGGGAGACATTAGAGGATGGGCGTATAGAGTATGTCAATGGTAAAAATAGAGTTTTTTTTGTTGGGAAAAATTATATGTTTGATCAGCTATTGGCAAGAGTATACGATGTGTTACAAATTAACCCTAATGAATATAGTATCACAATGAAGACATGAACTGGGCCATAATCGCAAGCGATGTAAGAATTCTATTGCGTCGACTCGAAGTTAGTTGTATTATTTCAATGATTCGTTGGTTAAAACTGTTATTGGTTTTTTTGTATTGTACACTTATATGTCATGAAATTTTATTTTATTTTAAATATTTAAATGTGAGCATTGAAATTATATAAACTTAAGTGCGCAAATTAGAATAAAAATTCAAGTTTCAACATTCAAATTACTACAAGCGGTTTACAATACAATATCGTCATTAAATATGCCAACCGCAATCTTCTTTCTAAAGTACTCGACATGACTAGCGTTAAACTCTAATTTAATCCCGAACATTAAATACATAGTAACCATCAATACAAAAACTCCGCAATCGCCAGTTCCGGGCTCTTGTTGTGGCACACTCCTAACTGCGATAACTTTCCAGGGGTCGATACTCCACAACTCAGGTCGGATGTTGTAGAACCCAACATATTCCAACCATCGAGGGAAGATAACTTCAAGTGGCTTGAATTTTAACTTGTATCTTGTGTCCTCGCGACATGTGAGTAATGAGTCATAAATCCAGACTTTATTTTTCCGAAAGTCTACTGTGCCAGTACCCAATGTGAGCCGTCCAAGTTAACAAAGATGAGTAACTGTATATAAAAATTAAAAAACATGTTCGTTATATATGAAATTGATAAACAACCAAGAAAAATCGACAACTTGTATATGAAATGCAATAAAATACATACCATATCGACATCCGTCATTGATTTGGACATTGTGTGTTGTCGCCCACAAAGATAGCAATTCAAGCGGTCGTTGAATACTAATGAATCGACCGCACAATCCCCATTGTTCCATAACTGATTCAACAGCACCTAATACATAGATAACCAAGAAATGCATAAATGAACAAAACTTAAAGGCGATAATTAAAAAAAAAGAAATGATATTTATAAGTTTTGTCGGCACGTTACCCAAAAAAATGTGTCAGTATGTGTGACACGTTGAACTAAGGCATTCGGATACTGCCGTTGTTTCTCGCTAATCAAGCGAAAATACTCGTGAATATGCTGTAAAGGAACAAAAAATTACGATTTAAAAGAAAAAATTTATACACAAATCGACAACACTCAGAGAACTTCAAAAATATAATTACCTCATCGTCTAACCATCCCATCGAAGCTAAACCCAAAAGTATTTGAAAGAATGACCGCGGGTGCTGGACTCTCCGAACCACTGTCATATCACCAGCGAACCATCGATCAAACTCAGCAAACAGACTAGAATCCTCCAATCCTCTCAGTGGATTTATATCTACACTCGTATTCATGTCAATCGCATGCTCCATGATTTGGGGTCGAGGTATAGGTCGGGCGTTTTTTCCTCGCCTAAGTGGAGGAATCATGTAAGGACTGTTATAAATATACGACGGTATGTACGCGCAGCCGAACTTACTAACGGCCGGAGGCACTTCAGTGAACACCTGCACGCTCTCCCCACTAACATCCCCGTAGAAATTATACAATGACGTGGGCATAGAAAGATTTTGATTGCCCACGTCAGTATACACTCCATAGTCATCCGGGGCCTGTCCATTCGCCAAGATGAACATATTAAACAACTATTAAATTAAAAGTTAAACGAACATAATTATTAAATTTAATTTTGGTCACCGCAAACGAGTGTGCAGTGGGAGAATCCTTATTTGGACGTTTAGAAAATGTGTCGATAAAGCCAACCACGGTTTCTTTAAAATCTTTTAAATCCGACTTCAATTCATACACGTTACGATCAATCTTATCCAACTGTCATCGCACGTAATCATTAAACTACTTTGTCCTTGACTATTACAAAAGAAAATAAGTAAAACTTTAGAATAATAGTAAAACAATAATGATTAATAAAAGAAGAATATCGTATATTATTTATAACCTCAGAATCATGTGCGTCATCAGAGTTGTCTGTTTGCTCCTGGTGGTCATCAACAGCCACCTCATCCTCAGAAGTGTCATGACGCTGCTCTGGTGTTGGGTTTGGTATGTCGTCATGCTCGTCATCCTCGTCTGATTGCCTTGAAACCGACGGCATCGCATTGATTGAGGTTTGGAGCTGCATAAAGTATCATTTAAAATTAATAAATGAAAAGTCAAAAATTTCGATTAAAAAATTTATAGTACTTAGATTTATAACCGACCTTATGAACCTAGTCTGGAATGCTTGGCATGTAATCCTTCACAATGAGCCAATATTTTCTGCTGCTCTCCTTTGAATTTGGCTCAAAGGTTTGTAAAACGTCCCCCTGCCATAAATTCAATTGAAAATTTTAAGTAAGTATATATAACTTAAATTTAGTAAAGTTAAAAAAATAACTAATACATATTACTTACAAGACGAGATTCGTCATTGAAGAATGAATAAACCTCAGTAAAGTTGATTCTCGAAGACGTCATGGGCTTCCATTGCACGATGCAAGGAATCGTCCTTTTTGTTTTCACGACCTATGTTGATGGCAAACCTTTGATCGCTTCGTAAATCCAAGGCTGCAACAACCAAAGTGAAAAAACTATTAAAACATCTATCAAATATTTAATACTATAAAACTTATTAATAAACAAAAAAACATCGCACCTGAACCCCGGACGTAAAGCCGTAAAGATTGTACTTTTCAATGTTATGATCTGGGTTTTTCAACCGAGTCGTCTTAAATTTCTCGTCTTTCTCGAACAGTGCATTGTCAAGACTATCGTATACCATTTCCCACGACACAAGACCCCATGGACGGTTTCAGAAGTACTGTATATCATCAACTTCGTTAAGCCAATTGAAATTGATTTGACAGTGATTTTTTCTTGCATTTAGTACTCTGTCCGCAAAATAAAAGGGCGCAATCTTTAATGCGTCCATATCGTCCATTTCCTCAAATTTCAACTCCTTAAATAATGCATCGAATTCCTTAACATTGATCTTACGATGCACACCACCAAAATACGTATTCCATAGCCTATGCACTGTTTTGTTATCTCTTAGTTCGGTATCAACATCATATGAAAGTCCAGTAACCAGACATCATTCTACAATTGACAAGCGAATCAAATGCTCACCAATTTGAAACCATAACTGATCCTTACGGCTATCTTCTTCATGAGCCACTTGCTTCAATAATAGATTGTGCAAAATTACCCCACTAAATGGAAAACTTCGACACTCCAAGAAATGCCCAAATATATCCTTCTTGAACATATTCAACTACCGCTTTGTTAATTTTTCGTCGATGATTTTTACGACCGAAGATAAATTACACATGCTCGAAATTCGACCCGGAAAGTGATGGGCATAACGAAAATACATCCTGCCTACTTCGATATCTGACGATTCTGATTTCGCCATGTATCTGTAATAATTATAACATTATTACATTACATTTACAACAAAAATAAATAAATTCACTTGAAAATAAGTAAAAAAAACACTGTAATTTGGTGCGACATGCAGGTCTGGTGCGACAGAGCCGTGTTGTCGCACCGATTTGGTGCGATAGCATGGGCGCGTGGCGCGCGCTGCTGCCCAGCGACGGGTGCGCACGCGCGCCGTCACAACCAAAACAAATCCCCAAATCAACATACTCCCAAAACAACCACTACAAAACACCACCACCACCACAAACACTACCACTACCACCACCACAAACACCACAATTATTCTCAAACTACAATCATTATTATTCTAAAATTTTATTTTAAATTAATGAAAATAAGTAAAATGACTAACCTAGGTTTTGTTGAAGGCTGTAGATGGTAGATCGGACACCGATGAGGGATGGAGCCGCCGCCGACGAGAGGTGATGTTGCCGCCGATGATGGAAGTTTCTGCGGTTTGGGAGAGATGGGTGAAAGAGAGTGTTGGGAGAGAGATGGGAGAGAGGGGTATTTTGGTCTCAAAAATATTTTTATGGCTAATGTTGATAGAAATTTATTTGGGGGGTTAAGATGAAAAAAGATAAAAATTTTATGGTTATTGGTGTAAATTTCCCTTCTTTTTCTTTCTCTTTTTTTTTTTTTTTTGATAGCGTTGATGTACCGAAATTGATTTCATGAAAGCATGCGTGTCTCTTGTATTAATTATTGCCTTATCGAGCAAGTCTTATCTTGTGACCGACGGCGGGAGGAGAATGCCATACTTTTGAAAGCAATTCATAATATATGCTCGGCATTGAAAGTTGTTTTTTAAACCACTTTAAAAAATGAATAAATAATTCAAATAAATAAATAATTAATTAATTATAGACGTTCGCATTTCACAAAATTTATAGGTGGTTTTGAAGTGTTATACAAACTTTGGGAGGACATTTTGGCGACATATCATCATTTCTCAAATCCGTCCATACTCGTGCTTCATTCCGTGTCCCGAATTAAGTATGTTGCCTATTTGGAGCCACAATTCTTATAGAATTATAAAAGCAACTCACAATTTTTTTTTTAAATTTTAATTTACTTTTCCATGCATATTAGTAATTAAATTCGCATACTATTTACGTGAGCGGAGTTTAAATATAGGTGGCGTTTTTTTTTTCTGAAATCTGAATAATACTTGAACTAGTCTGAATTTGAATGATATATTTTTTTTGAATCGCTAAAAATAAATATTAAGTTGCTTGATTTTTTAGTTTAAAAAATCTAAAAACTAATATTTTTATATTTATACCCTTACAAATTATAAATGTCAAACAAATAATAAACATCTCAAAGAATATAAATAAAGTAAATATTATTATAACATAAATCATATTCAATTGAATATAACTCTTTAATATTCTATATTATATATGTTAATCAATTTTATTATAGTTTATGATGTTTTTAATTATATAAAAATATTCATAAAAAAATTATGAAGATAAATAATGCTAATTTGAAAACAAATAAAAAGATAAAAATAATAATATTCTATCACTATCTATTATCACAAGTTATATAGAGATGAGTAATAATGCTAATTATTAAATTTTTGTTTTAGGTAAGGATGAAAATTAATTAATTAGATAGGGATATTTTTCAAAATATCTTTTATTGATATCATTCAGACTTTTTAAATTAAGCAAAAATGTTAAAAAAAATTAGCTTAATAACTTAATGACTTAATGGCTGAAAATTTTCATTAAGTTAAAAAAAAAAACTTAATGACTTAACTAATTAAAATTAAGTTAATTAAATCATTAAATAAAAAAATCCCCTTAAACTTTTATATTATCAAAAAAATTTATCAGTTAAAAAGTAATTAACATCCACTTCTTTTGATAGTATTGTTTTATTGGGATATATGAATTTTGATGACATGTTAAAGAGGTTAAGTAGTGCGTGCTAGTCACATTCTCAAACAATTATATAATGAAAAGTATCGTGCTTGGATTATAAGAGACTAATCAAGAGGCGTACAAAAATTTGAGTTTCCAAAAGAATAAGAATTTCTCTTTATTTAATTAGCTTTTCTTTTTCGTGTGTGATTATTCATATTTGATCTTGATAGAGGTGACAAAATGAGTTAACAAATCGAATTTGAATTGAATTTTAAACAAATTAAGTCAAAATTATATTGATTCGAATTTGATTTATTTATTAAACGAATTGAAATCTTAGGATTCGGATTCAATTCATTAAAAGAATATTCAATTTGATTCGTTTAATTCATTTAGTAAAATTAATAAAGAAATCGAATTAAAATTGGATTTGTTTACTATTCATTTGTCCCATAATAAATGAACCAAATTTGAATATAAATTTGTTTGCAAAATAAAATTAATAAACAAAAATTAAGTAAAAATAAAATATTAAAAAAACCACAAAATTAACATCCTATAAAATACAAATAATCCAAATCATATTCTAAAATTAAAATATACAGTCGTTTAAATACCAAATTATAAATTCTTGCTAAAAAATAAAAGAAGAAAAAAGATCTCAAAGCATCATCAACTCAAACTCTACCATTTTTGGTTTTGCTTAATCGTGTCTTCTTTATAAACCCCATTACCCCAATACCCATATAAAAAAAGTTGCTTATAATCTAAAAAGAGCTTACTTTCTTGCTCAAATCTTGTTCATTTTCATAATTTTTTTCGTAGGTAGTGCCATTTTAACAGTCCCATTTGCGCAACAAAAACTTGATAGAGTTGGGAAGCTACTAGAGCAAAATTAAAACTAAACCCGTAGCTCGAAAATTAAAAAGAAAAAAGAGGTTCCCGTTAGGGGAGATGGTGCTAGCTTCTCTAAAAGAAATTGCGGACACAACAAAAAAGAAATTGCTATGGAGGGTGGATAAATAATTAAGTAATTTATTTATTATTTATTTATTAAATAAATATTAAATAAATAAAGAAATAAATATCTTTAAACTTAGATTCAATTTATTTATTTAGCGAAACGAATCGAATTTATTTATTTATTAAACGGATGAATTTTTTCAAACTCAAACTACCAAAACGAATTGAATAAATAAATGAATCCTGACAAGACTACCACCCGCAGACCATGAGCACTTCCGTTTTTACAAGAACATTGATGATGAATAACGTCGGATTAAATTACACTTTTTTGATTAGTCAACGTTAAATTAAAGCTCAGAGCATTTTTAGAATATGGCAACAGATTTTCCTGATAGAACATTATTGGTCAGTGGGGTTTTCACTTTGGCTTTCTTTCTAATAAAATTCTCTTTTGACTGCTCAACGTTATTCATGCAACTAGTGGACTGGATCCTTTAGGTGGATTATTACAGTAAGCTACTTATGCTTTCAGAATATTTTTATCAATATTTAAACTTTATTTTTTTTTAATCAATTCTCTTTATTCAGATCACTAATCTAAATACAACTAAATATTATCTCTTCCTAAAAAATTTAAGCTTTTATGTCAAGCAGTTCATTTGAATTGTAGCTAAAGAATCACAATTATTAGATGTATAAAAGTATGTTCATTCACACGCCATGGAAGCACAAAGGTAGAAACAATGGGCATAAACTTTTTTATTTTTCTGCTTTTCTTCCCTGTCTATGCTATCTTGTTCATACTAAATTGCCATATCGTACAGCGTTTTCATTTTCACCAAGGTTGTGGTTTCCCCCGGCATAGTAATCAAACTCAATGATTAAACAATGGGCATAAACTTTTTTTATTTTTCTGCTTTTCTTCCCTGTCTATGCTATCTTGTTCATACTAAATTGCCATATCGTACAGCGTTTTCATTTTCACCAAGGTTGTGGTTTCCCCCGGCATAGTAATCAAACTCAATGATTAAACATGGATTTCACAAATGTGAATCGAATTTTAACCAAAGTTGTACTGATAGCCGACAAGATATAGATATATATATGGTGTCAAATGCATGTTTCATTGTTTTCGATAATTAAAAAAAAAAAACACAGAATATCATCAGGACAATCATCGTTTATAAGGCTACACATCCACGTGAAAGCACATGAGATTGAGCTTATAATTGATCTCAAACCAGTGAGACAGAAACATTTAGCAAAACAAGAAATTTGATTTCTCCCTTTCAAGCATGATATATCATGCATGTGAAGTCTCTATATTTAGTGGTGTTTTTGTTTTGCCTTTCCTGAGGGACCATTTTGAAGAATCATATTCAAAGTTGTGAACTTACGACATTTGCTTTTTGACAAAATGTTTTTCAGGAAAATCATGTGCGGTAACAATTAATGTTAATTTTAGGTATATTTTTAATGGTGTTTTCGCACTCACAAAAGGTATTCCCTCGTGGGTTTTTAACTTACGACAATATTTCCAATAAAGACTTGTAAAAATTTGGATGTGCAAAAGTCTATGTCGACTTGTATATTTGTGCACAAGTTTTACAAGTAACTTGTATCATCACTAGTGCCCTTGGCACTTCATAATTAAATAACCACACACAATCATTTTGCACCATATAATTGCCGGGGGTTGCTTTTGACCAGATAACTAGGCAAATATTGATGGTGTCAAATTAATGTTTAGATCACACAAGGTAAGCTTCCTTTAGTTCGTCAACAAAAATCAAAGACATAATCATGGCTAGCGGAGGCAAAGAAAAGAGTGGGCTAGGAAAAAAATTGGCACAAATTTGTAGTTGCTGCTAACCAAATTAATCAACAAAAGAAACGTCAATGAGATAAGAGTTTGAAGAAAATGTTGCATATGGATTATGACAGTGATGATCAGAGACTAATACGTGGATATGCACAAGCAGCAGGCTGCCAATTATAATACCGTACATGTTATCTTTGAATAATATCTGGTGCTTATGAACAAAATTATTCTTTTTTGTCACGTGTATATTACAATCTACTCATATTTATAACAAAAAAAAAATTTGGGACAACTTTAGATGAATTATACTGAAGTGCAGTCCAGATATTTGTAAACCTCACAAATTCTCTCTTTGGTAATTACATTTGCAAAGTAAAAAAAAAAAAAAAAGACAAAAAGATTGGGCCATGCCTACCGTACTAGGGCTTTAAATTTTAGAAGTTGGGGGAATAATGAAAAGAAACAAAACTTTTAGAGGCTCAGTTATAAAAAAATAAATCTAAAACTGAGGGCTAAAATGAAAGAATATATAACGTTTAGGGGCCAAAGAAAAAATAACCTCCAGTGATCAACGGCCTCGCTTTCCATACATACATAATCAGAAGCATAATAAAATCTCAACAGTATAGGAATTAGGATAATCACAAACAACCTAAAAAATGGCACCTTAGAACCCTAGAGTAAAGTAATATGAAGGATTTGTAAACTAAGGGGACAAAAATAAAATTAAGTTTAATAGAACCCTTATCTTTCGTAAATTTTATTTTGGCAAAGCTAGAACATAGGTCTTTCCTTAATTAGTTAAAATAATGTTTTCTAAAAATAACGACGTACCACGATTTTATTTAAAAATAAACGTTCACATCAAATAAAGTCTCAATCTTTTGCAAAATGTCATATTTTCAACACGTTGGGATAGATAGGATATTCAAGTTAAAGAGATGAAGATTGATCACATTGGGGTCTATGTGCGTGAGAGCGACTGACATAAACATGCAACAGCGCCTAACAAGACAGACTGAAGTGGCCGTGAAATTCTTTGCAGTTGAGGGCTCGATGCTTCTGCTTTTGCTTTCATCATCTGCAATATCTACATGTGCTTTTTTTTTTTTTCAAAAGCTATGTCGACAAGCAAAAGCATTGTAGCTAACACACAATCATTTGTCTGAAGTGGTGTGCAAACTAGCTTGTTTCTCCAACTAATAATATTCCTTTTGCTTATTTGAATACGAATCACTTTACAAAATTTTGACAAGCACTGACCATTCAATATATGCTAGAAATATCCAAGAAAAATTACAAGTTGCACCGTCGAACGTCCGTAGTTTATCTTTACACGCCCCATTTCTATGAACAAATTATATGGGCGATAATACTTCCCCCACCCTTTGTGTAAGGATATATATCCTAGTTACTATATGTTTTTTTTAATTTCACTTTTATTTTTTAATAAAATGACTAAAAAGAGAATGAAAAGTTTGAATAGGTGTCTGGTTATTGTGTTATTTGATTCCAATTTTTTTTTAAAATTTTTGTTGTTATTGATTTCACTTTGAGGAGAGCTTTTACATATTAAATAATTTGTTTTGTCTCTAATAATAAAAACTCAAATTTGAGCTTTGGAGAATAGAGGTTGGAGATTTTTTTTTTTAAGTTCAATTGTCTATAATGCCTATTATATATTTTACATTCTTATTTCACTCATTTCATAAAAAAATTTAAAAATTTATCTATTAAAATAATTTTACAGTTCTTAAGAAAAACTTTCATTGAAAACAAAAAAAAGAAAGATTATACTTGTATAAATTAATTAAAAAAAGTATAACCAAATGGAACATCCATGATACTTAAGTAAAATCTCTTGTATTAATATTTGAGTCATGCCATTAAACCTTTTTTTTTTCTTGTGTGTGTAAAACCACCTCATGTATACTGGACCACTTGTTCTAAAGGTTTGGCTTGAGTAGTTTTTATGCAACTTCTTTGATTAGCCACCCTAGTTCAAATCCTATATAGGTAGGGGACCCTAGTTCAAATCCTATGTAGGTAGGGGACTAAGCCATACAGGTAGGGGGACCAAAAACATCGCTATATTTTTTTAAACGATAAAAAATAAATGTTAAATAGAGATAATTTAATTTCTTTTAAATATTGTAATACAATTCAAATATTTATGGTATATTAAGAAGTATGCCACGATTTGCCTTAATGCAAGTCATTTAAAATTTAGTTCGAAAATCTACCTGTAGTTCATGTTTGGTTGGAATAAATAGTAGAAGAGGAGATGATCGAAAAGGAAAGAAGAGGAGAGAAAGTAAATGAAAAAAGGGATCAATTTCATTTTTATTGTTTGGTTGGATATGAAATTCATTTTTCTCCCCTTATCTCTTTTCCCTCTTCTCCTCTCCTCCCTTTATATTTCTTTAAACCAAATATGTACTTAAAGTCCAAAAAAGAGACCTACTTCTAAATTAGAAAAATCTACTCAAACAAAATACGAAGAGACTCCAACTCCAATCTCCCATTAAAGTTTCCCACACGCTCGAAAAAAACCAAATAATTCTTCCTTCCGATTGCTCCATTGGGCAAAGACAGACTGTTTCACACCAATAGAACATTGGAATCCGAGCTCACTCCAGTTCCACTTCCACTTCCATTTACTTCTTTTGAGCTTTTTATTTTTTCCGTTTTTCCTTCTATGTCATCAATAATAATAATTTTGATTTTTAGAATGTGAATTTGTTGAAGTTGGCATCGGATTGGGCTACCTGAAGCCCCAGGATCAGTCAGATATAATATGTAGGCCCAATTATAATAATTTTCCTAAATTCAGAAACCTGGACGGCTGGGCTTTTGGTCTATGATACGCTCAAATGCTCAGTGAAATGCAAACCGACGACTTAGGGTTGAATTTTGAGCAAAAATCGATCCAGACCGATTCTATCCACCTCAATTCAAACTGAATTTATCAATTACTGGTGCACATCCCAAAATTTCATCTCATATGATTTAACATTCAAGCATTTGATAAATATCACGTCATATAGGATAAAATTTTAGAATACAATTTGAATGTCTGTTGGTACTCCTTATCAGTTATTGCACTTAAAACAATAGTAAGAGAAATTGGTAACAGTGACTTGCCTTTGCTAACAGTGACTTGTCTATGCGAGATAGGAATCCTCTCATGTTCAGTCATTCTCTTGAGTAAAATTTACCTAAATAATTGGTAGTTAATAAATTAACATGTAAATCATAATTATATACTATTATTAAAAGACAAGCAGTACAAGATCTTTAAAAACTCATAAGAGCTCAAATAATGAGAGAATTCTAATTAATTTAGTAAATTATAAAAAAAAAGAAATAATATCACCAATCATTAAAATTTGACACTTAAAATGATAATATGGTCTATAAAGAAAAAATAATTGTTTTTGACCCTCTCAATTTATTTCACCGACCCTCACTTTTTAGTTAATATTTTTTATTCTAAAATTACCCTTATTGAAATAAAAATAATTAAAAAATAAATATTTATCCTTCTCTTTCAAATTCTCAATAGATTAACTTCTTATCTCTTACATTTCTCTCGTCTTTTTAATTGATTCACAATTTGAAATCTTAGATTCTTACACAAAATCAAAACCAATATCATTAATAATAATTAAACCCACCACTTGTTCAAAAATTTTAATAGGACCCAATATTAACACTCATCATATATTGGTGGAAGTTTTCTAATGAATTGATAGTAAAAAAGATAGGTGATGTTGGTGGTGCTGATGGTAATGGTGATGATGATGAACTTGATGAAGTAGTGAGGGTAATTATTACACACTTATACTAGAGACTGGAGAGGTAGAGAGATAATAAAAATAAAATAATATTTTTTATTTAATAAGGATATTTCTAAAAATTAGTGAAATAATTTGAGGGAATCACATATCACGACTTAATAAATAAGGTCCCCATTTGTAGCTCATAAAAAGTACTTCAAGGCGCAAACACGAAATTACATAAATAGCTGAAGACATACACTTGCTGGCCCAGCTACAAAGCCATGAAAATCGTATTGCCACACCGCACTCACCAAGAGAGATGATAAAATTATCCACAAATTCGTAAATTTGTCCAAACATACCTACCGCTAATAATTTTATGGATTGCGATAAGGTGATATTGCAAATTTAAATTCACAGCAAGTTGTGGGTGTGTTTAATTTTGAGAAAAAATCACCGGATACCCGAGCAAGTATCTGCCAACTTACATTCTTTATTTTAATTTTTTTTTTTTAATTTTAATCATATTATATTAAAAACTTTAATAATAAATATATGTAAGTTAAAAGTCCTAATTCATAAACCCAATTTATTTCACTGCAACGTGTGTGTGTTTTCATTCATACTTACATACATACATACATACATACATATTTTTTCAGGTTATAAATTTATAATTTAAACTTTGATGTATTGTTAAAAATATTTTTTAAATATTTATAATTTTAAATAAAAAACCTACAAAAGGTGGCAAACGAGTTTAGTAATTTAATTTTTTTACAAATGCAGATTTAGTAATGACAAAACTACGACAGGTATTTTACCCATTGCCATCCTAAGTCCATGATATCAACGACTTCAAAAGTGAACTATGTATAGCTTAGATAATGAAACCAACTTGATTTGTTACTAGAAAAAGCTCAAGATACAATCAACAGCCTTCAAATTAATGATCTTTTACTACATCTAGAACACTGAAGCACGTTCGCCAATTTTGACACCACGTACGAGCGCCAAATTGAACAGTGAAAATATTTTTTGGATAAGAATATACTACAACACTACATAGTTTGCCAGTCCCACACTGTCAAGCAGAAATAATGACCAGAGGTCGAGTGATAAAGAAGCGCAGAATCATACATGGAGTTACCACGGGTGCAAGCTCCGTCTTTTACACAATAAATACCTGCAAAGGTAAATAAGGCTACCCGTCCTCCATGATCCTCCCAAACCACCACCGAAAAAGGAGTCATTTTATCAGGTGCCCCAATAATGAATCATCAAAGGAAGAAAGTTCACGGTGTACAGGGAACGATCCCGCACTTGGGTTAATGAACGACCACAGTTTGGAACACATACATGCCTACTCATTTCCCAAATTTAGGGAACCGTCTTTCATCAGCTTGATGCTCAAACTGTTGAATCTTCCTCTTGAGTAATGACGAGAAGCCTTTCTCCAATCGGTTCCAGTTTTCATCATGGCCACGAATTCATCATAGCTTATCAGGCCATCCTGCATTTATGGAACAATGATATCAGACGGAGTTTTGTTGAATCAATAACGCATTCGACAGCAGGAAAAAGGAGAAAAAAATGAAATGTTTGCCTTGTCTGTGTCAACTTCTTGGAAGATGTCATTTGCTACATCAGTACAGTCATCTGCTCCATCTTCCATCAATGCATCACGGAGCTCATTTGGCTCAATATAACCATTTCCATCCTTGTCAAAGTAGGAGAAAGCCTTGTGGAGATGCTCATCATTGGCCATTCTTCGTAGATGGAGCAAGACGGCAAGAAATTCCCCATAGTCCAATGTTCCTTTCCCGTTAGTATCTACCTGTCAACAAACACATCCCATTCAAAACAGAAAGTTGAAGTTTTCAAAATTAACCTACGTTGCAAGGACAGAGGAAGACTGAAGAAGCATAAGCAAACACCAGCAACAAATAATCTGCAGTTGTATACAGAATAGAGGGTAATGATCATGCGTATATTATTCTTACATCATTATACTCTTCCATAACGTAATTTTTTTACCCCCGAATAAAACAGTAATGTTTATAAAGAACACACATGTTTGACCAACAATGCATCATGTCTTTTCAAATTCCAGATATATGTGATCCATCCTGAATATTTCAGCCGCACAAAATGAGTCACATGGCAAGAATATAGCTTCTGTTAAAAGGTACACCTAATGCTTACAACTGATCAACATGATGCCAAAAAGAAAACAGAAAATGAGAAAGGGGTTACTTGCATTGTAAGATCGTTAAGAATAGAATCAATAGCATCCTAAGAATGTGTATAGAATCAGCAACAGAGAATGATTTCCAAGACATTTTGGTCATTTTTCATTAAATACACATCCTACATAAAAGACGTAGCAATAGGCAAATCACCAACAAAAATGTATCCTCAACCTCCAAAGTGCAGATAGATTTTCGGAACATAAATCATTTTCTTTTTCAATTATCTGTAAAAGTGGATTATTTTTACAGACTTTTAATATATATTTATGAATGATACGATTGTCCTAGTAGAGTGCTTTAGAGACATGGAAAATTGGAACTGGTGAACATGCATTATCAATTATCAATAAATTTGCCTAAAGGAAGGCAGGGACAGTAAATTCAAGCACCACAGCCACATCATAGTCTGATTGCATGAAACATGTGACATCTAAGGTAATCAGTTTTGCGTGAGTCAAACATACCACATGGGTGGGATCCATAGGAAGGCCGAACTGCTTAACAGTGTGATAAATACTAGTCAACTTAAGTTAGCCAGCTATGGACATTGTGGTTATATGCAGTCCTATTCTATCAATTGCCAGTATCCAATGTCTGGTCTCACTAGATATTTGTTGAATGGTAGGGACCACTGATGGAAGGACATATGTAAAGAGAAAGTACACTCACAGCTTCAATAAGCATCTGAACTTCTGACTCAGCAAGCTGGGAGCCAAAATTTCGAAGGCCAGCTTTCAATTCATCAGTTGAAACAACTCCATCATTATCACTGTCTATCTTCTTGAACATTTCTTTGATGTCTTCAACTTCTTCAACAGATAAGAACTCAGCAATAACCTAATTAACAGAACCATTTTTAAAAACTTGTCATGGAAAAGCAATACTGTATAAAGAATCTAATGGTAGAACTTTTTGCATCAACCAACCCTAAGGGCTTTTCTTTTGAATCTGTTCATCATCGAAAACTGTTTAAGCCTTGACCTGACAACATCACCAAGAGGAACATTTGGAGCTTTTTTAGCATTTTGGAGCCAAGGATGCTCTGCCAAAAGGAAAGAAAATATGCATTAGACAAATGAAATCAACATTTATAAGGCATGTGTAAAATGTATCAGCTAGCACCAATAATAACATCGTCGAATTTCATAAAATTAATCCCTGTCCTCTAGTTTATACGATTACAATTACCTATCACTTGTAATAACAAACAAAAACTATCTCTAAAGCTCACAATCAATCAACAAAAAACTTGACACAAGTTGGAACAATTAGCCAAGATAAAGTACTCCAGCACCTATATCAAACCATATAACAATAGCACATGTAACCTCGTAAAGATGTAAGTCCAGTGAAACTGTAGTGCTGCAAGCAGGTATATGGTTCTCAAAATGCTGAAGACTCGGATGTAATGCATGTAGAATTTTTAACATAGGTAAGATTTGAAACTAGGATGTGTGACCACCACACCAACTTAACCACACCCCTCCATCGGGGACAAAGAAAAAGAAAAACATGCTTGGATGCACAGAAAACATTAAACATTCAAAGACATCATAAAAGAGATGAAAACTACCAAGCACTTGCTTCGCTGTTAGTCGAAGCTTTGGGTCTGGCTCCAACATTTGTCTGACTAGACTCTTAGCGCTCTCTGAAACATTTGGCCATGGATCCCGTTTAAAATCTATTAGCCCACGAAGAATAGCCTGAGCAACCCCTTGTTCAGATTCTGCATGAAAGTGCACTTTAGGTTAAGCAGAAAACAAGGAAAAAAAAAGATAGATAATAATAATGCAAAGGCAAGTATAGACAGAACTAAGAATATTCATACCAGCCCAAAATGGGGGAACTCCGCACAACAAAATATAAAGTATGACTCCTGCACTCCATATATCTATTTCCGGCCCATAATTCCGCTTAAGCACCTCTGGAGCCATGTAATAGGGACTCCCAACAATTTCAGAGAATCTCTCACCTGGAAATGTGAAAGTTTAAGCAATCAAAAGCACTCTTTCAGTGTTAAAATAGCAGGCCCAACAACGATAATTGACAAAAACAAGGATACTATAAAATCTTCGGTTCTGCAAATATGACAGTAGTTATCATAAAATCTATGGTTCTGAATCATCAGCCAACCACCTTCAATCTCTCCTGTGCTTAGCCACTCACCACCCAATAGTATTTACAAGCTAAAGCTTAATAAAACAGAAATACATACCTACAATTCTCAATGATGTGGTGAACAATGATACAAGAGTGTGACTGAGCAAGATAAATGTATCCTACTAAGACTAGATCTACAATGCCAGTGCCTGTTGATGGGTGTAAGAAAATTACTTGCACAGGAGTGGTGGCACTGTTTCCAATTAAGGGTAAAAACTCATTCTTTCACTTAACTAGCTCTGTCAAGCTGGTTTAATTGTTCAATCATTCAATAAGAAAGCCAGATTAAGAAAAAAATTCATATCGTGTCAGCTGAATAAAGCTCCACTCTAGGATTTTAACAAATTCAATTACGCAAGACACTGAATCACTAACCTCCCAGCTACAAAGCTCTCCAAACATCAGGCTTACCAGTAGACCATACAACCATCAGTGAATGCATAAACAGTCATCATGAACAACAAAATGATCTGCAAACATTTAATAACATACTCCTTAATTCTTTCATCATACTATTCTTGTTTAGCATCTTGGCACCCTCTGGAAACTCCTATTAACTTGCAAGAAACCCAATCCCTCATCAGTCCCTTCACTAAAGCTAAACCAGCTCTGACCTCACTGAACTTCCAATGGAAACTTTGCCACACTTCCAACTACCAGCTCTAGCACCTACATTTCACTAACAAACATCTCATGTATATCTTTAATCAAGGGCGCCGAGTGTCCGCAACAACGTCCTTTGTACTTTCAACATAAACGCAAATCAATTCCAACTCACATACTCATAACAAGCACTAAATAAAATACTAAAAACAAATCGAGCAACTCCGACTAGATATAGTATATCATTAACTCACAAAACCTGATCAAATTAAATGAAATAATTCATATTAGCAAAAACAACCTAATAGTTAGAATCTCACCCGGCTTAAAGAATATAGAGAGTCCAAAATCAATAGCCTTCAAGGGCGAATTCTCCTTCTTATTAGCAAACAAAAAATTCTCCGGCTTCAAGTCCCTGTGAATCACACCATGCTTATGACACAACTGCACAACCTCCACAATCGTCCTGGTAACCGCCGCCGCCGCTCTCTCCGTATAATGTCCTCTTGCCACAATCCGATCAAACAACTCTCCGCCCTCACACAGCTCCATCACCAAATGGACCGCATTATCATCCTCACACGCCTCCTTCAAGGTCACAATACTCGAATTCTTCGGCAGGTGCTTCATAATCGCCACCTCACGCTTCACATCGTCGATATCCACCGCCGTCCGCAACTTCCTCTTCGAAATCGACTTGCAAGCGAGCAATTCGCGCGTGTCCCGGTCGATACACAAGTACGTAACCCCAAACTCGCCGCGGCCGAGCTCGCGGTCGACTAGATACCTATCCTCGATGTTCTCCTTAGGCACTCCGGCCAGCACAGTAATCGGCTGCTTCTTGTTGGCGCCAGCTTCTTTGCGGGCGTGATCGTGACTCGAATAGTTCGATTTAACGTCTTCTCTGGCGACGGCCGCCGGAGATCTGCAGCAATTTCCCATTAGGTAACACAGGTGAAGTTGATTACCGTACGGATCTAACAAAAACCCTAACTAAATTGTTTAGTTGGTTACGGTTTCACATTATAGCATGACCACAGCAGAGAGGCTGGAGGGGAATGTGAGAGTGAGAGTGTGAAAGGGAAAAGTGATGCTGTTTTGAAGAGAGTGATGTGTTTTTTTTTTGAGTCTTTTGATATTTTTGTAGTGCGTGTTTATTTAATTTTTAATTTAAAAATTTTTTTGAGAATATTTAATTCTCGTGTTCTTTAGGGTCTGTGAAGGTTGTCGGCTAAGCGAAGCGAAGGGGGAAGGACGAACGGTCGGAACGGGACGGGGGCAACGAGCGGGGAGATAGGATGGGGTTAAGAGGATTCATTTGTTTCTTAGATTTTTTAATTCTCTCTTTTATTGCTTGAATTTTTTTTTTTCCATTTTGGGGTTGTTATTTTAACTAACATCTAGAAAAGGGACAGAATGATGGCAAGCTGGATTAAAAAATTCGGTTTACTTTAAGGCCCTTTAAGTTTCAGAAAATTGTATTCTGAAATCAAAACTTTTATTTATTAAATCCAATAATTTTTCACTTTGGAAATTGTGAAGACGAGTCTAGACAAATGCTAATATATAATAATCAAAACAACAATTAAAAGCATGATGCAGAATGTCAATATACAATCAAAAGCATGTTGACAGCAATCTTGATCAATTTAATGATAAAATAAAACAGCAAAAACAATAACTTAATATATTATATATTAGTATTGAATGAATTTTAGAAAATCAAAATAAGAAAAATCTCTCTAAATAAATTATTAAAAAAAACTATGTCATTATATTTGAAACTTAGACTTTTCCTTACAAATTTAAAGTATATAGGTGAGGATGACCAAACTAAATGGTGAGTGTGACAATGTACATCTTTATTTGCGAATATTATTTAGTCATATTTTCTATATCTACAAAAATTGAATTATTTAAATAGAGTTTGATAAATAAGTAAAATTTTGAGGTAATCCTTAGGATAAACAGAATGTAATATAATATATTATTAGTCATTCTTTACTGTGGATGTCTGCATAGTTTAAGTGTCATGTGTCGGACTAGATGATGATAACTATAGATCAAATTATAACTAGACCAAGTAATTAGCTACAATTTATTTTAAAATTATTTTTTAATTATGGCTAATTGATGAAGTCCGCCTCAAATGTATATTTTTAAATATGCAAATGTCTACACGTCAGAGTTAACCCTTTGCACTAACAGGGACATGAAAGAAACAATAACAAAATATGGAGGAAAATTTAGAATGAATGGTATTTACAGGGACAGATTGGAAGAGCCAGATGTTGTCTCTTTTAAATTTGCTAGGAATTGAAATCAGCCAGGACTCTGTTGACTGTCTTCTTTGTGCAGTGGCGCGCTGTACACCAAGTGGGTCTCATATGACTCTCTAACAACCGGCTTTCTCTTTTTGCGATGCTTGCGTCTTTAGTGTAATAACTTGATTAAAATTAAAAAGCAGCCGCATCATTGTAAAATATAATTCATTCTTCTGTCTTTTTATTTTATTTTATTTTGTTTTTTGGGTTAGGCAAGTAACCACTCACTGATTCACATACGTAACTTATCTTTCTTTTTTCACATTGTTTTAAAAATATATAAATAGAAACATCTTATATATATATATATATAGGAATAAATTTGACTCGTTAATTTTGAGCATAAATATTAAAAATATTATATAATCCCAACAGATCCCTAATTTAGAGTATTTTATTAGTGAGCTCGTCTTGATTAATTGGCATGTGCCTTTTGATTTGACATGCGAGGCGCAGTTCCTTTGTTTTGAACTTTTGATATTTGTATGTAACAAAAAGACAAGAATTATTCTCTTTGCAGGAACTTTGTGTTGAAAAAAAAAAAATGGAGGATATTACAGAGAGTTATAAAATCGTTTGAGGCGGCCCGATGCTAATCCATCTCATGTGCCTGCATCATTTTATAATTTCGTGACCCGAATAATTGGACCAATGTGATCCCATTAAAATAAAAAGGAAAGAAATTCGCTGGAATGGCTCATAAATCATAAATGATAAATAAATCAACCGAAGGAAAAACGTTTTGCTCGCTTCAAAAACAAAAACGTTGGTCTTTTAAAGTTGGCCAGTGTTTAATTACGTCGTATTTCACAGTATTTTTATTGGATAATTAATTTTTCTTATAAAAATGTTGAAATACGTATCATATTTAAAAGATGTTTTCGACCAAGTATTTTAATTTTTTTTTGTTATTTTAATTTTTTTGAAATATTTATATTACTAGTAAATCTATCAAAATCCTATTTAAAATAGTAAGAAAAAATAAATTATGTTTGGCACGTAAAATTAGATTAAAATATATTAAACTACTGAGTTATATATTATACGACTCGGGTATTAATTAAAAATTAACATAAATTAATCCAAAATTTCTTGAGTCGATTTAGTTTTTACAATCTAGTGTGAAACCACAACGTACATGTGTATAGGCAGCTTGTATATCTTCATGTAATTAAATGCTAGATTCGATACCATAAATAGGGTTTTCTTGCCAGCAAGAGGATAATGAGTGAGTGGCCGGATTTGAAGATGGGGGGGCCGAAATAGAATGCAAGTGTGCGGTAAAATTTGAGCAAGCATTTATTATGATTGATTCTTCTTCCTAGTTTAACCCTAAGTAAAAGTAAAACAATAGACACAAATAGAATCGAGCATGACATAAAAATAGCCCCCACATGAAACTATCAGAGCACAGCAAAACCGGCCCACTGCCAAATCTAATTAGTACTGCAACTTTATTTCAACGCTTTAGGAGAGATGGACGCATCATATCGTATCAGAAGAAAAAAAAAAAAAGAGCCTTAAAAGCTTTTGATTTGTTGAGGTAGACTGACGTGCATCGATCAAATATCATGCTGCTTTTGTTGAAGCCAGCAGTGGGACTGTTTACGCCACGTGTCACGCCACTGAGCAGACAGATTGAGCGTTATGGCGAAGTTTGTATTTGGGTATTCAAGAAATTTTTTCTTTTAAAAAAAAAAAAATCATTGTTTCTTGCTCATTCTTTTGATTTAGGAACAAGCTAAATGATGCATCACAACATTTGGGTCAATCTTGATCAACTCTACTTTTTTATATCTCGGAAATCGTAAACTGATTGTAATGCTGAAGCTTCCTGGGGGCGAGCCATTTTTGCCGTGGGGCTAAACACAGATTAGGCTTAATTGATGCTTTCCAATTACACAAGCTTTTCATTCATGGTTCCCACGCTTGCCGCGCTTGCCATTTTGCTCTGCCCCAAGCTTTTTGCTAAATAAGTTTTTTGACCAAGTAATAATTGAGTATGGACTTAGAGCTAGCTGGTACTAGTTTCCACGTAGCCCTTCCTCACTGTTGCATATTTTCTTGCACAAGATCAAGAGGATAATGTTGTAAATTAGACTAAAAATGCTATGCCTATTGTTTGGATCATGGATTTCACGGTTAAGCTTTTGGATCTAACCTATTCTTTTGATAATTCTACCCTTTTAGTATTTTTGTAAATTAATGTGTTATTCTTGGCAATGAAAAATACTTATTTAAGACCTGCCTACCACTTAAATATTGTTTTGTTTTGTTTTGTTTTTTTGGGTAAAAAACGAGCCAATGAAGCTAAGGCTGAAACAAAACGAGGGAAAGTAGTTCTCATGCTAAGAATATGAAGACTAATAGGCAGTGATACAGCGTAATTCGCAAGGAAATCAACCGTAAAATTAGCCTTACGGTAAACATAACACAACGAAACCTGCCAATTACGAGATAGAAGTTCCTGGATGCTTCTAACAAGAGGGGAAGAAACATTGTGGCGGCCCTCTTTGATCTGACACAAATTAAGTAACACACAAGTTGTCAACTTCAATTTGAAGCATCCGAATACCCTTATTCCATGCTAAAGAAGGTCCTTGATATAATTCCCAAAGTTTAGCCATTGTGATCGAACATATCTCAATGTTCATTCCAAAACCTTCTATCCATTCACCAAGAGAATTCCTAATTAAGCCACCAACAGATGCTACTCCCGACAACTTCCTAGCTCCATCCATGTTTAACTTTAAAAAAGGCCAGGCTGGAAGCTCCGGACCAAAAAAATTCTCCACTTTATTGTTATGTTTTCAAAAATATTAGCCACTCTATGTATCTCCTCTTCTTTAGAAATGATATCCTTAAATATAAAATCCACACTGGTCGAAGAATCCAGTGTGGATTAAAAATTCCTATTGAACTTGATTCTGCAATCAACAACTGAATGATTTGGTTTAAAACAAATTTGGCAAGTAATGTTTCCTCTGCCACCTCCTCTACCAAAACCACCAGAGAATCCAGGATTTCCATCATTGAAAACACCATTTCCATTTAATCCACCAGTATTTCCATTAAAACCACCAGAGTTTGAACCTCTTCCTTGATTTCCAAACCAGCCTCTCCCTGAATTTTGTTCCATATAGCCACATCTGCTAGATCCATAACCTCCTTTGTTGTTAAAATTACCATTTTCATTTCTATTAACAAAATTTCCATTCCAATTTCCCTGGTTATTAGTATTCCAATTAGCATTATTTCCTGACTTCTTCTGATTATTACCAATCTGAGCCACATTAGCAGTAAAATTCAACTTAGTTTCATTAGCTGCACTAGAATGATTACTCTCAAGCCTAGCTTTATAAGATAGCAGCATAGAATAAGCCTCATTAATGCTCATTTTAAGAACATTTGCCTCAATATAAACCACAACAAGATAGTAAGGTTGTCCTAGACCTGAGATCAAATGTGTAATGAAGTCAAGAGAGCTAACTGGACTTCTAGCCATTGCTAATTCATCAGTTACTGACCTCAGTTTACAAAAATATTCAGTCATTGACATGGATCATTTCTTAAGATTATTTAGCAACATCTTTAAATGCACTTTCTTAGCTGCTGTTTCAGATCCAAATTGTTCCTCTAAACTTATCCAAAGTTCTTGAGAAGTTTTAGAATTTACCACAATACTCAAGATCTCCACACTGATTGAAGATAAAAGCCAACTCAAGATCATCTAATCTTGCCTTTTCCAAGTAGTGTAAGCAGGATTTTCTAAGATGACAGTAGTATTTGTGCTCGTTGATTCATCAGTCAGCAGCTGGTTTGGACAAGTACGTGATCCATCAAGAAAGCCTTCCAGATCATTTGCTCGAATGACTAAAAAGATATGAGATTTCCATATAGTATAATTCGATCTATCAAGCTTGATTGGTGTTGTGAAAGTAAATGTTGAAATTGAGGAAGAAACATTTTTACTAAGACTTGAAGAAGCCATGAACGAAAAGTGATTCAAGGCTCTGATACCGAATTAGAGTTTGATCAGCTGATTTAGAGTGTTTGGTTACTAAGAAAATTTGAGTGAAAACCAGAGAAAATTTATCTGAGGAAATTCTTTTTTTATTCAACACATTAACAAATGAGATTACAAGCTTATATACTGTTGTCCAGAATCTTCTCAACACATACATCATCTTCACGTGTATTACATCTTTCTAAGAAACAGAATAACAAACTAACAAGCTAGCAACTACTTTGTTGACTAGACTGCCACGTCACTATAACTAACTTCACGAATTCAAACTGTCATCACATATTCTTAACACATACATCACTTTATTGCGCTAAAACCAAATTCTCCAAATGGCTACTCCAAAAATGCATGACCATGCACAACGTTCATTCTAAAGGTCATTATTCTTCAAGTTCATCATAATCCACTTACGGAGGGGAATGGTGAAAAAGTTATTATGAATATTACTAGGTCGAAACAGGCTCCAAATCCTCTCTGCCCCAACACAATCATGCAACACATGAATAACATCTTCGACAAGCCCCAAGTAATGAGGACATGTACTATCGAAAATTATGTGCTTTCGAGAAAGCTCTGCTTTGCATTTTAATCTCCCTTGGACAGCAAGCCAAAAAAAAGTTTTGATGCGCTGGGGTCCTTTCCATTTCTAGATAAGATTCTAGTTAGTGTCCTTCTCATTGAAAGAAATTTGCCAAGGATATTGTTAAGCTGACTTAAACAAAAAAGAACCAGAGTTTAAAAAGGCTTAAAAGAACTGATCACAAGTGCTGCCAAGGTTAAGAGGCTTAATAGCCGCAATTTTCAACAAAGCATGATTCAGAAGAATATGGCCAAATAAGGTTTAATTCCACATTCCACTAGACGAGACAAATTCAGCAACAGGACTATTAACAAGGTCTTCAGGAATTTAGACAATAGAAAGGGCATAAAGTAGCACATCAAATGCCCAAATATCCCACCGAAACTTAGCTTTCAATCCATTTCCCGCATTCCACCGTATGCCACCAATAACATGATGCCAAATTTTCCTAAGAGCCTTTTAGAGATAAGAGCCATATCTGGTGGGCAAAGTTGAGGACAGGGACGTAGGATCAAAGTCTTATTTAGAGCAGACCAATTGAACCCAAAACTTATTTGAGGAAGTCAAAGTACTCCAACCAAGTTTCATCAACAATGCATCATTCATAAGCTGCAAATCCTTTAAGTTAAGACCCTCATACTCTTTCGGCTGACACAAAGTGGCCCAATTAACAAGGTGAAGCTTATTAAATCTGGTTGCACCACTCCAAATGAATTTCCAGCACGTAGGGTTTGCGTTTAGTGGGCTTTGGAGGTAGGTGTCTAAATAGCCAACTTCAATTGGGATATTTGAATAATTTTGATTCTCTAAATATAAAACAACCACGAGAAAATCCAGCACAAAGGTCCAGCCTTTTTGTTATGTTCTTTAAGTTTTAGCCTAAAGAATGAGAGAACGATGATGACAGTTGGTGTAAATTCATACGTTATTGGTGCCAATATGCAACTATACACAACAATAAAGTGATGAATAATCAAGATCGTCTCCACAGGAATTGATGCTACAAAAATTGCTACAGCAATTTCAACAATGCAATCTTGCTTTTAAATCAACTTAACAGAATTAATAAGATTGCGTAACTAATGAAAATGAAAAATGCAATAAAATAAATTGCAATGAAAAGAAATCCACGCTAGACGAAAAGGTAAATCAAATATAGTAGAGTAGTTGAGTGATTAAACTCTTATTATGGGGCTAACTGTGTTGTGTTTGTTAAGTTTAGTGGCTACAACATCTGCTGCAGCACTGAGCAGAATTCTCATGCATCCTCAGCTGTCACATGTCAGACATCTCATATCATTATGCAACCTAACAGTGACCAACTGTTATGTCCACGTAAGATATGACATTTCATGTTTATGTTCTCTTTGCCCTACAAAGTGAATTCCTAATCTTAAATTAAGCATAGCCCTTTTTAAACTCAAGTTAAACTCAACCCAGAAAACTCAATTTAAGACCAAGTATTGCTCTAACATGTTCTATTAAGATAAACCATTTTGTGGCTCTCTCATAACTTGTATCATTAAATGAGAGGTCAACCGAAATAATGAATGTTATATAATTTATTAGAGCAAAATGCTACAGCAAACGTGCAACACCTCATATGATCAATCAAGAACTCATCTAGATTTATTTATCACTCAACTACAATTAAATTTAGTCCATGTAAGAGAAAAACAAGCAACAAAATTCCAGCCGGCAAGTACATCTTTTTGACCAAAGAAATAATAAGGAAATAAGAAAAGAAAGAGAAAAGTTGAATCCCAATTATTCTGTAGATTTGTTATTGGTGCAGACGTGCTTCTTTCTTTTCAATTCTTTTCCTTCTTCATTGCTTTCTTGGTTTTCTTGATTTTGATATACAGCCTCCCTCTTTTTTTTTAATGTGTGTTTCTTTTATAGTTGAAAACTAGGGCAAACGTGCAACACCTCATATGATCAATCGAGAACTCATCTAAATTTATTTATCACTCAACTACAATTAAATTTAGTTCATGTAAGAGAAAAACAAGCAACAAAATTCCAGCCGGCAAGTACATTTTTTTTACCAAAAAAATAATAAGGAAATAAGAAAAGAAAGAGAAAAGTTGAATCATTGTTATTGGTGCAGACTTGCTTCTTTCTCTTCAATTCTTTTCCTTCTCCATTGCTTTCTTGGTTTTCTTGATTGTGATTTACGACCTCCTTCTTTTTTTTTAATGTGTGTGTTTCTTTTTATAGTTGAAAACTAGGGTAAACGAAAACTCAGGGCGCAAATCTGCTATATTTGGAAACTTCAGATTGCGATTCTGCCAGTATTCTGTGCAAAATCTTCTGCTGTTGTTCCTAAACTGCTACAGCAATGGTTGTTACAACAACAACTACAACAATTATTCCAGACTTGATTCCATTTTTCTGTCGTCTTGTTCTTTTCGTTTCAAGCCTATTGTAGCAGTATTCCTCTCTTAAAATTCGAGCTTCCAATCACCTACAATTATTCACATAATCTAAGCACGCAGTTATTCTAAACAACATAATTTATTAAAAATAAACTAAAAAGGTTATTCATGCAAAATAAAACTAAAATACAATAAAAACATGTCATTTACTCTCAAAGTAATCTTGATTTAAGTCTAAAAGTGTTATGATAACTCTCATTTCATAAAGTTATCAATGACTTAAATCAAGATCAATGATAAGACAATAACATGTCGAGATCAATGAAAATTCATCTGCTTATCCATTATGTTGATAAATCATGTTGTAATAAGAAAGTCAAACTCCCTTTTACAGTATCAAAATTCCCTATGAAAAAGTGTCTTAATGAGCCCACTTATTCAATAATGGAGAGTAACCAGTTCAAATGTTATCTAAAAGATACTAAAGCTTAAGAGCAGTAACTAGGTTCAATAATAACAATTCCAATTTTTAACTTGCAAAGTATTTTATGAACTATCGCTCAAGTAATTAAATACTACACCTAGGTGTGGCTTCATATGTCTCAGTAGGCCACCACACTCAGCAGTGGCTCATGTTAGTGCTGCTGCTTTTCAATAAACCATGGCTCAGACCCAACATCACCATGAACCTCTGCTTCAAGCATCACCATGAAGCTTCTTTTGGTGTTATGCATCCTTTGATGGCCCCTAAGTGCACAGTCAGAGCATAATATCTTATTACAGGTCTCATATTTGATTTCACTTTTCTTCTGAGGATTATTCAAAACATCATAATTAAAAGCACTACACATTGCCCTGCTACTTGAATCTCACTAAAATTCACCATTACATGCATTTAAACTCTTTTTTTTTTTCTTGAAGTCATGATTCTTTTTCCAGCTTCTTCATCTAATCCATTGTTGTTATAAACTCAAATGTTATTGGTGTCAATATGCAAGTGCACACAACAAGTAATATAATGATAAGTGTTCAAAATCGTCTCCACAGGGATTGATGTTATCAGAATTGCTAGAGCAATCTAAACAATGTAATTTTGCCTTAATTGAAAATAGAGTGAACAATTAAACTAACAAACTACGTAATAAAATGCAATAAATGAATATGTAGAAAGTAAACTTCACGTGGTTTTGAATATTTCTTCTAAATTTAGGTGCGGTTGCTGCAGCATCTGCTTAAGCACTTGGCAGAATCCGTATGTATCATCAGCTGTCACTTGTTGAATATCTTATATCTTTATGCAACCTAACAATGACCAATTGTTATGCCAACATTAGATATAACATTAGATGTTTAGGTTCTCTTTACCTTACAAGGTGAATCCATATATCTAGTCCATCACTAATTTTAGATTAAGTATGACCTTTTTGGAATCAATTAAACGCAACTTAGAAAACTCAATTTAAAACCAAGTATTGTTATGATATGTTCCACTAAGATAAGCTATTTTGTGGCTCTTTCTTAGCTTGTATCATTAAATGGGCGGTCAGCCGAAATAATGAATGTAAATAAATACTATCAAAACAAAATGCTATAGTAAATATAGTAAATGATTTATGATTATCTTGTTAATAATATTGACCAATGCTTTAAAACGGAAAACTATATTGAGTACAGCAGACAGTTCCCTATAAGTTCCCTCGGCAATGTTGATATACATTATATTGCTAATTTTTAACTCACTTTATAATTGTAATAAACTTGGTCAGTGCCTCAAATGACAAATTTGACATTATTATAAATATCATGTTTGTTTTCTTTAACTTTGGTTTTTCCTTTATGTCGTTGTGTGTATTTAGCACCCTTCATGGTTTCTTCATTTTTCTAATTGCTCAAACACTTGACAACAAGATGAGGTTGATGACTCTTTAATGATTTACAGATTGAACTTAATAAATTGGAGGCATAATTCCTTGAGAAGAGAAGAAAAGAGGAAGCCAATTGTGTTAAATTGTGTCAGCCTTTGGACACCAAGGTATCGTATTGGAGGGTAAATAAATTTACTTGGGAATTAAGAATATCCTAACCTATATAATGTAACAATAGGGTAGTCTTTTTTTATAGGATATTTGAAAAAGGAAAAAATGGCAAAGAAAGGAAATTGTATATATCTTTTTGTGTTTTGCCAAAACCTGCATTAGGTTTCCTCTTGTGTGGGCCATATACTGATTGGCCCGGCGTGCTCTTAATGTTGTGTTAAAATAGTGCCATAGACTTTAATGTGTGAGGGCATTGCTGCCTTGTGTCCTTTTGCATACTTTCACTAATTACTCATGTGTTCTAATATATCGTAAATACTAATATTTAGTATCTTAACTAAAAGAGTTGCAATATTATAATTATGTTCAATTTTTTTATGTTAAATAGATGTTAATTATTTAACAATTTACTTAATCTTTTCATTTTTATTTTATTTTCTCAGCACTAAAATAACTTTCTATAAATTATTTAATCATTAACCGGTAAGAAACAAGTTCAAGTTTTTGCACCTTTTGTATCTACATTGTAGCAGATGGCCCTGAAAAAATATATGTATATGAAACTCGACTGAATGCAGACAAACAATCAAGAAAAAGTTTAAAAAACCCACATGATTCTCGCTCAATCCCCTTATAGTAAAAAGGCATTATAGCAGGCCTTGCCATATGTACTGAGTTAACGAGCCTCCAACAAGAAATATTTGCTTACACAATAATGAAGTTTCTTGAAACATTCACATAGAGAAATTCCTAAATGAAATTAAAAAGAGTTATCTTTCTCAAACCAACAACGTACAGTAATAAAGATTCTCAAACCAACAAAGTATAGTAAAGAACTCCAATCTAAGAATCCTGAGCCACACAATTGAAGATTTATTGTAACTGGCCATTCTGGATAACTCCTATCCTACTGCCTGAGCATCTATTGGGTATAAATACTAATGCTATTAGTGTTAATGTGCAAGTGTACACAACAAGTAATATAATGATAAGTATTCAAGATTATCTCCACAGGGATTAATGTTATCAGGCTTGCTACAACAATTTTAACAATGCAAATTTTGTTCTAAATTAAAATAAAATAATTAAATGTAACTAATATACTAATTAAAATAAAAGCGCAATAAATAAAATGTAACAAAGTAAATTATCATGTCAAACTCAAGGATAAAACCAATGAGAATATAGAGTAGTTGAGTGAATAAACTCTGTTAATGGTCTTGACTATTTTCTAATGGTTGGCTCGGTTGCTGCAATATATCCTACAGCACTGGATAGAATCATTATGCATCCTCAATCGTCACATGTTGAATATCTTATATCTATACGTAACCTAACAGTGATCAGTTGTTTTGCTAACATAAAATATAACATTACACGCTTAGGTTCTATTTACCATACAAAGTAAATTTCTATGTCTAGTTCATCACTAATCTTAAATCAAGCATGACCCTTTTGGGACTCAAGTAAAACTCAATCCGGGAAATCCAATTTAAGATCAAGTATTGCTTTGATATGTTCCACTAAGATATATCCTTTTGTGGCTCTCTCCTAACTTGTATTATTAAATAAGTGATCAGCCGAAATAATGAATAAAAATAAATGCTATCAAAACAAAATGCTATAGCAAACACGCAGCAACTCATATTTTTAGTCAATAAACCATCAAGATTGTTTATCACTTAACTACAAATAAATTTAGTTCATGGTTTATAAAAGAAAAATAAAGAACAAAGTTTGAACCATGAAACACATCCTCATGAATAAATAGAAAACACGAAAACAAGAGAAGGATAAAAAAGATTGAGCTCCTAATTGATCTCTGTAATTTTTCCTCTTGTGCAGCCCTTAATCTCCCTCTTGAAAATCTTGTTTTTTTTTTCTCTTTGAGTGACGGCCCTCCCTTTTTCTTATGGTGCGTGTTTCTTTTATAGTTGAAAATTAGGGTCAACAGAATTCTAGGTCACGCATAAGTCACATTAGAAAACTGCAGATCGCAATTCTGTAATTATCCCGCGCAAAATTTTCTCTGTCGTTGTTCCAGGATTGCTACAGTAATAGTTACAGCAACTGCATTATTCCAGATTTGTTTCAATTCTTTTGTAACCAAGTTCTTTTCTATTTTTTGCAAGCCTATTGTATCAGCATTCCTTCCTTGAAATTTGGGCTTCCAGACACCTACAATTATGCATATGATTTAGCACACAAATTATTCTAAATCAAACAAAATTTATTACGAATAAATTAAGACGAATGTTTATGCAAAATATAACAAAAATACAATGAAAACACATTATTTACTCTCTAAGTATTATTGATTTAAGTCTAAAAGTATCATGATAACTCTTATTTCATAGAGTTATCAGCATCCCTAGCTAATGAATACACAAACATTTCAAGCCAAATTATTTGAAGCATTTAGTGATTTACCAAAAGAACTATAATGATATACCTTCTCTCAGTTCTGCCTTCCACTTGATCATAATCCAAATCCCCATGATAGAAATATTTAAGATCAGCCATCATTTTCCAAATAATATATCTAGTATACCATCCAAAAGCATGGCAGATAAGCTCATCTTTAAATGCCACTCTAAACAAAGCAAATAGAACTACGCAGTCAGTTATAAATGTATAATGACAGTTCAAATTTTATTATAAGTCCAATTAAAAGAAAGAGCATGGAAAAACCCACAAAGTAAAATAAATTCAAAGTGGAGTAGCGATAAGATGCACACATCTAAAATCATTCAGACTGAGCTAAAAGACCCCAAAAAAAATTCTCTAATGCACTAAGCGACAAAATATAGTGCATTGAAGTCCATCTTTTCCTTATCTTTTAGCTCCATCCGCTTTTTAAAATCATCTGTACATCCCCTCACCTAAGCATCATTCTTCAAATAAGTTCCACACTTCAAACTTAAACTACATATTTGCAAAGTTACAATGACCATGCATGTTATAAAAACTCAAATCTCAATGTCATAACCATTATATAGCCAACGAGGCACACCATCAAGAAGATTTTAATGGCTTAAAGACGAGTTATCAAGAGCACACACCTAATGTCATAATCAGATCTTAACTGATATTGAAGCTTTTCAACTTGTTCATGAGATAGGAAATAACGTGAAATGGAGAATAAAACAACAAATTATTATCATTTAAAACCTTCAACATCTGCAAGCACCTCAGGTAGTTTGAAAATTTTGAAAAAAGTGAACTAAAAATAAAAATTCATTTTCAAGATCAATCACTGTAAAACCCTTTGACATGCTCTATAACAATTTGAGGCGACTGCACAGAGCCCTATAGCCTATAACTCTCCCAAGAAGTTTAACAACGACAGTATTTTGCCCTGGTCTCACAAGTTGAGCATGAACCTTCTGTGAATGATATTGACGGCAAGTGGCCCTCCCTTTCAATCACAACATCTTCAGACTCAAGAATAAGATTATCTTCCATCCCAACCATCTCTTCCTCAGCTATTATATGTTCCTCCATCAATTTATCCTTGAAAGACGTGTACGGGGAAGTCTCCTCGCCACCTTCATCTTTTCTAAATCTCTCTTTTTTTTTTGTTGAGCAATCCTCCTCGATGGGAGGATGAGCTGTCTTGGCAAGGACGAGGTCCGGTTCCATCAGAGAGATTTCTGTAGCAACAATTATAAGACAAAGCAATGTTAACAATACCTAAATATTGTTTTGTCATGTGATAGAGTAGTGAGTTTTATTGTAAGATCCATTAATTTTAATATTTAATTTATGACTCTCAAAGTGAGACATACTATTCTACCACATGGCACAACACTTGCTTAGGTAGTGTGCCAATCTCAAACAAGTTGTTCTCCTAGATAAATAGGCGAGCGATAACCAATTAATAAAGAATTTGTTTGGAATTAAGTTGCTATAACTTTTAAAAAAACAATTGCTATAAAAAAAAATGTAGCTATCTATTATTAGGTGTTTGGTAAATCAATAGCTCTATGGTAAAACTTAATGATATTGGTAAACATAATTATTGAAATTATATCATTTTTTAATTCATTCAATTTAAAATTTAGTTATATAAATTATAAACTATGTTGTTAGATTAAACAATAAAAAATCAGCTGGGTATTAAAAGCCCGGCTGATCCGGTTAGCAGCTAGCACATCCCAGATGCTTGGCAACAGCCCCAAACTGGCCCAAGCAAGCTTTTTGCGCGTTACGGAGAAAGGCCCAAAATGCAAACCCAAATATGCGTTGCTGCAACGCCAAGCTAGCGTAAACGGATTTTCAATAATTGGCTTTTATTATTCTTTCTCCTCCAAAGATTTTAATTCAACGGGTAACAATCGGAACGTCAATAAATATAAAAAAGTATTACAGGATCAAATTTAATTGTGCTCATTATATCTATATTGTGTTAGCTTATTATTATTAATATTACTAATGATATAATTGAAATTCAATTTCTTCCCCATGGACGTAAATAGGGTTGAAAATTCAAACCATTTGTACCACTCCGGGAGGTTATTGTATCAATAATTATGCTATTTTATTGGGCAAATAGCCAAGTTGTATCATGTATATATTGGAAGTCCACGAGAAAATAATAATAATAATAAAAACTTTGGCTGGAAAATAAATAATACTATATATATAGTAAGAATTGTAATCCTATGAAATACAAAGATTTTAAGAATAATGACTTTCTGGAATAAAAAATATGAAAAATATTAAATAATTTAATTTGAATATTTTTCATTTAAATCATTTAATATTTTTACATGTCAACACACCCTTGGTTGAGTTGATCTATACCTCCTCCTCTTAAACTCTTACGTAGTGTTTATTTTCTGGAGTGAGAGTGAGGAATGTAAATTCTCCATATTCTAGTGTTTACTTATTATTTTTAAGGGGGAGTGGAAATCTCACTCTGTTGGCCCCACCAAAATTTGGAGTGAGGAGTAGGATTCCCACTCCCATGAGAGGAGGTAGGAGTGGGAATCCACTCCCCCCTCTTCCTTTTTTACCATTATATTTAAAATAAAATAAATAATATCATATTTATTTAAATAAATATTATAATATTATTTTATAAATTACATTTATTAAAAATAATAATTATAAACATACTTATTTTATTAAATTCAATAAAATAAAATAAATAATATTATATTTATTTAAATAATATTATTATATTATTTATATAAATTAAATTTATTAAAAATAATAATATAAAACATATTTAAAATTAATATTTTTATATTTAGTTAAAAATAATAATTTACATTTATTCTAAGTTAAAATTACTTAAAAATAATATTATTATACCCATAGAGAACTAATAATATTACTATATTCTATCTTTATTTAAAAATATAATATTATTATATTTGTTTAAAAATAATAGTATTATATTTATTTAATTAATAATAATAAATATTTTATTGTAAGAAAATATTAATTTTGTACTATATTATCAATAATAATGTTTCATTTGTGTTGCTATTATTAATAATTTTTTATTTACATAATTCAAATTAAAATTAATAAAAAATTATGATTTACATAATTAAGAATATTATTAATTATTTTTAATTTACAAATATAATAAACTAAATATTTTATTTTTCAAATATATTTTTATTAATTTTTTAATTAAAAATTATAATCTTCAAATAAGGGTAAAACTGTAATTTAAAGTCATTTACTCTCAATCTAAGACAATATAAACACATAAATTGAATTCTGATTTCAATTCCACACTCTCATTCCAATGTAAGTAAACAATCTACTTTCACTCCCACTCCACACTCCTAATCTCAAGATTTTCACTACTCAGGATTACCACTCCAATCCAAAATATAAATACTAGGCAGAGGTTTAGAGTCTCCAAAGTGTCTGTGAGAGTATTTTATTTGATTTCTTAATTTAGGCTTTATTAAGCTTCAGTTGTATTTTGAGACTTTGATCAAATTTGTTGAGATTTTATTGTATTGCATATAATATTAAAAAAACAAAGAGTAGGTCTTTTAACACCCCTCAAAATTCCTCATAAAACCCGTTTCAATTGAAATTATCTAAATAAGTAAATAACTAGAGACAAATTGATTTTTTTAAAATTTTTAATGGAAGTCAATTAAACATTTCAAAAATATTTACACACAACTGATCTTACAATTTTATTTATATTTTAAAATTTAATTGAAAAATATTTTAAAATTTTGTAAAATCTTAGAGCTCTGGAGATAGAAGAAAACAATTTAAGATTTTAAAATTTGTATGTATTTTATAAATAAAAAAACTTAAAAGAAATCTTTTTTAAGATTATTAATTTAAAATATGAATTTGTATTTTATAAATTAAACTCAAATGGTTTAGGAAATAAATTTGAAAAGGGGTGTTGCAAACTCCATTCTTGACTAAGAAAAAAAATATTCGTATAAATTGGAAAAAAATTGTTCAAGCATAGAGTAATCTATTAGATTACTAGTGATCCAACTACTAACCCACTCAAATTAATGGGCATTAATTATTAATGTTTATCATGCAGGGATAAAATTACAATTCATGAAAAATCAATAAAACATTAATGACTAATATGATGTGATAGTCACATATAAGTTGCCATATTAGTTGAGAGTTAAATATTAAGATAATATAATTAAAATCCCTAACATTATTAAAAAATTTATTATATTTCTCTAAATTTGTCATTAGTGACATTTTTTTTTAGTGATGCATTAATATTGCAAACTATGTCGGTCAAGACCCAACTTATAGATTAGTCGTTGCAGCATATATAGACTGAAACTCTACACTAAAATGGGCAATATTTACTTCTTATAGTAATGACTAGGGTCCGGCTACGGTGCAACGGTGATACGGTACCACCGTTGCATCCAACCGTTGGATCTACTTGGATGAATGGATCTAGTGGGATCCAACGACTGGATACAACGATGGTACCGTACCACCGTTACACCATAATTTTCTCCTAATGACTAATGATATTTACGCCTAATGGTGACACAGGGGGCAGTGACTGCACAGTAACACTACAATAACCAAAACAATGCGCTAATTAAATAAGGCATTTTGATTTTTAGGATATAATGACATTAATCATTAAAATAAGGCATTTTGGTTTTCAAGATATAATGACATTACTGTGAAGTTGTACTCTAAGCACAATAGTTTAGAATGACAAAAAGAAAATAGATGAAGAAACATGAGATATAAAACGTTAATTAAAATAGTTGGACCGTTTTCTTCTTAATAATAATCATTGAAAGTATTGTATGTCTTTCTAGTATAGAGAAATCCTCAATTCAATTTGAATTAGTCACCCATTTTCATATTTAATTTAAATTAATCATCTATTTCAAACACATGTAGATTTACTACTCAACTCTAATTTGTAATTAAATCAAACACTAAAATAACTCCTCTCACTTTCCTCTAATACAAGAACTTAGTATTTTGAAATATTCGTATAATTCCAACAATTTGCCCACAAGCAGAATTGAACCCCAAGCAAATTGGCCCACAAGTTTAGTTTGTAATTCTACCATGACTTTTTCTCCTCGAGGAAGATTGACGAAACTACGAAGAATGTGGTGCCTATTTTTTGGTTGTTTTCAACTCACTGTCCATCAAAATTCTATAACGACGAGGATTAGGTGATGACAACGGGCCTAATTCAAATTACCAATTTACGCAAACACGTTTCAAAGTTGCAACCTTTAATTTATTATACAAGTCCTACGAGAATGGGCCACGGAATCGGAAGACATGAATACACTTCGAATCAAAGCCTAATTTTTTTTTTTACAAGACCAGATGTCAGCGAAGACCCTTTCTTACGTGTCGTATTTGTTTATTTCTACAAAATCAAATGCTGTGGTTGGACGTGAAACGCATGAAGTGATGCAATCGCCATTACATCATCATCATCACCATCCTTAATCCCATTATCAAGATTAATGCGACCTTCCTGTGCATGTGCGTCCCCATTGTTTGACTTCAACCTTCCACGTTGTCTTAACCCCTTTTAAGTTTATTAACAAAATTTTTATTGGTGCAGCGGTGATGAGCTCAGTCTAAACTCCACCGCCACACACAACCGAGATATTTGAATTTCTTCACACAGAGTTAAAATTTATTTTCTCTCTCTTTTTTGGGTTATTTTAATGTAACTTTAATTCTTGTCAATTAGGGTTAGTTTATGTGTTTGAATTTAGGTTGTCTATAGATTACATAAATTCGGCTTTCTCTAGAAGACGGAGAGGGGGAAAAATGGTGGGCTTCACATGAGAAAGGAATGCGGTATAATATATTTCCATTCCAGTTTTCCAATTGCATTATTGCCATTAATTTCAATTTTCGCAAGATTCGCGTGATTATTTTATATTAACGTTCCCAAATCCAAATAGGATTGTCTGATATGTGGTATTAAATTATATTGAGATTATGTGCTTGCTGCTGTAAAATGTTTTCCACACTAAGACTTTCTCTCATTGTGATCATTTGTGAGTTGACATGTCCTAGGAACTGAAGAAAAACTTCTACAATCCCATGGCATTAAATTATTAATTAATGATAATATCTTTGTGGTTGGCATGAATACTGATTAGTGATGATATTAATTAATATTTATTTCACATTTTATATCGGGAGTATGTATTTTTTAGGAGATCTCTTACTTTAACAAAATATGAGATCCCTTATTAGAACATTGATATATATACAATTATTTTTAAGTGTAAATACCCGCATGTTTTAAAATATAAATTCACTGTATACACTACAAGGTATATTAGTTAACGAAAAAAAACAAAAAAACAAAAGTCTAACCAGATTCGACTATGATGGAAAGTGAATCATAATTAAAATAGTAAAGCTTGATCCTCTCTCTACCTACAAACGAAACTCTATTCCTTCGATTATGGTTACACACTCAAACGCTATGGTTGTTTAATTCACATGAGATTTTGAGAGAAAGACTGTATGCGTATATACGGGCATCAAATTCAAATAACACCGCCAACAACGGGAGGTGTTCACTAGCTATGAAACTTCTGGAATGGAATGGGTAAAAAATTTTAGGTGCTTCCGGCCCATTCAATCTCCAATTCACAAAAATAAAGTCGTTTCAGCGAAAACAATTGGCTTTCAGCAATGTGTCTCATCAAAGAATTCTAATAGACGGTCAATGGAATCAAATTTTTCTAACTTCTTCAGTTAATTGGAATTCACAAAAGTTGGTCAAAGAACCGTAAAACGCACTTTCCCATCCAATTCGAGACAGCCTCAGGTGTAATGACTAATGAAAGTTTACCACATAGATTCTCTAGGAGGCGGCTTTATAATGGTTGTGAGTTACAATTATTGCAAGCTTTTTACTATTGAATTTTATTATTGGTCACAAGTTTTGTTATCAATTATCCATTTTCTTTCACTTTTTTTTTTTAATTTTAAACCAACATCTAGAATGTGACTAATAAAACTTATAAATTGTATTATCTATAAGTAACAATCATTGCAGGGTTCTATGATTCCATTGAAAATTAAACAATTATATTAGTAGAAAACTTACCACGGGCAGCATGATTTTATCTCATGAATGAATTGGAAATGTAATTATAGGACTTTTTAAAAACGTTATTAAAACCCTATTTTTTTTTTTCACCTCATTTCATGATTGGTCTATTCCAAATATATATATACGTGTTGAAATATGTGTGTATAGGCACACGAATAATGTGATGCACATTTGTCATACATGAGATTTTCCCTTTTCCTCCATCAAATTTTTGAAAATGTCCAGTGAAACTAGACGCCGATTAATTGCTGACAAATAATCTATAAAACCACCCAAGGTTAACAGGTTGAAAATTGAAAATTTAAACTCGCGCAGGGTTACACATTATTTTTATCAACACTTTTTAATTTTTAAGTCCAATTAGTAGTGCTCTGAAATTCTTTTAAGTGTGTTTATGTATACAGTAAACCTTTTTATATTCATAATATTGGGATCAAATTAATTTATTACTATGATAAGAATATAACTTAATAGATGGATAGTTACAAAAATTATTATTTTAACTTAGTTATCCTTAGTGCAAGTGATATAGGGATAAAACACTCACTAATTAATAATTAGTTAATAGAGCATATTAAATTGAATAGATAGATATAGTTTCAAAATACTAGCACCTAAATTTTTATAGTGTTTGGAAAAAAATATACATAGTAATCTTAGAAGGCTAAAAAATCATTGTCCCAAACAACTTTAGAAAATTTGTTTGTTTTATATTAAACTTTTAATATAATATAACTTATATTTTTTTCTACAATATACAATTAAGAGTGAGACTATTGGCACCCCTCCAGATACCTCTTAAAACCCTTTTAGTTATTTTATAATTTTAATATGTATTAAAATTACATAATAGGACAATTTTTAATTAAACCCCTACTCGAAAGTCAAATAATTTTTTTCCTCAAAAAATCTAATATTTTAGAAATAAAAAAGGATGATTTTTCCTTTTAATTTTTTTGGTGAAGAATTTACCATTAATGGCTACAATGGGAAGAACTAAAACCCGTTGTTTCTTCTTTTGAATGGAAGAAACCCCGTTATTAAAATGAGGTTTAATAATAATAACAAATAAAAATTAGAGAATTGGGTTTACGCTAAAAAAATTTAATTAAGGATATTTTGTCATTGATAGATATGTTAAAAGAATTTTTTGATTTTTTAAAATATTTTAATGGGATTAATTAAGAAAAAGGGTGTTAAGAGATATTTAGAGGGGTGCCAATAGTCTCACTCTATAATTAATTATTACTATATGAAGAAAAGTTCCTTAAGACTAGATTTAGATAAATAACTTATTACAATGCAAAGTTTATTCTTATTTACAACTATTATGAATTGGGACTTTTATGACTATAACATGATTATTTATACATAAAATATCACTATAAAAAGGTTTTACAGTATATATACATTTTGAAAAGCTCTAGATGCATATTTACTTTTTAATTATTTATTTTTGTACGATTAATTGGGAGGTGTGTACACATAGGCGGTGCCACATTGGGACTCAGCCCCCCCTAACTTTTCAAAATTTACAAATTTAATTTAATATTTACCTCATTTATCATAAAAGTCCCTATTAAAATTAAAAAATAATCAAAATATTAAGTATTTATGTTTAACTTTCAACCCACATATAAATTGTTATTTTGAGATTTGTTGCACGCTAACTCTCCTCACAAAAAAAAAATAGAAATTATTTTATCTTATTGAGTTTATCAAAATGATTTTTCTTCAATGAATCTTATGGCACTTAAAATTCAATTTGATGTTTACATTACATAAGTGGGTTCTAATAACAAATTTTCAAAATTGAAAGAGATTGATAGGCTAACAAGAAAAATAGTTGATACTAAAAAAGATAAATTGTATTCATTAATTTGTTTATTGATAACATTAGCATTGAATTTACTAGTTGTCATGACTACAGTAGTAAAAGGCATTTTCAACTATGAATTTTGTGAAAAATCGTTTGTGAAATCAGATTAGAGATTAATAATTGAGTAATGTTATTATTATACATGCATAAAAAGATTCATTTTGTATTCTTGATGATAAATTTTTAACATATGAAACACGTCAAGATTAATTATAAATTTATTGAACATATTAGTGAATTTTTATTTTTGATACTTGTTATTTATTAACCTTTTTTAAATTACAATATTATTTAAACTTAACCCCTGCTAAGTTTAATTTTTGACACCGCCACTGTGTGTACATATAAAAAAATATTGATAATAAGAAAAGTGTGAGTTTATATCCAAGAAGTAATCATTTCCCAACGAGTAATGATAAACATTCCAAATTTTTTATCTCAAATTTTACCTTAAATGATGTGTTATTAATTAAGTATTAATAATTTTTTTATAAAATTTAAATAAATTAATTATATTATCTCACTAATTAATTAATGAATAAAATATTAGTTAGAATAAAAAGTTTGAGATGTGCTCCATAATGATTTCTGCTTTACCAATTGTCATCCAATTTGCACCCTCCCGGCTCGTCCGGCGCCAAATCACAACAAAGACCCACGTGCAATCCCCAAAAGCCAGCCGCACCCGATATTCGCCGGAATGGCAATCCTACCCTACCCACCGGTAACGTGGCGATCTTCCACTCGGTGATCGTTTCATTAGGGTATGTTCGTGTGGGGTCAAAGGTCAAATACTCAAATGTTTGAATGAGACTTGAACAGGTCGTCGGTGTGAACGCTAACCCCCGTGGGTCCAACGATTTCCAAAAACCTCATCACTTCTCCATCTTATGATAATCTCATGCACGCCACGTGTACAACGATGGCAAAGCGTACACACCACAAAGTGCTCTTTAATCAAATCATCATGCATCATCCAAACATCATCACACTTAAACCGCGTAGGATTTTATGTGAAAAAAAATAAAAACGAACGGCCCACAACATCTACACAAGCTTCCATAAAAAGATGCAAAATTCTCTTTTGATTTTCAAAATCCATGCAAAAATGCAAAAGCAAAACCCAACCCGAAGAGTAAGCAAGCTTTGCAAAAACAAATTTGAGTCATATTCATAGCGTTACCGCCACCACGTATTGTCTCGAAGCGTTTAATTTCTCCTGTCACCTTCACATGGTTCAAAGGAGAATAGACCAGAAAGTTGACAACAGGGCAAAAAAAAAAAAAATTATTTCATTATTTAAAATTCGCTAGCTTGTAACACAAGTTTCGTGTGTCCGGTTGCAGAGAATAAAGCCCCCACCCAGAGCAGCACCTGTAGGAAGAGTTCTCGTAAGGCTGACGACACGTAGACGCAATGGGAACTAATGGGAATACGGAATAGTAATAATAATATTTATTATGAATTAAAAAAATACAATAAACTAAAAAGAAGAAACAAAGAAAGAGAGTTTCCGCGTAGACAGATGAGACTGAGAGGTGACTACTGTGATGAAAGAAGCTTTTAATTTGTTTGGTTTGATTTTCGTTTCCGGAAATCTGATCGAATAATAAAAACGCTCGCTGGCTTTGACACCTATGCGGCAATTAAATTATAAAGGGGGCAATATACAAAATCTCTTTCTTCTTTCTATTCACACTTAAAATCTTTTTAATTCGTAAATTCGTTCGATTCTCTCCTTTTTCTTTTCTTTTTTCTTTCTTTTTTTTTGGATCTCAAGATTTATAGAGCTTAAGAGTGATTGCGTGTTATGGAGGGACATCATCAGCACCATCAACATCACCCTCATCATCATCATCAACAGCAAATACATCAGCAGCAGCAGCAGCAACAACAGCATCTGCAGCATCCTCCTCATATCAGTGTTAACGTGGATACAAGTGATAGGTTTCCCCAATGGAGTGTTCAAGAAACGAAGGAGTTTTTGGTGATCAGAGCGGAGCTGGATCGTAGTTTCATGGAAACCAAGAGAAACAAGCTTCTATGGGAAGTTATTTCCACAAGGATGAGAGAAAAGGGTTACAATCGCAGCGCTGAACAGTGCAAATGCAAGTGGAAAAACCTCGTTACCCGTTATAAGGTAAACTAATTAATTAATTAATTAACAACTTAACTAACTTTTTTTATTAATAATATTATATAATTAAAATTTAATCCTCGAAAAAAAAAACCCTACTTTTCAGGGATGTGAGACGATGGAGCCGGAGGCTATGAGGCAGCAATTCCCATTTTATAATGAGCTGCAGGCGATATTTGCTTCGAGGATGCAAAGAATGCTGTGGGCGGAAACTGAAGGAGGGTCGAAAAAGAAAGCAGCTTCAGCGGTGCAATTATCTTCTGAGGAGGAGGATTTTAACGAAGAGAGCGAAGGCGAAAAGGGTAACGTGATGAGGAAGAAGAAGAAGAAGAGCAAGAGCAGTACCGGGGGCGCTGGCGCTAGTGGAAGTGGGAGTGCGAGTAGTAGCCTTAATTTCAAAGAGATATTGGAGGAGTTTATGAAGCAACAGATGCAAATGGAAATGCAATGGAGGGAAGCATTTGAAGCGAGGGAAAATGAGAGGAGAATAAAGGAAATGGAGTGGCGACAAACGATGGAGGCATTGGAGAACGAGAGGATAATGATGGACAGAAGATGGAGAGAAAGAGAAGAGCAAAGAAGAATGAGAGAAGAAGCTAGGGCTGAGAAGAGAGATGCTCTTATTACTGCACTTTTAAACAAGCTTAGAAGAGAAGACATGTAGCTACTACTATAGCTTGCTAGCTACCTGGCTAGCTTTTCTTGAGAGGTTTGTCTTAGAACTGACATCTCAAATATGTTCATCATAAGAATGTTCTTAATTTAACTTGCTTCATTTTCGTTTTCTTTATTTCCTGTTTTTGCCCACGAAGGGGTTCCTTTTGCTTAGTGAGAAGGCTTTAATTTTCTCATTTTATGTGTTCTTTTCCTCTTTCCTTTTTGCTCTTATGACATCTATAGGTGTTATCATTGAATGAAGATCACCAAAAGCACACTAATTGAAAAGGTTTAGACGATTTGTAAAATATAGTGGGTGAATAAAGAACACAATCTGCATATACAACTATTGAGAATCCACCAACTTTTGTAAGTGTTTGAGATAATGCTCATGAAAGTAGGTATCCTTTGATGGGGGAAAAATATATGTAGATTCTAGGTGAAGGCACAGTATTAATGTAGTTAATGGTCCATTCTCGCTAGTTGCTAACGGCCATGAACTTCTTCAAGTTGCTACAACTTTCACATTCATATAATTTGTGATTTTTGCACCAAATTATTAGATGTTCAATTTCTATTTTCCATTAATAGTGTTTGATAGTCGAGGGGAATGCTGAGCTATTTGTATTTAGGCAAACGACTGTATTGAAATCCATTTAAAAATATCAATATAAAGAATCTGCATAGTTTCGCGTTAATTAGTTCTCTCTCAATAGGGTTTGGATGAAGCAAAAATGAAATCCTTTTCATTTGAGATGAAGCTCAGTGATAATAAGACCTTTGATTGTATTTAAATAACCTTCAGGGCACTAATAAGGAAATTATACGTTATCATGCTGTTTCTACAGCAAATTAACTAGCTAGAATTTCTACAGGAGCAGTTTTTTTTTTTTTTTTTGGGGGGGGGGGGGGTGTTGGGATTTGTGATGTCTGTAGATATCGAAGACTTAGATGTAGAAAAAGACTTTAAGAGGGGTACCACTTCTTGCTTAGTTACGTTTTATCTGTATGTCCATCTAATCAAGTCTTATCACAAAACATTTATAAAAAAATTAACAAATATTAATTTGAGAGAAAACATTACAATTTAAGTAATAGAGAGTAAACCGGAGAGAAAACACAAATAATTTACGGCGCAATTTCATTGAATGAGACTGAACATATAATTCTATTCTTCGTTCCTAAGACTTTCTCATAAAATTCTTAACTACAACAAGTTTGTGCCAAAGCTAACTGAAACCTAGTGCAGTCTCTAAAATTTTTGTTGCTGCTCTCATCTAAAATTTAAGGTAAGATTGAGCGGAGTTGTTTCTTCTTCTTCTTCTTCTTTTTTCTCTTTGCTCTGATATTATCAATTTTATATTGAAACATAGATTTAGATTTTAGCAAAAAGATCTGTAGGCCTATGTTAAAAGCAAATTATGATGGTCCCAATTGGATCATGTCGGACGATCTAATTGGGGCCAACATAATTATTCCGAATTTTTTCTGATGCTTAATAGAAACAAGTATTTGAACATGGGTTTAGTACCATTATTCAACTGTTATCTTGATGGTTTCCACTTTTTCATCATAAAATCATGTCTGTGATACGTTACTTTGCTCTCTTTATGGTTGTGAAAAAGTATATTTTCAAGAATAACACAGAAAAGAATAGATAAGCACACACACACACACAAAACTATATATAAATATATATGTAGTACTTTTCCATGACTAAACAAATTTTGTTTTTTATTCTGGTATATCTGAACACTCCTGTTCAAATTATCTAGTTGTTCACATTAAGTTGCTTAGGCAACAAGAAAATTGACCCAAGTCATATTTAGAGAACAGTCAATTAATTCTAAAATGGTATATATATAAATGATATTTCTTAATAGAGACTAGTAGGAATCCTATGCTTATATAAATTATTCATGAAGAACTTTAGATTTTCCTTTAAATGATTACATTTTTTCCTCTCATGTTCAGAATTGGATTGCAAATTCATTTTTGGCAATAATATGCATTTTTGTCATTCCATTTGAAGGTGTTTAACACATTAATCTTAATGGTTGAGATGAGATTACAACCCTAGCTAGTCTATGATACATTCATGGATCCTTATGTTGAAGTTTTTACAGTATTAGCACGATCAGATATACTTGTTTTTCTTTAGTTAGTCTAAATAATTGTGGCATGTGTTCATTTTTTTTTTTGGGTGAATAGGGTGTTGTTTTTGGGATCCCATGAATTGAAATATCTTACCACCCATTTTGTCTGAAATAACCTTTCATTTTTTTGCACGTAAAACAAGCAATACTTTTTCCTCTTTAATTACTTTTCAAAAGCATTTTGAGAAATAACATGCACTATCCTTTCTGTTAATCATCATTACCCATTGTCCCTGTTGTGTCAAATTCCTTTTAACAATCATTTCATGGCAAAAAGCTGGTTTTGTGTCTCCAAATGCCGAGTAAATCACCAACCATCCACTTTTTATAATCGTTCATAACAATTGCCCCATTTCCCCCATTGAAACAGATCACTTCCTTTGACAATTTTTGCCGGTAACGTCCACACAAGTTGAATATTTGCTCGATTTGCACTGGCGGCAACAAGGCAGCTCACATGCAATATGACAATCGAATTAGCGCGTAACCCTAATTTCTCTGGCGTCAGCCTAGCTAGCAGTAATAGAAATATTTCACTTTGCGGAGAACAGCTATGTCACAAAAGCAAAACCGTGTTTCTTCTGGCTAAGGATAGACAACATTATGACTCTTTATCAATTCACAATCTTTAAAAAATTTGCACCGACAGACTATTATTGTGTTCCGTGCCAATTGTATTAGTATTTCACTAGAAACCTTGGAATATTTGCCTAAGTCAGAATCTTAGGCGCATACTCTGATACACGTGATGTTTGAATTTTTGCTGCTACAGTTCTTTATTCCTTGGACTTTGATTCCATATCTTTGATGCTCTGACCAAGTATGCTTACCATATATAGTTCTCTTTGTACAATGTTTAGCTTATAATTCAAGTTAATTGATCTTTGTTCTGGGGCATGTGACAAGAAGTTGAATTCCAGCTAAGATCATCATTTTTAGCATTGAAAATCACTAGACATAAGACAATCATTATTCATTTACTTGATTTTGAGCCATAAATGCTGATCAGGTATGCGTGTGTGTTTGTGAGTGTATATATATATAAATCAACGAATGATAGTATGATACTGTCACATGACATTAGCAACGTGTTGTCCCGCAATATATATATTATAGTGCAACTATGTATTTTCTATATTATTAAAGCATTATAAATGGAGGACGATGGCCATCAACTTCACACACACAGCTTTTGATTGTCAACTAATTACTTCTGAAAATATTAATAGAAAAATAAAAGGCACTCTCTCGTTACATTATTGTCATGCGTACATCTCACTAAAAGGATTAATACACATCGAATAAAAACTCCGATGCCAATTAAGTGTGTATAAAATAAAATAAAGATCTTAATCGTCTACTGTTTTGAATTCTCTACTTAATTTTTAAAAAATATTTATATCTTAATAACAACGGTGTACGTTTAAAATTTTATTTTCTTTTATATTGGCATCCAATGAGCACTCATTAATTATAACCTGAATTCATATTAAAGAGTTGCTAATCTTGAGAGGATTACCTAAGCACTTTCTCCTTAATTAGCACTGCCCCACACAACTGTTACTGTGTTACATAGCAATATATAAGCATATGGTGATGATGCAAGTAGGACCACAGGAATGAACCGACTTTGTGGGTTCATTAATTATTGTCTCATTGCATAAATTGTTCTGATTCGCTGACTTTTTAGATCTTGTTCTTTATAAACATTAAAGACACGAAAGAAATGACAAAAAGAGATTTCGTTTTACTAAATCGGTGTGAGAGATCTGTTTCAATTATTATATAATGCAAGCTTAATTTGATCGAAGATTATTAATTCTTGGAATTAGATATGTATACTACATCAGAAAAATATGGAATTGAATTTTATCATAATCTTCCTTTAAGTCAAATTGTGGTCCAATTTTTCGACTGTTCAATTTTTCTTCTTTTTTTTTTTTTTTCAGGCCCACGCGAAACTTTTAATTTTCTATTTAATATCTTCCATACTAGTGAAGAACCAAAGAATTATTGGCAGTGACTCAGCTGCAGCTGTTGCCTGCTTGCACGGTTCGAAATTTCAGAGGCCGGTGGGCTTTGTTTGTCCGTTCAAGGAATTGCATGTGTCCTTTTAAACCCTGTTGTATATATTTATTTATTTAGGGAGGGGAATTAGATATTAAAAAGGGAAAATTAGTTATTATAAATACTACAAGTATTCAAGTAGTTTATATTATTCAACATTATACTTATTTCAGTGTCAATTTCTGACTAATGTGGCTTGTAAAATAGTGAGAATTGTCATTTTTTCTGACTAATTAAAATCAATACATTACCACTTACTTCCTATTGTTTCTAAAATATCCAAAAATCCCCATGGAATAAAAAATTTAAAAGAAAAGAGAGGTAAATAGATTATTTGCTTAATATTTTATCTTGAAAATATAAAATATACATTTATTATAAAAAAGCTTGAAAATAATAAAAAGTACAAGAAAAATATCTTATTATTAATTTTTTTATTCATATTGAAACATGTATTTCTTCTTTTAGTATTTAGAACTTTTATTTTTATTTTTATTGTTATTTAATTTATAACAAATGTCAATAAACATGTGTACGAAAATAAGAGCAATATTATAAAATTATGATATCCTGAGAGTTATTGGGTATTATGAAAATAATAGAGGAGTAAGTGATATATATTAATTTCAATAGGGGGTTTAACTAAAAAACTCCCTAAAATAATTCTTTTTTAACACTTATTTATACTATGTTGAATAAATATTCAACGGTATAAGAAAAAAGCTATGTGTTTTGTAAGTTTTAAAAGCAAAGTAAATACGTTCGATAAATTTTATTATTAAAATAATTTCGACATGAGATAATAACCACAATAGACAACATTTAATTATCCACACAATCTTTTTTTTTTAAGAAATAATATAATTTTCTTTTTGCTTGAATAATGTGGTTATAGGGGAACTCCAAAAGTGTAATTACCATCACATTAGACATTTTATAAGTGGCAGTTTGCTACTGCTGCATTGTTTTGAGAATTTTATGCTGCAAACAAAAAGAAATAGTTTTTTATTTATTGACAAATTGGTAGATAATTTATACTTATGACGTGGCAAAGCAAAACCGGGAACTGAACCGGTAGTTACCAAGATTGATGAGAGTCAAAAAGCCGATATTTGTTTTTCTTTTCCCCGCGCACTTTCTTTTCACCTGCTCCTTGCGCTTTCAAGTTTCAAGTTTCAACGATTAACCAAAATTAATTAATTAAAAACAAAGAGCCCTCAAAATTCTTTATCAAGAGTCGTTTATGGCTCTCGTGTCACTGTCTCAATGTACGGTCGTTTTGATTTGTATCATTTTCTCTCCATACTTTTGAATAATTATTAAACTCCTTCAAATTGTCAAACACATTTACCTCATTTATTGAAATTTTCTAGTCGCAGTCAAAATTCAAAAGAGATTTTTGTATTAATCTCTGTATATACTCAACATATCTCATTCAAGCTGGTTTGTTTAGTTTATTAATTGCATTTAATAATTGTTCACATTGCTTGATCATTCATCCTTTTGGTATCTTTGGCTGGCTCAGTTAAATATGCTGGATTAATTTTCTTTTGTCAATTCTTTGAAGTTAGCAATGATATTGACTTTTGAAGAATATATACCCAATCAGAAATTTGTTGTTTATATGCTGTACAAATTGAAGTTGAAGTGTATACTTTTTTCGCGTTTGCATTTTTGTTTACTCCACCAGGTTGATTGATTCTACACATTGACAGTAAAATAGCTTAAATGTTCACTAAACCACTTTTATTTGATTAATTGTTAATGTTTACTAACTGCCCATACACTTATATTTGATAGATAATAACTATTCAACAACAATTGTTGGAAGGGTGATCAAAAGTTCCAAATTCAGTCCATGATTTGTTGTATAGATTTCTGTAGAGTTGGAGCTGACGCATACTCAAAGTAGGACTACTTGTTTTTGTTTTATTCACAAAATCATATGTCATACTTGCAAACATAATTTATAAAATAAAAGAAACCTCCAAGTTACAACCTTTTTGAGACAGTAGTCCTATTCAGATTTAGACGTAAGTGAATAAATTTAAGTTGTATTAAAACTTAAATAACTAACACGAAATAAAAGAAATTTAAAAACTCCATATATTATTCCATATTTGTGTATACAATCGTAAACCTATAAACTAAAGTATTTAGTTACTTGTTCAACAGGAATAGGCACAAATTAAAGCCGCCAAGGCCAAACGGTTCTTCTTTCCTACAGATTTATATATAGTATCCAAATGGTGAAATTCTAATGGTTGTCTTCAATTGGGATAGTAAGTATAGCATTATGCAATAACAAAATTCAATTACTTGCCCCTTAGAATTTTTGTTTTGGATCATTAAATCCTAAAAAGGATATCTACCTAAATTCTTGACCACATAAAGATAAATAATCTGGTAGGAAATAAAAATAGGGTTTTTATGGAGAATTAAACATCAAAATAGTAGTAAGATAATAAATTAATAATTCTACTCTGATTCAGATCTAGTACCAGATAAGTAAATAAGTTTAAATTGTAAATAAAATTAAAATAGCTGACTCAAGTCATCTTTACTTGTTCGTAGAGAATAAATAAAGTCTCTTTTACTCTACATATACAATTGCAAACTATAGAACATAATAGTACATCATTCAATTCAAAAATAAAGACTTTAAGGGACGATATGTTTCTCAAAGAAAAAAAGATGAAAAGTCCTATAGCGTATGTGCTGGCGCATAGTGAGAATGACTTGTCGATTTCAAATTTTTCCAAATACAACATGTCTTACTTGATAAACATAATCCAGCGTCATGGCCCTCACGTACCTAACTCCATTAAAATTTTATGATTTAAATACTATGGTATACAATAAAAAAAATAACTTTAAGGTACAACCTTTTTGAGACAGTAGTCCTATTTGGATTAGATAAAAGTAAATAAGTTCAAATTGTAGTAAATTTAAATAACTAACTCTAAAAACTCTATATATATTCCATATTTATGTATAGAATCATAAACTTATAACTTATGAACTAAAGTGATCGATTTCTTGTTCAACAAGAATAAGCACAAATTAAAGCCACCAAGACCAAGCAATTCTTATATATATATATATAATATCCAAATGGTGAAATTCTACTGATTGTTTTCAATTGAGATAGTAAGTACAGCATTACTAAACCACAAAATTACGAATTAGCTAGTACTTCCAATCTGCATGGTTATATAATCAAAATTTTCGGTTCATCTTGTACGTTGAGGCCACTTGGGATTGTAACATTCAAGGCCAAAACAAAATATACTGATGAATCTTAGTCCATCTTGGTAATGCAACAATACAATTCCTGCAGCACCTGTTTGAGCTGCAGCAAAAATGGCCAGCAAGTTCTAAAGTAATCTGCTTGATATGTCACGAGTGATGAGCTGTTGAAAGATGACCTACCAGGAACAGTAAAGCAACTAAGTAATAAAGCAGAATGCTCCACAATAAACTCAATGATGATGGCAATCAGATTCAGAGTTCTATGTCCACTCAATGGTGCTGGATTCGGGCCCAATTTTTTGAACTGGACCGGACACCTACCTTAAACAAGAATTTACCGCATGCATATTACGTGGAGCTTCTTACACCCCTCAGAAAGTCCAGATAACACCTCCTTTATTAAGTTTACAATTTTAATTTTAATGAAAATTAACGCATCAAGAATTGTTTATACCGCATGTCTTCTTTGGAAAATGCCATGCTCTCTGCGGATTGTGCAATGAAACAAAGTCGAAACATGACCTTCATCTTCAAACAACAGAACAATGATTGAGATTTGTAGATTTCTAATCTATTTGCGAGACCGCCGACACAAAAATGAAGAAGCACCTTTCCTATGATTAACAAAGAGAAGTCAGCCAACTTCCAGTTTAGATAGCAGAATATTTTCCTCAAGTGTAATTGCTTATTGCTGTCCAAAAAAAAAAAAAAAAAAAAATCCCGCGTCAAAGAGTATAAATTTACCAAGGGCTACAGGAGAAAAGATTAAAGAACCATATATAACGACTCTAATTTAGTTCTGCATTCGTTAAGTTAAGACTTGGCATGTGGATTATAAATACTTAGATTTCCTCTCCTTACAAGCCAGTTTTTAAGAATGAGTTCTACCCAATATGGTAGAAGAAATAGTATCAGAACATGTTTTTTCTTTTGGGATGGTCCTAGCTGCGGCCTGTCTAAGCCTCGTGATCTTAGTGTGTAAACCCAGTCGAAATGTGAATTGTCGTGGACGTTGGTTCTAAAAGGAAAATAAATTGTAACTAATTGAGTCCTGCATACCGAAGTTAAAACTTCGACATGTGAGCTTATAAGTACATAGGCTCGCTATCTTTATAAGTCTGTTCCTAGGGATGAGTTCTACCCAGCGTGATTATCACACCATAATCCCCAAAATCAAGCATCGATGCTTTCTTCATCTCACAATTCTAAAATTTAACAGCAGCCGTGGTAAAAGCAAACGTGGCAGCGGGGGAAGTTTTGGAATTATAATAATATATTTAGTTTTGGATGGGGTATCTTTAGGAGTGGGGTTTGACAAGGAAATATGGGGGGTGTCAAAAGCTTAACTGACACATACTTGATGACTCTCGAGGCCTATGATCTGATTCTTTATCTGCATGTATATTTGATGGCCGAGCAATGGAGGCTTTTTCTATGAACGATGTTTTTAGACTTGTCAGCAAACTTGCAAATCAACAATGAATCTGCAGAATTTTTATAGTTTCCTCTTGTTCTGGTGAGGCATTGCAAATGAGTCATTCGTACAAACATCTCTCGAACTGTAGGATTTTCAAAGGTAAATATTTTAAATTAATATTAACCTCAAGATGATTTGTTCTAGTAAAGAAATTGAACTGTAAACTTTTCCTTAGATTTTTGTACAAAATTAGAGAAAATTAAGAGAAACTATGCAGGATAATGCATCCAGTCCCGAGTCCTATTCGAATCACGATTTTTATGTTTACATCTTCAAATAAGAAGTTAATTTTTTTAATAGAAGAAGCTAACGCGTTAGTCGTTGCAATTTCCCAAACATGTACGGTACTTGTCAAGATACTATCAGAGAGACAGAGGCCATGTGACTCTTAATTCTTATTCACATTGACACCGCGGAATCAACTGAATTAGTCAGCAGAGTCGGCAAGCTTCTTTCACACGAGATCTCGCCATCGGGTTATGTTGCCAATTACTTGCGAAATTAAAAATAATGTTGCACATAATTTTTATACAATTCTGCAAAGCTTTTCTGAGCATCACAGAGCACAAACGTCCGTGTTCGATCCCACAAGCTCCGCTATCATCTGCTGCAGTAAAATCGCAAGGATGTGCTGCCCAAGTTCCATGCACAGTTCTTCAAGATCTTCGAAATTTAGCACTTTTTCTGGCACCCAATTGGACTGCATTATAGCTTCCTCTGTAACTTTGTGAATCTTGGTCGCTAATTCTGAGTAATACTCTACCGTTTGATTATCCATTGACTCATAACCTTTCTTCTTGATCACTCTTAGCTGATCTAGATCATCATAGCTCAACGTGCGAGCGGAACACGAAGATGGGTAGTCGCAGTTTGCAGTCATTAGTGAAGATTTTCTCTTGCAATTCAATTCCATGCATCTTTTTTCATCTGCTTTGACAGAAATAAACAGAAAAATATGGCATCAGTTGTTCATCAATGTTATAGTGCTAAAGAACTGGTGCTTAAAGCTTCAAATTTAAACTTAATTTTAAAGTAAAAAACTAACCTGATAATTGAGTGTCATCAAAGATAGAAAAATCACTGACATCAAGGACAGAAACTGGACTTGAATTTTCTGAGCTACATTGAGCCGGCTTCACTTCCTCAATTAAAAGCTGATGCTTACTCTTGTTACTGATTTTCCCTTTAGCTGGAACTTCTTTTTGATGCATTGGCTTCACTGGACCCTTCTTCCTCGTCTTCAGAGCAGCTTCAGGTTCTTTGTTGCCACAATTCTTAGCAGGCAACACAACACCAAAATCCTTGGCTCCTTTACAGTTCTTAATCTTTGCTGAACGCTTAACAGAAACTCTCCTGGGCTCATCAATGAACTTGGAAACTTTCTTGCTGGTCCCTTCATTCTCCTTTTTCTTGCTCTTAATTTTCTCTTCTTTCTTCTTCTTCATTCCCTCAGAATCTACAGAAGCTTTTCCTTTTCTCACTTTCAATCCCATATTCTCTTCATCTTCTTCATCCAAGTACAGAACAACCAAATCCTGATTCTGCTGCCGCGACATAGTTGGCACCTCCCGAAACGACACCGAAGTCCTCACTCTGCGGTGCTGATGAGCTTGTGCCACATTAAGCTCCAGCAAGTACTCCATGAAGTTCACAGACCTGCTTCTGGTAACTGACTCTGGAGCTCTTCCTTTTGGTACCGACTTGGCTTCTGGCAATGAGTCCAGCCCCATTAGCCTGGCAACCAGTCCTGGAGCCCCTGAAGCTTCGATTTTGGCCTCAGGTTTTTGCTCATTGAACTCATCAGGTTCCTTCGGCTCAGGAATAATCTGATCAGATGGGTGTGTTTGAAGACTTCCTCGGCATAAAAGCCGCCGTAGAAGTCCTTTAAAGCACCCGGAATCGGCACTTTGTATGCTATCAGCCATTGTTGAGTCAGAATCAGCCATTGTTGAGTCAGAGGGTGATCAGTAGCAAAATTGGGCTCGTAAAATACACTGAGCAGTAGTGTGACGAAGGCTTGGGAATGGTGGCCAGAACCAACAAGTCTAATTCAAGTGAAAAAAACAGCAATAAATTAACCAAACTACAGGCCCGGCGGGCTTTGGATTTGAACAAACAGAAGTATTAGTTTAAAGGGCAAGTTAGGTCGGTGGATAGCCTACTCTGATTTTTTGAATTCACATGAAGAACCAAGTGCAAAAACAAAAAAAAAACTTCCACACCTACGCGCAATTAAGTCGCGTGTAGAGTGAACAACGAATAAATTCACAGCTCGTGGCTTGTCGGTTGTTGTCATTTGTGGAATCTTAGTCTCATTTCCTCATTTGAATCATGTTTCATGATTCATGCTATATTACGCGCCATTTTTAGGTGGAGCAAGTAGGTCAATAGACTTTTCTTTTTCTTTTTGAAATTTGTAATTTGGTTACGCGGGGGACTATTTAGTATTTTGGCTTGGAGATAATAAACTTTGGGGCCCTAATTTTATTAGGTTTCTCAAATAAATACATATTTCGTCATTTCTTGTCAAATAAGTCTTTTGACTTCTATTGAAAGTAATACATTTCAGGCTACTTATATTTATCATTTAAAAAATCTATTTAGGCCTCCAGCAATAGCTCTTTTTTTTATTATTATAGTCTAACATGAATATTTGAACAAATAATAGTTTAGAATAATTACCAAATATTTAAAAAAAACCTTCTTCAATTAAGACACATAGGGTACTTGTTTGTGACCAAAAAAAGAAAAAGAAAAAGAAAAAAAAGACAAAAGACTTTATTCCCAATTAAACTTCCGTTTCAAAGTTTATTACAGTTTTATAGATACGATTTGGTCATCCCGTCGTTTATTTCTATATGAGTTACGGACTTACTTGGTGCATATGAATAAGTCATCCCTTTACTTGATAAAAGAGTAAGAAGTTGGGATCCACGTGTTATTACCTTATTTGGTTTATATGCTTTTAACTTTTTGTATAATATTCTCCCGAAACAAATGATTCTTTTGGGTGTTTACACCCAAAATAACGGAATTAAATAATTAATAATTATATGTCGTACTCCTCTGCCGCTGTTGCTGACTCTTTCATTTTTAATTTTGTTGCTTTCTTGGACCACCAGTTCACCCTGGTCCTATTCTTGGTGTTGTATTCACCGACACCGACTCCACTGACCCATGATTGTGACCTCTGTTGTGGGCTTCGTTTGCTACTTTTGCCTAACGTTTTGGGCTTGTTTGCAAATCGGGCAAAGAATGTTTTCTGTTCTAGGCTTTAGTGGGCCTTTGCAATGGCATAAATTGGGAGCTGAGCTTTTGACACCCCCTTACACGTCTCGCAGAGCCTCTTTATTATATTTACGATAATACCCTTAATTGGAATTACAGTCAAATACAAAAACTTGCTAGTTAAACGTACACAATTTTTGAGTTAAATCTTTTTACACCCAAAACGATTGGTATTCCCCAAAAACAAAAGGATTTTGATTTTGTCATGAGCTTTTTACAAATCTTATTATTATTATTTTTGTTATCTTTCTAATCTTAAATTATATTTTAAATTTTTATTTTTATGATAAATTTAGAAGAGATTTTAAGTGATAGAGAAATAAACAATGTAAGTGGAAGTATCCAAAACTCAAAAAACAGCAGAAACCATCAATACCACAAACACTAATTGGAAAGATAAACCAGAACGCCATGCTTTCATGGAAAACAAATACAATACATAGTATCATGCAATTTGAGAAGTTTAATATACAACAATAGCTTGAACGATTGTGAATTGACATAAGAGAAAAAAGTGACCGACAATAGAGTCAACAGAAATCACTAAACTTCCAAATTAACCCCAGAATCTATTTTTGTATACTATGGATGAATTTTTTTTTTTTTGTGGTTTTTTTTTGGAGGGGGGGGGTGGTTGGTGAAGATTGTGCTATTAGATTTACTATTTAGAATAGTTTACGGGATTTATTGAGAAAAATAATTAAACCGGAGAAATATATTTATAAGGGTAGTGTTCGAATAATTGTAGGAGGAGTTGGACCATTGGCACTCCTTAATTAATCTCATAAACCTCAATTTTATTGTATTTAAAGACAATTATCAGTAGAATTAGCGTAATTAACAGCCCCCAAAAAGTCTTGGAAAAAACCCTCCATCCTAAAGATGTGCCGTTAAAAAATCTAAAAATTTATACTCTAATAACACCACTATTGTCTTAGAACAGCTCCTTTCTCTGTCCATCTTTATTCAATTTCTACAGTAAAAATTTGTAGAAAATGTTTAATCAAATGATATTTCTCTCTCATAAAATTCTTCATAGCACTATGTTGGGCAAATTGGCATTCAGCGAATCTTTTTGTGTCCTAAGGAAAGAAAGAAGATTCTCAAGCATCATTGGCTAAAGTAGAAGCAATTGTGGAATCATACAAGGAAATCAAATCTCCTATGCTATCACTCTACATAAACCAAAATTGCTTAGAAAATTAGACTTGAAAATGTCCTCCATCAAGATGGTTAAGGTGAATGTGGATGCAGCAACAAAGTTAAAAAATTAGGTGGCAGATTTAGGAGCTGTAATTAGAGATTCTGAAGGAAGGGTCGTAGAGTAGCTCACAAGCAAATCGCATATTAAGGAGATATCACTACAGTAGAAGGAATAAAGTTAGGAATTGAAACTATTGTTTCTGCTGGTTGTATGCCTTTGATAATTGAGTTTGACTGTCAAGAAGGCGTGAACTTTGTTAGAGGAAGAAGATGTAGCAAATGGACATCTTTTAGATCATCTCAGATATCCAGGAAAGCCTAAGAATGCTGAACAAAATCACAGCACAGCACCTTTAGAATTTGTAATAGCACTGCACAGTCACTTGCTAAAAAAGCTCTAAACATTATAGAGCCAGCAATGTAGCTGAATGATTGCCCTTCTCATTTGTTGTATCTTTTCTTTATTTTGAATCAATGAAAGCTAAGCTTTTCTATCCCAAAAAAAAAAAAGTTTTTGTCTCTCAATGTTTAAAATATATTGAGCCTTTTGTTTTTTGTTAATTGGAATAAAGCCTTCTTCTCTCTCTCTCTCTCTCTCTCTCTCTCTCTCTCTCTCTCTCTCTCTCTCTCTCTCTCTCTCCTCATCTTCTTTGTTATTTAGTTTATTCTATTTATTTTTTCTTTGAAATTGCAAGATGATATTTTTTAATAAATTAGTAGCATTTTTTTTGTTGTATTTCATTTTGTATTGACGCCTGAGAAAAGAGGGGGGGGGGGATTTTGTCAAGAGTTTTATTTGAAGCGCAAAAATGATAATTGGTTTTATATATCATTGAATTTTATTGCCCAAATAATATTTTGTATATTGTTATAATTAACAATCATATATTGAGAATCTAGTTTAGGTTTTAGAAGATGACTCAAACGCAAGGCTTGATATTGAACAACAAAATGAGAGAAGAGAGGGGTTTCATCATTTACTTATAATTGAAAACACTATTTATTTAGAAAAAAAGTATATTTTTAGTATTAAGTGGGATATAATTTTAAAAAATGGGATGTTAAGAGGATTTTGAAGGGGTAACTGCACTCTTTAATAAGATTTAGAATGACAAAAATTATTTAAATGGGGTATCCTTAGAAACGTGGAGTTAAAAGGACGACTTCTGAGGCGCGTAAAAACCTCGACTCATTAATTGGGCTCATAATTGGATTCAATCCAATCAATGGTACATGGCCCTGTGCCAAGCTCAGAGGCGCAACAGAAACTGTCAAACCACGATTGAGGGAAAGTATCTTGTAAAAAATGGGTCGCAATTGCCACGCCCACGAAAGACTTAAAAAAATTGTCGCCAGGGTCAATCTCAGGTTTCGACATCAATTCGTTGCCGGAAATTTCTGAAGTCTGCTTTTGGAAAGCAAATTCACGCACGCTCAAGCATTTGCTCAAAGAAACAAATTGGTGTTAGACAAAGTACATCACCACATAAAATTATAGTCAAGCTTTTGGCATGTAATAGTTAAATTGTTGGTCCCATATGGTGTCTTCTTTTCCCAAGTTGTGGCTAAATTGGCCAATGGCTGTGGACCATCGCAGTGGTGAGTGGTGACAATTTGAACGCGATAGAAATTCTGCACATGGATGTTGGCAATTCAGAGCCATAAAATTTCATTCAGTGGATGCAAGCGATCCTCCATTCCATCAGAAAACAACAAATTGCGGAGGGAGCTAAAAAACAACCCTCATGATTCTTTCGGTCCATACGGTGCTTTCAATCATTCATCACAACGTGGAACATGACTTTACATTAAAATGAATAATGATGTGTTTAATCATTTATCTGTCTTTTTTTGATAGGTTCTTTTTTCCAAAAAAGTAAAGCTGTCACGTTAGCTTGATGCTAACCTCAATTTCCTGCAGAGAAAATAAGGTTTTATACATCCAATGACTAACACTAGATTTAGACCAGTCCATTCTGTCCACCCAACTCGTTCAAACAAAGAAAAGAAAAGAAAAAGGACAGAGAAAAGATAAAAAAAATTTCAATAATTTCTCATTACTTTTCCTCAAGTATGAAGTTTTGTTTAAACAATACATGAATAATCATGCTGAAGAGAATATTAACTCTTCAGGAAGAATGATATACATTTTCCTTTCAGAATTACTTCCAAATGTGGAAAACTCTCATATATTCTGCCTTAATTTGAAGAAGCAGAAGCAATCATCTTTGTTAGATGCCAATTCATCTTGTAATAGGGAATCCCGTACCAAAATGGGGATCGTCAAATCATTGTAGATTATAAGACTGCTTAAGGATTGCTAAAGGTATTTAAATACGCCGGTTCAAGATAAGAAAGCTTGCCAGCTTTAACCTGATTTGGAAGAGCCGTTAAGCTTTGGGTCGGTCTGGTAGTAAACAACATCGCCATTGTCACTAACATAGTGGTCTTTACTCATGCTTCTAATTAAATCTCCAAAAAGGTTAAAAGGTATCGGTCCCGATTTCTTTGGCTCACGGTAATATTTTCCAAGAACTGGTCTAGCAGCCTCAGTCTACAAGGTTGAGATAAAAATAATTAGGAACCAAGCAAAAGAAAGTGATTTTTCACAAGTGGTTAAGAACAGTTGGCTGGTCAACAGAAAAAATACTTACTGCTTCTATTAAGTGGTAATGTGGGATCTGAGGGAAGAGGTGATGTATGACGTGGGTTCCAATATCGTGGTGGATGTTATTGAACAATCCATAGTCACGATCAAGTGTTGTGAGCCCTCCCCTTAAGTAACTCCATTCCTGTACAGCACACAAGATGCAATTCAACAGCTTAAAATATGAACCATATAACAAAAGCCAAACATAAAGTTTCTATGGACTCCTTTTTTGCTTGTTTATTGAAATTTCAACAACATAATTGCAGCCATTAATTTCTTTTTTTTTTGTAAGCAATTATCTTATCACATTAAGACTAAATTCTAAGCATTACGCTAAGACCTCCTACCTTTCCACGATACCACGGAAGTTTGTCTTCATGCCCATGGTGATGCAAGTAAGTCACAAGGTCCAGCCACATGACAAAAATCTAAAATTGAAGCAAAGTCATATTAGGTATGCATTTCTTTAATTTGACACAAAAACAAACCACACCCATCTTCTATATACTAAGAAACATATGAATGAAAGACGAAACAAATTTACCCAATATGGAACGCCATAGAGTTTAAGCAACTGCATAGGACCCATTACAAATGATAAACCCACTAGCAAAGCAGCCATGGCCGTCCAGCATACTGTTGAAGTGATCACATCCTTCCTCTCACTTGGGACAAACAGGTCACTGTTAGGGTCAAAGTGAGAACCAGTCTTCCCCGGACTCCTACTCCACTGTAATCAGTAGTCATAAACAATCAGCCTCCAATTTCGAAACTTAATGCTTTGGATTGAAATTGATTTCCAACTTTCTCATTCAACCATTAATAAGTCAAATAAGATACAACATTTACTTACAAGATAAAAGGGATATGCAAGCAAGGGAAAAGGAATTTTGAATCTCAAAAATCTTGTTGCACTATCCAAAGTCCTGTAAATTTTCTTAGACAACTGCATCAAACAAACAAGAAATATTTACTTCAAGAATTAAAGAATGAAAAGTACCAAAAACAAAGTAATACAACATAAATCAGAACACAGACACCACAAACAAAGAGAATTACTAACCGGGTGCCAGGATTCATCATTCTCAACATGCCCATGGTTTTGATGATGAGTCCTGTGGCTAATTCTCCTGAAAAGAGCATAGCGAAACCAAGATTGTTCATCAAATTGGATCCTAAAAAAAATTCAGAATAAAGATTCTTCTTCAATTAGGAGCATACCATCCATGATAAGGAACCAGAATTGAAGAATGCAGCAGATGCCCCACCACACTATTCAACTTGTGATCATTTGAAAAGCTTCCATGACCACTGCAAATTAAGAAACCAAAATCCAAAAATTTAACACCAAAATCCAAACTTTGACCAAAAGAAACGAAGACCCCAGATCTAAAAAGAAGAAATTTCGTTACCAATCATGACCGAGCACAAAAAGAGCCCAAAACATGGTTCCCTGAGCAGCCCAGTACAAAGGCCAAACAACCCAATTGTTCAAATAAGCAGCAGCAGCAGCCAAGCCAAAAACCACCATAACATCTCTAACAACATAGCTCATAGACTTCCAAGGATCCTTAACCCAACAATGCTTTGGAATAGCAGCTCTAATATCAGCTAGCTTGAAAGGAGGAGGAGCCCCAGGATCAAATTCAGATCCCTCTTCTTCTTCGACTCCTTTGTTATTTCCAATCCCATTAACACCGTTGATTCTCTCTTCTTCGTCCTCCCCCTCAAGTGGTGCCACCCTCAGTGGAGCACTAACTTTAAGACCCCAGTTCCTGTCTCTAGAAAAATCACCCGAACATTTAACTGATGGGTGCTTTAGATCTGTTATACTCTTTTTTGAGTGCAAAAACCTGGCCTTTGAGGGATTGATTCCAGTCCTTGGCCTCGGAAAAATATGAGGCAGAGGCTTTAAGCCACATTCTGAAAGAACCCAACTCGCCATTGGGTCTCAGAAAAATCCTCAAAGGGTTAGAGAGACAGAAGATAGGTGTCAAGGAATTGTGAAGCAGCCAAGCCAAGCCAAGCCAAGTAAATAAATAAGAATTGTGTGAACAACAACCTCACAAATATCTCTCTTTTCCTCTGATAAAATAACTTGTTTTTGTGTTTTTTTAACTCTTGTATATATATTACCAATTCTAGTTAGAGGGCATTGGAGTGGAAGGTAACGTGACGCGAGTGCAACGAGAGCAAGTGGGTTAATATATTGTGCGTATGAAGGCTTTCAAAGTCTGCAGCTTGAGTTGGCGCGTGCGTGCGGGCGTGCGGTCGATCAAACTTCAAAGTTCAAACCGTGTTTCACTTTTGCGCTTGGTTTGGTTCGTGTGAAACTTCTGCGCTCATCAGTTGACCCGCTCTTTGAAAAGAGTTCTTCTCTCACATGTGGCTCCCTTGCTTTTAAGGTTTTTAGTATTTGTATCCGTCCATCTCCATCTCTCTCCTATTAGTCCACAAGCAACCACCCTTTTTGAAAATATCCAAGTTACCCTTGCGCGAGTCGGTTCACAGAATCATAGCCTTCCTTCGAAGCAGTGAAGACTGAAGATATTATGGGGAAGACTGGATACGAGACATAATTTTATGATTTTTTTATTAATAATATTAAAATTATGGATCAATTAGACTATGTCTCATGACCCTGTCATTTATTGTAAAGTGATCATTGCTGTCCACTAAATATTTTTCTAACCTAAAAGTAAATTTTAATTTTAAAACATTTTGGTGGTTTAGTTGTGAATAATAATTTAACCAAATAATGTATATATATTTTTCTCAAGTAAAAAAAAAAAATCTTGAGACTAGTAATGAATTCACATTTTTAAATAAAGTAATGATATTTTTGATAATTTAAAGATTGGTTGATATTTACTCCCTCAATTTTTCTCACCAACTCTCACTTTTTAGTAAATCCCACTTATTTTCACAATTATCCTTGTCAAACAATAAAAAATAAATACAATTCTAGAAACTTTAATCACCTTCCGCCATGTCAAACAATCCATGTATTCCTAGCCGTTAAGGATATTCTCCGAGAGCACAAGCCTCATATTTTGTTCGTTTGCGAAACGAAGATGAAGCAGGTGCAGATGGCTAATGCGGGGAAAGCTATAGGTTTTGATAATTGTTTTAGTGTCGAAAGAAATGGAATGGGGGGAGGCTTAGCTCTGCTGTGGAATAAGGAGAGTGATATCAGCATAGTTTCGTACAGCAGTCATCATATAGATGCTGTGGTTATTGGGGTAAATGGGAAAAAATGGAGGTGCACCGGCACATATGGCCACCCGGAATCGATGGAAAAAAGGCATACATGGACGCTACTGCGGAGGTTGGCCGGTTTACTTAGCTATCCTTGGTTATGTTTTGGCGATTTCAACGAAATCTTGAACTTGAATGAAAAGCTGGGGGGCAATGACAGATGCTTGAACAAGGTGGCTGAATTCAGAGAAGCAGTCAACGACTGTAGGTTAGTAGATTTGGGATGTAGGGGGTACCCATTTACGTGGTCAAACAAGAGATATGGACCCAATTTGGTTGAAGAGAGGCTGGATAGGTTTCTAGGGAGTAAGGGATGGGAGCAATCACCGTATGAGCTCAGTGTTTCCAACCTGAATTCGTGGTGCTCAGACCATAGTCCTGTTATGCTGGAAATGCAAGAGAGGTCTCGGCTCAATTGGTAGAAGCGGAAATGTCAACGAAGGTTGCACTATGAGGACATGTGGAGTCCATATGAAGAGTGTCAAAGCATTGTGCAGCAGGAGTGGATGGGTTGTAGAAGCTGGAGAGAAGGAGACCTTGTTGATTCGTTCAAGAGAGCAGCAAATAATTCAATGGTCCAGCTGCTGGTCTGGAGCAAAAAGGAATTTAAGGGCAGAAAGGAAAAACTGCAGCAGCTGAAGAATAAGCTATCAAGTTTGAAAAGCCAATTCAAGCAATTTGAGGAAGTAAATGACATTAGACGCACGGAAGAACAGATTGAGCGGCTGCTGCTGGAAGAGGAAGTGTACTGGAAGCAAAGATCTCGAGCCGATTGGTTGAAGGAGGGTGATAAAAACACGAAGTTTTTCCACTTAAAGGCGTCATCCAGGAAACGGAAGAATCGTATCTGGGGGATCCAAAATTCGCGAAACGAATGGATTGAAGATAGTGAGGAGATGGAAAAGATTTTTTGTGCATATTTCGAAGATCTTTTTGCAACATCCAGTCCCTCGAAGATGCATATAGAAGCTGCTCTTGCAGGAGTAAAGCCGAAAGTCGATGCGGAGATGAATAACCACCTGAACATGCCTTTCACAGCGGAGGAGGTAACCAATTCTCTTTCGCAAATGTGCCCAACAAAAGCGCCGGGACCCGATGGACTGCCAGCGGCCTTCTTTCAGAAGCACTGGAGTTCGGTAAAACAAGTAGTCATATCTACCTGCCTCCATATCCTGAATGACAGAGGTACAATTACTCCGCTTAACCATACATACATTGCTTTGATTCCAAAAATTGCCAAGCCTCAGAGAGTGTCCGATTTCAGACCAATAAGCCTTTGTAATGTCATTTATAGGATAGTAGCAAAAACGATTGCTAATAGGCTTAAACAGATCCTAAATCAAGTGATATCTCCTTCCCAAAGTGCTTTTGTCCCTTCTCGCTTGATTACGGATAATGTTATAGTCGGTTATGAGTGTTTGCATAAGATTAGACACTGTCAGGGGAAGTGACATGGGCTGGTGGCGCTTAAGTTAGACATTAGTAAGGCTTATGACAGAGTAAAGTGGGACTTTTTAAAGTACACAATGTTGCGGTTAGGCTTCTCTAGTAAATGGGTGGAGTTAATTATGCAATGTATTACTACAGCCTCCTTTTCAGTGGTCATTAATGGAACAACCACATGGACAATTTATCCTCAGAGGGGGCTTAGGCAGGGGTGCCCTCTATCCCCTTACCTTTTTCTAATGTGTGCTGAGGTTTTTTCGAGTCTGATTGAGCAGGCCGTGCAGCAAAAGCTTCTTTATGAAATTCAGTTCGGCAAAGACATCAACATCTCCCATTTATTGTTTGCGGACGACAGCTTAATCTTTACCCGAGCAAAAAATGAAGACTGCAATCATTTAAAAGCTTTATTTGAGTGCTATGGCAAGGCCTCCGGTCAGATTTTTAATTTTGAAAAATCATCAATGTTCTTTAGTGCTAGCACAAAAGATGATCAGATTTCAGCCATTAAAGATATTTTCCAGCTGAAAGTGGTGTCTTGGTATGAAAAGTATCTAGGCTTGCCATCAATGATAGGGAGGAGGATAAAGAGCTTCTTTAAGGAGACCAAGCTCAGGGTGTTGAACAAAGTCAGCAGTTGGCAGCACAAGTACTTTTCAAGTGGAGGCAAAGAGGTCTTGATCAAAGTTATTACTCAAGCAATCCCATCTTATGCAATGAGTGTGTTTAAAGTTCCGGTAGGGATTTGCGAGGATATTCAGCGAGCAGTGGCCAAATTCTGGTGGGGAACCGATAGGCAGAAGAGCGGCATTCACTGGATGAAATGGGAACGGATGAGCTGTGCAAAGGTGAGGGGTGGTTTGGGTTTCCGAGACCTATCAAGCTTTAATCAAGCTTTAGTGGCCAAACAAGGGTGGAGAATTATGCAGTCTCCAGACTCTCTGGTGGCAAAAGTGTTGAAAGCCAGGTATTTTAAACATGAGAGCTTTATGACTGCGAGATTGGGGTCCAGACCTTCCTTCATTTGGCGAAGTGTGTTGTGGGGGAGGCAGGTGATCCAAAAAGGGTCTAGGTGGAGGATTGGCAATGGGGAGAGAGTAAAGGTGTACCACAATAATTGGAAACCCAGACCCTCAACTTTCAGGCCAATTTCAGCTCCAACAATGGCTCCAGACACGACAGTGGCAGAGCTTATTGACAGCGAGCAACGCTGGAACGATAAGCTGATTTGTAACCAATTCAGAGCAGAAGACGCAGAAGCTATCTCTCAACTCCCTTTGCCGAGGAGGCCTCATGAGGATCAGCTGATATGGCACTATGACAAAAGAGGCCATTATTCTGTCAAAAGCGGCTACCAAGTGGCGATGCAGCTGAAGTTCCCAGACAAGCCAAGCTGCTCAACCAGGCCTCAGTGGAATGCTATCTGGAAACTTTCAATTCCAGAAAAGATTAAAATCTTCTTGTGGAGAGCAGCCCATGATCTCTTGCCTACAACGGGAAACTTATGGAAAAGGAGAATTCTGCAGGAGTCGACATGCCAACTTTGCTGCTGCAGGACGGAATCCATCAGTCATGCTCTCCTAGAGTGCAAAATGGCAAAGAAGGTCTGGAACGCTTATCAAATATCAGTTGATTCGTTTAGGAAGCACAACCACGACATAATTGGGTTATTACAAGAGGTGCCTCAGCAGAATGCTACTATAGAAGGGTCCTTGGTGGCTGCATTGCTTTGGGCTATTTGGAATGCAAGAAATAAATGGTTGTTTGAGGGCAAGCAAGAACATCCAACCAGAGTAGTGGCTCGGGCTGAATCTGTGGTAGAGTCATTTAGAAAGGTTAGACAACCTGAATCTATCTTTGCTGCAAGTATGAGGGCTGGGGAGCAGCTGCAGTGGTGCCCTCCCCCGACAGATTGGCTGAAAATAAATGTGGATGCGGCGGTGGATATTAAGAAGCAAGTGTCAGGTTTTGGGGTGGTTATTAGAGATGCGAATAGCAAGTGCAGAGCTGCTGCAATTAAGAGCTCGAAGTTTGCTGGAAGTGTTGTAATGGCTGAAGCTGCAGCCATGGAGTGGGGACTGCAGGTGGCATCAAGTGCTGGTGTTACTAATGGAGTTTTTGAATCTGATTCTTTAGAAGTAGTTGAGCTAGTTAACAAGAAGTCTAGTACTTTGTCTGAAGTGTTTTGGGTGATCTCTGAAATTCTGGAAAAGCAGAAGACTTTCCAGAATTTCAAGGCTCAACATGTTAGTAGGAAATGGAATGGTGTTGCTCATGAGTTGGCTAAGTTAGCCTTGCTTAGAAACAAATCTGTAATGTGGTTGGATGATTTTCCAACCGACATCATGCCTATTCTTTCCAGTTAATATATTGAAAGGGATACTTTCTTTCAAAAAAAAAAAAAAAAGTTGCCGCACCACTAGCCCTTAATTTGCTAACAAATTTTCCAACATCCGCAGACCAAAATCTCTCGTTTATTTAATTAATTTTAACGAGATTGATATGATAGTATAAAAATCAAAATAATACTAATTGAAAATAGATAAAGAATAATTTCAGTTTAGTAATCAATAAATTATAAAATAACTGAAATGAATAATAAATAATGAAAATGGGCTAGAAATAAAATATCAAAATGAATGATAAGAAATGCTAGATTGAAGTAGTGATACTGGAGGTGAAATGTGGCTAGAGTTTCTGAAATTGTTTTATTTTTAATTATATTTTTATCTTTTAATATAGACAATTTAAAAAATAAATAGAATTAATTTTACTAATGGAAGTTAGTGAGAGACACTATATCATGGTTCTAATTTATGTCTCGACAAAATCTTAAAACTTAAAAAGCCCAAAATATTCTCTATTTTAGCATATATGTATATAAATCACAAATGGGGAATAACATCAAATCAATTTAACAGTGGTTGGAGACCAATTTGATAGAAATGGAAAAGCTATGTCCTTTTTTTTTTTGGTTTTGACCACAAGGTATTCTGGGGAGGGTCCCAACTGTGGGAGACACCTTTAAGCCCGTACCACAACCCAGACTAGAAGTCCCCGCTCGAACCGAGAGGCACATGTTCTCCCAACAAAGGCGACTTCCCTGCGATTTGAACTGGTGAACAAACCCAGTCAAGCTACTTAAGGGAACTCCATTATCAATGGAACCAACACTTTGTTGTTAGCTATGTCCTTCTTTAAGAAATCATAAAACAGAGATCTAGATGTTATTATCCCCTTAGTGAAAATTGGTTGGTGGGGGTCATAGGGATCGATCATCGATCAAATTGGTCGGTGGTAATTGATTTTATAAAATATATATCAGTCATGAGCTGCACCTGCACGTGATTTTAATTTTTCGCATGACTTTGAAAGAAAATTGGAGAGGGAAAGGGCGCATAAGGAGAAAGAACTAAGAAGAAGCTAAATAAGAAGGCAACCAATGCTTTTATTGTGCGTTATATTTTTACTTTCTCTCATGGCCTATTGATGATGACCTTGCGATCTATTTAATACAAATGAACAAACTATGTCCATTGTCGAGAAATCATAAACTATCAAGGACCCTTTCATTATTATATCGTTCGTGATATTTGATTGGCGGTTTGGTTCGGTAGTAAGCTTGAACGATTGGATGATCAATCAGTCGATGGTGATTGCTTTGAAATATATCAAGAGCCACGAGGAGAACATGATTTTATTGCTAAAATCAATAAAATTTAGAAGTCATAGTGTGCTTGCTTATCTTATTCATGAAAATTGAAAAGATAGACAAATAATATCGGTGTGATTTTTTGTGTATGCATTGCCGTCTGGATAACAGGCAGCCTATTCGTCACGTCATTTTCTACACAGGATATTTTGTATATTTCTGGCGTGGGAGCATTTAATTAAAAAGAGACGAGTTTCTTGTGTAACTTGGCAAAAAAATTTCAGTTTGGAGACCGCGCGAGCCACCGATGTTTCATACACATCACTACTAGTCATAAATTCAGGACTTACTTAATTTTGCGCAAAAGATGAAAAATCTTTTACTTCACACGTGAGGTTAAAAAACAAGGAAAAAAAATAAAAAAACTCCCGGAGAATCAAATAATCAAGGTAAGTCGATGGAATCAGCTGAATTATGGACCAGGACCAAGGTGACCAATTCGTCTTATAGAAATCATTTGAGAATGTAATAAATTTTAATTACCATTTTATTGAACTCTAGGAACAAGTAAGCTCCATTACCAATAACACATTAAACTGGAGAACATGATTTTAGTGCACATGTAATACACATAGGGTATGTTTGGTTAGAGTATTAAGGGGGTATTAAAACACTGTTTACATTAGCTTAATACAAATACTATGTTTGGCAAATTTTTACAATGGATTGGGGTGGGGGGCTAATGCGTCAGTTGACGCATTAGCTTTGTTTTTTTTTTCTTTTGCTTTTAACTTTTGCTTTTTGTTTTATTATTATTATAATATTAAAATAATAAATTAATATAGTTTTTAATTTAATATAATATTTTTATTTTATTTGTTTTTACATTATAACTATTAATATAAATTAATAAATAAATAATTTATCATTCAATAATAGTATATTTTTTATTTTTATATTATAATTTATTAATAAATTTATAACTTATTATAATTAATAAAAATATTTAAATATGAATAAATTTGAATATTATTAATTTAAAATTAATAATAATATAAATAATAACATAAAATATTAATGCAATTTAAATATATTAATATAATATAAAGCATTAATATAATATAAAATTTAATTTAAACTAATTAAAAAAATAATACAGTACAGTGTAGCACCAAGCATTGTACAACATTATTATAATACAGTGCTAATGCAATACAGCATAATACAATACAGTGTGCCAAACGCACCCATAATTGTTATTTTAGCTCATAATGTGATGTAAAATTTTGTATTAACACATGAGGGGTCCCTGCGCTCAACCACTGTATTTAAGTAACTTCAGCCCATTGGAAGTTTGCTGATCAAGAAATATGTGACATTAGTATAGTGCACCTCTCTCTCTCCCTCTTGTCTCCTGTGTGTGCACAGTAAATTGTTGAGAAAAGCTGAACCTTGAGCTGAAGGAAAGGAAGCGGGAATTCAGAAGCTGGATCAAAGTTGTAGCAACTCTGTTAAAACTCCATAACAAGCTTCCAAGTTCGGATTCATGGGAGATCATAGTAAATTTCAAAATTACCTAAAATATGTGTTTATTTAGAAATGCAAGATTAAGGGCATAAAGTTTGTATTTGTTTCAGCACCTTATTCTAATAACAACAGCAAATTATGTCCCCATTGATGATGATGACCTTATGTTAATTAATTGCCAGATATTAGTTGGTTGGGAGTTGAAGCATTATCTCTTTCATATATACGAATGACATCGTCAATTAGTTAAGAGTTGATTTAGAGAGGAGTAGCTGTTCATTTTTTTATTTATTTTAGAAAATGATTATTTTTCAAGAGTCGGAGGGTAATACCTCATTTTAATAAAATAAGGACCGAATTAAATTAAAAAAACTAAATAATCCATCAAATACAATTATAAAGAAATATAACCTAATTCACCATATTAGCGACTAGCCATTGAGAAGTGCATTCTTTTTGAAGTCGGAGAATTTATTCTAATGAGGCGTTGACAAGTTTATAAGCATACTTTTTTATTTTTCTTCATGCAAAAGAATTTGAAAAGTGGTGTGAAAAGAAGACGACCCCCCCAAAAAAAGGAGGAATTTCAAACATATCAAAGGTGTGAAAAATGTTGCCAACCCTGTGTATTTGATTAATTATATACCGACCATAAAACAGGTCTCTTATGTTGATAGTGGCTTTACTTTCTTGAATTTATTTATTTATTTATTCTTAAATTTTTGACCTAGGCAGGCATTTAAAAATTATATTACAATGACAACTATGCCATAATACAAATCAACATACACATTAATATCATTAAATATAAAAAAAATCTATTATCCTCCACAGTTGGTCATATCATGCTAATATCCTATTAATATTAGGAAGGAAAAACTGTACCTTCACACCATACCAAAAAGATGATGCGCACTCTAAAATAGTCAAGCTATGTTAGATGATTTTTTTTTTTTTTTCAAAAAACCCTCCTCTCCTAGATTGATCATTCCAACTAATCTAATGACAAGGTTTATGCAGAGGTTCAACTATTCTCTCAATCTCCTTTTTTTTTTTAAGGATTTTTTTTAATGTGTTTGGAATTATATTATATCTATTTTAATTCGTAGCTCCATAATATTTTAATTTATACTCCCACCTATATTATTTGGATATTTTAATTAGATTACTATGAAATATTTACTCATATATGAGGTAAGTTCTTTAATTTAGTTTGTCCATAAGTTCTTTTAGTCTCTCGTGATCGAACAAGATGTTTAAAAACTCACAAGGATATATAAATTAGTTTAGATAAACTTATAACCACAAAGCTGCTTAGAAAAATAAAATAAAATAATAAAAGGAATAACATTCGGACCAGAGAAGATCTCTTTAATTACTTTGTACTTCTAATTTAGTTCGATTGAGTTAAAGACTCCTAATACCTATCCTGTCACCCCGTGGCCCATCCATCTATCTAGTTATCAAAATCAATTACAAACCCTTGACTTTGCTTACTATTTTTACGCAAATTAACCTCCTCTTCATATAATTCATTTACATTGACTCGCTCTCGCTCTCTTTTCTGCATGCATGTGTTATAATAACTTACCTCCCAATCTTCAAAAATGGATGCAACAAAACTTATTCTCATAGGGTTACCATTATGTCTGTTTGTTACTGATATTATTAACCTTTTCAGACCAATATCTCCTCAAATTCATCAGCCTCTTTACAATTATTACCAACTAAATTACCAATCACTTCATCGTTAACAACATCCCCAACATTTGAATTTTCCTCCCCAGGTCGCCATTGTCCCTTAACCATCATTCGATGCTCTTCATTTTCATATACATTTACGTTTTCGTATGTGCGTATATTCTATACAAAAAATTTGTAAATGTCTCAGAGTTTGATGATGAAATGCAGAAACCCAGCAGCAGTATTGCATCTGGGATTGGCGTTGGCCACGTCATTAGCATTAGCTTTTGCACTTCTTGTTCTTACAGGTTCCCCAGTTTTTGTAATTTTTTTCCTGTCTTATTTTTCTTCTTTTGTTATGTATCTGTTAAATCAAGAAAAAGAATGGAAATCTTTGCGTTTGACAAGTCAATGATATAATTAATAATATTATGTGTTACGTGTGCGGAATTAATTAGTCATTTGGCATGTTATCTATCATCCATCAGAAGGAAAAGAAAAAAAAATCAAAATGAGTTGTTTTCTTCTGATCAAATTAAAAAAAAATATTGATTTATAACATGCGTGTCTAACTACTAATTTATTTTATATGTTGTTACTGCAAATTGTTGGGATTTCGGAAGCTAATTAGTATTCACTTTTCAATATGTTCGCTTTTGATCAATTTCTTTGTCAGAACTCCTTCTATGGTCAGCAGTCAATGAATTGCCGTGTAATTTTGTGCTTTTTACCTTTTCAATTTTGATTGCGGGGCGGAATTTGGTCATAAGTTTTTTTTTTTTTTGTACCATCTAAATATCTTACTAACAACTACTAATATCAAAATTTCTCATGTGTAAAAAGTAATTCTAAACTTTTTATCAATCAAATATTCATTTTTTTCCTATATTGTTTCTCGAGATACATAGATCTATAATCAATCACTTTTTTAGATTTCTTTATGAAGGATTTGTTGGGTGTAATTAAACTATATGTACGTTTTGAAAAGCAGATTTAAAACCGATTACAATATAATGTCAAATTATAATTCGATAACCATGTCAAACCTAACCTACGGATTTTAAAACGTAATTGTCTGCACTGGAGAACTATTGTTTCTTTGAAATATAACTATGAATATGACTTATTATTTTGTGCTTTTGCAGAGGACATGCAATGACAACAAAACACATGCTGGAAGAAGCATTTCCAGGAATCACTGTAACTCTGGCAAACCATCCTCCTCCACTTCTAAAACGTTTGATGGGCATCGTGATACCGATTTTACAAGTAGGAGTTATTGTTATAATAATGGGGGGTGAACAAATTTTCCCGAAATTGGGGTACATGAGACCACCCCCTTGGTACTACTCCTTGAGAGCAAACAGACACGGAACTATTATTACCACTTGGTTTCTCGGAAACTACATTAAATCCTGCCTCAAGAATTCCAGGGCTTTTGAAGTTTTTTGCGACGGCGAATTGGTAAAATTTCTTCTCTGGAAAATCCATAGCTCATTTCTGTTCTTTGTCTTAGAGCTTTGATTTGGGATTTACGTTGCCTGCAAAATTAAGCAAAAGCGTAATAGTTTCGGACGAGCGCTTGTTTTTTCCGTTTGCTGCTGATAGTAATGTGATTTTTTGACTTCAGATTTTCTCCAAGCTAATGGAGCAGAGGTTTCCGGGTGAGTTCGAGTTACGGGAGCTTGTCAGCAGGAAACTATATAATTTAAGAAATTCTGAAGGCTTTACAGGAGGTTTATGGTAACAGAGCTTCAGCGAATCACAATTCTGTATCGAAAGAAACCTGAGGGCAGAGTTTTAAACATGGTGCAATATATAGGCACAGCAAATACATATTGTAAACTTTCGTTTTCTCAGATTCCAACTTAGCCTCTTTACTAATATTTTGGATTCTGAATGGTAGTCTTTCAAAATATGAAACAAAAAGAGCAAGAACTTACAAAATAAAACATTTTAATTTGTCATATAAAACATAATACTGGTTACCAACAATACATCCAATAGAACATGAAGATTAGAATTGAAGCTCACGATAAGATTTTGAGTAATTGCTGAGAATGAGCACCACTGGATTCCCAAGCCCTCATAGAATCTGACAAGCCTGCCACTCTCTGCAGTAAGTTCTTGGTAGCTCACATTACTTTAGATCACAATCTTTGTTAGAGGTCGATTATAGATATATGCTGATGATGTCTAGCTTTTGCCGAATCCCTGTGACTTCCAAGAAGAGAAATACCACTGAATGAATTAATCAAAGACCGTGTAAAAATTAACCAAGATTGTATTCATATTTTCCACCATTTCCGGTTTTCCATTGTTTTTACAAGCTCATTTGCTAATGATGCAAAATCTTCGGCCCCACTTTGCAGCTCTTCAGTGCGTCGGCTGATTCTCTGTCAAAAGTAAGGGGGTAAATAGCTCGTATTCAGAAAGCCAATCAAGTTGTGGAATAATAAGATGAAAGTTCATAAGATTTTCATGACCTGACCATGATTTAGTGTAATATTTAAGTTGTGGGGCAATTTTTTCCTTTTTTTCTGTGGAATTATGAATGAAACAAGTCTGTTTTGAAATATAATCAATGGAGTTTCATCAGATGTCTCTGATGTTTCCTCCCTAACACAGCATCTCTATCAAGCACCTTATTTTATTTTTTATTTTTGGCTCTGTCATCCTCAATAGTAAACAAGAGAAGAAGCGGCGTAATAGTTCAAAGCAGTTTTATCTGCTTCAAATATGAATGGATTAGAGATAGAAATCTGACCTCCAGTTTGTCCTGCCTCTCGAAAAGTTTGTCTCTTGCATGTGCAGCCACAGATGAGGCATCCTGAAATCAGTTACCAGATCAGATGACAATTTATTTCAAGGCTTGCTTCTCATATCAGAAGATCCGGTAAACTAAAACCATCGTTAGAAATACCTCTGCTTTTCTATATTTAGCGATAATCTCTTCTCGTGTCCTAAGTCTGGGCTTTGCATCATCAGGTGCACCTAATAATCTTTCCCTCTCTGACAGTTTTTCTGCGATGAATAAAGAATATTGTTGATATATGAAGATCCAAGCACGCATATTGAGGACATGAAAGTCAGATTTACCTTTCTTCGTATTTGTAACTTCATGAGATGAAGTGGCCATCATGGATGGTGGTTCATCTATTTCAATGTCATCTGCGCCAAACAGTGCATGCAGTGGTGAGTGAAGAATCAACAAAAAGAAACATTACAGTGACGGATAGGACAGAACCTATATTTAGCTCGATTTCCTCATTATTTGTAGCGGCTGGAGATAAGTCTGGGAATGGGGGCCTCGAAAATATTCCCTCTAACTGAGAAAAGCTGGATTTTGGGTCTATACTGACATCCAAAGTATGGAACATTTTTTCCCCTTTAAAGCCTTTCACGATGCCACCAAGAATCCCAGCTGCAGTGGTCTGCAGCAAAAGTGGTGGATGCATAAGAAAACTATACAATTCTTAACAAGTATAGAAATAGAAGAAAATGGATATAACTCCTTGAACCTGTTTTTTCTTCTGATTTGAAGAGACATTAAAGGCAGCAGCTGCAGCAGCTTCAAGAACTTTATCATGAAGACAAGGCGAAGACTCCAGAATACTAGAAAGAGCACCATGGTTCTTTTAGAAATTCATTTGTAAGTAATAATTGAAATTTGTGCTAATTTTTATATTTTCATCACAGCTTTGACTAAACAGGAGTGTACCTGAATTCATTTTCACCAGCTAACAGATTGACGAAAGCCACTTCACTCCCATTTGCCTGTTTATTCAGCGACAGAAAAATATTGTTAAATGAATCATCAATAGCACAGAAAATGTGCAGATCACAAGGGTTGTGACAATCAACTATCCTCAATTTCAGAAGCATGTGATTGAAGTATACACTTTAAACCATTTTTAATAACTTAAATCATAAATCCACAATATTCAGAACAGAAGTTCCATAAACTTTTAAAAATCCAAGAAGAGTACCAGTGTTATTTGCCCATTATCAGCACTAATGGTCTTATCCATGTTTGCCTTGAAATTCCATCTTAGAATTGACATCAAGGAGCTCTCCATCACCAATTCTAAATCTGGCAAAGATCTGTGGCAAAAGGTCATTAGTGCTATCAATTGTTTGACGATTAATAATGCTAATAGAGGTGTGCTATCATGATCAGGAAGGTAAGAACAAATTGCCAACAAAATTTACAGCACTTCGATGATGTGCTAATAAGCGAAATAATATCGTAGAATCAAAACTATATTGTCAATTTGTTAATTTGTCCACAGGGATGAAATACTGCATTCACCTGATTTGGACTTCTCCAGTCTGAAAAAGCAAAAGCAATCCACACACTTTTTCATCTTTCTCAATTGTCGAGGCCCAACAGCAACGATTTTTATGCTTCACTTTCTGAACGGTTTTATTATTTCCCTGAGAGAATCAGATCCTCAGCTTGCAAACAAGCAGAACTGGAGGTAAAAAACTTACGAAAGGAAAAGAGACAACAGTGGCACCTGAATCACAGATTTTCTAGAGTATAGGCGCACTGAATCTTCACAACAAAGCAAAACAAGAGCATCATTTGAACTTTCTCCAGAACATGCATTTTCCGAAGAGAAGAGATGTTCAGCTTCATGTGATTTAGTTTCAATTGAAGAGGTGTCAGGTGTTGGTTTATTCTTAGCAGCATTTTCCTCAGCAGACTGCTCTGCTTGTTTTTCTATAGGAAATCCACACACAGGTTCTGCTGGATTTAAAAATAAATTAAGAATTTTATTATTAATAAGTACAACAGAAATGAAATATCCTAATTGTTTCCTAGATGAAAATAGTACTTACCAATAACTTCCATTGAAATAGCAATCACTTTCTTTTTTAAGTGCCAAGGACTGGAACTTATCATGTTCTCACTACTACCACCAACTATGCTAATCTTAGCATCCTTAAATAAGACGATGATTACTTCCTCAGCAGGGTTGACAGGAACTTCTCTTTCAGAATGATTTGGGTTCTTTGGGAGGCTATGGGTATTTTTGAATTCTGTCCAAGTCATTGAGATGATTGGAGAGCTAGAGCCAGAAATGTCATCAGTAAAGAACAATACTGATAACAAATTCATATCAAGCACTGCAACCTGAAATCCAAGAGTGAGTTTAAGAATTATATAAAAAAAGATTTATAACTGGCCACTCATTAACAGAAGACATAATTAAACAAGCGAAGAGTTCTCACACGGCCACACTCAAATCCCACAGCAAGTTTGGCTCCACTACTTGTAAACTGTAGGGCTCGAACAGGGGAATTAACAAGTGAAAATACAGCTCTACACAGAGATATTTTTCCTTCAGGCAACGCGTGAACTGCGAGAGAAAGTTGAAATAAGGTTACGTCAAGACGAAAAAGCCTGACTAAAAGCATTCAATATAACTATAACAAATGACCAAGAGATAAAAATGCATCGTGTTTTTGCAGTGACAGGACAGTGAAGAACTTTCCAACCTGTTAAACAGAAAAGACATGTAGAATATATTCACAATGACTGCGATTGAGTTCAATGGAATTGATAGAACAAGTAACACGCTTGATTGTCACTGTGTTATATAAAATTCACATCACTGACAAACTGATCGAGGGAAGTGATTGGAGGTCTTATCATCAGAACCTATCCGGGTAACAGGTCCACTCTTGTCCCCTGAAGTCCTCATCTAACCTCACTGTCACAAATGACTTTCCTCATCGATCTTGTAAAATAATCTAGAATTGTATCGTTTGGTCCATACTAAATAAAGAGGTCATTGTTCATATTTGATTTTGACATCATACACTCAACATAATTTAGAAGTTCAGTGGTTAAGTTCTTGATCGTTATTTACTATAATCAGTATTTGATTTTGTGATGACGATCAATTGTAATTAAAGTTAACAAGTCCTGACTATTTCATTATTTACTATACAAGACTTTCCATTTTTTAATAAACAGAAAATAGCTAGGCTTTCTGCGCAACTTTTACAGTTTTACTGGATTGAAGATCATAACTCATGCCCAAAAAAATTTACTGACAAAATTTACTAACATTTAAAGAAAACCTAGGCGATGAGTTTGTAAAGATAGCATCCATCGTACCTTCACTTTTAGTTTCCAAGACAAAAAGGAAGTTTTTGGCATCTAAGCTGCCATTGAGGTTGTAAATATAAACCTACACAAGGAAAAAGACAAGACAGTGAATACTGAATCAAATTATACAGTTTCAGAAAAACAATCCACTACAAGCATCTCTTACCAGACCAAATTCATTGCCAACAGCCAAACTTGAATTGATGAAACAGAAACTCAAAGTTGATACTGGTGCCCTCGAACCAGCAACTTCCATACCTTGCACCTGAGAAGCATTCTAAATTACTCAGTAAGACATGTACTCTTTATATTTAGGACAAAGGATAGACAGAACTCTAACCTCAGCATCTAGAGCACAGATAAGTTTAAGAACAGGGTAAGTGGCATCCCATATCCGAACAGATCCATCGTGATAACCTGCTAGATACACTCTATCAACAGAGTGACATTTAGTGATAGGCACCGGACTGGGTACACCACCAGTCAAAGGCCACTTTATATGACCAGCCTGGGTATGTGAAGAGTGAAGTTTTGTAAAGGTGGCTATCTGAAATTCATAAAAAGCTACAGTCAATGAAGTAAAATTAAATGATAACTAATCTGAACAAATAATTATTTAAGAATGAAAGAAATCAATACCTCTGACAGACCTTTTGATGAGTACCCACCAAAGGGTAACAGCATAAATTCTGCCACAGTCATTATAGGATCAGATATGGGTATCACCCCAGGAAATTCTACAGGACAGACAGATGGTTTCTTCTCTTGCTGAGATAATAAGGTAGTCAAGCTAGCATTATCATAAAAATGCAGCTGTCCAGGACTTGTCAATACAAAAAGATCCGCTTTGTGATTACCCACTGTTGCCCCAGCACTTGATAACAAAATCATGTCTGCAAAAGACCCGGTGAGTGTAATGTCTACACGGCTAACACATCTTAAATTCTCCATCCCAGATGACCATTCAAGACTCAAAACCTGCAATAAAGAGATTAGAATAATAAGTATACCTTCCAGGATGGATGCAAGTAAAATATTTTGAATAATTGGCATCACCACTTTCCCAATGTTGTTAATTGAACATGATTTCTGGTTTTACAAAATCAACTATATCAAATTGACAATATAAACGAAGAAAACAGACAATTGTTACTCAAACTTATGGTAAAACAGCCATTCACGATTTGACTATTTAGTATTTAATTAGCTTGCCTTTGGTCATTCAAGAAATGATAACTTCCTACGCGATGTCTTTCATTCCCTTATAAATATCTGAAATGTTAAAGATAAATCTACAACTTTCTACAAGCATCACATCTTTTTAAAAAGTATAACCACTGTTCAACCATTTGAACATAGCATAAACTATATACAATGGACATCATTCAACTCTGTGCGGTTATAAGCTTAAAATGGAATCTAAAAACAGCAGTCAAGTGACTAGCCCACCGTTAGAACTTCTTCAGATCCTATCTCATCGCCACCATAGACAAACAGTCGTCCGTCAATATTAGAACGTGATTCTTTGTTTGTGGACCAATGTAAGACAATAACCGGGAGTCTCCTTTCAGCGGATGATAGTTCTAGCTTAACAACATTGTTTCGTGATCCTGTTTGTTGACCTTTAGTAGATGCAGTGGTTGATGTATTCCATAACAAAATATCTCCATCTATGTACCCTACTGCCAGAATGGATCCACTAGAAGATGCCCAGCAAAGTGCACTTATTTCTTGTTCTTCTGGTTGGTGCTCCGATATACCTTCTAGAAAAGTGGGGTCTCCTTCGCTCGGAGAGTCAACAACTCCATCCTTCAATTGGAGATCCTTGCCGCCTCCAACAAAAATAATTTGAGCTTCAGAAACATCCCAAAGAATCACCAATGCATTCTCATATGCAATTAGCACTCTGCAAGTGTTATATAGTAAAATCAAAAAAGAGAGAAGACACCAAATACTCTGAATCACTTTCTTATAACAATATTGATGAATAAACACACACACACACACACAATATTGATGAATATATGTTTTATAGCCTCATTGCTCTCATGCAATAAAAATGTAGCAATGTGAAATTTGAAAAAGACCATAGACCAGCTCTAAATCTGAGGCATGAAGACATTTCCAGATTTACATACAGGCATGGTAATTAACTTAACAGTTATGAAAACAAAAAGCAAGACTTGACTCTAGCTTCAAGCTCCATAACAAAAATCATAAAGAGGAGATGATTTAAGGATTAGTTTCTTGCCTATTTCCAGAAGAATTAGGGTGGGGAAGAACTCCTACTACAGGTTGGTGGCTAAGAAGTGGAAACCCAGCCTTTTCTGTGACAAAACACAAAACAGCAGAATTAAGTAATTGTTGAACGTTATAAGGCGATAAGGCAAAAAGAAGACCTACTTAAAAACTAAAGTTATGACAAAATGAAGGTTAGCCATGACTGAAAATGATGGTTAATCACGGTCAGCAAACTATCAATCATGTTTAGGTGTCGACAAGACGACAACCTATATCAATCAATAGCAAGATATTAATTAAGCTTACTGTATCCATTATTTGAAAGAAAAGAAGAAAAATACCACTTAGAGCATGGGCTGATAAGTTATATGGCAACTGAAAAAGTTTTCCCTCATCGGCATGATACTTAATCACAGACATCAAACCATTCTCATCTCCAATGTACCTGTATGTACAATAATCATTACATAATTAATTAACCAGTAATCACTTCCATTTTAGACCATATATATGCTAATATAAAAGGTTCTCTAAGTCGTCAATACATACATGAAATGGGATCCACTGATTACTGAGAAAGCAGTTATATTTGATTCCCATTTTAAACAACATGCTAACGACCTGCTTTCCAGGCTCCAAACCTGCCAAAAAATCGAATAGTTACTAAACATTCAAAAACTTTTAACACATGTACACTGAAAGAAAATCAAGATGTATCAACTACTAAAGAACCAGTACCTGAATCTCATTGTCATTTGTAATACTGATTAAAAAGCCCTGGTTTTGCAAAAACTGCCACAAAATTCCAAGTTTAATTCACAGTAAAAAAAAAAAAAAAACTTAACTACAAATGCACCTAAGCATTTTCACTAAATACTGCATCAATGTAATTGTCTTTTTCCAAATAATAAAAAGCGAATTAATCATTATATCCTGTAGTCGGTAAATTTAAGAAATAATAATAATTATATACTAACAGACCTCTAAATTCTTGTAAGGCAATTGGCTTGGAGATATAAGAAGCCCTTCAATACCATCACCACCAATAACTTTAATCCTTCCATCTCTACACAAGCACATCACGCGTGTAACGCGTCCTTCATATTCTTAGTTTCATGATGCCATTTAAATTAATAATCAAGATTAAATTTCAAGCTTTAAACATACAATGTAGCGATGGCTAAGAGTCGCTGAATATGATCAAAAGCAAGAATCGAAGCCGTAGCAGGGATGCCGTAGTGAACAGCTATTCGTAGATTCAAATCAGCCGCTGTTAAGCTTCCATGCTGTGGCAAGTTTGATAAAATAAGAAATCAAATCAATCGATTAATTAAAAAAAAACTTAAATCAGAAATTAAAAAAAAATCGAGAATTTTCTTTTTTTTTTGAGAAATGATACCTGAGAATTGTGTTTCGCTTTCTGCAACAACCGTTTCGCAAACATGGCGAATCAATAAAAGAAACAAATAAAAAAAAAATCTGAAATACGAGCGTATTGTGAGTATTGAGTCTTGGGAGTCTATTTTGAGAGAGTAAAGTTTGAATTTTTCTTCTTCTTCGTTTGAGTGATTATAATACCGATGCTTGCTGACATGGCTGGACCTGCACCTTGTTTAGTCAATGGAATAGCTATTAGAGCCGTTGTCATTGGCGCTAATCTTCTGCTGTTCTTTAGTTATCATGCTCCTAAATTACTCGTTTCAGTGTTAGCTAATTTACCATATTACCCTCACTTTGGCAGCTGTCTTGCAGCGGTTCGTTGAAATCATGTCACTTCACCATTCACATTAAAATGCGAGAGCGGACGATAGACCGACTCGGGCTAACTTCTACTTTTGTCTTTTGGTTCTTGACCGGCGGTCAAAATCATATCGATGACGTGGTCAAAACTCAAATGCAATTCATTTGTCATATAAAACTCTTAAGCAGCAGTACTCCATCCGGGGATGTAGCTCAGATGGTAGAGCGCTCGCTTAGCATGCGAGAGGTACGGGGATCGATACCCCGCATCTCCAGTGTTTTTTGTTGTCATTTGAAAGAACAGACAAAAGAGAAGCTTTTATTAATCAAACGTATATAGAAGAAAATCAATCTCGTCAAATTATGCGCGTCATCAACACAAATACTGAGAGCCGAAAGGCATGGAAACCAGACAAACATCTACGAGCCATGATAAAAATTAAATAAAATCCGAAGAGTTGAGCTTGAGATTCAAGCAGTATCCTCAGCCAGGGTCAGGACAGCAAGCATCCATTTCTTCCTCAGCTCGTAGGGGACTGGCCCGAACACTCTCTTTCCGATTGGCCTGCCCGCCCGCCTGCCTTTATGTAAATTTCTCTTTTTGGTAATACGATAGTCTTCGTGCTTGTTAAGCAGTGCTACGGCATTTTCATCGAATTTGATAACACTACCATCGCGGCGAGAAAACGGCATGGCGGTACGCACAACCACAGCTTTCACAATCTCGCCTTTCTTCACTTTATAAGCTTTCACGTTATGATCCCCTGTATTATTAGCACTCAGAATTCTCTCTCCTTTCTTCTGGTGAAGTTCCTTCACCGATGCGATAATAGTGTCGCCCAGTCTTGCCACTTTCTTCCCTCTTACGGGGTGTATGCAGGTCACTGTTTTAGCACCTGAATTGTCCGCAACCTTCAGAACAGTCCCCATCTGTATGAAACTCCTTCGCTGCTGTTGCTGTGGTAAATTTACAAAAACAAACAAACCTTCCCTGTGTTATGTTAATTAATAACTAACGTCCTGTATAAGGGGGGAAAAAAAAAACTCAGTAATATCTAAGCCTATAAGCTTGACAATCAAATCACCCGGGACAAGAAAGTGCTGCTGGCTCCCTTCTCATGAAATGTGCCTGCTAGTAAACCAGACAAGTTGTTTCCTAGGCCACCAAATAGTGCACGTTCCACTCCTTTCGTCACACCCACGCACGCACACACACAATTTAATGAATCAAAAACCAGGGAAAAGTAATTAACCAATAACATAATAGAGTAATTCCAATTAATTCGAATTAATCCAAGTCCATAAAGAGATCGTAACAAAAAGTGACAAATGTGATACACATTTATAAAAAAAAAATTAAATTACACGAAACCTTATTTATTTTTATAAAAATTTATTATTCTAAAAATAAATTTAAAAAACTGATAAACAAACAAGAATTTCACATATTATGATACATAAATCGAATAATAATAAATACATGAACAAACAAACAAACAAAATATTCAAACCCTAAAAACCCACCTAAAAGGCTAAAACCCAAATACATCACATACCGCAAGACCATTTTGAAGCCAAGCTTGCAGCCATCGATCTACAGACTCAATGTGGCAAACCTTGATCACTGCGAAAGGAACTGTAATTAATTTTGTCAATTCTAGTAACTGAATCGTAATGAGATATAAAATAATTTTTACTGGGAGTTTGTCTTTTGTAATTTTTTTTTTTTGGGTTATAACAAGTAATTAAAATTTAAAACCGAAAGTTCCGAAACATCTACTTTATTTTTATTTTTATTTTTATTCTTGACACAAAAATATAATGACCCCATTTCATTTTTTATTTTTTTAAAAAAAATTCTATTTACGTGTCGGGTAAGAATTAATTAACTTGGGGAGCAAGTTATCGTTCCTTTCTATAAATACTAGTTTCTTAACAAACATAAGAGGATAAGAATTAATTAACTTGGGGAGCAAGCTATTGTTCCTTTCTATAAATACTAGTTTCTTAAAAAACATAAGAAAATGAAAACAGCAATTACATAGCAAGGCAACGAGCAAACAAGTTGTTATGGCATCGAGAAAATCGGCAGGAGAGATAATATGAACGCCACTTTATGTTAACGTTCAAACTTCAATTTGATCTTGATAAGTTACATATAACTTACAATAAATCTAAACATAATTAATCATGACCTCTCACTTAGTTCACATGTTATTATTTTCTTATATTGGATGACTACTTTTGGCTCGTTGTAAGTTACATATAATATAATTTAGAAGCAAACGCTTTAACTAATTTGTGCAGATTAATTAGAGATATTATTTGTTGTTGGAAACTTCATATTTTGTTCTGCTAAATTTTCTCTCTCTCTCTCTCTCTTTTTTAAATTTCCTTAATGTAGTTAGCAATAACCGTTTGTTGTTTTTTTTCCCTTATAACTTCAATTAGAAAAAAAAAAAGGCTTCCTTTCAAGTGTCTCTATTCAGTTTTGATTTTCTATTAATAATATTATTAGACAGAACTTAATTTATTTTTACGATGTAATAGGTTTTAAGCTGGAGAAATTTTAGATTAGTGTAATTTAAAGAGGGATAATTGCATATTTAATGTGTGTGTTAGTGAAATGTTATGAGAATTAAAGTTTTATTTACATTCATCAAATTGTCCTTGATGTTCTAATTAATTTAAATCATGGTTAGTTTATAATTAAAAATCTGATTAAAATAGCCCCACCCGTGAAGAAATTGATGATTTTTTTTTATATTTTTATTTCTAATAAAGATTTTATGACAACAATACTTTCGAAAGGGATTAGACTTTAGAGACCTTGGCAGTAACGAAGAGAAGTGGGCTGTATCAGCTGTGCCCAAATAAGTTGGATGTTACAATTGTTCATCCTTCAGTTTGTTTACGGTTTTAATGGAACTTTTTCTGAGAGCTGGGCAACATGATGAGAGCTCTCAAATCTCTTTATCCGGTATAATTTAAAAAATTAATTAATTAATTAATGTTAGATTTCAATTCGAATTTTCTATGTGTATTATTTTTCAATTAATTATTCCAATGTATCATTCTCTATTAAGAGAGGATATACACAGAAGAGGCATCAACATCAAACTATGATTTTTTATGATATTGAGAGCACCAACACCAAAGTTAAAGCAATCTCAGATGCAAGATACATAATTCTAAGTATATATTGAAATGATAAAGCTTTAGGCTGCATAAATGACAATAAAAACAATCAATTTCAGCTTAATTTATTTGAATTTTACAGGTACTTGAACCCAATGTTGTTGGTTTATTTATAAGTATATTTCCCAGGTCGATGACACTATAAGACTAATATCTTCATGTCTTCATGGAGGTGAGTGAAATGTGTGCTGGCAGCTGCATGATCATTTTATACTAGAAACATCAATTTTATATATTTTGCCCTTTTCGTTTAATTTAGTTCTTTTTTTTTCTTCTTATTCACCATGTATTAATTAATTAATCACCAATATATATAGCAAGGGAATCCTACGATGAGTACTTCAGCTGGGGGAGCTGCTGCCCAGTGCCAGGCCATTCATTACCCCCCATAATGAATTAGACATGGAGCTGCACATGCGAGTTTCCCCTGAACTTAATCTCAAGAGATCGATCGCTGGTGGATTTCGGCGCCTGTGTGAGATTGGGAAATGTTACAGAAATGAAGGAATGGATCTAACTCATCTTCCAGAACTCACAATGTGGGAGTTTTAGATGGCTTATGCCGACTACAATGGCTTGATGAAACCAGCAAACGACTTGCTTTCGCGTAAAGCTTCTGTATATATATACGACATTGAAGTATTATCAAACACTTTGTGAATTAATTCTGCAATGTGCATGACTGTGGCATTATAATTGCAGGGATGGTGATGGAGTTGAAAGGGAGATGCAAGATAAGATACCACATTAATGGACCGGAGAATGAGCCAATAGAGATTGATTTTATGCCGCCATTCAGGTATTATGATTGTCTCTGAAATCTCTTAAGCCTGTTTTAGGACCTGAGGCTTAAAGATATTAATAATAATTATTATGCTTGTGTTGCTTGATCCAGGAAATTGGACATGATAGCGGAATTGGAGAGACCAGCAAATATTTGCATGCCTAAAATCTTTCTATTAATGCTGCTAACAAGTACTTGTTGAATCCATGCGGAAGATTCAATCTCATCTGCCCTCCTCCACACACCACAACTCGGTTGTTAGGCAAGATGACTACTCGTATGCTGATTGTTTTTTGATTCTACTGCTTTGGATGTGTGTCACGTTTGTTGAAATTTCGATGGCTTGTTTGCAGCTGGTGCGGCATTTCCTTGAGGAAACATGTTGTGAATCCTACTTTCATTAAGAACTATCCACAGATCATATGAGTCCATTGGCAAAAGGGCACAGATCGAAACCAGGCTTAAGTTTGCGCCTTAAATTGTTTGTCAACAAGCGAGAGGTACGTATGTAGCTACATTCATTTTAGTTTCTCAATGTCCTAACAACTTTCTTGCATCTTCAACCATTGATTCACCCATTTAGTGCCTTTTTGCTACCAGCTGTGTAATGCATACACAGAGTTAAATGAACCTTTTCAACAACGAGAGCATTTTGCTCAGCAGCTCGAGGTACTACCACTATTATCACCTTACCAAATAGATTAGGCTTTTAGGATAAATTAACGATTAAGTGACATGATATGAGAACTAAAGTCTCGAGCTTTTACATATGTTTCAGGATCAACAAATGGGTGACAGTGAAGCAATGGTTATAGATGGATCATTTTGCACAGCTCATGCTAAAAAGCAAACAATCTCTTATTTTGCAACTTTAATAGATGGCGTGTCGTTTGTCACTGAAACAAGGAACGTCATCCAGTGTATGCCCGGGCGCATAGAGGTTACGCATGTTGGTTACACAAATAATTCAGATGACATGTGGTCTGTTTGTTAATATCTCATCATATTGGAACAAAACGATAAACGATAAGTCATCGATGATATGCATGCCGATTAAAATTTATAATATTGGAAGTAAATTTAGGGATAAACGATAAGTCATACTATATTTAGAATTACAATGATAACATGAACAAGCAAAAACAGCAGCATAAACAACTGAGCCCTCAATTGCAATTTCACACAAGAAGCTGAGGGGACACAGCTAGAGCTCTCTAGCATTTCACATAGTAACTTTTCCGCATAAAAGACTACACAAGCTTTTTCTTATTCAGAATATGCTGAAGCAACCAACAAACTAGTGCAGGAAATGATCAGTGAACCTTCAAAGGCGGCTTTGCTGCGCGGATGACGTAGGCTTGAAGCTTGCAAAACCAGTGATTTCTCTAGCAGCTATCAGGTTGTTAATATCATAGCTGCCTTCACCAGTGTGAAATGGCTCAAAATCACAAAATGCCTGCATTTTCATCCAATACGCAGATATTAGGTCAACTCAAAATTTAACATCCGAATTAAAATTTAGGTGAAGAGATTAGCATTTATGATTGACCTTTCCCACTAGAAAATCAGTCACAATTCCATTGCCGCCAAGCAACTCACGTCCAAGGGCAACTGTTTCCCTAGCCCTCGCGCTGACCCACGCCTGAAAATTATTCAATTTGTCATGGCTAATAACGTAGCTTCCATTCACATTTTTGAAACACAGATGTCTGCACCTGAGAATTTTCAATTAACCAAACGAATAACAGAGAGCTCTAATTTAGACGGTTGAATCAAATACCTTTCCCAAGCTGGCTTGACCTAAGCTCATTTTGCCATTCTCACACATTCTACAAAGGCGCCAGCCAACAAGATTCATTGCTTGAATATTTCCAAGCATTTGAGCAAGCTTCTGCTGGGTGATCTGAAAAGCTGCCAGTGGTGCTCCGAATTGTTTCCTCTCCATCAGGTACCTTTGGATCATATAAATTTCAAATGACTCATGCTAAAAGCTCAAAAGGAATTCGCATAAAAGAGGAGAGCAGAAACATATACAAGCAAGAATAATACCTGTAACACATATCGTAGACGCCCATTGATATGCCGATAGTTTGCCAGGCAACCATCACACGTGCGACAGAGAGAGGCTGTATTTAATTAAATAAGTGTCAAGACAGTCATACACTTGAGCTTGAAACATGTAGCAGTACATATAAAATTAATATTGGACCAGCATTTAGATCGTGTAGTTGCGCACCTAATTAAACCAAGTAAAAGTAAATTAGATTGAAGCTTGCTTTTAGCCTTACAATGTTTGTATCTTGGAAAGAATTGAAACCAGGCAGTCTGTCCTCATCAGGTACGAAGACTTTCTTGAAAAGAATGTCTCCGTTTTGGAGCATCCGAAGACCAATTTTGTTTTCAATTTTGGTAGCTGTTAGTCCTGGAGCATCCTTCTTTACTATAAAACTATAAACAGAGGAAATAAAGCACTCGAAATGTAAGAAATTGGCATCCCATATAAATGAAAATTCCCAGGTGCATATTATAAAGCAGAAAAATCCTGCTAATCATATAGCATTTTAACATACGCATTGATTTTCTTAGTTGTGGTATTCCTCGCCATAACTACTAGAACATCTGCGAAGGTGCTGTTTCCTATCCAGCGCTTTTGGCCCTCAAGTATCCAACCTCCTTCCACCTGACCATCAAAAGAAACAGCAAGAACATGACATAGCATGAAATATGGACCGATTAAATTGAGGATACGTTTGTAGTTATTGTGTTTCATCTAAACTTTGAAAGCACAACATTAGAGCTCAAAATCAAGGTGTTTGATGAAAGTGCAGATGTGTTTGATGAAATGCGACAATGAGATCAACGAAACCTGCTGTGTCACATGTATTCAATAAGCTTGCATAATAAAAATTCTTTGCTGCATTTATGCTTGTTTACTGTCATTAGCTTAAACTTCTCTGCATTTTTAACTATTCGTGATTACATTTCACAACAGCCGTAGAATAAAACCACACACAATCCCAAACATACCCTGAGTTCTAAACAAAATGAAGAACACAAATTAAACATAATAGAAATAAAAGTAATCGGTTGAGAAATTGGACCTTTGTGGCGGCTGTACTCAAAGCACTTGCATCACTCCCATGATTAGGTTCGGTCAAAGCCTTATGAAACAAAAGTGCATATTTGAGATAGTTAATTAACTTTAAATATTGGAGCCAACATCTTGAGTCACTATAAAGGATCAAAAGAGCCGGATACTTACCCAAGAGGCCATGGTAGTTAGCCAAGCCAAAGAAGGTAAATATTTCCGCTTCTGTGCCTCTGATCCACTTGTTGCTATTTTTTACAGGACCATACAAGTAATATATTATAAGTTCATAGTTAATTTGTATGTTCTAATAGAATTAAATGAAAAATTAAAATCTCACCGATGGTGAGCATTGCCAGGGAGGAATGCACCAATATGGAACTAGAAAGACTCGCGTCAACACGTGCAATTTCTGCGAGAGCAATTGCAGCTCCAGTGATTGAGAGACCAGGGCAGCCATAACCCTGAATCAGAAACCAGCTGTTCAATATCCGAAACTAAATTTTTCTTATCACGAAATTTAATTAAGAGGAAAATTTGTTAAAAAGGATAATAGTTGAAAAATCACCTTTATGGTGCCACCAGCAATATTCAGGACACTGAGCTTTGGAATAACGTGAAATGGAAATTCTGCCTTCTCCCAATACTTGAACAGAAGAAAAAATTACATTAAGGCAGAATTTGAAATTAAAACCTAACTTTTCTTCTAATATTGAATTGAGCTGCTTGCCTTTTACACAAGCAACTGTCATCGTAGCTCTGGCTTTTAAAAATCTTTTTGTCAAATTTACATGTTTGTTCTTTTTATTCTTTTTTTTTTTAAATTATAGATGCCAATCACTCTGTATTCTACTAATGATAAGGAAGATACCCCGGCCATTATTGGGGCTACTTCTTTCTCCACAAATTCTCTCACTTTCATCCGAATAGCCTGCTCCTCCAAAGTCAAGAGATCATCAAGTTGGTAGTAGTCTGACTCTGTAGCAATAAAAGACCAAAAAATGAAATTAACATAATTTAATGACAGAGAATTTGTAATCACAAGGTAAGGTAACATGTTACGGCTTTTAATCCATAATTACTACCATAAAAGCCCAAACATACCTTAACTAATATAGAAATAATGAGACGTGAAATAAGCTCATGATTATTATAATTACGTACCACAAGGAGGAAACTTGGACGTCGCTGAAGTTGCTTGAGGGAATGCAAGGGGAACATCCAATGCTGGTAAATGAAAATAGGAACTCCTTGCCTTTTTGTCGGCTCCATCACCATCTGTGACAAATTTGCAATTCAAGCATACACTTTACTGCTTTGCTTTACAGAAGAAGTTAAAAATATACCATGATTTGGTAGTTGAAAAAGGCCAAAAAATGAAAATGATTAGATCAAAAGTTGTAGCCAAAAGAATGAAAAAACTCGAACCTTGATGTTTCTTTGATGGGTTCATTGCAAAGGTGATCAGGAGTTTCTAAAAGGAAATTAAGTGCTCCAAGTAGAGCAATTGCTTAGAAATGGAAAGAAATATTAATTCTGAGAATGAACGTGCATTCTTAGGTATCACGGCTGGATATTTAAATAGTTGGTTCGATTGACGGGTCGAAAAAAGACAAAATTTTAAAGGCCTTAAATGCATTTATTTTCTGAAAATATTTTTTAATAGCTTACAAAAAAAACAGGTGACATTGCTTAAAAAGTCAGCGTCTCAAGATGAATGCAAGCCGTGGCGGCGGGTACGTAACGTCGGCCACAATATCTTCAAGAGGTTGGAACGTATTTGTGTAATTTTGATGATATAAGTTATTCACCGAATTAATAAGCAAGGCACTCTTAATAAAAAAAGGAATTGAACGTAATGAATTGAGAGCTGATCCAGGGAGCTGCCGTCAATCAATTCACAGCCCACCGGTACTGATTTGGACATGATACTGTACTTATTTGCGTGTGTATCCACTTAGCTTTATCTACAGAAATTGATCGTAGGACTTTATGAATGCTTCCATACTGACAACTATTCAAATAATTGAATGCATACGCAAATTACCGTTTCTCATATACACCTACGTCATTTATTGATTATTGTGTCAACATAGTAGAACTAGTCTACTATAGATATCCTTTTTTTAAAAAATAAAATGTGAATTCAACTTAACATCAGATGATGTTATATTAACAAATAATTTAATAATAAAAAATATTATAACATCATATGATGTTAAGTCTAAGGGAAATTTACATAAATAACTTAAAAAAATTGTTATTTTCACAACTAACCCCTCAATTTTTTTTCTATCAACATTAGCCAATAACCATCCCTAGTACCGAAAATACCCCTCCCATAACTCCCCCTCTTCTTCCTCCTCTTCCTCTCTCTCTCTCTCTCTCTCTCTCCCCCCGGCGAATTCACTCCCAACTTATTCACTCGTCGTTAGCGACTTCCCGGAGTCATTCTCGGCAGCCAACACTTACTTAGATTCGGTCAAAAGTTAAAATTAAAGGTTAGGTCAAAAACCCTAAATTTCTATTTCTTATTCTCCCACCAATATTCTGGCCCAGGTTCTTGTTACAAGGTGGAAAATTGTCAAATTTTTATCTACGGAAATTGATCGTAGGACTTTATAAATGCTTCCATACTGACAACTATTCAAATAATTGAATGCATACGCAAATTACCATTTCTCATATACACATGCGCCATTTACTGAATATTGTGTCAACATAGTAGAACTAGTCTACTATAGATATCCTTTTTTAAAAAAAATAAAATGCGAATTCAACTTAACATCAGATGATGTTATATTAACAAACAATTTAAGAATAAAAAATATTATAACATCATATGATGTTAAGTCTAATCCGCACCATACCCAAAAATGATTACAACAAAGGACTATTATAATGCTCATATTTAGTGCATTTTCTACTTTTTTTTTCTGATACACATTTTTTTATAATTATAGAGTAGTACGAATATTCTCAGTGCATAACCTATGATAAAAAAATTTAAGACTTGTAACCAAATGTTTAGGATTTCTGGGGTTGTACATGCAATTAATCCATGGTACATGGATCCATATGTCTTGCCATCCCATGCACGGCAACATCTAGAGTCTTCATTTTATTGGTTTGAACGCCTTTTTTTTTTTCTTTCTTAAAGGAAAATTTCTTTTGATCGTTTAATTCAGACTTAAACATCTAAAACATAGATAATAAGTCCCAAAAAAAACAGCTGGCCCTACATAAGAGATTAAAATTGTCTATTGAGAGAATAAAACTAATTAGGGAAGAGAACAAAAAACAAAATCGGAGTCTTTGTCAAATAAATCTTCCCACAAGCAACTCTCTATAACATTTATCGCACTACCATAGATGGAACCGCGAATACTTGGGATCAAGGAGTTGGGCAGTGAGTAGTTATTATTATTATTTTTTCTTAATTTGATGTCAAAGAGCCATCAATCTTGATATTTTATTGACAATAAAAGGATACAGGAGTAAGCTATTAGATATATATTTTTTCATTTGAAACGAAGCATCAATTATAGCAAACTACAAACACATATTAATTTGGTTGGAGAAAAAGGCAAGAAAAAAAGCTAATTAATTATCAGATCAAAACTCGCAGCACAAAATGGAAACTCGAATTACCTTGATGTTTTGATGGGTTCATTGCCCCGGTGTCTCAGAGAAATTAAACTCGAAGTTGATCTGATGAAGCAATTAATTGCTTTGAATAGGTACGAATGATTAATTAGAATCGACTGCATATATATAGTTAGTTTGAGTTTGGTTCACTGGTCCTAAAAGATAAAGGCATTAGTGAAGTGCATAATTGATCTTTCTGATAAGTGATAAGATTTAGCCTTTAGGCACTACCAACGGCGCCGTCATTGGTTAAAAAACCAACGCATGCAGATGAATGCCGTGGTGGTATTTAATCTGTCGGCCAAAGTATCTTCGGAAGATTTGTGCATGGCTTCATTTACATAAATGTAAATTATTCAATGAATTAATAATTAATTCGGTTATAGAGTACTGTGCTTTTCAAACTTTTTTCTTCAGTTTGTGATGGATGGGGAAAATGGGACGGGTATGCTTTCTGCCATATATATTTCCTACTTCCTAGCACTACCAGGCAACTTATTTTATTTTTATATCTTTTATAGGCAAGCTCACTTTTTTGCATTTTGTTTACTCTTATTTCTAGTACTTGACTAGTTGAGCTTTCAAGATTGCACATCTGAACCCTAGTTTACACACACACACGTGTATATTGCCTGTTTATTTTAATTATTTCGTTTTTCTTAGTTGACCTTCAATCAGTGATTGATGCATGATAAATAGGTAGAAACTCATACGATGAATATGAAAAGCTTATGGAGGAATGAACAATGCCGTCAAGCCTTTCAAGATTTGCTTACCATAATGAATTTGACACGATGCTGTATTTGCGTGTTTCCATTTACTTCATCCTATAAGAGATTGCTTCAATCATGTTGGGACTTTATGACTGAATGCTTTGTAAATGCTGACAGGTAGCTATTCAATGCATGCATATATATGCAAACAACACGCCCCTCAAATACAGTTGCGCAATTTGCTGAGCAGCTTATTAAGGCACTACTTAATTACGTCAACTTATTATAGGCTATAATACAGCTCGTCTTCAGTGCATGTTCTGCTATTTTTGCAACATATTTCAAACTTTTGGTTACACGTCTGACATTCTTTTATTACAAATCTCAAAGTTTCAGTGATCAATTTCCAGCCATGAAACCTCATGACAAGACTTCAATGGGAGGCAGCAAGTTGAACTGCCAATTTCTGGAGTTGCTTAAAGAAATTTAATACATTATTAGCTGCCAAAGCTGTACTTTTGTGATTTGAAATTAATTGTAATACTAATTTACGAGATATTTCAAATTTAATTGATTTGGGTCCCATGGACATAACTTGGTTAGCCATGTTGGGGCTGATGCTCTATCACCCTAGAGGGTGCTATGGTATGTATAAGTTTTAAAAAAAAAATGAATTTTCGAAATGAAAAATTGAAAATTAGGTATAAAAAGAAAAATTTTCCCGTTCACACTTGATATACAAACTTTGTACGTTGGATGGAAATGTTATTTAAAATTTTGTGAAATAAATTCAAAATGGCCGGATTATTTTATTTATATTCTGTAAATTATTTTCTTACAAAATGAAAAATAGTCTTTTAAAAGTTTGATAAAGCTTGGGTCCAACTCTTTGATTTTTATTTTATTTTTTCACTTATAACATTAGCCTCAATTATCAACCAAAATCCTCAAATCAAAATCATTGCAACAGCAACCAAAATTTCTAAATTCCCAGCAATTATACTACAACTATAGAAGGAACAATTGTCTAAAATCAATCCTCTACTAACACTTGAAGTTTGAACTTGGGCTCCTCAAGATTTACTTCGAGCTCTGTTCCCCTGGCCGTGAATGTGTGTTTTGCACCGGCAACCATCAAAATTCGAGTAATATTAAAATACAATGATAGGCGTTTAGTAGGTGAGGTTTCTCATTCCATTCAAGAGGTGAGATTTCTCACTCCATTCAAGCAAAAAGAATTCCATACCTCCTATTATTTTTTTTTTTTTACACTATGTTTTCCCTAATAAACAAGCGAGTCTAGGTACCTTAGTCGTAGTCAGTATCACATCATCAGTTCATTGTCCATCCCGTTCATTCGAACGACACAGTTTTGGCAAATTTCCGGAGCATGTTTTAAAATAATTAAGAAGAAAATAATAACAAACACTAATAAAATCGGATTAAAACTCCAACGCCAACATTAAATACAATTGTCTTCAACATCCATTTGGTTACTTGAAAATTAAGAAAGGGTTGTTCAATTAATTATTAATTGAGTACAAAAGTTTTACTTCTGTTTATTTAAAGTTCAAGAAAATCGAAGACAGTAGTTAAATTGATTATCTATTTATCTTCTTTTCAAAGATTTTATTTTGAGAGTTTAATAAGTGAATGAAAACTACGAGTATGGACTTAATTATTATATGGAAAATTATATGTAAACTTATTTTCTTAATTATTAAATCTCAAGAACCTAGATAACATGTCCTCTTTTTATTAGTTCAAATCGTTGACATTTTGCCGCGCCACTTAAACCAATTGTTTAAATTTACCCTATCATTCTCATTTTTGGCATTCTCTCAAATCATCTCTAAGTATTTGCTTGATCACCGTCTCACTAGCGAGCTTCATTTGAGAAATCCAACTGTAATCACCATGACAATTAACTCATCCGAACAACAAGGTTTGTGTTTTTTTCGTTCTTCTTTCTTTTTTCTTTTTTAATATCAAGAATTGTTTTAATATTATTATTGGTCTCTCCCTATCAACTTTAACTTTTAGTTTAATAGTTTCTCTAATGTATATTAGAACTAAGGTCATGTGTTTGATTCTCCTAGCTTTAGTTATCAATCTATTGATTCATTCTCTAACTCTTCTCTTTTAAATCCATGTTTTAAACGAGGGATTTGTGAGACTTGTCTTTAATGAAAATTTTTAATCTATACCTATTAATTAGTTTAAACTTTTGATCTAGAAATTTCTCTAACATTGTATCGAAAACTAAGGTATTGTGAATTTGATTATCCTTGCTTGCAAACTCTATCATTAATTTCAATTATCAATCTCTTGGTCTATTCTTAGACTCTTGTCTCTTTAGTCTAATCTTACATGAAGGACTTGTTGAGATTTGTCTTTAATATTATTGTTGATTCTAAGATGCTAAGACTTTGTCTTTAATATTATTGTTGGTTCTTGATTACCTATTGGCCTGAGCTTTTATTGAATGCAAGCTATCCCTAACATTTTCCTGCGACTTCTGATATGATGATTCATTTCTATTTGTTACCTTTATATCACGATGCCTTGTACCTTGACTTAACATCATGTACGAAATTAGAGAGCCCAAAAGAAAAGAGAAAAGTTGTATTTCATGACTAGTATTTGAATTGTTTGTGTACCCGGCGTTTTTCTCTCTACTGAATTTATTTTGTTAAACTACGGTGGATGGGTATAAAGAGTTCTCAAATAACAAACAAAAATTCTGCAGCTATATGCACGTAAAGTTGAACAATTTTTTTTCTCTCTAATAATTCTATATACAAAAAGCTAAGACTATAAATATTTAGACATTGTCGATGAATGCACAGGCTTGATGTATTTTTAAAATATATATGTAGATCTATTTTATTAAGATTATGAGCTGTTTACTTCCTTCTGAAGTAAGTTTATCAAAAAAGGAAAGGTTCCATTTGAACCGGCCGCCATTTTTTATGCTTAATTATAAGAGTTATTATTTGATAAAAAAAAGTTGACTTTTTGACAAGGCCATTTAGATGCAGACGTTTTGCCGGGGGGGTGGGGGGAGGAATTTGTTTAATTACCATTTGACGACGGAACTCACGGAAGCAAGAATTAAGAGACGTGGTAGGCACGGCACCACGGCCGCATGAGACGATTATTCTAGTGACAACTGTTAGGTTCATTTATTATTTTATGTGTTTATTAAATGACTATTCCATAATTTTTCACCTTTCAAAATTAGTTCATGATATCTGATGTTAATGATGTTATTATTCTTAGTAACTCCGATCTGTAACTGTTATAATTAATTAGCTTTACAGTTGGGCTTGCACCATGACTAATTTAAAGCATGCATATTGAAAATTTGCTGTTGATTAATTCAAATATGAACTGATAATAAAGACTAGACTTCAAATCTTCAATGTGTCGCAGATGGTGTTAACAAAAGCGCTAGGAGTTCTTATTCTAACTTACCAGCATTGGATGTTTCTCTTGCATTTCCTCAAGCAACTCCAGCAGCTACCTCCAAATTTCCACCATGCGGTAAGAACTGAGAACTCTATATATAATTCAGTGCGGGTCTCTGCATATTTTAAAATTTATATTTAAGTTAGAGGACAGTGCTATCTAACTATAAAACAATATTAAAATTTGAACAAGATGATACTGTCTAGTCTTGAATTTACATTTTAAAATATGCAAGCGTACGTCTGCCATTGATAATTTTTATTGCTAGATTTTCTCACTTATATTCATCTTTAATTTGATGTTTGAATGTTACAGCATCCGATTATTACAATTTTGATGGTCTCTTGACCTCGGAGGAGCAGGCTATTCGAAAGAAAGTGAGAGAATGTGCAGAGAAAGAGTTAGCCCTTATAGTGGCAGAGGTGTTTTCCTTATTTCACTAGCAAATTTGCATGTTTTGATGTATTAAGCTCCCTGTTAAATTTTTGTCGTGTGTACTCTCGATTGTAAAAGTGCAATACGCTGAAAGTATACGAGACTCTTAAAATATCAAACTTCTGCATTGATATATATATTTCTCTTTAAAACTTAAACCAGTATTGGGAGAAAGCTGAATTTCCATTTCAAGTTATTCCAAAGCTCGGTGCCCTGAATATCGCTGCAGGCACAATAAAGGTGATAAGCCCGATTGTTATATTTTTATTATTGTATTTTAATAAATATGAACATAATTAATTCATTCATTTGTATCAAACAAGTCTCTCATCTTTCCTCAGTGGGGTAATGTAGTAAGTAGGATGATGTTGAGCTTCTTCTGACTCAGGGTTATGGCTGTCCTGGTCTTTCTATCACTGGAGCTGCAGTTGCTCTAGCAGAGATTGCTCGAGTTGACGTGAGTTGTTCGAGTTTCATACTGGTGCATTCCTCTCTGGCAATGCTCACAATTGGTGAGATGTTGATGTCCTCCAAATTACAAAATTTACTCACTTGATCTTGGCGTTGTAGACAAATTATGACCTTATTTAACTTCCATGTTCTGTCAAAATAGCGCAATACGGATCAGAGGAACAGAAGCAGAAATATTTACCTTCTATGGCTCAGTTAAAAACCATAGCCTCTTGGGTAAGCAGCTTCCTGCCTTTTGGTACTTCGGGTATAGTGACTCAAAAGTTGGTTCCAAAAAGTTGATCGACTTAGTTTTATTTTATTTTTTTGACATCATTATTAGGCTCTGACTGAACCTGATTATGGAAGTGATGCGAGCGCTTTGAGAACAACCGCTACAAAGGTTCAGTTTTTTGAACCTTTACACATCTATATCTATCTATGTTTCGATTACTTTATTCCTCCATGTTTAATACCATATAATTTCCTTTCGTTTTTTCAAAGGTAAGAGATAAGTGAAGCCTAAATTAATTTTTTAACTCCACCTCCTTTAAAATTTGAATTCAAGTAATTAATCAGAAAAAAAATTATTCAAAAATTACTCGGTCAAATCTATCAGAGCAAATGCCATATTAGAAATTACTCGGTCAACTTTTTGGGGGACAGAGATCTGTTACTCACGTGGGAGGGTGAACTTTAGCTTAAAAAGTGGGGAGCTGAGAGAACACGAAACGGCAGCACAAACTGCCGTTTCTCTCAGCGTTCTCTCAGTATTCCCGATGTCTAGCAGCACTCATTGATATTTGTTTTGACAATCAGGTGGAAGGAGGTTGGATTCTCGAGGGCCAGAAGCGCTGGGTAGGAAACAGCACATTTGCTGATTTGTTGGTCATTTTGGCAAGGAATACAACCACCAAGCAGATTAATGCGTGCGTTAAATGTCATTATATATAAGACAAGATGAAAAAAAAAATTAACAGTAATTAGCACACGGTCTGTTTTAACATTTGAAGTGACGTTTATCTACGTTTACAGTTTCATAGTGAAGAAGCATGCTCCAGGACTAACAGCTACTAAAATCGAAAACAAAATTGGTCTACGAATCGTCCAAAATGGAGACGTTCTCTTAAAGAACGTATTTGTACCAGATGAGGACAGAGTCCCTGGTTTTAAATCTTTCCATGATACAATCACGGTGCGTTTATTCGAGCTCTAGCATACATAAACAATTACCCATTAATTTAATTTTATCAGTTTAATTTCTGATCTATACTTTTGGTATTGGACTATACAGACTCTGTCAATTTCGCGTCTGATGGTCGCCTGGCAATCCATCGGAATAGCAATGGGCGTGTATGATATGTGCCACAGGTATTACAATTACTTACGTTATATGTGCCAATTTAATTGTAGCTAGGGTTTAGCATGAGCTAGTTTTTGAAAAATTTGTGTGATATGAAGGTATCTGATGGAGAGGAAACAATTCGGAGCACCATTGGCAGCTTTCCAAATCACCCAACAGAAACTTGCTCAAATGCTTGGAAATATACAAGCAATGATTCTTGCTGGATGGCGAGTTTGTCAATTGTATGAGGTTGGGAAAATGACTGCGGGGCACGCTAGCTTGGCGAAGGTATGTTACACGATTTAGATTAGAGTAAAGCTCAATTTGGTCTCATTTTCTCTTCGGTGCTTCTTGATTTGGATTCACAAATTTACATCATCTTAATTCAGGCGTGGATCACGTCGAGAGCTAGGGAAACAGTGGCTCTGGGACGTGAACTGCTCGGTGGGAATGGAATTTCGACTGATTTTCATGTTGCAAAGGTTATCACGATCTTCTTTACTTGATAATCTATCTTTGCTTCACTTAAAGGCTTTGTTTGGAATTGATGAGATGTCGTAGCATTACGCCCCTAATAAGTGAGGGAACTAGAATTTTGATTATGGGTGCCGTAATTAAGAAACTAAAATTTTTAGTAGTTTAAAATTAAAACTCTATAAAATAAGGGGGCATCCATGACTTGTTTAAAGAAATATATTAAATTTTAATTAAGACCCTTATTTTCTCTGAAATTTTTTCGACCGGAGCCCAGAAGGCCAACACAACAATAGCCTGCCCTAAATAGTTATTGTGAGTTCAAAATTATGTTGAAGTCCAACAATTGCAGACGGATTGTGTCAAACATTTGATTTTATAGTGATATTTTATGTATGGACAATTTTCATACAGTCAAAAAATTTTTAATTTCAATTTAGACCAGATAGGAATAAGTATAACTTTACATTATAATAAATTATAAATTTTTTAAATTCTGTCTTATATTTTATGTATGAACAATTTTCATACAGTCAACAAAAATTTTTATTTCCAATTTAGGCCAGTTAGGAATAAATATAAACTCTACATTATAATAAATTATAAGTTTTTTAAATCCTGTTTTAAGTAACTTGTCTCCACATAGTAATAATTGTTTGTATATTTACAAATACATATCACAATGATTTATTTCTTATAGTTATTTTCACATCTTTAAACTTTCGGATAATAATAACTCGATAGTATGAACATTTTTTTGTTGAAGGTAAAATATTTCTACCTTCTCCAGCAATGTTTAGAGCGGTAGAAACTCGTTTAGTCTCTATATTTTAATATTAGTATCTGTTTAGTCCTTATATTTTCAAAAGTACCTCAAAACATTCCTATTGTTAAATTATTAACACTTTTGCCGTTACTTTTTGGTTTGTTTTGGCTTGCTCTTACAATATTATGATCTTAAAATAATGTTTCTTCTTTTTGGACATTAATAAAAAAATTAAATTATTAATTTAACCCCAAAAATAAAAGAATAAATATTAATTTTTGTGAAATTAGCGACTATACGAGTTTTTACCCTATTTAGAGCTTGATGGAATTGACATACTCTGTTAATTAATTACTAATCTATTTACCTCTAAATTACTTACACTAATAATAACTGTTTGAGGGAAAAATAGGAAAGGCAGTAAAGCGCCACGTGTCGACCAATGGAATGATTCCAACACAATCTGAGATACCCCGCATAATCCGAGGTGCCCGGCGTGATTTGAGGTACCCCGTACAAATAGAGGTACCCTGCACAATTAGAGGTACCCCACACAAATAGAGGTACCCCATATAATATTAGGTACCCCACACAAATAGGGGTACCCCGCATAATAAGAGGTACCCCACGTAACTCGAGGTACCCGGCAGAACGGATGCAAGAGAATCCTTCAAAAATATTCGTCATGAGAAACGTCTCCGCCTCCTAAAAGATATTATTTGATTTTGTCAGAATTGAGAATAAAAAACGATGTGCTAAAAGGAGGGATAGCCGCCTGCCACCTCTGCCAAAATGAAGGACATTGTCCCAAGGACAGTGGTCCCCTACTGCCTACCCGACAGCTATTGTAAAGGTACCCTGGACCACTCTCTAGCGTGCGTCGCGTTTCCAAAGGATGAGATACGTCGCGAACATGCACATAACGGCCCAAAAATCATAAAAACAGTAAAAGGACGTTAGCCAAAAAGGGTACGCCTCGTGGCAGCTGAGGTACTCCATATATAAAGGCACCTAGGTTTCATTCTCCAGCAGACTCTGATTCACCCAAAAACACTCACACTCCGAAAAATAGGTTTTCTTCAACCTTAAAACCCTAATTTACAGAGGGCTAGCCAGCTCTCTTTATTATAAAAGCTTGAGTTTGTTAATTTGAGCGTCGGAGTGTGAATGCCGGGGTACCCTGGCTTCACCTCTAACCTCTATTTCACTGTTTTGCAGGCGCGAAACTCATTTGGAAGGACACCTCTCTTAGTTCTGAACTCTTTCTATTGTTACCACTCCCTCTACCCTTTTTGCCTCCCCCAAATTCCATATACACCGCACCGCGCACAACAAACCAGTGAGGTACCCCATCTCCCCAAAAAATATAAATTCATTGTTTAAGATAGATTTTGGATTTTCTTACCCCAAAATCAGTTGAAAACAATAACTAAATTAAAATAATAATTATTGAACCAATCTCTATTAAATTGTAACATTCTTATAGTAATAAAATTAGTTGGTCCCAACAATATGAGTATAGAAAGGTTTCGCTGTATATAAGGTTTCAAAGAAGCAAATATTCTTGTCAGGTTTAACTGTTTGATCTGACCATTGACCATCATGAATTGTTAATTTAGTTACCATTTAAAAAAAAAAGTTCATTTAACACAAGTGTTTTGGATGATAATGCAGGCATTTTGTGATTTGGAACCTATCTACACATATGAAGGCAGTTATGAGATCAACAATTTGATAGCAGCTAGAGAAATCACTGGGTTTGCAAGCTTCAAGCCGGCTATGTCGACCCAGCAAAGCCGCCTATGATTGCTCACTCCTTTTCTGCACTTAATTTGTTGGTTGATTCAGTTTCTTCTCATGGAGAAACCTTATGAAATATTACTGATCAAATTGAATAAATTATACAAATTCTATGCAAATCCTAACGAAAATGTTTTTTTTTTTGGGTAAAAAATATTTCTTATTATACTAGAATGCATCACATTTGCAAATAAAGTATGAGTCGCCATTAGCTGGGGCAGAACCTATGTTGTGGCCCAAGTTTGCATTTTAACATCATTAATATTAAAGAACCAAAAAAGTTGTGATTATTCCCTGTATCGCTAACAGTTTCCTGATACATTGTTGTTTACAGCCATTAATTTTTTAACCACTACCGTTAATAACATCCAGGCCCTGGCCTTTTGACTTCATTGTCACTCAATCCTCCACTAAACCACTATATAGCTCCATCAGTTTGAGTTCTTTTAGAAACTCTACTTAATCACCATGGCAGCACACTGCTCCAATCATGAAGGTCTGCTTTTTACTTTCTCTTTTTATTCTTCTCTATCAATTTTTTTTTTCCTTTTTTCATCAAGCAGGTTTCGTTAATTTCTATCTGGATTCTGTATGAACACAAGTTTGATTATTAGGTTGAGCAATCTTGCTGTTTATTTTTAACAAATACTGTATATAACATTGAACTTCAATCTGTCTCACAGATAATTTTAAGCAGAAGTGTGGCGGATGTGATTATGAAATATATGCTCTTAGTGCATTTAACAATTGTGCTTTGAATCACTTGCAGGCATTCTGTGATTCGGAACCAATCTAAATCTATACCTAAAAAGGCACTTGTCAGATTAACTCCTTGATAACTGGTAGAGAAATCACAGGTTTTTGTGAGCTATTTGTGATTCCTATTAACATAATTCGTAAAAGTTTTTTAAACTACCAAATAATACAACGTACACCTATCGAGTTTGAATGTCACATAATTTACATCAATTTATTCATTTGTTTTTCTCAAGTGCTTTTCCTTTACTCATCATGGCTTGCGAGTTGGGGAGAAACGAAAAGTTGCGAGTGGATTTTATGTCGATTCTTTCTATTATTATTACGTGTAATGATGGGCATATCAAAATTTTTTATCTCAAATTTTATCTTAAATAATATGTTATTTATTGAATGGTTAATAATTTTTTATAAGATTCAAATGAATTAATTGTATTATTTTTACCAATCAATTAATGAAATTAAATTTAAATAACTTTTTAGGATTAAAAAAAATTAAGATATATAGTACTATTCATTATTAATCTCCTAATAATACAAGTTACCGATAATATCCATTAATATATACTTTATTAGATTACAATAGATATTAGATTACTTTATTGGTATTTAGGATTCAAAACGGATCCTAAATTTATCAAGATCTTTTAGGTCAACTTTGTTATAAACAGCTGGAATATCTATCTATAATCATGATGGATTATCTTTCGTCAATTGTTATAGAGTAATGATATAGCCACAAACTCTTGTATAAATTTATTTTGTACAAACTGATGTGGCGTTAATTTATTGATTGAATTAAATATCTCTTGACCCACATAATTTATTTATATTATTTTATATTTCCATTTTACCAATGAATTAATACCACATCAGTTTGTACAATATAAATTCATACAAGAATTTGTGACTGTATCATTACTCATTGTTATAATACACCTCTTTTTACACGTGGAAATGATTTAGCTCCTATCTCAGCCGCCGCTGGCGCAACTAGTCAACCAACTAAAACTTCCCAAAAAGGCACCGCTTATCTTTCGCTCGTCTGAACTCTCTGTCAAAATGACGCGCGACTCAAACTGAATTATTTATTAATCATATAAAAAGAGACCTAAACTTGCGTGCCAAATTTATCCTTCAATTAGCTCACCCAGTACGATCCGATACTCTCATCTCATCTCCTTCAGTTTCTTATTTTCACGTTTTTTTTTTCAACGCTTAAGACTTCGCTTTAACGCGCTCTGAGTTTCCTCCGTCACATCACACACACTGTTATCCGTAATCACCATGACTATTCACTCATCCAAACATCAAGGTTCGAGTTGTTAATTTTTCTTTTTTTTTTTAATTTTATTTTGTGTTTATTTCTTCAATTTTTTATTCGAAATTTCATTTACATTAGCTGCCTTTATATCTTGATTCTCGATGAGATATGATTGAATCGTAGGTGAAAATTAAACGATGATTACGACATTAGAACGAATAAAAATTATACGCGATTGAGAGAATGATTAGCGTTAGTTGTTTGTTCAGCTTATCAACTTTCTTAGCAATTTTATCCCCTCTCATTGTCATTAACTCTTTATTAGGTGTATAATTACTTAGCTTTTGATTTGATCAAGTACTCGACTCCAATGTGTTTGCAGACGATGTTGACAAAAATGCCAGGAGTTCGTATTTTAATTTACCAGCATTGGATATTTCAGTCGCATTCCCTCAAGCAACACCGGCGTCTAAGTTTCCTCCTTGTGGTAAGAATGACTACCAAATCACATGCTTGATGGTTTAGGTTGGATTATGCATCAAGAAATATTAGCAATCGTGGCTTTAAATCGATTTGGTTTGTCAGTTGTTGTTGTTGTTTTGTTTTCGCCTCTTCCTCTGCTAATTACATGAAAAATGTGCACATGTCCTCTTTCGTTTCCGGTTCTTTATCCTTGACATTGTTTTCAAATCTTTAGTAACATTATAGTTGTTGGTGCATGTTCTCTCCCGCTTCCACTTGAAGTAGGAACAATAGATGGACGTCTTACCTGCGCACATGGTAAACAAAAGAACAGTGAAATAGGAACAATCGATTTGGACGTCTTACCCGATCCAGTCTGATGCTTAAATCGGTGTCCGGAGAATTGGAGTTATCAAAATAGGGGTTCAAGTGAACCTACCCTAAATATTTCATGTCCCGATGCTTCTGACTTGAGGAGACTTCATCCCTTAACTTATTAACTGCAGTGTTCGTGTTTGAAGTTATCTCCATCACCTTCTCTGTCTCCCGTAGATTTTAGGCTCATGACCTATCGTTCTTTGACTGAATCATTTACGCATCTCAAGGGTAATATATTCTGGCTTGAAGGGGGATCCTTCCCTGAGATGGGATCAATATTGAATACCGTATTGGTGGTAGTATTGAATTTATTTTTGTTCAGATATGTGAATTTAGAAGATATGTTACTTGATTTGTTCTATGTCCATGAACTTTTATATTTGACACGTTGATTTGTCTATTTATTAGTTTTTTGCTTTCTTGGCACGGTGAAGAGCATATGTACCTTTTGCAAGTTGAATTTCTTTTCTGAAACTTAAACTTTTATACTCATTTTCATTTCTTGGTCTTTGAATTACAGCGTCAGACTACTATCAATTTGATGATCTCTTGACTTTGGAGGAGAAGGCTGTTCGGATGAAAGTGAGAGAGTGTATGGAGAAAGAAATAGCCCCTATAATGGCGGAGGTATATTCTTCATGATACTTTGCAACTTTTTTTTGAAAGATGATGATGAGTTTGTACTGTTAGGTATTAATTATCATCTACTGCATTGATGTGCTGATGAAACAAAGAGTTGATTTCTGTATTTTCTTTTTAAATCTTTTATTCCAGTATTGGGAGAAAGCAGAATTTCCCTTTCATGTTATTCCAAAGCTTGGTGCCCTACGCATAGCTGGTGGCACAATAAAGGTGATTTTACAACTTTATAGTTTAAACTTCTCCGCCCTTCCCTGAGGTAGAAAACGTAGTTAGTAGGATATTGAGCTTGTTTTGACTCAGGGTCATGGCTGTCCTGGTCACTCTGTTACTGGAGCTGCTATTGCTACAGCAGAAATTGCTCGAGTTGATGCTAGTTGTTCTACTTTTATATTGGTGCATTCCTCTCTGGCGATGCTGACTATTGGTAAGATCTTGATGTCATTTTCCAAATAATATGTTAGTGGCTTGGTTTTACTCTTCAATTGGTTCTTACAAGCACAAGATGCTGTTCACAAACTATGACCTTATATAACTTGTCTGAACTCTCAAGAATAGCATTGTGCGGGTCAGAGGAACAGAAGCAGAAATATCTACCTTCTTTGGCTCAGTTGAACACCATTGCCTGTTGGGTAAGTAGCTGGCTTTTGATACTGTATACTGTCTCAACAATTGGTTATAATATATTTGAGCAACTCAAGTGTGTTCTTTTACATCTCTAGGCTTTGACTGAACCTGGCTATGGGAGTGATGCAAGTGCTTTGAACACAACTGCTACTAAGGTTAATTTCTCAACCTCTTACATTTATCTCTTGGCTAAATTACTAGCAAGTAGTCTATAGTGTTTCAAGTTTCATGCTTTGTCATGTTTTAGCCGTTTCCTTTTATGGTTAGGTGGAAGGAGGTTGGATACTTGAAGGTCAAAAGCGCTGGATAGGAAATAGTACCTTTGCAGATGTTTTGGTTATTTTTGCTCGGAATACAACAACAAATCAGATAAATGGGTATGCTAATCAGAGTATTAAATTTGTACTTCTGTAGGAAGCAGGATGCTTCTACCTGCTGATGATTGACATGGGAATCTTGTGGCTGTGGCATCTATTTTAAGCACTTGATTGGAAACTCACCCATACACAATTACATGCTCAAGGAAATATGTTAAAGAAAACAATAGAATACATCAAGGAGGAAGAATATCAGTTCTGAACAGCACTCTTTCAATCTCTAAAATTAGAGCTTTTGGAAATCCTGTAAAAAAACATTTAAAATGAGATCCTATCGTGAAACTTAACATTTTATAGGCCTACATTGTCAACTCTTCTAATCCTTATATCAAATATTACTATCATGATACTTTGTCTGGTTTTGAAGCATTTGGTTTTATATATTGGCTTGCTCATTTCCTCTAATTGTGGAATGATTCTGCTTCCTGTTTCAGTTATTTAGTGAAGAAGGATGCTCCTGGATTAACAGTTACGAAAATAGAAAACAAAATTGGTCTACGGATTGTTCAAAATGGAGATATTCTCTTAAAGAAAGTCTTTGTGCCTGATGAGGACAGATTGCCTGGTGTCAATTCTTTTCAGGATACAAGCAAGGTGCGGTTACTGTGTAGCAAGTTTCTTTAGTAATCACGGTAGTATCTCTTTTGATAATATCTGCCATGCTGAACATACCCGATTTTCTGTGTACATTTTTATTTTCTCAATTCTGCCAATTACAGTTCTATATTTCCCAAGTTCAGGTGTGTTAGTATCATGCCTCTTATTTAAATATAGGTTCTTGCTGTTTCACGTGTAATGGTAGCCTGGCAACCTATTGGTATATCAATGGGCGTCTATGATATGTGTCACAGGTATTAGAATAAGTCCTCCTATTTTTTAATGTAATTTTTGTTCACCTTTTGTATGAATTGTTTGAAATTCATATGACCCAAAGGTATCTGAAGGAGAGGAAACAGTTTGGAGCACCATTAGCAGCTTTTCAGATCAACCAGCAGAAACTTGTTCAGATGCTGGGAAATATTCAAGCCATGATTCTGGTTGGTTGGCGCCTTTGCAAATTATATGAGAAAGGTGCAATGACTCCTGGTCATGCCAGCTTGGGAAAGGTATAATTGAATGTTTAGAGCTCTGAGATAGATTTGCTTCTCTCTTGATTGCTTCATAGTTGTGACTAATTTCTTAATTTCAGTCTTGGATCACTGCAAGGGCTAGGGAAACAGTTGCTCTTGGACGTGAGTTACTTGGTGGCAATGGAATTTTATCTGATTTTCTAGTTGCAAAGGTTATCATGCTCTTTTTTCTTCACTTGGATCATTTTGTATGTAAGAATTTGATAGTTAGCAATTATTTGAAATCGGTTTAATTGAAAATCCCTTGAAAATCCACCACTGAAGATTAACAGACATGCAATGAAGTAGCTCATTCTTTCATTGCTTATTTTTATAATATATTATATGCATTTCATGGTTGAATGGTCTATTAATCTACTGATTGGTATGTTAACTTAGTTTTCTTTATCTTGTGTTAGCTAATACGTGTATTTTGGATGGCATTGCAGGCATTCTGCGATATTGAACCCATCTACACATATGAAGGAACCTATGATATTAACACTTTGGTAACTGGTAGAGAAGTCACGGGTATTGCAAGCTTCAAGCCTGTGGCTTTGGCAGCTCGCAGCCGTCTTTGATGGTACACTCTTTCCCTACACTCGTGTTGGTGGATAGAGTGTGCTTTGATTGGAAAAATAAAACCTGTAATATCTTGGAAGATGAAAGCAAATAAGTTAATACAAGATGTGTATAGAACATGACAAATTAAAAAATGAAAAAGGCACTCGTCTCCTTATCAGCCTTGGTATTACATGGCCTACCCAGATTAATCTGGCCATGCGAACGTTATTTTTGTTGTTAATTGCTGGTTTTGTCTATCAATGTCAGAAGCTGAAATTAGATGATTCTAGAGGAGTCAATGTTCTTCAAATGAGCAAACACAAAAAATAGGAGACATTTTATTAGGGTATCGTTTCTAAGTATTGTGTTTTGCCTTAATTTTTAGAATAAAAAATTTGAGAGTATGAATTCTTATATGGTACCTGATATTTATTAGCCATTAATTCACTAAATACTTTTTTTTTGCGTGTGTGGGTGGGTGGGGCTTTTTTTTTTTTTTTTTTTTTTGTGGTGGGGGCGCCACTAAAGGTGGCAATGGTTTATCCCAAACTTGTCACTCCATTTCAAGCCATAACTTCTTCCGACCATGATCAGCCGCAACATTAAGGGCTAAGATTGTAGCAACTTCAGGACAATAAGTGATATGATGGCCCAAAGATTGCCCAAACCCTGCAGGATGAGCACCGCGAGTGTCCCTAAAGACAACCGCACCAGCAGAATCCCTAAAACCACCTTTGGACAGACCATCTCATAATAATTTTAGGAGCACGACAAAAGTTAGCAGCCACACCAGTACAGCTTAAAATCTATCCCTTCCATAATGCACATTCCCGGGCACCAGTCTTTGCAAAGGAATTAATGTTAAGCTGTACAATTAGCTTTAACCCGAAAAAGAGAAGGCATGCAATCCTCAAACCTGAGCTTATTGCGGCTTTTCCAAATGCCATGAAAAATATAAAAAGAAGTGACAAACACCAACCACAGACTGGAGCTGGGGACTAAAACTAACATTGATGGCATGCCGAAGCTCTGAAATTGTACTCACAGGGGGAAAGTGACGCTTGAAGTTCTTATAATGCCAATCCTGAATAGTCGTTGCAAAAGCACGATTAAAAAAGTAACAAACACGTGATCAATGTTTTCTAAATTATGGAATGGACAAAAAAGACAAGCCGAAACCAAAGAGATGCCGCGCCGCTGCAAAAGCAAAACTCGCCAGACTAACAAGGAGAACCTGGGGGAAATCGTCAAACCTGCGATGGCCAATGCTGGATAGTGAATGAAAGTCTGCCAATCCACTTATACTTGATAATTATTTTATGTTTACTTACTGAAGAAATAAGTACTGTGTATTCCTCCCGGACGATAAAATCCTCCACAGCATAGGGCTCCGTCTGAAATGAGATGAATTTTGAATAATTTTTTGAAGAACGAGGGAAAAATAATTCTTAATGAGATGGGGTTTAATTTTGCACTCCTCATTCCACCCCCACCCCCACCCCCACTCTAATCCTCATTATATATGAATTTTTTTATTTTTGTTCAATATTTTTTATTTTATCAATCATAACTTTAGTTAATAAATTTTCATTTTATTTTTATCTAATATATGTAATTTATAACTAAAAGAAAACTCAATATTATAATTTATGTTCAATATTTTTTTTATCAATTACAACTTTAGTAAATAAATTTTTATTTTATTTTTATCTAATATATGTAAGTTATAACTAAAAGAAAACCCTATATTATAATACTTATTCAACCTTAAAATATTTTTATATTTTATTTTCTCTCTTAAGGTGCTGCTCTCTTCAAAAAAAATTATTTTGATATCATTTCAAGATATTGTTTCAATCTTTTAGAGATTTTTTTAAAATAATTTAAATACTTTATAATAGGGTAATAATTTTATTTAAGTCTATAATTTTAAATTTACTAAAATCATTTATCTATACCTATTATAAAATAAGTAAATGAGGAATGGGCTGGGGAATGGAGATGAAATTTTTAATGGAGTGGGGAATAGGGTAAGTCTCCCCTCCCTTATCCCACCCCATTGTCATCCCTACTTCCATGTCAGTATTTACTTACATACTATAAGGGAGAAGTAGAAATCTCACTCCGTAGGTCCCACTCATTTTTTGAGTGGGGAGTGGGATTCAAACTCCCATAGGGGAAGATGGAAGTGGGAATTCACTCCCAACTCTTCTTCTTTTTCTTTTACCATACTTTCATTAAATTTAATATAATTATATTTAATAAAATAAATAGTATCATATTTATTTAAATAATATTATTATATTATTTTATAAATTACATTTATAAAAATAGTAATATTAAACTTATTTAAATATAATATTATTATATTTAGTTAAAAATAATAATTTACATTGATTCTAAGTTAAAACTACTTAAAAATAATATTATTATATTCACAAAGAATTAGTAATATTACTATATACTATCTTTATTTGAAAATATAACATTACTATATTTATTTAAAAATAATAGTATTATATTTATTTAATACTATTTAATAATAATAAATAGTTTATTCTAAGAAATATTAATTTTGTACTATATTATTAATAATAATGTTTTATTTGTGTTGTTCTTATTAATAAATTTTAATTTAGATAATTAAGATTAATAAAAAATTATGATTTACATAATTAAGAATATTAATAATTGTTATTAATTTAAAATATAATAAAATAAATATTTTATTTTTAAAAACTTTTTATTGATTTTGTAATTAAAAATTGTAATTCTTTAAATAAGAATAAAATCATAAAATTGTAATTTGAAATCATTTATTTACAATTCAAAACAAAGTAAACATATTTATTGGATTCTGATTCCGATTCTATACTCATATTTCAGTATAAGTAAACAACATGCTCTCACTCTCACTCTACCTCCACACTCTCAGTTCCAAAATTCTCACTTCTCATAATTTTTACTCCAATCCAAAATATAAATGTTACTTTAGTGAATTTACAGCAACTAGACTCTAAGTCTGAAGCACCGTGATATACTTCAAATCATTTCATGTATTCATAATATAATATAGTATGAAACCCATATATGAGAGATATGATGAGGTAAGAAACTCGCAAGGTAAAAACGTTTCATTTTTACCAGAACGTTAATACTATTATCTAAAGTAAATATTACATTTACTAATTTACTGATGTCACAAATTAAAAATTTATCTATACACAAGTAAAGCCTGGATATGTACCTAAGAACATGCTGGTTTTATTCTCAAATATATAAGAGGGAAAATTTTCTCTCATTACCGCACATGGAAAAAGAAGAAGGAAGTTGACTGTCCAATTAGGGGTGGATCTATGGTACCGCAAATTTACACAAGTTTTTACACAATTTTTTAACCTTTAGGTCTACTATCATCTATCAATGGCCGAGATCAAATCGAAGATGACGTGACTTTTGATCAATGTTAATTAGTGGATAATATAAGTCAGTATCAAATTGAAAGCTTGGTTATGTATTTTTTAATAAGATAAACTTCAATTGACCCATATAATGATAATCTTTAATTTATTGTTTCAAAGTATGAAATTTTTTATTTATCCTCTTTTATTGTTGACAATATTTAAAAAAAAAAATCATTTGTCTGCCTCCGTTTCCATCATGTAGAAAAAGAGGATAAATTGAAGTATTTGTAATTTTTAGGGAGCAAATTGAATATTGTCATTCTATTTAGAGGGTGAATTGAAGTTTACTATTTTTACTATAACTCATCAATGAAAAATGATATTCCCACTTTTGTTGGTACTAAAACATGACATCATTATTTTTTTCAGCTTAGTGATTTTCAGTCACTAAAAGTAGTGTTTATATTTTTATCTAAAATTTGAATGGATTTAATTTTTTCTAAAGTATGAATGTGTTAGAATACGAATATCTAAATGACGTATTTTTTTATTTTTTTTTATTTAAAACTGAATATAAGCAAATCTTTTTTTAATAAATTAAAAACTTCTTAAACATGATTATTTGTCATTTACACTTTACAAATAAAAAAATGAAATTTATAGTTTAGGAAATAAATATATTTTATAAAGATTTTTCTAACATAATATTTACTTCTTATTTGCACCTTTTTTCATTCAAACAAAACCACAAAGATTTTATTTTTTTCTATTCAAATATAAATATATGAAAATCATACATAAGTTACAAAGTAAATTTTAGAAAAGAACTGCAATTAACAAAATTTTAAACTTTAGATGTTTAATAAACAACCCCTAAATCATTAGATTATTAAGTCATTTAAAAAAATGATGACATCATAGGGATATTTTCTTCAAAATATCCCTATCTAATTAATTAATTTTCATCATTCTTAAATAAAACTTACTAATTAGCATTATTATTCATCTCTATAACTTGTGATAACCTAATAGTAGAATCATTATTTTTTTAATCTTTTATTTTCTTTAAATTAGCGTTATTTATCTTTCTAAATTTCTATGAATTTTTTATATAAAAAATTGTAAACTACAATAAATTACATGTTCTAATCTAGAATATTAAAGGACTGCATTAGCACAAACATGATTTATTTTGTTATGTTAAAATATTCTCTTATTTATGTTTTTAGCGATGTCTATTATTTATTTAACATTTAAATTTTAATTACACAAGTGTAAAAGAACATATTTTTAAATTTCTTAATGTATTAAAAACAAACAATTAAATATTTATTTTAAAGATTAAGACAAAAAATAAATATATTATTTGAATTCAGACGTTCAAGTCTATTTAAATTATATTAATTTAAATATATTCAAATTTTAATCTCATTTCAGTCTATTAAGATTTTAGATTAGAAACAAATACCACCCTACTTTATTCATTTATTTTTTTAAAACTTACAATAAGGCAAAATATGTGCCAAGTTTAAAAAATCTTGAACTTTGGTGAAAAGATAGGCGGTAGGATGATAACCCAAAAAAATGAAAAAAAATATATATATCGTGGAACTAATTGAAAAAGTATCCAAACATACATACCAATAATATAAATGATAAGAAATTAAAGGACCAGAATAATATTAACTAAGAAAATGGTTTCATTTCTCAATATGGTGATGGTTATTTATTTATAGCCATATATATAACAATACGTGCTGTGTATATTATATTTTTAGAATTTATTAAATTAATGTGATGGATAACTTCAAAGATATGTTTAAAGAAGTGTCATACACGCATCACAATTCAGTTTTTACAATTCACTTGATGAAGTCATTAATACAAAACACACATTATCTTTATCAATCAAATAGATATATCTCATAACAAAATAGATATTTTACGCATCTCCAAAACTTAATTTTAATTACGCGATAATTTTAAAATAATAAAAAAAACAAAAAAAAACACACTGCCTATAAATACAATCACTACTCTACCGATCAGCTTTCATCTTTCTCGCTCTCTCCGTGCGATGCCCACCTTCTAATCCTCAGCTGAAGCCGAGCCACCGCCGTGAAAAACTTAACATTCTGCAGCGGATCCAATATCTCCGCCACCTTCGCCGCCGTAGTCGTCCTTAACATATCGGCATTCGCCACCAGACTCTCCAGCGACGCCCTCAGGTTGCTCTCCGTCACTTCCTCCCCCTCCGTCATCTCCCACTCACCTAACCGCCCCCGCCTCCTGGCCAGCTCCATTATTGTTGGGCCCGCCACGCTCTCTTGGATTCGCGCCAGCTCATCATTGAGGAATTTTTCTGCCACTCTTGTCTCCACCGATAGACTATCCATGCGCCGTCTCTGCTCGTCCGCCAAGTCTTTGACTGACTCGTTGACCACCCGGAAGGCGAGCGTCGGATTGAAGCCGGCTATCCAGAAGAAAGTTTGCTCGAAGGGAGTGAACCAAGTGGGCGCAAAGAGCAAGAAAACGTTGTGTTGAGCGATCTTTGATTTCTCTTGGTAGTACTGTTGATAGTGAGCTAGTACCCGTTTGACCAATTCTTTAAGATCTTCGTCTCGCGATTGATGGTGATTTTCTTGAGCTGAAATCAACTCATCACGCAAATGCTCTTGGCGTACAAGCCATGCTCGAAAGAAAGTCTCGAACGAGGCAACATTGTAATCGTAGTTGTATCTTGCTCGTGGGTCCTCGGACATTGTTAATGAAACGAATAAAAAGTACGATTATAAGTGAAGCAAATGGCGATACTTAAACACCACCCATGTATATATACATAGATATTACTAAGGAGTCGATGATATGTTCATCCAAGAGGCGGTGGTGGCTAAAGTGGGAGCGAACAGAAGATCACTTGATGTTGAAGATTTGATTGCTTACTGAGAAAGTATTAATACATAGCCATGTCATAAGTTCAAAAACATAAACCAGCTGACAGTAAAATAAAAGTATTGGTTATAAGCCTATGAATTTCACTTTTTATACTTGTATTTATGTATTTCTCTTTAAAGGACAAATTTAGTATTTAAATAGTCCATTAAAAGATCGACTAACGAAATCTTTTACAAAATGAATGACAGGTATTGTAAGGTATAAAATAGTAAAATAGTAAAATAGTAGAATCAGTATCATATTTTATAAATATTAAAGTAGTCAAAACATCTACTTTTCAAATGGATATTCTTTTTTATTTTTCTCCCCTTTTTGTGATTTTCGATTACTTAGCAAGAAAGTATTATTTGACAAGCCTGGAGAATTAAAGGGGTTAGTGTTTCCAGCTTCTTCTTAAGCGGTTATGCAGAATGTGGAGAGGGGAAATGAGCAGAAAACCTGTAAGAGACCGCCAGAGACACGTTTACTTGGGGTTAAAATTAGAGAGTACCCCTTACCCATGAAACGAAAAAAATATTTTTGTAACTTACTGAAAGAAGGCAGAGGGGATGAATTTTGAGCATGCTATAATTAGTGAGTTGGGAGTTTCAAGCCTTTCAAGGTCACCGACTGTGAGAGAATCAAAAAGATGTTTGAATGCGGTGCGTTTTGTCTCTTTTATGGAGGATTTTCAGAGAGCACGTTTGGTAACGGGCAATAATGGCTGTCTAGAAAACAGACCCCCCAGACCCCAGTGCATGTATGTTGAGGTAATTGAGGATTTTCCGATTTTTCCTTCTTTTCGGATTTGGCATTTTTTTTCCTCCATGTGCAAGACACGTATTGAAGCGGACCGTTCCAAGTGGAGCGGTTCTATTAAGTTGAATCGTCGTCCCCTCGGAACCCGCAAATAAAAAGTTGTTACGGGGACTTACAAGAGGCAGCCATGCGGCGTTGGCATTGTTCCATGGTGGCAATAAGTGACACGAGGGTTGTGATGAGAGTATAAAAAACTTAGCAAAGTGGTCGTATGAATGAGATCGAGGGTCAGTTTAAACCAAGAACCAACGGAGTTTATGGTGATGTTGCAAACTTATATTTTGGCCAATGAAAGGTAGCGCCGAGAGTGTCGAAGTGGAGATGACACGACGAATAACTTTTTTTTAGTGTAGCTACAAGTTTGACCAAAAGAAAAGACGAAGACAAGTTTTGTTTCTCGAAAAGATAATAACAACCGTGTAATGATTAAAAAAAAAAAAATTAGCGAAGGCTGCACAGACGAGGCCTTGAACAGAATTGTGTACCGTTAGCTTTTACCAGCGCCAGTACTCCAGCGGTGACTCCAGCCCAGACCACAGAAGAGAGATATTGCTGAGCACTTCTCCCTGCTACGGGAGATGAAACGAGAAAGGATTTCACTTATATCAGCAAAAAAATCGTAAAATGGAAAAAAAAAAAAAAACAGAAACTAAAAGATTTCTCGTTTTATTGAGCATTCGGACTTAAAAATTAGTCCGTAAGAAAGGCGAAGAAATGAACAAGTACCTTGTTGAAGTGAGAAGGAAGTCAGTGTCAAACCTCCAATTACCAACGCTGATGCCACAGGGAGATACTGCAATATACAAATTTATCCATGGAACGCATGGTCACTGATGACACAAAAAAATGGTGAAACAAGACTTTTAAAATTGGTGCATGGTGATTATATTTATTTTCTGATATGTGATAATAGATTAAGCGGGGTAATGGAAGCTAGCCAGGACTGCAGTGGGACTCACTTTTGTCGGTAAAGAATATGAAGAGTGTTATCCAGTTCATTGCCTGAAGCTAAGATTTGTCCAAATATATGCAAAAACAAACTGGCTGACTTGTGCTCTGTAGGTTTTTTTTTTTTCCCCTACTAGATACTGACAAAACAAACCGGCTGACTTGGATTTTCATAGTTTTTTTCTTTTTCTACTAGATGCTGACAAAACAAACCGGCTGACTTGTGTTCTCACCCAAACTATGCAAATGGCTTCATCCCATTAAAAAAAGGGTAACAAGAAAGAAAGGAATAGAATGGCTTTGCACATTCAGTCTGATAATTTTTTTTTTACCCACAAGATGTTTTGTTGGCAGCAACTGAGTCATTTTGACTGCCATAATTTTGGACGACAGATGAAGTCATAATATTTCTATACATCTTATTCAAAAAACAAAGAGCATTGATTGATCCTTACCGAGAATGATTCAAACCCATTGAGCTGAAATGGAGAGGGACTGTTTCTGTTGACAGTATAGTGGCCACTTATGAGATCCATTGCATCCTGTGGAAGAAAATAAAAGAAGAAACTTATTCAACAAAATTTTCACCAAGAAAATGGAAGCCCTGACTTCCTACCAATTAGACAAGCATTCCTATTTTCAAAACATAAGAGACAGCTTGCCTGTCGAACTCCGTCCTGGAAATTGTTCAAATAGTATCTTGAAAGAGAACTCATCCCATCTCTGATCAATCCAGATATTGTCTGCTTCCCGTATCTGCAGTGTTGGCCAAAAAAAAAATATCAGATATTGGGACAGATTACAAACAAATAATTCATAGGAATCATAATACAACTTTGATTCACCTAACAAGGTCTCCTTTCAGGGCATATGTTCCAGCATATTCGATGCTAATCTCGTCGCCTTGCTCAGCCCACACTAATGCAAGAGAGATGCAAGTTTAGAGTGAGGCCGAGATGTCATTACAAAGACAACTTCTAATAGCGAGGAAGACTGAAGCAAGGATGTAAAAATATAACGTACACGTTCTGAATTTTCCATATTCCTCACTGAACATAGAAATGCACTTGGTGGAAGACAATATCCCAATCCTTTGCAACTGTAAACTCAGAGACTTCTGAGCCAGGTAACTCTGTTTATAAATATTGAAAATAGGGAGAATAAGAAGCTTTGAATTACATGGATTTACAGCACATCTTCCCTTAATATAAAACATATGATTCTGCAACATGAATGCATTACATGTACCTGGGTGACATTTGTTCGATCAAGACAATCAATACAGTTGGATCTGATAACTCCTTTCTGCTCCTCTAATATGTTTCCTTCTGTGTCTATGAGGAGATATCTGCTCAGCTGGAAGAGTTATGATTAAAACACAGTATTATGGATAGATGGTATACCAGGATAATGGCATACTTGTTCAAAAAAACTTCATATACATATTTTATTTGCTTTCATTACCCTTGGTTTTCAAACTCCTGTTGAATCTGATCATACAGAACTTGCAGCTTATCAAAGTTTGAAGTGCCACAAACATGATGAAAGTCAAATGAGACATATCTGCAATAGACATTCATAAATGACCAGGTTAATCAAAATACTTTTCGAAAAAGTAGTGGAGGTCCTGGAGAATGAATATGAAGAAACTAAAAAACAGGCAGGGAACTGCTGTTTAGAAGCCCAAGTAGGTAACCCAAGGGGTTTTGAGCCCCTGACCTCTTGTTGGAATCCAAGGATCTTAACCACTCAACCCAATCCCTTAGGGTTATAAAAAAAAATTTTACTTTGATCAAATCTATTGCATATGTAGAATGTAGCATGTCACCACCTCACATTTGGAAGCTTCTGCATTTCAGCCGCATATGCTGCACTCAATTGACCTTCATCACCATGCTACAGTCGTAAAATAAATAACAGTTTTCAGATTATGAGAAACAACATTGGCCTTGCAAAACAAAAAAGTCAACTGGGGTACATCAGACACAGTTAGGAACACTGTAAAGTGGCCAGCTGAACCAACCTTCAGCCCTTCACAACCAGCATTAATAAAAATAAATAGAAACCACTGATTCCAAGAATCTACAAACTAGTATAGTCATACTGAGGTTGCAAAAACATCCCAAAGGAAACTGTCAGCAATTGGCTCTAGATGGCCAATATTATCTTCCAGCATTGTTTCAAGAGAACACTGATGCGAAATTGGAGATTTGTACTTTAGGGACAAGAATAAGAGAGAAGAAGTCCTAACCTTATCGGTAAGGTCCACTGCTACAATTTCTCCATATCTTTGTAATAGATCACGGAAATGGCGCTCCACAACTTTTGGCTGGACAAAAGGGATAAATTACATGGATGCAAAGGGCAAGCAGAGTTAAACTCCAACAAGATAAAAACTATGTTTCAGAGTTGAAATTTACTGTTTGGTCATGATTAATAATTTTAAGCCGTGGCTTATAACTCAAATCAACAATCTGCTCCCAGAGGAGTGGTATTGAGCCCCGAACCTACAACAGAAAAGAATATAAAATGTAACCTTGCAGGACAGTGATTATATACTGTGATATGAGAACAAAGATCAAAGTTTAAAGCCATAACCATAAAACAATAAATGAAGTCATATATAGGAGTATCTTCCTTCTCAATCAAGGATATCTCAGTTACAAAATAATAAATAAAGAAAAAGGCTATTAGGTTAAAGAATATGTAAGCTCATGTATCAACATGTCAACAATTTTTTGCTCAGAAACAAAGTATATTAGGAATTGTACATAGGGGAGGGACAAGAAGTCCACACTCAACATGTGAACAATACTCCACTACCTTATAAAAGAATGCTGCCAGAAGTATTTATAATGCATGGTACTAAATATGCATTTCGTTTTTGCATCTTAGGAAAAGGAGTAATAAATAAGCCAACAACAAAAGTCCACAATTTGGACATCCTATATGGCAGTAAAGGGCACATGAAAATTATTCAATCTCGAAGTATAATATGTATTAACTGAATCAAGCTCAAGCTTCGAAGTATCTAATGTACAATATTAACTATATCAAGCAGCTGAAGCTGTCCTTGCCCTCAGGGGCTTGGCTGACTAGTTTTCAAATAACTTTCTTTGGCTGGCCACCCATGTTCAAATCTTGGGGGAGGTATGGGGCTAAAATATTAATTTGGCTTCGCCCACCCACCACCTCTCCTTTCACGCGCGCGCACGCTACGGGGTTGGGGGGGGGGGGGGGTTGCGGGGTGTGGGAAGAAATGATCAAGCTGTCCTTTCATGATGAGTGAAGAAATACATATCTAAAATTCTCAATTTTTAGAATCCATAAAAAAATTGAAGGGAACTGTTTCTCTTTTCAAAACATTTCATCCTCGAGTGATATCAGTTCATTGATATGACAATGTTGAAACAGGAATCAGTAACTAAACCTCCGTTAGCTACAGAAGACATACCTGCAATAGTGAGGATTTAAAACCTTCTGTCTCTAGTAACTGCTCAGTTTCTATAAAATTAGCGGTGTCACCTTCAAGATTAGCTCCTCTTCTCCACATTCGTGTTCCTAAGTCACATACACCAGATTAGAGTCATAAATATCGGAACTAGATCTGACATAGCAGCATCAATAACTATAAGAATCAATCGTCTCCACAATGTTGCACCTAGACGTCGATTACACCTTCTTGAAAGCAATGTTATCACAGCAGGTGAATCATTCAGCTTTAACTGTACAGCTCCAAAGCTTAAGACTCAGTTAAATGAAACAACTTAATAACCATAGATCTGTGTACTCATTCTGAAAATGACACGCATGTGTCTGTAAATGCACAGTTGCACAAACACACCCACGTATGCAACTGTTAAATAAAAAGAATAAGACAGACGTCAGGATATTTCCTTGTAAAAGCGGAATGATGAAGCCATCAAGCTGCCACAGAAAAGAAAATTAATCAGGGATCCTATTCAAAGAATCAACTAGGACATAATTCCTCCCTTTTGTAGGGAAAAATCAAAAGTTTTCACTTTACATAGAAAGAAGTACCACCACAGGGCAAACTTATAATTTAAGGTAAAGGAATATTTAACCTTGCATTCAATAAGTTCCTCCAACAGGTTTTTGTTCCAAACAAATCGAGGGTCAGCCTGAAATATGGATAGGAGATTGAAAGTTCAAAATTACCGGCAGCACTGATCAACAGTGAAATACACTGTTGCTTTATATAACAATAACTGATTCAGAAACATATGGAAAGATTTCAAACTTTTGAAGCATCTATCAATCCTCGTAATCTTCCAAACTTAGCATGTATAAAGAACAACCGACACAAATAGGCCAGAAGGACCCACACCTTAGCTAAGAGCAACACTATGAAAGTATATGAAAACAGAAATTCAAATCCCCACGGTTTGTCAAAATGAACAATATATAAATTATTTTCAGATAAAATTTTTTGATGTGATAAACCATAAATGCAAGCAAACCTGCTTCCAAATTGGTTTTGACATCCATCCTTCAGCTAATTTACATCTTCTCTGTAAGCTGTTCAACATGATCAAATGCACCTTATAAACATAAGATCTCACAAGTACACATAGAAATGAAACTTAATATCATAATCAGAAATGACAGCAGATCATTATGCTAACAGTGAAAAGCAACTTAAAGAGCATGTTCCAAGGTGAAGGAGTTTACTTCAGTGTTATATCTGTTTCGTATGAATAATACAATCCTGGAGTTGCTTCCACTACTTTCAATAGATTCATGAAGTAGACCTCATCCTTCTTCTGCATAATACACATAACAGGTAAATTTGAAAAGAAAAAATATTAATCGCTGCAAGAGATACCCATATAATCATATCTTTTTAGACCAAAAGAAGTAAAACCTTACTTCCTGATAATTTGAAAACTTTAAAGCCTCATTGCAATGCAGGAACTTCATAGATGTCACTCGAAAAACAGGGAAACCAAGAAAAGTTCCAGCTTCCTTCCGTGAAGTAATTACTAATACATATTTTCCTGCACTAGTGTAAGAAGAATTAGATGCAGAAACCTCATATAACATATTAACAGAGCATAAAACCATAATCCCTAACTTTGTACTCACTGTCAAAATGCCTAACTTTGTATCAAAACAAATCAGTTATAGGTATGGTAAAGGCTAAAGGAATAACATTTAAAATTTAACACACTTTCTTGCGTGCAAGGCCAGCCTTGTTTAGCAGAGTTATCATGTGGATGCAAGTACTAAATGCAATCAGTTTAGTTAAACAACAGAATTAGTGTTCAGAGGATTGGGGCACAAGATCATAAGGTCAGAGCCTCCTCTGATACCATATTAAATTATGAATTGACCGAAAAACTTACGCAACATGCTCTAATACCATATTAAGTTACCACGATACTGAAAAGCTTAAGCTTAAACGTAATGCCTTAAATTATAGTATTTAAGCTTTAGTATATAAGCTTTTAACAGATATTTGATTTTATGTAGAGCAAGAAGTACCAGCCAGTAGTCTAATTGTTCCCGCCACTCCGTATATTGTAGAGGTCTGTGATGGACTACCAGAACAAGCTTCATCTGCAAACAAGACACAATTAAGCCATTAACCAACTGCAGACCAAGTTTTAACTCAAATGAATCATTTCAGATCAAGCTAAAAATGATAAAAATTGAATTTAAAAAAAAATTAAAGGATCCATTACCGTTAAGTGGCTCAATGTTTCCGTCACGGCGATCGATTGAGAAGCCCTGATCGGGAGATTCAACGGATTTGATCACGTACTGATCCTTGAATTCCAGTAATTCCAGCTGATCATGGAGCTTGAATCTACCTGAGGACAAAGATGGTTCAATCTCCATTATCTCGCAGTCAATGCACGAAAAAATCAGCACGAGAAACTCCTGGAAATATCGCGAACTCGATTTTTAGATTTGATTGATTCTATGAAGAAGACGAAATGAAGAGTGGTGCTTATTAACAACTCCTTGTCAGCTCAACGTGAAAGACTGTTTACTTAAAACTTGCTAACGATTTGCATTTTAGGCCAAGGGCGCTTGGTTACCAAATCAATTTATCTTTGATAAGGCTTTTAATTATGGTCTAATTACTATTGTTAAGCAGTTGTTAATTGTTATGTCCAGTTCGTTGTCTTTTCCTCCGAACAATAATTTCGTACAGCCAGCTGTACTATAATAAGCTACTAGAAAGATTTTGACGGGGTTGTGTTGTGGACCTATTTTGATGCTTGCAGCCAGCATTTGGATAAAGGGTCACGGAATTGGAAACTTGAAATTGACCGTAAACTTGCTACAGACTCTATCGTGTGGCTGCTTTTGAGTTAGGCACTACAAAGTACAAAGCATTAAAAAAAAAAGAAAAAAAAGGCGCACAAAATTAACTACTCAGGTCTAATTCAGACTTCATTTCTCTTATTATTATTTTTCATTTAACACACCCACATCTCACCCATGCACCAACAGAAATTAGGCAATTTTCCTTCAAAAATTAGTTTAAGCGAAAATCCAACCTTTGATCTCTTATTTCCAACACAATGATCAAACCAAGATGACTAACCTTTGGGATAAACTTGACGAAGTTTTTGTTTTCTTAATTCTATTCAGCTAATGTTTGCATACAAGTCAGAGAAAATGTTATTACTTTTTGAACAAACTAGCAAGCTCACCCTTCTCATACATGGAAGACAAGATATCACAACCACCGACCAATTCTCCATTCACAAAGATTTGGGGGAAAGTAGGCCAGTTACTATACTTCTTTAGGGTTTCCCTCAATCCATTATTATACTCTTCGTCGAGCACGTCTACACTTTCATAATCCACACCTTCACTTTCAAGAATGCCGATCACTTTTTGTGAGAATCCACACATTGGTGCACTTCTTGATCCCTTGATAAAGGCTACCACCTTGTTCTCCTTGACTAATTTATCAATGAGCTCCTCTAGTGGAACTGTCAGCTGGACATTACGCCCAGGAGTAAGTCGGAGGTCAGGCTTTTTCTTCTTTGGAGGCTGCCGAACCCAAGTGTTGTTCCCCGATTCATTTCCTGGTGGGATTTTTCCAGTGGCTTGTATGTGTTCTTCCATCCAAGATTTCCAAGCTTGGGTTAAAGCTGTCCTATCAGGATCATCTACTACACCAACCTACAAAACAATCAAAGCGATAAAATTACTTTGAGACAAGTGACATTACTGAATTCTCACAATCAACCCTACACACCTATAACAGTTCGACAAGAGCATAACCATTCTCTAAAGCATATGCGCAATCAACCAAGATGAAGTTGTGTTTGCCAAGAATTTGCTTGACTTGAATACATCCGAGGGCTATTATAGGTTTTTATAGCTTGGTTAAGAGTTAAATTCTTCAAATTCATACGCAATTGTTAAAAATTCACACATTTACGCTCTCCAACTATTAGGAATACGAACTTCTAAATTTTCCAAAGGGAAATTTACAACCGTCCACCTGTTTGTTTTTTCTTTTTCAAAAATACACAAACACTTTTTTTTTTCTCAGCGCGCCACCTGAAGTTTGTTTTTTGTTGCATTCTTCCACTTCCGTCTAAATTCCGTTAGCAAATTTAACAGAATGACATTTTTACCCCTCAAAATTACAATTTAACCCAAAATAAATAGAAATTGGAGATAAATTGGATGCATTTAATTTTTTTCAAAGATGGATGCTAGAAATTGGAGGAAAATAATGTTTGTTGCTTGCTAAATTTAGAAAATTTGTATTTATTTTTTTGGAGGAAAATAGTATTTGTTACTTGCTAGATTTAGAAAATTTGTATTTATTTTTTCTCTTTCAAAAAAATAAATACAAATTTTAAATTTAGCAAGCAACAAACACTATTTTCCTCCAATTTCTAGCATCCACCTTTGAAAAAAATTAAATCCATCCAATTTATCTCCAATTTCCATTTATTTTGAGTTAAATTATAATTTTGAGGGGTAAAAATGTCATTTCGTTAACATTCCATTAAATCCACTAACGGAAATTAGACGGAAGTGGAAAAATGCAACAAAAAGCGAACTTCAGGTGGCGCGCTGAGAAAAAAAAAAGTGTTTGTGTATTTTTGAAAAAGAGAAAACAAACAGGTGGACGGTTGTAAATTTCCCTTTTCCAAAATGTCACATAAGTCAAAATGATGAAAAGAATGTACATCAACCAAGCAGCCTTTGCCTCTCCAAGACACCAATTTCAAAATCGAGCATCAAATAAGAACAAACCTACTCACAGGATCAACATATTTCAAGAGCCAAGTGACAACAGCAGTTCTATGCATCAATCAAAGTGCAATTTAACAAAGATATAGGAACAAGGAAAAGACTAAAAGGTCTGCCTTAGCTTGACTGCTACATAAGAAGCATGTTCTTAGTGTGTATAAAAGACAAATGTAACATATAGTAGATACAATTGTATTAAGTACACAACTCCTTTCTTCTACATTCTCATCTCCTCCTCTATCTCCTTCATTTCCAACACAAAACAAACAAAGAAGTTTCTCAATTCTCAAAATGAGTGATCTATTCATTAACATCTCTAATCAGTCTCTTCATGAAGAGAAATAAACTATTCAATAAAAGAACTTCTAATCAATCAAGAAAATTTCTGATTTGCTTCATTATATCTTCATTGAAGGAAGTTCTCTAGTATCCCAACAACGAAGAGTATACACTATCCATTCTCTCCAATGAAGAGAAGAAACTCAGAGGTAAGTTCTCTTCTCTCATTCTCTTCATTGACGAGTTGTTCACAAATTGAGGGGATATCTTTTCATTAAAATATTTACTCTATTCATTGAAGTTAATACCATTCTCCATGATAAAGAGAACTAATGACAAGAATGAGATGTTCTCTTCATTCAAGAGGCTTAACGCTTCAATAAAGACAACTTCTTTTCACTGAAGAGAATAGATATTCATTTTATTTTTAATTTTTTATCCTAATTCCTAATTTCTATAAAAATCGAAGGCAAATTGTAAGAAGTTGGATCTAACCAACCTAACTTTGTCAACAGAACTGTCTAGAATAGAAAGGCCAAATCAATTCACAATGAAAATATAGAAATTATGATGTGAACAATAATTACAAGCAGTCATAATCATATTTTCCCTAATATCAAGTAAAGATATGTTATTAATATAATTTGTTGGGAAACAAAAGCTAGTTACAAGAACATTACCTGGAAAAGACTTGAAAAACACTTTCAAGATATTTGAAATAATGTCTCTAACTCTCTATCTTGTGTTCCCATCTCCAAAAACTATTAAATTGCGGAGGGGTGCCTAGAGGCTGTTTTCCCTTTCGTAAAGTAAGACAATTACAATAATTTAACTAATATGTGATCTCTTATATGTTGGATCGATTGCAATTGTTCACATGAAAGGAGTTCCTTTATTTGCTCTTGTTGAGGGATATCCAATTAAAGACTAGAAAAACACTTTCAAGTTATTTGAAATAACGTCTCTAACTTCTATTCTGATCTCCAAAAGCAAGTTAATTGTAGACAGGTACCTAAAGGCTGTTTCCACTTCCGGAAAGTAAGACAATTATGATAATTAAATTATTATGCAATCTCTTGTTTGTTCGATAGGTTGCAATTGTTCACATAAAAGGAGTTCCTGTATTTGCAGTTGTAGAGGGATATCCAATTTGCATTTGATCTCCAGGGTTAGCATGCATGTCCTCACCATAAAGTTATTAGCATATTCTTTTTATATCTTCAGTTTGATTAGATTATGAAGTAGCATGCCTTGCAATGTTTTTTGGCTTGCAGTGCTCAATAGTATATTATTTATGTCCTTGCTATCAGGTTCCATCCAACAATCATGTCAAGAGTACCAATATCATATATTTCTCTAGGCTCTAGCGATGTATTCCAATATTTTTTTCTGCAATCATAATGTTTGTTTGACATCTTTCAAAATTTTATATCATGTTTTGAATAATAAGTACTTCAAAAGATCGTGTTGAACCAAAGAGACATTCTATATCATCAAAATAAAATGGTATCAAACAACAGTTTGCTACATGAAGAAGTGCAACCTATCCAGCATGTAGAGGAGTCCATAATAGCTAATTTACATGTTAAAGGCTTGCTTTTCGAAATGCCCTTCTATTATTATAAGACAATGTGTAGGGACAGGACGGAAAAGCAGGCTCTAAAGACCCTTCTAGAAGTAAGGGGAATGAGAAATAATCTTCATTAAAGCTGACATAACACATTATGATGACAGATATTCAATTTACTTCAATTTATCTTATCTTAGTTCCCTATTTCTATAAATTCCACAGACAAGGTCTTAAGAAGTTTGATACATGGAACCTAAATGCCGACACAACTCGCTACAATATGCGCACACACACCAAAAAAAAAAAAAAAAGACTCACAGAGATATTAACATTAATTAAGACAAAAGTAGCCATAATAATCTTATCTCCAACATCGATGAATCCTATATCATCAACACAACAAATTATAAGGCTCACAAAAGCTAGTTACGTCTACAATGTTCTTTCTACACGAGAGTATCGTTTTGAAGGTCCATGCCGTTTTTCATTTTCTGTTCCGTCATTCATAAAAACAACTAAGTTGTTTACGAAAGGAGAGAACAAGGGAAACCCTAAAAACATCACTCTCCTTTTTTTTTAGTAGTATTAAGATGAAGTTGTTGTTTCTTTCAATTAGATATTGCAGAGAGATCATAAGTATCAAACTGAACAAATAGAAGAGACATATGCATACCTTGACGGAGCAGCATAACTCCGGTACAGATTTTAGATGAGAGAAAACGCTGGCGGCTATGTTCCGTGAAATGCCGACGAATTGAAGCTCATCGTTTTTGTCGTAAACGGCGTAAACGCCGGTCTCTGACGGAAATTTCGAGTTGAACTCTTCAGCCGTTAACGGGACGGCAACCAGTTCCGTATCCGATAAGGTTTTGACGGCAGTAACGATGACTAGCGAGCGAGGAATAGCTGTTGTATACTTGTAGGTGTTGTGAGAAATGGAGGGTAATTGGATGGGAGGTCTGAAGTGGGAATAAAAGGAAAGACTGGGGGCATTTTGGGGAGAATAGGGTGAGAGTAAGCGAAGTGAAGGGACTGGAGAGAGACTGAGATTGATTGTGTTTGTGGCCATTGGAGAGAGTGAATGCAAAAGGGCGAATCGATACGAGAAAGACGACCTCTGTGAGGAGTTGAGCTACCAGCTGAAATTGAATCTCCAAGTGCAAAAACATGTGGGCTTTTGCTTTGGTTAATGAGCGCGGCCCAAGAAAGCATTTTGGCGTTATCTTGACTTCATTTGACGAACACTTTTTGAGGTTTCAACTTTCGAAGAAGATGTTGGACTATTGACACCCCTCTAAAATCATTTTCAGACCCCCTCAATTTTTTTCCAATTATATTAAATTTAATATTATAAATTCCCTTATCTCTAGATAAACATATTTTTAATTTATGAATCTTTCGGTTTCTACATTGTCAAGCTCCTAAATTACTTTATTCTTTTATAGACGTATCACCTCAATTTTTACACAAACAATTTGTATGGGTTATAAACTTCTAAAAACAAATTAATGAATTAAACAACGATGTATAAGGTATATTTTTATCATTAACAATGTTAGTGTTGAGACTCTTATCTTTATTTCTCCTTTAATGATAGAGTAGGGATAAATCTCTCTCACATAAAATATGGACAGAGTAAATATATCTCTAAATAATTTATTGTAGTAGTAATGGTGGATTTATGATTGTAAATCTAATCGACTTTTGTCACGTATTTTTTTCTTTACTTTGGCTTGTAGAAATATCATTACTGATACGTTGGGCTGTTTGTAGAGGAGAATATTTGAGGGAAAAGGGGAGGAGAGGGGGGCTAACTCTTTTGAGATTATCTAAATAATAAAATCCATAAGATTAAAAAAAAACTATTCATAACAAAATAAGTTAATACATAATGGGATTGTATAAAATTATCGGTACAAAATACAAATACATTACCTGGGTATTGGCTTAACACCCTCATACGAAAAATTAGAATAATTCTTATTAGCTTTCAAAACCAATGAAAAAATAGATTTGTGCCGCTTGATGGGGCAAGGCCCCTCAATGCCCTATTATTGTAAGACCATAAAAAATTAAAAAGAAAAAAAAAACAATAAAAGAATCGCAAAATTTCTGAACTACGACAGAAAAACAACATCAGCCGATTGAAAATTTATTGAGATACTATGAAAATACACCTTTGATTAATTTATCGTTTTGAATAATCATCATGAATATTTTGGTCATACATATTTTCAACCAAACAAAACTTGTTAACCAATCTCAATTCAATCGTCGTCTTCTCCGAAATTGAAGAAATGAGGCTGTGGGAACCTTAAATAAAGTATCATTTAGGATTCTTGTCAATCATGACGCAACGCTCACAGCCACAAGTTGGTTAAAATCCAATTTTCAAAGCTATCAACCGCACGCACAGTACAAGTCACGCACAACTTGACCTTCATTTTTAATCCACTTTTCAAGCTATTACGACAGATTCAACAGGGTACCCATCCACTTGAAATTTTAAGGTCGTTTTGTAATTTTGATTTTAGTTTATATGATTCTCTCAATTCAGTTACTGCCCGGCAGGGATTTCGCATTGATATTGGCCATAAAAAAATTATTGTCTTCTTGCCCTGCAAGATCTAAGTGAGTCTATTCATGCCTGCCATATAAGTTTCCATGTCCATGTCAATTACATAACATATGATTATATTAATTTGATCGCTACTGCAATGCTGCTTCAACAATCCAGTGCTGTACCATTATTCGCCCTACACAATTTCTCAAGCCCTTGGGACTTTTCAATGAATAGCTGCTAGCTCGTACTCTTCATGATTACCATCTGGTAAAATAAATAAATAAATTCTAATTTCAGCATGCGTCCATGGTTCTTTTTCTGATTGTTATATTTTTATTTTTATAATGATGAGGAAAAAAAAAAAACCTATGCTACATCGATAGCCTTGGTGCTGTATAGCTAGACCCACAAATGTACGTGTAGTTCTGAGATGAAGTTTTTTTTTTTATTCTGTTATACATAGATTGTTACTGATATTATATCAGACATTACAATTACAATATTTACAATCGTACTAAACAACTAGGACCACCACTATACATTAACCACTGAAGCACTTGCCCAAATACTTTAAACTCTCTAATATTTGAGGGGTATCTACTCCACTCACATTTTGTAAGGGAGGGACTGTCTCCACACACCCCTCACATTTTGTAAGGGAGAGACTGTCTCCACTCAATTAATTAATAATTGAGGAAGAATTGAAACTAACTTTCATAATACTATTATGGAGGCTCAAACTCTTACACTCAATATTGTAAGTGCAAGACTTCTTCCATTGGACCAAAGACCCATTGGTAGTTATGGGATGAAGTTAGTAGGGCTTTATCAAAATCATTTAATCAGGAGGTCTTGGTCTTCTTTTTAGCTCAATATTGATGTATATATACCTTGGAACCTTGTCACCTTGGGCAATAATAAGATTGGCCATTATCCGGCTCAAAACGGAACCAAACCAAAATTATTTGTTTGACAATTTTATGAACCAAGAAATCACATATAAAATAAACTTCAAAACTTTATAGCCAATTTTCCATCAACATTCACTACTATTTGATTCTTCAACCGGTCTTCTAATAATATATATTAGAACTTCATACTAAGTTACCAACATACAACCACATCCACAATACGTATATTATGTCTCAGAATGAGCCAAGCACCAACAATAAAACAAAATAAAATAAAGTGTATACTATCACACTGATAACCACGTATACTAACTAACATAAAATTTATTTTTTTTTGTTTTTCTCTCCAAACTGTTTGGTTTTCCTTTTGGTTCAATTTTAAACCGAACTAAATCCCCACCCCTAAATAATAGCCTAAGTAGTGTGTTGGTGCCCTGCTCATTTCATTAGGGCAATAGTTCAGGTTACTAGTTGAACATTCAATATAAAAATCTTCTCTTATAAATGTGGGTAATATCTCTCTAAACATTAATGAGAGCATATATCTCTTAAATATGATGTAACTATAGCCAATGGGTCGTGCCACCAACCGTCGGCCCACAAGGGCTCGTGGGCCGTGCCGTGCCCATTTTTTTTTAGTTGAGCCCAGCACGGCCCACGGCACGAGCGGGCTCGTGCCGTGCCCAAAAAAAGCCCACCATCTTTTTTTTTTTTAGCGTGCTTAAAAAAACCCACGTGCCTAGCGTGCTTAATTCAAGCCAACGTGTCTGACGTGCTTTTTTAAGCCCATCATCATCATCATCATCATCATCATCATTTTATTATTAGTTTATCACAATTTCACAACTATATATTTTATTTCACAATAATCAATCATAATTCATAACACATAAATTTAATTAAATTTAATTCCATAGATCATAATAATAATTAATTAAAATTAAAAATACAATCCTCGAATAATCATTACAACAAGTCATAACTACGAAATATTAATATAATAAATCATAGGTCACAACTTACAAGTTACAACTACAAAACACGAACTACGATCAATTGACGAATAACAAGCACAAAAAAAACATTTATTAATCACAACCATGGATACGGGAAACGAACAAGGTTAATTCCATCTCGGCTGGTGGCGAGCTAAACAATTTGACGCGTGCCGACATAAATATTAACTAAGTTATGATTTAATATTAATATGAAAAATATTTTATTATTAATTTTGTAAAAAAATTATTTTTTATTTATAATTTATAAATTTATGATATTTATAATCTTATTTATTAAAATCATGATATTTACTTATTTACTTATTCATTTAATAAATTATAAACATAAATAAATAATTAAATAAATATCATAAATAAAATTAAATATCTTAAATAACATTATTCATTTAATAAGTATCATAAATAAAATTATGATATTTATAATTTTATTTATTAAAATCATGATATTTACTTATTCATTTAATAAATTATAAACATAAAAGATTAGAATATTTATTTAAACTAAGATTTAATGATTTAAATTAATTTTTAAAAGTCTATGCTAAAAAATATAATAAAACATTTAATTTCAAGATATTGTACTTTAATTTCATAACATTTTATATTTACTTTTTATTAAAAAAAATTACTTAGATATATTTTGACCCACGTACTATTAATGGCTCACGGGCCGCGTGCTAGCCCACTAATAAACCGTGCTTATTACGTGCTTTTTCGTGTGCCGTGCTTTGGCCCATCTCTAATTGTGCCGTGCTTTAAGGCCCACGTGCCTAAAATTCTAAGCCCGGCACGGCCCACGTGCGTGCCGTGCCTCGTGCCTCACCGAAACGCACTCGTGCCGTGCCACGTGCTGCCCGGCCCATTGGCCATCTTTAATATGATGTAGATCTTACAACTAATAGACGTAAATCCCTAATCATTACATTAACAGTTAAATATTTGGACTAAGTTATGTGTAGTGTATAAATTTATTAGACTCTCAATACAACCCAAATTGTTACAGATATATATATATATATAGATAAGCCGTACATGCTTTTAGAAAATTAAATGAGTGTCAATTGCTTGCTTATTTTTTAACAAATACACTTTCTCCATTTGACCTAAAGGACGTTCTGAACAGGATTTATTTAAAATCACGAATGATAGAAACAGCTCAATATTTTGTTAGGTTATTTTAATCATCATATGATATCTTATAGCTAGCTGTCTTATGAATATATCTATGTGCAGAAGACAAGAAAGAGCCAAAGATGTTAGCCTTTCAACTTACTCTCATAAGATGGAAAAGCAAATCATACAATGCTTTGGCTTTACTCCTACTCAACCACCCAAAAACATCACCACAGTTACCCCCCCAAAAAAAGAAAAAAAAATCCACATCATTTTGGTTATCAATATATATGCGCCAGCTCATTGTTCGTCCTACTACTTTATCATTCTGTTAATTAAGCTTTCTCTATTCTACATTGAAAAATGAGCTTAGCACAATCCCCTGCAGCCACAATGAAATCTTATAGAGGAAAGCTACCTCTCTCGATCATCACTGTTTTAGTCTGCAGTTTTGCAATCATAGCTCTCTTGTACACTGAACGACTCAGTTCACTTTCTTCCAGTTCTATATTCAAGCTCTCTTCTTGTCCCAAAAGAAATCATATTAAGAAATCAAGTAAGCCAGCTGCAAAGTTCTGCTACTTGTATATTTATTGATATATTTAGGTACATTGTTTTCCGTGTGTGTCTATTGATTTTTTTTCTCTTTTTGTTTTTCCCTGATTGATTGAGAGATGCACGTGACAAGAATTTGGTAGCACGGGTACAATGCACGGAGAGTACCCAAGATTTCCGATTCTAATGATCTGTTGTCATTGTGTTACAGAGGACAAAACTGCAGAACAGAACATATACAACACTGAAATAGATGATAGGTTTGACTTCGACCCAGAAGAGTGCAATGTTGTGAATGGCAAATGGGTGTTTAACAGTTCAATCAAGCCTTTGTATTCGGACAGAACATGTCCATATCTTGACTTGCAAGTTTCCTGTGTTAAAAACGGACGGCCGGATTCCGACTACCGCCACTGGGAATGGCAGCCAGAGGATTGCACGTTGCCTAGGTTAAAAGATTTAGCTGACTTTATTCTCTCTGTTATTTGTGAAGCTTTTTTTATTTATTAATAAGTTTTGTAACATTTATTACATTCATTTGGTGAATCGTTGCGTACAGATTCAATCCAGAGCTTGCCCTTAAGAAACTTCGAAACAAGAGGCTACTATTTGTTGGAGATTCATTACAGAGAGGTCAGTGGCAATCATTTGTCTGCATGGTGGAGTCAATAATTCCTGAAGACAAGAAGCACTTCAAACGGGGTCGGTCTCATACTGTCTTCAAAGCCAAGGTATTTTAATTAGGTACTGTAATGGTTTTAAAGCAACTTTTAGGCAAAAAAGAAAAAGAAAATAGTCCCAATTAAAACATTGAATTATACTTGTAGAAAATTAGAATAGCTTCCAAATGATTAGATTTTGAAGGGCTAATTAGACTTTGTAAGTAAGAGAACATTTTTTTTTTTCCTTTCGGGAACCATCAGACCATCATTTGTTTCTATTAGTCAAGTTTCATTAATTAGTCTTACAAATAAAGCTAAAGTTTTATACTTTTCTGATTCAGGAGTACAATGCTAGCATTGAATTCTATTGGGCTCCGTTTTTGATCGAGTCCAATTCGGATCTGCAAATAATAGGGGACCCAAAAAAGAGAATTTTAAAAGTGGATTCAATTGAAAAGCATGCCAAACACTGGGGAGCAGTGGACATTATAGTCTTTAACACGTACGTTTGGTGGATGAGTGGCAGTAGACACAAAACATTGTAAGTTCTACTCAAATCTTACAGCAATTTTTTTTTTTTTTTTTTTTTTGGGTGGGTATTACCTATAAGGTATAATTAATGACTACTTGGGCACAGATGGGGTTCATTTGCAAACGGGGCAGACGGTTATGAAGAATTGGACACGCCGGTTGCTTATAGAATCGGCTTAAAGACTTGGGCAAATTGGATCGATTCAACTATAAATCCCAACAGGACACGTGTCTTCTTCACTACTATGTCCCCTACACATACAAAGTCTGTTTTTTTTCCTCCTAATGTATTACTCCACCGAACACTTTAATTGATGTGCTTTTTTTTAAACTCAACCCTCGTCTTGTTGTATGCAGAAGCATAGATTGGGGCAACAAGGACGGGATTAAATGTTTCAACGAAACAAAGCCGGTGACGAAGAAGAAGCATTGGGGAAGTGGTTCCGATAAAAAAATGATGAGTGTGGTTTCGGATGTAGTGAAAAAGATGAAAGTTCCCGTTACATTCCTCAACATTACTCAAATTTCAGAGTACCGAATCGATGCACACGCGTCGGTTTACACGGAGGCCGGCGGCAAGGTGCTGACTGAGGAGGAGAGAGCTGATCCTTTACGCCATGCAGATTGCATACATTGGTGCTTGCCAGGAGTCCCTGATACTTGGAATCAAATATTTTTAGCTCATTTGTAGATTTGAAAATGCAACTTTTTGTATTCAGCTTCTCCCCTGTGCCAATTGTCGAAGCTTGTTCATTTGTGCACCTACCAAGCTCGAGTAAAGCAACTATTTTTTAAATTTATGTGTTTTTTTTGTCTCTTTTTTTTATTTTTTCTCGGAACTCACTTTAGCAAAATCTTTTAATTTCATTAATATTGTATTAGAAGCAGCATCCTTTACGTCTTGTTAATAATAATATGTCGATTTAGATGCGCTTGAGGAAAAAGAGAGCTAAGAAATTATTAATGTGTCGGTTTATTAAGGCGTTTCGGATACGAGAGCAATATATAATCAACAAATGGCTTAAACAAATAACTTAGTTTTACTCTTACAGTTTAAAATTATTGTGAGGATAGAGGATCGAGTACCTATAAATTCAAACTTTCTCAATTAAACATTATATATGATTGTGTAGAGTTATTTATAAGTATTTCTTTCTTTCGAAATACGAGCGGGGTAGAGACATCTCTCATTTGCGAGAGTTATTTGTTTGAGCAAGTATTTTATAACATTTAATATAATATTATAAAATCTCAGTTATATGTCTGATTGTTAATATAATATGTCTGAGTTATCAGTGTAATGACTGTTGTAATAACAATTATAAATTTATAATGTAATTCAGTAATATGATGTGTAATTAGTATTAAAAAAAAACTAATGGTGTGACAGAAAGAGGAAGAGGTGGTGTGATCAGAGCACTGCTCCACGTGTAATGGGTTCACACTTTCGCTCGCGAGCAATGGGCCCAAAGCAAAATTGGGCTTTGGGCCGGTCGAAGCCCATCCCAAAAATCTGACAGAAACTGAAAAAACTAACAAGGCTCTCATATGAAAGTACGAATCTGGAGCCTGGGGGCACCGAACTCGGCAGCCGCCTCTCAACTAAAACCTTCATCGCTTTAAAGTAGGTTCCAGAAACTAGGGTGTCTCCGTAGGCATCGTTTCTCAGGTAAAAATCCGCGAGCAAAGAAAGCTTCCCCAACAATTTCGCCATAACATATCTATTTCAAGTCATCTTATCATCTATTTCTTTCAACTTTATTAATCTCGGATCCTATCTCGTATCCTCTAATTCCTTATTCGTTAATTAAGGATAATACGGTTTCGAGGTACCCCTTTAGTGTTTCCGAAACGACGGTCGTTTCTGCGCTTGAGGGTTTAGTTTCGCCTAATTGTTTACAATTTCTTTGTGCAGGTTAATAACTGCGCGTTGGTGCAGACAGCCACGATCTATATCATGGCTGGGGGAAATTTCATGCATAGAGTGATATCTTACGTCGTTAACGAGGTTATCGTTAATGGTCTTGCCAACAGGTATATACATCTCCGATGTAGATTTTTTTTCTTTTTTCTTTTTTTTTTTTGGTTTAATGGAAAAAATCATATAGTTTAGGCCTTTATTGTGTAATACAGTGTTGTTAGTTGGTGGAAGCTTAAGCTTCTTTTTCCAACCATCAGGAATGATCTGTTCCTGATTGGTTTGCTCCCTGAAGCGAGATAATCTCAAAACTTACTCTTTCATGAGCAGTGCAAAACACCATACACTGTGTCTTGGTAAGTTTGAGAATATCTCATCAGGTTGTACTGCTAACTTCACCTCATAAGGCTTTCTGAAATTTTACTTTGAGTTTATTGAACTTGAATAAGTTTTTACATGCCAATCTAATGACATTTTTATTATTGAGCTAGGATAGGCATAATTGGTTATATAGATGGATTATAAAGTCAGCTATGAATCTGTATTAGTTCCGTATTCACTTTTGCCAAGGATGACTCTACGTAGGCTTGTACTGACTGCAGAATGACTGCAACAAGTTGCATCTAAGAGACTGAGGCTTGGTTCTTTTCTTCTCTTCTTCCCAACCTTTGAATTGAGTTGATTTTAAGACTCCTTTGTTTGCTTTTTTTTTTTTAAAAAAATACAGCGAACAATTTCCTGACCAATCATAATTAGCATGGCAGTAGCAATGATGATCTGCGAACATCATATCGGCGTTAAAATACTACTTCAAATAGGGCAGAAATTTAAATTTTACTTCAAATAACATATAAATTTATTCTGAGTGGCCAGAACTAAATTTCTTACTATAAAATTGGAGAAAGAATGTGAAAACTGAAAACCATCCACATGTTGATTGAAGGTTCAGAAAAAAACATAACAATTCTATAGATTTTAGTGTGAACAATATTCAAACTTGAGACTTCTAAGTTGAACAGTTGATGATGAGAGTTGTATTTGGACAACAGCTATATACATCTCCGATGTAAATTTCTTTTTTTTTTAATGAAAAAATTATATATTTTGTCAGTTGATGGAAGCTTAAGCTTCTTTCTCTGACCATCAGGACTGATTTGTTCCTGTTTGGTTCGTTCTTTTGAAGCGAAAGACAAATCAAATATTTCATGTTTGAATAGCTGCAGTGGAACTACTAACAATTTATGTGCTGCAGCCTCGAAATTTGAGAATATTTGTCCTTTGAAGCATTCATTCTCTTTTTCATTTTTCTGGTTGGCGATATTTTTTGTTTGATGTATGCATGTGTTATCGGTTGTTGTCTTTGCTTTGAGAAATTCTTGAGCCGTAGGGGATGATTGGATTTATGTTTTGTCTTTGAAGTTCTTGTTGTAGGTGTCCAAATTGATAGAACAGCTAAAGTAAATCGATTTGCAGTTGAGTGGTGTAAAACTAAAGTTTCACTCAAGGCTTCTGGGAGTATTAAATTTCCAGTTGGTTTGCTCACTGAGCTGAAAATAATCTAAGAGTTCGCTGAATTGATTTTGCCTGCTATGCAATGTGTTAAGACATTGCAGCTTTAGGATCTTAAGGAAATTTAATATTGAGTCATTATACATGTATACATTAATAAATAGACAGATTTGCTAACGGACACGGGGTGAATTTAGCCAGATGTCTAACATATATGGAAATATTTTGACTTGTCTCGTGGCATTTTTGCAACTCTATCATGATGTATTGAGTACAATATAGAGACTTATGTTTTAGGTAGTGTTTTAGTCAGTGGTTTGTATAATAGACAACGATTGTTGATTGCGCGGACTTGTAAGCTTTGAAGATGAAATCTTCCTTTGGTAGGCTGTTAGGAAATCTGTTCCTGATTGGTTTGCTCCCTGAAGCGAGATAATCTCAAAACTTACTCTTTCACGAGCAGTGCAAAACACCGTACACTGTGTCTTGGTAAGTTTGAGAATATCTCATCTGTATATACTGTTAATTTCACCCCCTAAGGCTTTCTTAAATTTGACTTTGAGTTTATTGAACTTGAATGTGTTTTACATGCCAATCTAATGACATTTATTGAGCTAGGATAGGCATAATTGGTTTTATAGATGGATTATAGAGTTAGCTATAAATCTGTTTTAGTTCCATCTTCGCTTTTGCCAAGGATGACTCTACGTAGGCTTGTACTGACTGCAGAATGACTGCAACAAATTGCATCTAAGAGGCTGAGGCTTTTTTCTTTTCTTCTCTTCTTCCCAACCTTTGAATTGAGCTGATTTTAAGACTCCTGTATTTGTTCCATGAGCAATGCAAAATACTTACTATTTGCTTTTTTTTTTTTTTTTCCCCTAAAAAATCAAATCATAACATTTACTACTGATTTTCTGCACTTCAATTCTTTCTTACTTTTTACATTAAGATCTGGCCACCCTTATTTCAACATTTGTATTTTACTACGGACATACATCTGTTGATTGGCTATTGAAATTGGAAATGGTCTATACCTATCTAGAGGAAAACATTCCATGAAACATGTGTCCATGGGAAGATTGATAATTCATTTCTGTGTCAACATCTGAAATCATTTGGGAATATGGTTTCCTAATTTGTAGCATTATAGGATGTAGTTGATTTGGCAGATGCTTAATAAATGGGCTATATAGGTCTACGCATGGCACTCTTTTTGGCCAGTGATGAGCCATCGTAGGCTTGTCCTGACTTAGATGTCACAGCAATTTAGACATTGAGCGCTAAGGCCATGAAATTTATTCCATCTTTTTTCGATGTTCCTAACTTGATTGGCTGATTGTAAGTAGTGGTATCTGAATTATTTAAAGGTCACTATTTTAGATTGATTATTGAGTAATGTTAATGCCTGTTGATCTGAATGTATCTTGAAAATTCTCTTGTCCGTGTTAAGCATGATGGTACTAGTTTAATTGAACCTAAAGAAATGGCGCCTACATCTTTGTTGTTGTGATTTGTTGCATATGTCTCTTTGGTAGCATCTAATCTCTGTTTCTGCTGTTCCATGGTTTTCTAATGTTAATTTCCTGATGGTGGTTAATCAGTCCTGCATTCCAAAGGTTTGCCGTGAGGACATCAAGGAGGATTGAAGATATTTCTAGTAAAGGTATGTCCTCGTCTCCAATAGGTTCCTCTGGTCTGTGCATACAATGATTTGCAGCTAGCATAAAGTATTCCATTAATACATAAACTAATTGAAAGGTTTTGTTGAATCAATAGAATCTCACAAGTTGGTTACTGTCTCCATGCAGCTGCTCAGAAGAGAGAGGAACTTGCTGAACAGATGAAAGATTTCTCCAAAAATTTTGAGGTATGTAGCTTTTTCTAAATTTGAGATCTTAACAGCATGTTCCTTAAATCGAATAGTTGGTTCTAATCTGGGATACCATATTTTGCAGCAGCAGTCTAAGAAGCAGTGAGTCATGCAACCATGGGTCTGGTAACGGAACTTTTGTGATTATTCTTGGTAGCTCCCCTCCATGATGACAGGTGGAAGTAGGTTTTCTAGTTTTAGCATCAGAATTGAGGCCTGTAGTTATCTGCTTTGTGATGGGTAATTATGCGAGAGATTTCGCTATCTACTTGCATTTATAAAATTGTTAATTTGTTGTGTGTCTGTATGAATAAATGTCAATGTTGTTTCTCAAAAAAACATGGGTTGCTATTTTAATTCTACTTGTATTTATCGTTAAATATAATTCTACTAGAATATGGCTTTTATGAAATTAATGAAGGAGTGCCAATAGACCACTATAACGGAAAAAGTGCTGCCACAAGTCAACTGGTGGCCACCAACCCACAAGTTTCGATCCTTCTTCTAGTATCATTAAGGGACGTAGTGTATTGATCATATCGGGACCAGCTTACAAGCTGCTGTGATAAGTTGATTTTCTCTTTTTTAAAAATACAGTGAACAATTTTCAGACCAATCTTCATTAACATAGCAGTAGCAGTGATGATCTGCGATCATCATATCGGCGTTAAAATACTTCTTCAAATAAGGCGGAAATTTAAATATTACTTCAAATAACATATAAATCTATTCGCGAGTAGCAGGAACTAAATTTCTTATTACAAAATGGGAGAAAGAATGTGAAAACTGAAAACCATCCGCATGTTGATTGAAACTTCGGGAAAGTACTTCACAATTCTACAGATTTTGGCGTGAACAATATTCAAACTCGCGACTACTTACTGTAAGTTGAACCGCTCATGTCGAGAGTTGTTGCCTAATATCTATACCTAAGCTCCAATTTATGGGCTATACCCAAAACATATATATATTAGGTCAAATCAAAATCAATCGTTCAAATTTGTTGTGTGAGGTAGTCTAATGGTTGGTGTGTTTATAATCTAGCAAATGAATAATGTATTTACTTACTTAAATGAAAGGCGAAATTGGAGTCAAAGTGGTGGACTCCACCCAAAATTAAAAATAATGATGTGAGTTTTCATTTTTATTGGGAATGAAACCCTCATTTCTTGGACTGATTATATTATCTTCACTCAAATTTTAAAATTTTCATTTTTTTCCTTCTATATGTATTTGAAGAATTTAAAAAAAAAATCATTTTGCTGCTGCTGCTTACTGTCATTGTTACCCCTGCTAGACACCGATGATGATGATGAATAATAATAATTATGGTTATTATTGATTTTTATTTTTGTTGACTATTATTATTATTAACAATAATCTTTTTTATAATAAATTTTTTAATAACAATAATAATCACAATTATTATCACAAATAATAATAATAATAATAATGATAATAACAATTAACTAAGGGCATTTTGATAATTTATAATAATCTATTACGATTTTAAGATAAAGTAAACACATTAATAGTAATGTAGTTCATTCTATTTCCAATTCTCACAACGTAAGATAACATCTTATTCTAATTCTAATTCATTTTGATTTCAACTCATGTCTATTACTGATTACGACATTTTTTTTTAAATTTGCCTTTATAATTTCATTAACAAGTTTCAACGTCAAATAAAATTAAAATCGCATTTATCTCAAATAAAGGTATTATTATAAGTTGCTAACAACTCCTTAGTTAAGTAATGGAGTTAGTTGGCACTCCTCCTTTTATCTGTAAGTCGCAAAAAATGGCAGTTTAGTATCATGGATTCTAATATTTAACTTCAATTTTGGGTCTAAACTTGAGTTCCAACAAAGAGTAATTTTTACTGTTCGATGTCATATTACACTTACATATGACTTATTGTCATATCCGTTCAGACTTAAATTATCAAAATTGACTTTAAGGACTTCTATGAAATGAATATATAAAAATCAGGTACTTACTGATAATTTATTCAGGAAATACGGGTCCAACTGTTATTACAAAATGGAAAACCCCTTGTAGGCTTGTACCTAAGCTGGAAAGGGTTTAGGTGAAATGAAACACATAGAAATCTTTATCTTGCAACTAGGGGTGGGCGTTCGGTTCGGTTTAGGTTAACCGGTGAAACCCGAATGGATTGAAAGCTTCAACCCGTTTGGGTTGAAGTTTTTTTTTTTTTTAATTCAGCCATTTTAATTTTTAGATTTGTAATTTTTGTAGTTTTATTGTACTTGACTACATGTTTTATGTTTTGTTAACTTTAAAGAGACTTGTTGAAATGTTATTAAAGATGATTTGTAGTTGATATTTGTTGTTGAGAATGTTTGGATTGGAATTGAGATTTTTGGATTTTAAGTGGTGGTTGTTAGAATTTTTAGATTAAATTGTTCCTTAAGGATATTTGGAATATTTGGAATTGAGAGTTTCAAATTGTTGAAATGTTATTAAGGATGATTTGTAGTTGATATTTGTTATTAAGGATGTTTGGAATTGAGATTTTTGGATTTTAAGTGGTTGTTATAATTTTTGAATTAAATTGTTCCTTAAGGATGTTTGGAATATTTGGAATTGAGAGTTTTAAATTATTGAAATGTTATTAAAGATGATTTGTAGTTGATATTTGTTATTAAGGATGTTTGGAATTGAGATTTTTGGATTTTAAGGGGTTGTTATGATTTTTGGATTAAATCGTTCCTTAAGGATGTTTGGAATTGAGATTTTTAAATTGTTTAAATGTTATTAAGAATGATTTGTAGTTGATATTTATTGTTAAGAATGTTTGGAATTTAAATTTTTAGATTTTAAGTGGTTGTTGTTAGAATTTTTAGATTAAATTGTTCCAACCCATTCTAACCTGAACTAACCCGAATTATTCTAATCCGAACTAACCCAAATTAACTTGAACCGAAAGTTTAACCCGAATTATCAACCCAATCCGATCCGAATTGCCAACCCAAACCAAACCAATTCGGTTCGGTTTGGGTCGGGTTGGCGTTTTCAACCCGATTGGATTCAATTCTCCAATCCGAATGGGTTGAAACCCAAACCGAAACCCGAAAAAAACTATAATTATAAAATAAAAGATAATAATGAGTAAAAAATATGACTTTTAAATAATAATTTTAACAAAAATAGTAAAGATATTATGTGTTTTTCATCATATAAGTGGTAGTTCAAATCAATTTGGTTTCCAAACTACAACAACTAATATTTACTAAATACTTTAATACTGCAATTTAAAAGATACAGTTGTTCAACCTCAATACCAAATAGAATAAATTCCGAAATACATGAGAGGTAATACAACTAAGTAATGAATGTATGACGTGTATTTAAATTTAATATAACTACTACTTACATTATATTTTTCAAAATAAATATACATATGTCATAACATAACGTGTTGGTTTATGGCTGACGTGGTACTTTTGATGTATTCTAAAATTTCCCACCAAATAGAGCTTTATTTTTCTTAGAATTAAAAAACTTGCCAACTTATCAATAAATAAGAGCTTGTAGCTTTCGCAATGTAAATTAAAATCCATGTACAGGCTATTGTTACATGAACAACAAATAATTCATGGATTTCAATAGGTTGGCTCATTTCCCAGAAAAAGAAAGAAATTCTTTTGTAGTGATCACGAATTGATGATTTCCAGTTAATGAGAGGATAAAAGAAAATCGAACGAATTTTTTTGCAACACATGTAGATTAACTTTTATATGCTCATGGAAACCAAATTTGAACTTTTAAATAGGTGAATATTTGTTTTGGGGTCCAGTTACCTTGCGCCAGGTGCAAGGTACCCTTATTTTCTCCTGTGTGAGTTAACGGTTGGATCTAAAGGGAGGAGTTGTTGAATGGCTTATTTGATAATTAACAATTAAGTCCCTGTTTTTATTTTTTAAGTTAAAAAAATAAAAATAATTAAAAAATTAACAGTAGTCAAAATTGTTGCAACTTTTTTTTGGTAAATATCTAGGTCCATTGACATTTCGACCAACTAAAATTACTTAGAATACGAGAGTAACAATGTAGTTCTCTAAAATATTCTAAAATACATGAAAAATGACATGCATCAATAATAATTTTTTTTCACATAAAATTTATTTAATTTACAATAAATAATTTGAATATATTAATTTACCAAGAATGCATGAAAAATATATATAATTAATGACAAAAAAATAAATATGTCCTTTTTAATACTTAGAGACACGTCACGCTTTTATGATTAATTTGTCAAACATTTATGACAACCTATTTCACAAGTGATTGCCTCGCCATCTAGATTTACTAAACAGTTTATGGAATTATTTACAAAGTTGACAAATTTATTAGTATTATATTGTATTAAGTTACATTAAAATTTAATACAATACCATATATGGTGCTGCATTGAACAGCATTGTTAAATTTATTTTTAATGTTACATATTATTAGTAATATCATGTTAATACTAATTCTAATATTTAATTTAATTATCAATTCAAATTTTGATTTCAAAATAAAATTGAAAAATGAGGCGGCTGACCATTTTACTTGGACGGTAATTATTTGCTTAACAAAAAAAAAGTTAAAATTAAGTTAATGGGCATTTGAGTCATTTTGCCATTTGTTTAATGCCAACCGAACAATATATCAAAACTTTGAAACTTCTAATTTTTATGGGCAGGTAATCATCTGGTTTGACTGCTCTTACTGCATAGTTCTTTGCGGTTAATTTTTCTAGTTAAAGCAAATTAGGAAACCTCTTATGTTACCTCTATTTCCGAGGCTCTTAGCCTAGATAGAAATTCTATCCGAACTGAACCAAAAGCTTGCACTAGTAGACGATCCATTTAATTTTACAACTTCTTATGTTGCCTTTGAATTGATGTGCAGGGAATGAAGCCAGAAGACATATAAATTTATTTTATAATGTAATATTATCAATAATATAACATGATATTGTAATATTTTAATATTTATTAATAGCATATTATTAAATAATTTGATTATAAAAATTAAGATATAAAAATAAGTATTTTATACTTAATTTCAAAAATTAATAATAAAACCCTAAAATGTTAATGAATTTAAATAATTTTAACATAAATATATATAAAAAATTCTTTTATGTAATATAATCCACCCTACATCAAACAACAATGTACCTGATGCAATATAGTTAATACAATATTATACAAAATAATATGCTAAAAGCACCCATAATTTTTACAATCCAATATATATCCTAATATTAATTGTAAGTGTCTCATATTATATCATTTTTTTAATGACTAAAAATGCAATAACAAAAAAATCTAGCAGCATTTTATTTGTCCTAATTTAGTTATATTGATTTTACATTATTAGTTATTTTTTTATTTGTAATTTTACTTGGCAATTTCAATTCAATTAATGCATACTATATTTCAATAATGATTTGAATTCTATTTGTTGCTATCAAAGTATTAATATACGCCAAAGAACTGAATCTGAAAAATTATAGTTCGTCTAATCACTACCTTATTTTATTAAAAAGATTTTAATTTATTTTACTTTAATTGATTCTATAACTTTAAATCCAATTTCAAATTGAGTTGAATTTATATTATTAATGATTGTATGTTGGTTTCAATTATTGTATAGAATTATTATTTTTTTTATGAATCTCGACAAAAGGAGGAAAGTTTTATTAAATAAAAACATAATCAAATTTAATTATTCATTAAGTGTTTTTTTTTCTTTTATTATTATTAAGGTTACATTATGTTTTCGTTTCTAGTTAAATTATTATGGTCTTAACTAATTAATCCCTGGGTCGCGTGGATACTGATTTTGTTCGATAGGGCGTCAAATAATTAATTTAAAAAAATATATACTTTTTTGTTGATTACAAGTAAAAAAATATTTTATGTGACTGCTATTGCATCATAAACATACTTCTGTATTCTAATATTGTTAATATCTGAATATCGTTAAACTATTTTCTTAATCTTTTTGCTCCATTGTCTAGTAATCTCTCATCTGCACCCAGCAAAAATAAAGATATTACAAAACATAACGAAGTGGGAAAAAAAATATATTATAATATATTGTATTAATTAAATTAAAATTTAAGACAAAATCATGTACGGTGCTATATTGAACAAGATTATTAAATCTATATTTTAGTATTACAAATTATTAGTAATATTATGTTAATATTAACTATATTTACATTAATATTTAGTTTAATTATTAATTAAAATTTTGATTTCAAAATAAAATTGAAAAATGATACCATCAGCCATTTTACTTGGACGGCAATAATTTCTTTAGAAAAGAAAGTTAAAGTTAATGGGCATTGTAGTCATTTTGCAATTTAGGAATTCTTGAACGCAATCTTCTTCTTCTTCTCCCGCCTTTCTGGAATTTGCCCATTTAGGAAACTTAGTAGTTGCTTGCAATTCAAGCTACTGAACTTAACGATACTACTTCTCATATTACACGGACTATAAATATAACACAATACCACTCACCGACATCATTCCATCTACTTTTGTTCTCTCTTTATGTCTCGGCTTCTCTGTTTTTTCTTTTCAGCAATTCACTAACAATTTTTCTGAGTAAATCAACCCACCGTTGAAATAACCCTTTTCTTCTCAAACAAAATGCAAGAACACAGACCCTTTCTTCCCCATGGCTTCCAGTTCAGACCATCATATGAAGAACTCGTTGAACATTATCTTAAGAAGAAGATTTTCGGGATACCCATTCTTCTCGCTGAGTAATTCATCAGGGACTGTAATCTTTATGACAAAAAACCCTCTGAGATTTGGGATTCACATGGAGGACCCTTTTTGAATGCTGATGAGGATCTGTATTTCTTCACCCAATTAAAGAAAAAGTCTTGTAAGGGTTCCAGAATTGACCGCAAAGTCGGTTCTTCCGGTGGTGCTTGGCAAGGGGAGGATGCCGGTAAAGACATTGTAAGCGGCCAATCTAAAATCAAAATCGGCTCCAAGAAGCGGTTTCGTTATGAAAAGAAAGGTTGTGAGGATCATGGGGCTTGGATCATGCATGAGTACACCCTACATTTGCCCAAGAATCAAGCTACCAATTATGTGCTTTGTAGGCTCCGAAAGAATCAACCAACTGGCCAAGATAAGAAGTTCTGTTCTGCAAAGAAAAGAAAGTTGAAGGATTTTCAAAAAAACAGCAATCAATCTGAACAAGTGACAGATACTAAGATGGAGAGGGTTTTGACCCACCAACAAAATCGGCAACAGAATTATGTGCATTATCAAGAAGTTAGTTGCAGCAGTACTGGCATGATGAGTGAGCAAAGCTTATCTGGTGGAATGGGCTTTGCAAGTAGTGTTGCTGAACATTCTGCTGTAACTGATCAAATGCAACAACATCAGTGTCAGCAGATACTAATTCAAAATTCAGAATGTCATTACGAGCCATCTATGGAGATGATGATGAGTAATTTTGACCAAATGTTATATAACCAGCAATGTGACTCTGGAAACAACATACTTCAGAGTAGAGAAACTGGTGGGAATTGTCATTGTGATTCGGAGAGTATTGCTGATGCCATGGCAGTGCCTGAGTCATTGGTGCAGCAAGAAGACTGTGATGCACTGCCTGAGTTAATGGAGGAAGACTATTCTTTTCTGGAAGAGTTACTTTGTAATGATGCTCAAGAACCAATAGGAGATGGAGAAAGCATTGATGAGACTGATGGAATGGATCATTCATCTACTGTTGCTGAGAAACAATTTGAAGCATTTGTTATGGTGCTTGATCAGACTGTTCAAAACTCGAGCCCACAAGAAAACCAGCAGCAGAGAGAGTGTCAATCTAAAGAAACCTTTGCCATTTCATCCGACCATGATTATGAAAGCAGCATTTCTCAGAGAAGAGAATCTAGTGGAGTTGATTATGAGTTGGAATCAATTCATCAGCTGCTTCTGTCTGACCAAAATGATTGCGACTTGATGCTGGACTTGGAGCATATCTGGTCTTAATTGGATTATGACACGAATTTGTGTTATTTTTACTGTAATAATTTTTCCACGTGTAATTAAAAGTTGTCAATCAACAACTTTATAACTAATAAAGGCTTCTCAGGTTTTTCTGCTAAATATAGGTATAACTGGACAAGTACAGTAACTCAATTTCAAAACTAAAATAAAATAAAAAGTGCTTCCTACCGAAACAATATCAGGTGACGCTGCATGGGTATTGAGGTGTTCTAAATAAAGAATTAAGTAAAAACTATTATAAATTATCTGGAAGATGTACATAAAAAAGTGTCTCCATAATATCAGGAGTGAAGACCAGGTGTTGGAAAGTGGAAAATAGAGAGCAACACTAAAAATTTTTTGCTTCACTTCAGTTGCTCTTTTAACAGAGTCCATGTATTCAAGAATAGAGCACATAAAGAATATTCAAATCTGTATTCTGCCTTTTGTTTTCAATGATTCTGTGGATCCATTGATCAATTTTTTGCTTTGGGTGATTCTAATAGGAGACGCACGCTTGCTTTTTATCTTTTGGCTAGAGTAGCTCAGGTACGTTGATCAAATTTTATATCACCCCAACGTCAGAGCTTTTGGAAATTAATTAATTTTTTTAAATTGTTGTTATTAGTGTGCATATAATTCTGCTAAGTCGAAGAACAAGTTTCAGTTGGGGGTAGCCATTGGAGACATGCAGATTCTTTGCTCTTTTCTCTAGCTTGTGCCCAGGTAATATCATGCTATACTAAGTTGTCAAATAAGAAACTTTTTTTTTCTCATCTTTTTTGTTTTTTCCTTTTATCTGTTTATGCTTGGAAAGTTTTTGAGACTGGTGAAGCAAAGTGGTGAAAAACTTTGGTTTAATTTACTTTTACGACCTGTTATTATACTGTTTACTAAAACAATCCAAGAAATATTTTCATTTAGACAGTGTATGTTATTGCAAATGACACCACATGTGTAGTAGGTAGGTATTCTGGTTTATGGTATTAGTAAGTAATTGTAACTTTTACTTTAAAAGGAGAAGAGGATATTGGAACTTTGCATTTATCTTGCAACATTTAGGTTTTGCCTTTTATGTTGATTTTTTTTTGGGGGGGGGTTTAATTTCATCGATTGAGAAACTCATTTCAGGTTATGTATTCCTTTGTAATGCGTCCCGAGAGCTTGCCAAAATCATATCAGGACTTCATTCAGAAGACTGGCCCAGTAGCCAAACCTGTTTACAAGGCTGTGAGAGATTGCTGTCGAGGTGGTCCAGTAGATGTTGCCTCTATATCAGCTTATTTATCAAGCAGAGGGAAATTAAACGTCCTGAAGTTGGAAGAGTTTCCCTCCATAATTCCGTGTTCGATTATTCATCCAGAAACTGATTCATGTTTGGGTCACAATGCTAAAGCAGCATCAGCTACATTCAGAAAAACATTTCCGCTATACTTTTTCCTTGACATTCGTACCATTTGTTGTTCTGCACCTACAGAAGGTACAACTTTCACTCAAATTGGTTCACACCCAATTCTTATGTCTTATGCATCTACCTCTTTGAACAATTTGTAGATTCATGCAATGCTGGTTTCATTGGCATAGAATTCTGAACCTGCTGTAAGAAACTGGGGCTTTAGCATTTATAGAAATGAATGATTGAATTTTATTTAAGAATTTTATGTCATATTCTGTGTTTGTGGTAATAATGAGCATGTCAATTGCTACATTCTGTTTTTGGAGCTCATGAAATTTGACCAGAAACTTTGTCACCCTCAGGGACCAGAGAGAATGACCCCCCTTTATTGTGCAGCTATCAAAGGGAGAGTTGATGTAGTAAGTGAAATGCTCTCTGCTTACGGAGAATGTGCTGGAGACGTCACTGTTCAAAGAGAGACTGTTTTGCACCTTGCTGTTAAGAACAACCAGTTTGAAGTAGTGAGAGTTTTGGTGGATTGGATAAGAGATGTGAAGAAAGAAAACATCTTGAATATGAAGGATAAGCAGGGCAATACAGTGCTTCATCTAGCAACCTGGAAGAGAGAATGCCAGGCAAGTTAAATCTAATTTTCATGCAGTCTTTGATAAGACCTATTCTAGGATCTGTGTTTACTACTAGTTCCTTCTGATCATCTTAAGGGAGCATTTGATTTTAGACTTCCAACTATCAAAAGATTTCTCTGCATTGCTTAGGTTTAGACATTTTGTTGAGAACCATACTTACATAATATGTGATTAACTTCTTGATGATGCTGCATTGGAATACATAATCTATGCATTGGATCACTAAATGACGATCGATGCAAAGCATCAACTATGTTTCACATATTCTATGTAAAATGAAAAATAAAGTAGAATGTTTAACATTTTATTAATAATTCTTGTAAGGAAAAATATTTTGTTAACAAATAAGTACAAATAAATTCGTTTTAGGACAAAAATATAAATACGTATGCTCGACTTATATAAAACCTACTAAGACTAATTTGAAGTGAAAAAGACGAAAAAAACCGCAAACAATCGATCTCGACTTATATCAAAACTATTAAGACTAATTAGAAATAAAATGCCGAAAGCTAATTCCGATTCTACTTCCCAAATTGGATTTTTATATTGTTCAAAATTGGAGCAAGGTCTTTGATAATACACGTCTCCTATACTATATAATAATTCAGTAATTTACATATATAATAATTTGATAACTTATTAATATAGAGTTGCCTAATCAATAAATTGGAACTAATATTTTTACTTTCTTCATGAATAGGAAATATAGTTCTTACACTATTCATTTTAAAAAAAAAGTGTTTAGATTAAATAACAAATTCCCATGATATACAGTAATGTGCCTATGTGCAGTCGCACATACAATTAACAAGGCCAAAGTTCAATTACCTTGTTCATTTTGCAAATATAAATTACATAACTATTTGGGAAAATAGGCTTCTCGTTTTCTTACTAGTTTCACCAGGCACACAACTCCGTAGAATGTTTACAGTGAAGAAGGTCTTGTTTAGCAGCCACTCGACTAATCGACTTGGTGCCGGAGGATATCTGGTCATAGTTGGAGGATTAATTGAACTTAGGTTATAATTGCAATGATTTTGTAGTAATTACGTGGTCCCTTTTACATATATAAATAGCAGGGTGTGGTTTCTCTTATTCTTTTAGAATTTTCAACTTCACTGGCCATGTTTTTGGCAATTTATAGTAAAGGCAGGCATTCAGTTTGCATTTGAACCAAAATCACTGCTTCAACCGATTGGTGCACCAATCGGCCTCTATATAAATGTCAGTCGACAAATACACATTATATGCTATGTAGATACGCGCTTGCATGCTTGTTAAACAGTAGTTTTCTATAAAGAAGAACATGGAAGATAGATCTAAATACAACTGACACTCTTTCTTCCAAGATAATATTGAAAGCCACACACATAAAATCAAAAGATCATTGCGGTGATCAAGGACTTGAGTTGTCAAATACGACCAGCCAAGAAGAACAAACCAATCCAGGAAATGAGAATAACAGGATGGCGTTCATTAAAAAGAAAAAGCCCATGATCATGTTTCTTGACATTGTTACATCAAGACTAGTATAGAGGTTTTCCTAACTGACATGATTGACGAAATAAAGGTCAGTAGAATCATTTAATTTTAATAAGTAAAGAAGCTGCATTTCAGGTGAGCAGAATTTAAAATGAATACCTTACCATGCACATTTTTCTAATGAGAAGTATCCGAATCTACGATTGCCTGGAGCAGTTTCCCTCACCAATTATCAGGGTTGGAGGTTGAAGTAAATAGCCGGGAGGCAACGTTCAAATTTGAAGTGTTATTAGTAAAGGATTGATTTTAGACCATTTTTCCATCTAAGGCTGTGGAAATTTGGAAATATTTTTTTGTAGCTGCAGCGATTTTCATTTGGGGATTTTGATTGGTAATTGAGGTTATTGTTACTAGTAAAAACAAAAATGAAAATCAATTAACAAAATAAAAATTAAAGAGTTGGGCTCAAACTTTGTCAAATTTTTAAAAAAAGGCTATTTTGTCAAAATAAAAAAGTAATTAATGAAACAAAAATTAAACAATTAGGTCATTTTGACTTTATTTCAAAAAATATAAAATTATATTTTCATCCTATATAAAGTTTAAATAAAGTGGGCACGCGACATATCAGTCTTTTTATACTTAATTTTTAATATTTCATTTAAAAACTTCAAAAAAAAAATTTCCAAATCTGTGTCTGTGTGACCATCCTCCTGTCTCCATAAGCCTCTGCCCTTGCCAATATGTTATGTGACTCAAATTTGATTACTTCATTTGACAGAAGACATTTCTCTTTCGTTAAACTTCAATGGTTCTCATTATCAATTAATAATAATAATAATGACCAGTTTTTCTTAGAAACAAAATCAGAAGATTTCAAACAAAACCGCCTGGATTTATCCCCAGACAATTTAGGAAGGTTAACCTAACCCAACTCACAAGCACTAAAAAGTAAAAACGTTCACTTCACCCGTATTTCTCAATGAGAGAAGAACAGAAGGATTTCCAATTTGGTCAAACTAACCAAGTGTAGTTCACTTCTTCTCTTTTATATTATATTATTAGGACCCTGAATTCTATATTTTATCATGTAAATTGCAAAGGAAATGACTCGATTCAGCACCAGAATAAATTTAGTGTCTTTTGGTCTCTATTTGGAATTGAAATACTGTACTTTTTAAGTTATAACTACTAGGGGTGGGCGTTTGGTTCGGTTTAGGTTAACTGGTGAAACCCGAATGGATTGAAAGCTTCAACCCGTTTGGGTTAAATTTCGGTTCGGGTTGAAGCTTTTTTTTTTAATTCAGCCATTTTAATTTTTAGATTTGTAATTTTTGTAGTTTTATTGTACTTGACTACATGTTTTATGTTTTGTTAACTTTAAAAAGACTTGTTGAAATGTTATTAAGGATGATTTGTAGTTGATATTTGTTGTTAAGAATGTTTGGATTGGAATTGAGATTTTTGGATTTTAAGTGGTGGTTGTTATAATTTTTAGATTAAATTGTTCCTTAAGGATATTTGGAATATTTGGAATTGAGAGTTTCAAATTGTTGAAATGTTATTAAGGATGATTTGTATTTGATATTTGTTATTAAGGATGTTTGGAATTGAGATTTTTGGATTTTAAGTGGTTGTTATAATTTTTGAACTAAATTGTTCCTTAAGGATGTTTGGAATATTTGGAATTGAGAGTTTTAAATTATTGAAATGCTATTAAAGATGATTTGTAGTTGATATTTGTTATTAAGGATGTTTGGAATTGAGATTTTTGGATTTTAAGTGGTTGTTATAATTTTTAGATTAAATCGTTTCTTAAGGATGTTTGAAATGTTTGGAATTGAGATTTTTAAATTGTTTAAATATTATTAAGAATGATTTGTAGTTGATATTTATTGTTAAGAATGTTTGGAATTTAAATTTTTAGATTTTAAGTGGTTGTTGTTAGCATCTTTGTTGTTGCGATCATCATATCGGCGTTAAAATACTTCTTCAAATAAGGCGGAAATTTAAATATTACTTCAAATAACATATAAATCTATTCGCGAGTAGCAGGAACTAAATTTCTTATTACAAAATGGGAGAAAGAATGTGAAAACTGAAAACCATCCGCATGTTGATTGAAACTTCAGGAAAGTACTTCACAATTCTACAGATTTTGGCGTGAACAATATTCAAACTCGCCACTACTTACTGTAAGTTGAACCGTTCATGTCGAGAGTTGTTGCCTAATATCTATACCTAAGCTCCAATTTATGGGCTATACCCAAAACATATATATATTAGGTCAAATCAAAATCAATCGTTCAAATTTGTTGTGTGAGGTAGTCTAATGGTTGGTGTGTTTATAATCTAGCAAATGAATAATGTATTTATTTACTTTAATTAAAGATGAAATTGGAGTCAAAGTGGTGGACTCCACCCAAAATTAAAAATAATGATGTGAGTTTTCATTTTTATTGGGAATGAAACCCTCATTTCTTGGACTGATTATATTATCTTCACTCAAATTTTAAAATTTTCATTTTTTTCCTTTTATATGTATTTGAAGAATTTAAAAAAAAAATCATTTTGCTGCTGCTGCTTACTGTCATTGTTACCCCTGCTAGACACCGATGATGATGATGAATAATAACAATTATGGTTATTATTGTTATTATTTATTTTTATTTTTGTTGACTATTATTGTTATTTAAAATTTTTAAAAATTTTGTTGACTATAAAAAGATTATTGTTAATAATAATAATAATCACAATTATTATCACAAATAATAATAATAATGATAATAATAACAATTAACTAAGGGCATTTTGATAATTTATAATAATCTATTACGATTTTAAGATAAAGTAAACACATTAATAATAATGGAGTTCATTCTATTTTCAATTCTCACAATGTAAGATAACATCTTATTCTAATTCTAATTCATTTTGATTTCAACTCATGTCTATTACTGATTACGGCATTTTTTTTAAATTTTCTTTTATAATTTCATTAACAAGTTTCAACGTCAAATAAAATTAAAATCGCATTTATCTCAAATAAAGGTATTATTATAAGTTGCTAACAACTCCTTAGTTAAGTACTGGAGTTAGTTGGCACTCCTCCTTTTATCTGTAAGTCGCAAAAAATGGCAGTTTAGTATCATGGATTCTAATATTTAACTTCAATTTTGGGTCTAAACTTGAGTTCCAACGAAGAGTAATTTTTACTGTTCGATGTCATATTACACTTACATATGACTTATTGTCATATCCGTTCAGACTTAAATTATCAAAATTGACTTTAAGGACTTCTATGAAATGAATATATAAAAATCAGGTGCTTACTGATAATTTATTCAGGAAATACGGGTCCAACTGTTATTACAAAATGGAAAACCCCTTGTAGGCGGCTTGTACCGAAGCTGGAAAGGGTTTAGGTGAAATGAAACACGTAGAAATCTTCATCTTGCAACCTCATAGCCATGGCGGCAGCTATAGATAGGGCAATAGGTCTTCCTTCAATATTTATGAAGGTCAAAATATGGATTGTATTATGATATATTTGATTTAAGTTGTTGGAATAGTATTTTTAGGAAAAATTGTCAAGTGCAACATACATACATATATATAATTGATATCAACTCCTTAATTAAGTATTGAAGTTATTTGGCACTCCTCCTTTTATTTATAAAGTGTAAAAAAATTAGTAATTTAATATCACAGATTCCAATATTTAACTTCAATTTTGAGACTGAACTTGAATTTCAACCGAGATTAACTTTTTAAATTTCAATGTGGTATTACACAAACAACTTATTGGCATATCAATTCGGACTTAAATTATTGAAATTGACTTTATGGACTTCTATAAAACGAATATGTAAAAATTGGGATTTTACTGAGAATTTATTCAAAAAATAGGGGTCCAAGTGTTATTACAAAATCGAAAACCTCTTGTAGGCTTGTGCCTAAGCTGCAAGGGGTTTAAGAGAAATGAAAGAGAGAGAAATCTTCATCGTCAAACCTCACAGCCATGGCAACAGCTATCGTCAGAAGTGCAAAAAATCTTCGAAACCTCCATCAACGTTTTTATTTCCACACTCTTCTTACCAAATGCCGCCCGCCAATTCCGTCACCAACAATCGCTGATAATATTCAGCACCGAGCTCTCCCTTTAATCCAACAGGTTCATTTCCTCATTATTTCTTTCTTCCCTATTATTTCACTGATACAAAATGATAAAATATTAAATTTCAAAAACTTCGCTTTTTTCTGCGTTATTTTTTTACAGGCTATACCTTTTGGTATTGGATTCCAATCTTTCGCGGCTGATCAAAGATTTTCAAGCACCAGTACAACAACTGGCACCGTTAAATCAGGTCATTCAAAACCTAATTCTGAAGGAGGCGACAAGTCTGGAGACTCGAATCAGAGCAAAAGCGATACTGGGAAACCAATTCGCGGCGGGGTAAATTTTCTGTTTTCTTTTCTTTCTTTCTTTTTTAAATTTTGGTTTACAATTTTGAATTTTTGTAATATCATTCTATTTATGTGTTCATTTATTTTCTTTTCTTTCTTTCTTTTTTAAATTTTGGTTTACAATTTTGAATTTTTGTAATATCATTCTATTTATGTGTTCATTTATTTATTATTTATTTGGGCAGCCTATATCGTGGTTGAGTTTTCTGTTGCTGGCTCTAACGGGAGCTGGAATAATATGGTACTATGACAAGGAAAAGAAGCAACATATTGAAGGTACATTTCTATGGTGAGTTTTAAATATATATGAGATTTTGTGATAACATGAATTAGCTCATCTAAATAATGATAGGGAACCCAATCTAGTAATGTCAGTTTTATTAGCTAATTGTGCCTATAGTGCAGCAAATGATTGGTTCTTTGTTTATTTTTAATTTTTCCTGTATTTTATTGACTGTAAGATTTGGTTGCTGCAGAGATAAATAGTGCTTCTCAAGCAGTTAAACAAGGACCATCAGTGGGAAAAGCAGCCATCGGCGGGCCATTTAAACTTATAAACCATGATGGGAAGAATGTAACTGAGAAAGACTTTCTAGGGAAGTGGACGGTTGTATACTTTGGCTTCACCCATTGCCCCGATATCTGCCCTGATGAGTTACAAAAACTAGCTGCCGCAGTTGATAAAATAAGTGAGTTTCTAGCCTTCCTTTGTGAGAGTTGTGGCAATTGCCATTGCTGTTGTAACACTCTTTTGTGCTCTATTATGCTGTTTCCGAATGTTGTATAGAAATATGTTTCCTGTGCTTGAATGTGTCATCGCCGTACCTGAAGTTGTTTCTGGAGCTAGTTAAACTAGTAGTGTCTTTAATTTTGAAGTGTTTCTACTTTATAGTGTTTGGTATACTTCAGAAGTTTAGATAGGAATCTTATATTTGAAGTTTGTCCCTGGAAGGACTGTAACTCTTACATTAAATAATCTACACCTTGTATATCAATCTTGTAATGATGGTTAAGTTGAAGGGTGTAAGAATTTCTTAGTTTGGCATACAAATAAAACCAAGTTATGGCATTCATGTTACATGGAAGAAACTAGCATAAAACAGATGCTGTGATTGTAACAAATAGTTTTTCTCTCTCGCCACATTTGCAATTATGTCATAAATATTGTTCTATTCTTGTAGAGGAAAACTCAGGGAATGACATTGTGCCTGCTTTTATCTCTGTTGATCCTGAAAGAGATACCGTTGAGCAAGTGCGTGAATATGTCAAAGGTGCTTGTTAATGCCCAATATTAGTTTTGTTTGCATATACTGTGACCTGATCAATTTGCGCTGATTTCCTTGCTTTGGGAAATATCAGAGTTTCATCCAAAACTAATTGGGTTAACTGGGAGCCCGGATGAGATAAGGAACGTCGCTCGTGCATACCGAGTTTACTATATGAAGACAGCAGAGGAAGACTCGGATTATCTTGTTGATCACTCCATAGTCATGTATGTATTAGCTTTCTGTGATTCCTTTTTTCTCCTCTATTTTAGTGGTTTATCTCTCATAGCCTTTGCCCAATGTTTGTTTACAATCTTTTGTGTGGACCAAGTTACACGCTACCAAGTTCACTTCTGTTGTCAATTCTGATCTTCCCATCACTCTAAGAACATATCACAAAATAATTTCATAATCTTGTATTCATGTTCAACATACATTTTTCTGACCTCTTGAGTCTTGATATCTGTGTGGGTTACAATTTTAAATAATTGTGATGTTTTCTCAATGTTGTGTCCTTGACTTGACTTTTGCAAAAGTGTTTGTTATTTTATCAGACAAAGAAGAATGATAGGAGAATGAAGAAAATTCTTTTTACTTTCAAGTTTTAAGTAGCAGAGAAAGAATGATCTCTCAACTTAAATGATGCCTGAGCCTGGCTGATAATATTTACAAAATCTTGTGCAGGTACTTAATGAGTCCTAAGATGGAATTTGTAAAATTTTTTGGGAAGAATAATGATGTTAACTCGCTTGCTGATGGCATAATCAAAGAGATTAAGCAGTATAAAAGGTAGAAGTGCACGTGATACTCATTCCACGCAGATTTTAAACACTCAGTACCTTCAATTTCTGTGGATTTTATTTTTCTTCATTCCCAGATCATGACTATATTTTCCGGAAAGGTTAATTGTTGTACTTGGATTGGAGATTTGTAAGAGATATCCCAAAATGTTGGGAGAATTTTGTTTGCAAAGATTATGATTTCATTATAAAAGCACAATACCATCACGGTTATTTTTAACCTGATCTTCAAGAAATAGGGCAATGGCTCCCTGTACTGTTTTACATGCCTAGAGCAAATAACCACAGGTTTTAGTTATTTGCTCCTTTGACTCCCTTGGGTAAGATAGAGATTTATCCTAAGATCTTATTTGCACCTTAATCAATGATTAGCAATTATTGTGAACGTTACGTTCTCAATTGATTGAGAGAGAATCACCAGCCTGTACTTCTGGGGGCTAAGAAGATTCCATTATTGAACTTATTAGGAATCATGAAGTAGAGAGAAACAAGTACATATGAAAAGCATCACTTGGTGTTAAATATGTTATTTATAATTCATGAGAAACAACCACAAAACTTTTGACGATAGATACTGCACGACAAAATTTGCAAGGGCAAGGCCACCCTTTTCAGTTTTCCTATTGCCCTGGGTAAGTCTTCCTTTGATAATAAATAAAGCTGCAATAATACAAAAATTCAGCCTCGGATATGATATTATTGCTCTTTTGACTCCTATCTAGAAATAATACAGATGATCAATGTAGTTATTTGATCAGAGATACTAGACCAGCATCTAGTTGCTATAGGCTGTATTGACTGAAGCTCTATCGTATAGATTGTGCAGACATCCCCACCCCATGATTTTATCGTGTACATAGTCATCCTTAGGTCCTCAAACTTGTGTTTAGCTACTAGCCGTTTCTTAACCTTCTTGGTCGACAACATATGATCAAACTCCGTTTGATGGTGAATGTGGAGTTGGAAGTGTATGCTCTTCACATCCTGCAACATTTAGCAGAAATCCATATTTAACCATTCGAAATATATTAGTAGTAATAATAATAATATGACTTGATATTTACCTCTAAAGACAAAAGTTATGGTCATTTTTTCACAGCAATTCTTCAGGGATGATGGCCTTCCCTAAATAAACCTGCTGCAACTCATCTCTCCAAATCTACAGGCATTTGAATAACATGAATACTTTTTGTTCAGTTAAGTATAACTTATTAAGCACAAAGTAGAAAGGAGTAAGAATGCTACTGTAAAATTCATAACTTCAGAGTTTGGAAGGAATAACAAAAGAGACAGAAATTGTGTGAGAAAGTGATCGAAGACAAGGGGTTGCCGTTTCTTGCATTTAAGGCCTTGCAAAAACTCTAATGCTCCAAAAACTATTTGAAGGCAAATAAAAAGACCATAAATGAGATACGGATAGGAAGTTCCTACCGTATCACGGAATTCAATCCGGATGTGAGGCACATTGGTTCTGTGAATATCATTTCCATCCGGTCCTCTCTTGTAGTAATGTAATCCGATCCAATGTGACTGAAACAAATGTTTAAAAGCTTAGATCCAACATAAGTGGACAGGTTGGAAAGCATCAAAATGATGATCTATGAAACATTAGTTTTAAGTCAAGCAATTTTGGTGCACATGTAAACAGTAAGGTAGCTAACAATTAGCATCATATCCTATCATGGCAGGACTAGTGTTTGTACCTTCAAAGCATGAGAGAAACCTGATTGGTAGACTGAATTACGAGCAATCTCACAAAGATCACATGCACTCAACTTCCACACCTATGACGAAAAAGCTTTAGTATATTATATAACATGGCAACAATTGTTTTATTGAGGAGGATTGACAGAGAGAAACAGGAGAGGCAGAGAGCTTACAGAAGCAGCAATGCTATATTCTTCCACCAAAGGTTCTTTAGTTAGATGAATTTGGAGAGGATCATCGGTCGAGAGTGAAACATTGAGACCACGTAAGAAAAACATGGGTAAAGGATTTCGATGATAGTCCAAAAACAAAGAGTTGTTGCTTAGAGGAGACATAGCCAGACCAATCTGATAGCCAACATGACATCATAGTCAATTAGGTTTGGAAAATAACCATTTTGGTAGTCATTTTGAAAGAACTCCCTTTTCCTACCTACCTGTGCCAAATAATAGAGATACTGCAGTACAGGAGATTTCCTCAAATTGATTCCATGTGCAATATTATGAGCTGTAAGAAATGTTGCAGCAAGGTGGTCGATGTCACCAGCCTGAAAAAAACAGACATGAGACAAACTGTATAAATTCCAAGCTATGTAGAATAAAGATTCCAATAATACCTCTCCTGCATGCGGGCGGAATTTGATAGTTGTCATGCCCTTCGATTCACGGAGCTGAAAAAGAACACCTAACAGGTTAGCACTTAGAGCACCAAAATCAAGGCATAGGCATATAGTTGGGATTATAGGAGCAAAGAAGTCAAAACTAGAGATAACAGAGAGACTTAAGAAAGAAGTTACCACCCCATGAGAGGAAAAAAGGAAACCAATTTTACATTTCCCACTCAGGAGGGAGAGGGGCTAGTCAATAACCATAAATTTACTGAATATTAATGAACCTAAAACTTCTGTTTATTTTCGAAGAGGAAGAAAAGGTCTTTGATGAGCATCTAGAAATCTTACTGGTATTGAAGTACAAGATTGGTGGTGCACACCTTGTTTAATGTGTAGAGATTAGCATAACAATAATACGCATAGTATGAAAATGCAGGATTGAACACATTGGTCCACTGAGCTGGTGTGGGCATGTGTTTTGTGGGGCGTCTTTCTGGCTTGCTTTCATCATCCACCAAATCCAACCCAACCACCTGAATAATAAAGGAAAAAGCAAGGATGTAAAATAGATAGAACATAGCATGAAGTTCTAATTGGAGTAACTTATCTGTGCAAGCCTAAATATTAAAACACAATATTCTTCCCCCCCCCCCCCCCCCAAACAAAAAAAAAAAGAGACAAGCTAACCTGCTTTAAGAAAACATGCAACTGAGGATGAGAATCGGGATCCACAGTAACCTCAAACAGTGGAATAAAAATATTGTCAAGAATGTTCTGGAAAGATGTCACAATCCCCATCTCCTTGTAAATGTTGTACAGCCGTGGAAGCTGGGGGTCAAAAACAAAAATCATAGGCAGCATTCAACAATCCAATCCTTAATCAAGTGCCATGGAGGAACACAATTTTTTATGGAAAATGAGAAAAAAAAATCTGTGCATATTAATAGAAAGGAAAGAGAATACAATTGCAAAAGCAGGTTTCCACTAGTAAGCAAAAACGTTCTAGAAAGGGTTACCATAGTGGATGACAATCAATCAAAATTTATTAAATCATTTTGGCATATTTGTAGCATATATCTTGATGAGAAAACATTCACAGAGGATTGTCTTTCTGTTTTGAAAGCACAGCTATGAAAGGAAAGGGAAGTGTCAATCTAGTGGAATGCCAATCCCGTGGATGAGACGAGAACAAAGGGGGATTTCTACCATATGTCCCTGATCCAACAGTCATCTACATGTAAAGCCAAGGTCACCCAAAAAGCCTAACGATTTCATGAGGAACATGGGGGATCAAACGAACAAAAAGCAGATATTGATGCTTTGATCAAGACAGAATCTTCCAACATAGTCATACTTTGGTATCCTAGGACCAATATTTATGCACAGATGTAAAAAGCCTCTGATCCAAACAATTCATGGATCAATGAAAGAAACAATACATCTTTTTACAGATATAAGCACAACATACAAACTGGAAAAGGCTACTGCTGATCTGAAAGAACTAGTTATAACAAATATGCACACGCATGCATATAGAGATGGGATAGGAGAGGAAAGCAAACATTACATTTAATCCAGAATGAAAAGTTCTGCATCACTAGCATTTCATAACATCTACGATGAGATTTCAGAAACATACTTATCCATACCTGAATTAACCAAACAACATTCTCACTGTACAATTCATTGTTCACAATCCAACTTGCTAGTTGATCCCATTCACTTTGCTTCCTTCCATATATTGATATTCGATATTCAGCCATCTGCAGCAACCAAACTAAATATCAGGCATGATCAAGTGTCTTTATATGTTAATAGAAAGAGTGGAAAATCTTTCTTGTACAGTTTAATGTCACACAAATATGTTGCTCAGCTAGTATAAGAGGTAATAGATTTGCAATAAAATCCTTTTCACATTTCCCCAGACACATCTTGAATTGAACTATCAAAGGAGAAAATTTCATAAAAAGGAAATTACATGCAAATTCACTTAACAGAACCTGCTCTGGCAGGGTGACCCAAAATGTTGAACCTATTTTAAGTTCATTTGGGGATATCTATTTTAAGTTTTACACTTATGATCTATCTCTCATAAACCACAATCTGAATAACATTTGGGGGACAGTGAGACTTATAGAATCAGTTCCATTGTTGAAAAATATAATACACTATAAGTCAACTTTTAACATCACCGCAAAATTTAATGATGCAACAATCTATATAACATGCAAACACACAGATCCCCCAAATCCACCAGGCAACCCTCTCAACCACCATTTCATTCAAGATGATAACAATAGCCAGAAGAGTAATGCAGAATATATATAAGCAAACAAAATACGCACCTGATATTTACTTGCTTCGAGATCAGAAAAAACTTGCTTTGTCAGCTCAGCAAAAAAACGACCTGTTCAACGAAAAATACAATTCACGAGAAAGAAAGTATGCTTCCAGATCAATCAAAACAAAATCATCATCGGTAATCCCTAGCTATCTAGCAATAAAAAAAAAACACAGAATGCTAGTAAGAATCTGATCCCCCAAAAAGCTAAAGAAGAAAGCCCCCTATTAGATGTTCAGACGAGGAACTACATAATAAAAAACAATGAATATGCAATAAGGGCAGATTTCAATCAAGAAAATGGATTCCATTATAGCATAAGTTAACTGGATGTTCAATCTGAATTAAGCATGAATCATATAAGTTACAAAACCACAAAATCCTCAACCAAGGCCGAGTGGCTTGAACCACTTCCTCGCAATTGTGAGGGTAGTGGTTCAAATCCCCACAATCTTCCTCAAATTTGAGTGAAGACAATCTTCTCCCTTTCAAAATGTGAGTAGAGTTGATGTGAAGTTGATGTCCCTCGAATATAAGCAAAGGTTAAAATCTGAACAGTGCTATATAAGATTTAATGTAAATTACTAGTCCCAATAATTGCCTAATTGTAAATATCAGTTATAGTTTCATATAATATGAGTTGTAATCTAAGCAATAGTCCCATGTAATTCAAAAGAAAAAACTACAAAATCCTCCATAAGTTTCACACTAGTACTTCAGCATCTAATTTTATGGCATGACACAATAAATAAGAAAACAAACAGGACATACCTTGGATTAGATTATCCTGCTTAAGAAAAATTTCCCTTAGCCTACTTTGACCACAGGGATTATACTTAAGATTGAACTTATCAAAGCGATGAAACGTGCTCTTGTCTGCGTGAACATCCAAAAGATCAACATTCAAGTCGTACCTGTTCAAGCAAAATGAAAAAGATTGGAATATGCTATTACAATTTAAACATAAACATCTAAAAACTGAAATAACAAATGAAAGAATCAAAGAAAGGTGGGGGGAAAAAACTACCATGGGGGACAGGAAATGTTGGTGAGAGAAGAGATAAAGATCAACAAAGGAAAATTTCGTTACCCTGTTAGATCCAGACTTTCAAAAACTTCTTTTAGTGTCAAGTATGTCCCATCACGGAAAATTACAACCTGATTAGAAGAACTCAAAAGTCAGGTCGGTACTCAACTAATAAAGTGTACTTAATACCAAATAAATTAGAAGTAGCAAATAATACCCCCCCCCCCCCCCCCCAAGTGGAGAAGAATTGGGTCATTGCCAAAAGTAAAGAATTCAAAATCAAATGTGTTAACAGCAATCCTTTGTCATTAAGAGAAGTAGAGAACCATTATCAAGAGAACCCGACAACATATCAGAAGAAATATCCAAATTGTTACCTCATCGGGCTCTTTCCTCAACTTCGACTTTATAAACCTAAGAAGGTGTTTCTGGTTCATGCATGCAGAGTGATGCACATGTGTATCCACCTTCCTAACATTATAAAAGTCACGGTGTGGTGCACTTTTCTGAGCAAGAAATTCCTTATCCGCATTAAGCATCAAATGAAGATTGAATTTCTGCACAATGCCCATAAGAGCATAATGTTAAAGGTCGAACTGATTATTAAAAGAACCTACAAAGAAGGAAAAAAATTCAAGCATTTAAGTAACTGGTAATTATCCAGAGAAAGTAGTTACTTGCTCCAGAAGAAGCAGCCGATGATGGCATAAAGTTCTCATATTTCCCAATGCAATAACTCGAAGAATGTGATGCAGGTCAGTGAAAAAGGTTGTAGCATCCGCAACAGGGTATAGCTCTTCTTTTGCTGGTTAGAGACAGAAAAAAATACAATAATCACTAAAGGGAAAAGAGGATAAATATACATTGAAATCCTAAAACAAGTAGAACTTTGTGAGTCATGACAAAGAAGAAAATCGCAGAAAGGAAGTCTCTTACAATCTTTGTTTGGATAAACATGAATAACTCCATCTTGCATCTCAAAATGATGCTGCATAAAAATGAAGCATGTTTATGACCAGAAAAGAAAAGTAAATGAAGCATGTTTATGACCAGAAAAGAAAAGTAAGTGACAATGGTTGACCAATGCAGAGGCAAAGGATACGAATCTCATAGGTATAAACTCACATCAGACTTTCCCACAGGAGCATAATAAAATGGATCTGGATTAGGCTTTGGAGTACTAGGATCGGAAATCATTTCTTTCTCCCATGGAGCAACTGCTTCTCTGAATAAATATCTTTTCCGCATTTCAAGGCATTCTTGAAGAACCACATAGGCCTCCATTTCATCAGGTGATGGCACCTCTGGAAGAAGTTAGAAATATAAGAAGTCAAAACTGAATTTAGCATTAAGTTTTCAAACGAAGATATTATAAATCAATCAAATTTCATGATCAATAAATTTTTCTAAATGAAGAACATCCCACAAACTATTAATTTTATACACAATAAACCAGATCTTCCAGTATATACAATTTATTCCCTAAGCTGTCCCAAAATGTTTGTAATCATTTACTAGCTATTCAGAGTTTGTAAAAATTGATAAAACTGGCATTTTATCATCTTGCACAATTTCACATAGAGTTTCATCTAGCATCAGCAACAGTTAACCACGCTTCAAAACGTATGGAATGGAACAGACAAAGACAAAACCTGCAGACATATACTTCTTCACTGGTATTCTAAGCAGGGCTCCTGTTTGAATGTGAATCAGAAAGAGATGGAATTAAGTCAATACCTTTAGGGGTAATCTGAAGTCGCGCAAAAGTTTCTTGCTCTGGCTCTTTCCTCAGAATATCTGCAGCAATAGGATCAGGCTGAACCCCATGCAGGTCACCGGATACACTATGAGATCGAATCATACTTGAAGCAGCTATAGCCTCTGCATTAACATTCATGTGGTCTGGTAAATTTGGGCCCTGCACATTAGTTTCAAACTCAGCCCCAAAATCCTTCAACATTCTAGATAAATAACAAAAATGCAACACATGAAACGCGTATCAATCTAGTAGGAAGTAGCAAGGAACTGGCTCATTCCTCAGCCACAATCCTCACCCTGACTAACTTGCACCACCCAACAGCACCATCCTTTTGGTTATATGTGTGGAAGAGAGAGAATGAGAAAACTAATGACAAGTAACTAATTATCTGAAGTAGAAATGCGCTTCACATGCTTCAAGAAAATTTTGTTTTTAATAGATAGTTCAATTGGTAACATTTCTTGGGGTAGTAAAAGAGGTTTCATATTCAAAATCCAGCTTACATCAGGAATGCAGTGAGATTGTTTTACTATATTACTATTAAAAGAAATGCTTGGAGAAACTCACAGCATTTCCATTGGTGAGCAGATATGTGGTGTCCAATTTTGAACTATCAGCCATATTATCCTCTTCATCTGATTCTTCTACACTCTCAAAGGCACTAGCAACCGGGGACTTTGGGGAAGTTGGCCTGATAAGGTTTCCAGCCCGTTTGGTTGAACTTGCATGCCCAGCAGATTTCCCTGAAACAAAACAATGATGTGTTTAAACAAAAAGAATACAGAAAAGGGCAGGCACAACTGGACATTTTAGAGTCACTTTCGTTATAAGAGTGGAATCAGTTCCCTTCTTGCCTTCTTGTTGGCTTTTTTTTCCCCCTTTTTTTGGTTGTTGTTGGTGGGGGGATAAAAACCTTCTAGTTGGTTATGAGCAACAAGCAGCATGTTTCAGTCAGCAGAGATATGTTTAAGCAGCAGACAATGTAATCCAAGTAAATGTGTTGACAAACATTAAGCTAATTAAGAGGATTATGAATGGTGCAAGACCATAAAAGAAGAAAAGAAAAGAAAAGAAATCTTTCCAATTTATTGATGGAAATCAATACCTTTACTTCGGATCATTTGGAAACAAATTCTAAAGGAAACTAACTGATTATACCTTGAAATACTGATAAACAATAATACGCCGCCTTATGCTTCCCCTCTCTTTAAACTTTAAAATTTCTTTTTTTTTCCTCCTGTTTACACTCAGTTCAATTTAAATTCCCCGCTCTTTTCACTTCCAGGTCATAATGTCTTCCCACTTTCCACTTATACCTCCATTTTCTTTTTCTAGAAGAACAAAAATTCTAAACAGGACAAAATTGCAAATGCAGATGTCATTTGCCTTTCAGTTAGATTATCATCTAGAACTTTAACCATCCGTTCTCAAACTCATAAGTCCACACGAGTCTCAAGCCAATAAACAAAACTTGCAGAGCTAGAGTATAAAAATGCATAAAAATACATTATTTTCATTAATACAATCAGCAATCACACGTGTAAAACACTACATAACGCACACTATCCCTTTACTCTAACCACATTTCACCGAGACATAACACTATAAGCTCAAACAGTCATGCAATAATCACTATCAATTAAGCCGAGGTAATCACTCCAGCGAGAAGTTCGTCAAATCCATACCTTCAGGCAACGTATGAAGCCTGGGAAGCCCGGCGGGAATTCCATCAACGTGAAGCGGACCGTTGCGCCTCTCCTCACCGTCAACCGCATGACCAGAAATGGCCGTTACGTCCGGCAACGAAGCCGAGCAGCGCCGGTAGTATCCGCTTCCCTTCCTCCTGGAAGAGTAGCGCCGAGCCGCCGCGCAGCCGTGCCTCTTAACATTGTGCGGCGATTCGGCTGCGTCGGAGTTATCGTCTCGCTCTCTCTCCACTGATTTCGCAAACTCCAGTAACTGAGTTAGGGTTTTCCTGTGCATGTAATACGCCGATACCGCCACCACCGACGCTCCTACCAACGCCGCCATCGCCAGATGCAGTGTATACGCGTCCATTTCCTAGAAGTTTCGGCAACAAAGATTAAAACAATCGAAAAGAAAAACAAGAGTCACTACGAGTGAGTGAATATTATCGTCGTTATGTGTTATTTCTGAGCGGAGGGGAGGTCTGAGGAGAGAAACCAGAGACGGAGAGAGCTCGAGCTCTGTTTAATTTTCGGCACAAGGGTGGCGTTGTTTCGGTATTTATAGGCGAGGCAGCTGAGTGTGAGCAGTGTACATACATATTCGTATTCGCTCTTTCGCACTTGCTTTTTAAAATTAACTACTTTCTCATTTTTTCGCTCTACCTTTTAGTGGTGGCGAAAAATATTGCTTCGCTTCGTACCGTCGCCGCTTGTCAGGTTCTACTATTATTTTTTAAAAAAATTGTTGATTAGTCATTAGTTACGTGCTTATCAGGTTTTGTTAATTATGATTTACAGGAATTAAATTATTAAATAATTTAGACGAGTACTAAGCCGACACGTGCATTGTCACGTAGGCTTTTTCCCTTGGCCTATATTTTTAGCGAAAGGGTATATGTAATTGGAAGCAAGAAGCCCGTAAAACATACATAATATCTATTTTTTTAATATTTCGCTGAGTGAAAGTGTAAAACAACATGCATATTACAAACTTAAAATGAGTAAATTGTATTTTCTGGCCCATAAAATACAATTGTTAATTATTTTTTAGTAATAATATAGTTATAAATTTTTATATAATTTTTTTATAAATTGATGTGTTATAATTAAATTAATTAAATTAATTAAATTAAATATCTCTTATTTCATATTATCTATTCTTATTATTTTATATTTTTATTCAACTAATGTGTTAATATCAAATTAATTTATATAAAATAAATTTATATAAAAAAATTTATACCTATATTATCACTCATTTTGGTGTTCTTATTAGACAAAATTTTAATGTCGTTTGAAAGTTGACAATTGTACGAAAATTTTGAATATAAACTTTACGTAAATATCACGTGAGCGACTTGGAAATTGTATTAGCTTACGACTCAATTACATATATGAAAATTTTCAAATAGTTCTTGTTATATTTTTTTTTAAAAAAATCCTTATAAATAGTTTCTAAAAAAATTTCTAAATACTTTTCAAACACGAGATTTTTTATAATATTATTTCAGTATTTTTTTCAAAGAATTTATCAAAATTCTTTTTTATTAAAATTTAAATACCGTCACAGAAGATAATAATAAATTGTAATCGGCGAATAGCAATGCCGGCCTCTTTTTTTTCTAATGCTTAATTAAGATAGGTGGGAGGTGGGGCCTGGATATGGCTACTGTGGAGGTGATTGGGTTGGTGTAATTGAAGGCGCGAATTGCGAGTCGTTTTCATTATCCAAAAGAGTAAGTGAATTTTGCCACGGGTGTGTGACGCTGACGCACTTGTTAAAGGAGGCATTTTTTTTTCCTACTATTTATGTTCAAAAATTACAAAATTCAAATGCAACAATTTTTTCTTTTTAAGCTCATCCGTGGCGGTCTTAGTAAAAAAGAATTTGAATTTTGACTAATTATATTTGAAGTCTATTTGATACCATAGCGTGAGATTCCACTTTGGTTTATTTTTTTTTCATAATTTTTTTAATAATCTTTTTGAAGTATGAAAAATTAACTATATGAACAATTCGACCCGATCTATATACCAATAATGAAATACGGCTGGAAAAATTGATTTGTGAAGAGTACAAGCAACAATCAAGTTTAATCTTATCCCCTTATTATATAGCAATTCATAATGGTAGGGATTTCAAAAATTAATTAATCCTTTCTTACACCTAAGGGTAACTCCCATTTTGAAATTCACTAAGAGATAAATGAACACATAAACCCTTAGTTTGCCACCAATTAGCGTCGATTTATTCGAAGAAATAACTTCAAATGAAACGGTTATAATAAGTATCACAACATTTCTATGGTCCGTTAAACATTCGTTCATGTAATTAATTCGAGGTGCTCAAAATAAATTGACACGTTATGATATTTATTTTGCTTGTTTTGAAATTTGAATGGAGCAACAACTACATCACCAAGTAATTAATTTATAAGATAAAAAGAAAAAAAGTGCAAAATTCATCGTACAATTTGTAATGAATGGTTAACAATTTATTTTTCCAACCTAATTCAATATTACGCTTGATAAGAAATGGAAAAAAAGAGTTTAAAAAAGAAGAGAAAAGAAAAAAGACTTTAGGGTAACAGAGAAGCAAAAGTGTGGCTTAATAATTATTACAAGATGTTTATTAAGAAAGAAAAAAAAATTATTACTAGATGAATGAGGCGTGAAGAATTGAGCTAAGAATATGCGTTTGAAGTGGAAATCGTGTGGGATCTCTTTTGTGGCATATATTTTGTCATGTTTAGTTTGGGCGAGTTTAATTTTTTTTAATACTGATTAAATATCAGATTATTCTATTACACATATATTAATTACACAGATATTTACAACTGCTATTACAGCAGACATACACTGATATTTACAATTAAATATACGTATTAGATATAAATAACTGAGACTTATATTGTATATTGTTGCATTAAATTTATAAAGCAAACATACACTGATAATTTATGAAGTACATGCCCAGACAAGTAACCCTCACAGAGGAAGAATGTCTCTGATTCACTCACATACATAACTAGGACTTATATTGTTACATTAAATTACACAAATAGAACTTACAATTTATGAAGTACATGCTTAGACAAATAACCCTCACAGAGAATGTCTCTACTCCACTCGCATTTCGTAAGCATTTCGTAAGAGAGAAATACTTACAAATAAACTCCACACAATCATACAAAATACTTAATTGAAAGAGTTTTGAGTCCATAAAAACTCGAACCTTTATCCTCACAATCTTTCTTAATTGTGAGAGTAGAGGTTCACCACTGGACCAAAATATCCATTGGCCGGCAAGTTTAATTACAACTTAGAAATACAATCAATTGCATAAGCATGACGATGCACAAATCAACTTATCGGATTGGTGAACAGCTAAACACCATGAGAAAATAATGCATGTGCTTTTTGAAAGCATTTTATCTTTTATTCTACAATTTGGTCCATGTTTTCTCCAATTTCTTTTCTGACACGAAGTGTATGTTACGTTGTGGAATCTTCGACTCAAACTAGTTGATCCAAAATTAGCATAAGTGCATAAACCTTAAACGTGTGAAGCAAACTAAAAGACTAATAATCAAATTAATTTGATTAATGAGTTTTATTTTTTTCGTTTTTGATTGAATGAGGTTATAAATTTGCGTATTTTTTCTTAAATATTACCATCGCATGTGGTCGTATTATTTCTGTTAATGACCGTACAATGGTCCATTTACATAAAGAAAAGAAAAGAAAATAAAATGTGTCTTAACACTAAAATTCATTAAAAGTTTTCTTTATATTTTTTCAACTGTAAACTGACCTACGTTACCCATAACACAAACGATGTTTCTTGAACAAAACTATCCAATCCTTTACTTATATTTTACATTGCTTCACTCCAGTGGAAATTTTCTTGCATAATTAAATTTGAGTTTGAATTGGAACTTCATTATAGTAAGCTGAAAAAGACAAATAAGCAACTAAGATAAGCTTGCGAGCTGTAACTGATCATTTTTATAAGGCTGGTCCCTATAAACAAGTATGGTGAAATGAAATCTCACCCATATGATCAATAATAAAATGTGCGTGTGTATATAAAAACCTCCTAAATTTATACAACCCAACACATGGCATCTGCGCCAGCTAGATTCTGTACTTCAAAATTCGAATAGATTATAGGACCATATGTTGATGTTTTTAAAACTTACAAAAGGAAAAGACAAGAAACTTTGCAATATCTTATGTATGATTTGTACAACACAATGTGATGTGTTTTCCACTTTCCATTAACTCAGTTTCGGTGTTTTATATTTGAAACTTTTGGATGTTGGTTGGTTTAACTGAGAAAGGTAAACTTCAGAAGCTGACAAAAATTTAATTTGTATTTTATATTGAATTCTTAAGCATAATGATACCCGATAGTACAAATAATTTAGTGAGTGCGGAAAAAAGTTATTAATAGAAAGCTTTGATGTCCTTTTGAGCCCTTCTCACGATATTATTAATATAGTCGAGTAATATAATGCATACTTTACCGGGTTGAGACGTCGTGTGTGTGTGTATTTTGCATAATATGAGCTTTTATGTGATACTAATATCTTATGTTATATAAATTTTGAGCCTAAAGTAATTTGCATGGGGAAACGAGAGTAGTAGATGATTTTTTTTAATAAAAAAAAACACCACTAGAAGGTAGAGGGTTAGGCATGACTCATACCAATAATATAAATCAGAAACTGAAATGTATACACAAGGAGGGGGACTTAGACCAAGACCTTCATAGTAAATGAAAAAAAATAAGAATAATCAAGTTAGAAATAACCAAGAATAAACGAAATAGAAAGTTAAATTACTAGCGCCTGACATGAGGAACATCCTGTGCATTCAAATGGAGAATACTAGATAACTCCGCGGGAAGATCATGTGAAGAGGAAAAGTGTCTGCTGACACGTTGAGAACAAGCCCAATTGACCAAAAAATCAGCAACAGAGGTGATTTTGTGTAGTACATGTCTAATGAAAATAGATGAAGATGATATGTAAGAGCACACGCGATGCAAAAAGTAAGCGTACTACCAATGAATAGAATCTCGAGAATGGATCCAAGAAACAACTGTAGCCGAATCTAACTCCACCTCATTTTTATTATTTCGTATCTCTTTTAGGGTATTTTGCACATTTCTCATTGCCTTTAGGATGCCTAAGTAATTAGGCAACTATGGGGTATATGTAGATAAATACGATACTCACGAAGCTTATATTATATAATTACATTATGAAATAAATAAAAATATCTTTACATAGATATTTAATTTTATATGTGTTTTTTTTTCTTTTTTCTCTCTGGAAGACAATTTGATTTGTGTTGGAGGAAAGGGAATAAGATTTCTGATCTCTCCACCTATACTGTGTCTGTATGATTCGCTTAACTTGTACCATCATAACAGAAGATATGCAAAGCCAAATTCCTTTTAAATTCCCATAAAATTCCTCTTTTAAAATTGCTTCTGACATTAATAGTTTCACTTTCGCAGTAGCATAAACGAACGTCGTCACAGGAGCATGTGGCTACAGAATCACATTCCCCGAATCCCTGTGGGAATGTTGGCAGAAAGATTGGGATGGAGAATGCGGAATATTTGTTAGGGGGCTTCAAAAAAAGCAATTGTAATTTCAATAATTATACATCCATAAATTGTTGCATAAATTTTATTGTTATAATCTGAGATGGCGGGTTAGTGGCATGAGGTGATTGTTTGTTTGAAACCTGAATGAAAGTATCACACCCCATATAATTATTTTTCTTAACTGCATTTTTTTTTTCACTTAGAAGAATATAATTGTGTTGTTGTTATTGTTATTGTTGTTGTTGTTATTATTATTATTATTATTATTATTTGTGGGTGTCGTTTGATTGGGATGATAAATTTTATTATGTTGAAAATGAGAGGTTCAAAGTTTAAATTATTATCGTACTAGTGTGGAGAAAACTTATTGAAATTAAGTCAATTACATTATTAAGGTGGCATTTATTTTTTATCTGAAATATGAATAGACTTAAATTAATAATTTTGAATTGAATTGAATGAATGGATCCGAATAATATATTAGGTTTTTTTTTGTCTGAATTGCTAAAAATAAATATTAAATTATTTTTTAACTTAAAAAATCTGAAAACTAATATTTTTACATTTGTACCCTTATAAATTATAAATTATAAATAAATAATAAACATCTCAAATAACTTAAATAAAACAACATATTATCATAATATAAATCATATTCAATTGAACACAACCCTTTATATTATAAATTAGTATATGCTAATCAATTTTATTATAGTTCAAGATGTTTTTATATGAAAAATATTCATAAAAAATTATGAAGATAAATAATGCTAATTTGAAGAAAACAAAAGGATAAAAATAATAATAGTAGACCACTATATTATTACAAGTTATACAAATGGGTAATAATACTAATTATTAAATTTTATTTAAGTAAGGATGAAAATTAATTAATTGGATAGGGATATTTTAGAAAATATCTTTTAATGATATTATTAGGACTTTTTAGATTAAGTAAAAAGTTAAAAAAATTGGCTTAATAACTTTATAACTGAAAATTTTTATTAAGTTGAAAAAAAACAAACATATTTAATTACTTAACTAATTGAAATTAAGTCCATTAAATCATTAAGTCAAAAAAATAAACAGCCTCTAAGTTAAAAAAAAAGTGATTCCTTAAGGTACCTATATCAATAAAAAGTAATGTTAGGCATCTCAACATTTAAGTCCTATTTGAGTCATAACTGATGTGGCATTCATCCATCGGATGGTGGTTTAATAATTTTACAAATTATGAAATTCATCATCTAATAAATAAATGACGTATATTATTAGGACTCAAGTTGGAACTCAAATGTTGGGATTCCTAACATTATTGATCAATAAAACTTGGGTTAATGTCAACTGGGTAACATTTGTTTTGACATTTATCACAAATAGGCATATAGGTGATTCTCCGTTAGGTTAGCCATTAAAATTAATAGATTTAGGAACTGAAAATTAAATCGATGATTTTACCCTCCATTAGTTGATTTATAATTTTTATAGAGAAATAATTTGTTATACAAGTTTTATTTCAAACAATACACCACTAAAATGTGAAGAAGATGGAAGTTTGAGATGAGATAGAATGCTTTTACGAAATTTTTATCTTTTTTTGCTATGGGAATTTTCTTGGTTTTGCCCAGATTTATTTTGCAACGGTTATTGATGATAATCAAATTTGAGTTTAAAATTTTGTGTAAGAAAAGACAATTGTTGTCATCTTTTCTCTATAAAACTTGCATATAAAAAGCATTTCTCTATATAAATTATAAATCAATTGATGAGGGGGTGAAATTGTTTATTTAATTTTCAGTACTCAAAACTATTAATTTTAATGACAAACTTAACGGATCGTTATCTATATGCTTATTTTAAAAAATATTTATCATCTTTTTTATATGCGCCGAAACAAGTGACACCCAATTGACATTAACTCATAAAACTTTCATTATTATAAATTAAAGATACTCTCAATGATTTATATGTAGTTCTTGTCATATCCCACTTTGAATTTTCCACAGTTGATTACTTGTTGAAAATTGATGCCAAATTCATATTTCTAACAATGTTCTTTGAAATAATACCAAGTTCTCGTTTCTTCAAGAATTGCGTTAATGGAAATAAGCTTGGCTGTGAGGGACCTTTCAAATCCTGTGAGACCATCAACTCGAGACTATTACAATTTGCGAAAGTTGAAAGATTGATGCCCAAATTCACTTTCTTCTCTTGGATTCTCTTATGAACACTGACACAAATTTGGGAACTCGGATAAACTCATTATCAATCCAATATCATAGATTAGAATAAATTAAGTTAAAAAGTTGTGGCAATGATACAAAGTTAGGTGTGTATGGATCACTAAATAATTTAGATAGAGATTGGATCTTGCGAAGAATCCCGACGGGATAGAGAAATTGTTTATTTAATGCATAATATCTCATCAGCATATTCTTTATTCATTGTTGGTCATAAAATCCAAAACCCCTTTGTGGAGGAAGGATTTCATTAATCCGTGGGATGTGTAGTGGAAGGTCAAATCGTAAGCTGCTTTCTCGAAGTATAATTCTTGGCTATATGCTCCTAGAAAAGTTTTCACAAAGGTGGATAATATCATCTATCAATACCTAATTGAACTGTACATGCTACCAAAATTATTTCTCATAAAACAATCACTTTGCCCGTGAGCTAATTCTTTTTGGATTCTAATCCAAAAACTTCAGATTTTGTAAATAGTTGTAATTGATAAATTCATTAACTTTTCTGTTGGGGTAAAAAAAAAAAATCATTGGCTTTGTTGGTTGTATGCATTATTGCAGTCGAGAAGATAGATATTTACCTCATTTTTATACTTTTTGGAGTTTGGTTTTGGAAGAGTCTTTGTTTTGCACTCCAAGACCAAAAGCATTAGAATTTTACAGTTATGTGCAAGCATTTTGGAAGCAAATGCATTAGAAAAGAAGGAATCAGTTTTGGAATATGAGAGGCTCTGGTGAGTAAAATAAATATTTCTAATTTTAGTGATGGACGTACAAAAAAAAAAGATTTTAAAGTGTGAAAATTTAGATTCAAATAGGCCCTTCCTTTTATTTTAGTGGAGGTGATATATTGATAAGAAAATAAATAGTGGTGGTGGTGGTGATAATAATGATAAACTTATTGTTGATGAAGTAACCGCGGTGATGGTTAGATAGAAGGGGAGAGATATAAAATAATAATATATATTTTTTTAAATTTTTAATAAGGATAAATTTAAAAATAATAAGAAAAATTAGAAATAGAGTCTGATAAAGTAATTTGTGGGGATCGGATATCATTTACTCAATCTTAAAAAAAAAAAATGGAAACATGCTCGCTTTTTTTTGTGGGGGGGGGGGGGTAAGAAGAATGCAAGTTCCCGAACATTTAACTCTTGAAGAAAGAGTTGAGCTATTAGCAGCCCGAAAAAAATCTTATAAAACCCCTAAATTCTGTATTTTACATTATATGAAAAATATACATTCCAATATTTATAAAAATATTAATTCTCTAAGGGCTTCCAATTTTTGTAAGTGAAAATCATTCTATATGACACAAACGGTTATTTTAATTTCATTCTTCAAAATCTTCGACTTTTATAAAAGATTGTTTCTCTCTTCTGTTAAAGTGGCCTTCTCTTGAATTGACTACTGACCAATTAAAATTTTACTTATTGCTTTTGATCTTTTGATTGAAGCATGCACGATGATAGGTGGTGTTTGGTTGGGAGGAGATAACAGAGAAGATGAAAGAAATTTAAATTTTATTTTTACTTCTATTGTTTGGTTGGACAAAATATATATTAATTTAATTTCTATTAGAATTTAATATTAATTATAATATAGAATTTAAATTCCACACCAAGTAGTGAAAAATTTAAATTCTTCTTACGTTGGAAACTAAAGTTTTCAAAATTACCCTTCAATTTTTTTAACTTGTTTAATGCCATTAATAATTATTATTTATAATTTTATTTTATTAATTTAATATTATAAATAATTATATATTAATTAAATTTAATAAATGATTTAAGAAACTTAACAAAATAAATAAACTTATTTATTTATTTATATTATTTAATATGAAAATATAAAAATACAAATTAACTGTCATCAGACCTCCGCCTGACGTCGCTAGACTACCGTCGGACTTTGTTGGAAGTCACCGGATCTCCGCTGGATGCTGCTGGAAAGTCGCAGGACCGCCATGACTAATATAAATAGTTTAATATTTAAGGTGAAAGATAAATTTGTCTAAAGAAAAAAATCGTAATGCCTTTCCTTATCAAATTTTATATCAAACCAAATAATAAAATCTAATTTCACTTCTCTTCTCCACTTCTTTCTTCTCACATCCTCTCCATTCCACTATTTTACTCTCCTCCATTTTCTTCAAACCAAGCATGGCCATAGAGTTGAAACATTTCACTCTTTTAACTTATTGCCACAAATTTTTTTCCTTACACAGTATTTATGGTAAAGAAAGAGGACAAGGTCATTTATGGAATTCAAGTGAGTTTACTTAGAATGATAGTGATTTTACTTTATGTTTTAGTGGGTGTATTTAGAAAAATGGGTTGAGTAGATGTTTGCAGCTCCACTCTTAAATAAATTGGCCTTCAGTTTTTATTTGCGCTTGAGCGAGGAGTGGTGCTATTAGCATCCTTTTGTTTTTCTCATAAAGCCCCACTTTTCAATTAATGGTGTATTTACTTCTTGAATTGAGAAATCAAAATCATTTATGTGTGTATTTCGTAAAATAAAATTGGGAATAGAAATCGAAATAATGGGGCTCACCCTAATTTTGTAAATCAGTCACTCGTTCTCATGATTGATTATTTGACCCCCAACAAAATTAAAAATACCCATTTTATACTCAATTAAAAAAAATGAACGAATCATACTTTTGCAAGATCGATTTGCAATCGACGAGAAGCAGAAGCCATGATCGTCGCATGCTGGTCGTCGAACGCAACAGAGTCAGTTGTCGTGCATCATCATCGCACACATCACCATTGCACGCTATGCAAATCGTCAGCTTCGCTCCACTGATCGTCACTGGTCGTCTGCAGTACCCCTCGATCGTCGCTGCTACTTGTCAATAAAAAAGTTGCTGCCGTCACTGTTGCTTGCCGGTGATTTATAATTTTGTTGTTATGATGATGATGCTGATGGTAATAATAATAATATTTCATTAATATAAAATATAATAATTATAATAATTATTTTTGTCATGTGTATTATTATTATTACTATTATTATTATTGACAATAATTATTAATAACAATAATAATCATAATCATAATTATTACAGTAAATAATAATAAAAACAAAAATAAATTAAATAAGGGCATTTTAATAATTTAAAATAATCTATTTTGAAATAAACACATTAATGGTAATTCAATTTATTTCAATTAATACAGTTTAAGTAAATAACTTATTTTAATTCTCATTCCTAATTCTCATTCTAACCCATTCTTATTCTTGTATGTTCTGATTTTTATTTAGTAAATGCACCACAAAAGTCTTTTAATTTAATTTAATTTTTTAAAATATTAAAAAGTTGTCAATTTCATACTTCTAAATAATTTTTAAAAATATTAAATATTTTTTATAGATTTTTAAAACCCCACTTTACAATCAAATTAAACTTGTACCTAGCTTAATAATATCAATGTCATACTTATAAGATACAATATTTATTAATTCTATAAGAAATTTAAAATTTTCTTAATCTTAATTGAGATGCATTATGTATTTCAGTTGATAGTAATAATTTTTTCCCTCAAATATTTTTTTCTCTTTTATTTTTCTTGCGGGGTCTAGATTAGAATAAAAATAAATTCTATAATATTCTCTAAAAATCTATAAAAAAAATTTAAAATTAACTTGTTAAAAAATAAAAACTGATAAATTCACGATGGATTTGGAGGAGGTCTAGATCTTTATTTTATTTTATTTTATTTGTGGATTTGGATATGAATAAAAATCATAGACTCGTGATGAATTTAAAATAGATACAAATCTTTTTTTTTTTTGTGGTCATGAATCTAAATAGAGAGTATTGTTGACCCAACTTATATTATTTCATTGTCATCCCTACTAATTTAAATTTTGGAAACCCCATTAATTCAAAAGATTAAAATTAGATTCATAATTCAAAATTTTGAGTTCCAATTGTACTTGCATATAATTTTCCTAAGAGGGAATTTAGGACTAAAAAATGCAGTAATGAGCCACTGTTTCAACTTTCAACTATGGTTTCAACTTTCAAGGCTTTGACTTCAGGACTTAATCACACGGTGCTGGCTACGTTACAGCATCTGTACCTTACGGATGCTGCTTCAGCCAACCCCCCGTCCTTACATTTGCATTGCTTTTTCTCTGTAAGTCAGGACACGTGTGCTATTTGCTTTGGGTGTGTTTGTTACAGATGCTGTAACATAGCAACCTCCCACAATCACGCAAGCACATCATCATTAACTGGTCCCACAACCCGGAACTCCTAAACCATTTCATGCCACGTTTCCATACAAAACTCTTAAAACAACATCCACACACACTGGAACATTTCTCCTCTTCTCTCCTCCTATTCTTCCCCACTACGAGCCATTTTAGCTGCCTTGTAATAGAATAGAGATAAACAAACTTATCTCCCTTACTTTCACAGTTCATTCCACTTGATTTCCATTAGAGTCAACGCTCTTACGCTCCACCTTCGCTTCAGTTCCCACTAAAACGAGAAAGAAAAAAAAGTTAAAAATTCAAATGTCGTCTGTTTTGAACACGGTTTTATCCACAAGATTATCCAACGTCAAATCCACCAACCGAGTTCGAACCCGGCCAGTTCTATCACCCGTTTCGGTTTCATTTTCCAGTGAGTTATTTTTTTCCCGTATCTTATTTTTTAATGCTCTGTTTTGGTTGCTGAGTTGATAAACTGAAGCAATTAAAAAATATGCAATTAGTAATTTCAACTTTGCGCTTGCTTACTTTCTTCGTATTATTATTTTTATATATTAATTAATTTATTTAATTTCAGGGCGGAGACTGACGGTGAGAGCACAGGAGCCTAATGCAAATGAAGGTCTCGTGAGCTAAACTTTGCTTTGTTAATTGAACTGTTAAGATTGGAATTTCAGTGTTGGAGATTTTTTGAAGAAGAGTGATTTTGTACTGGTTATTTGATTGGTACTTTGTTCGTTTGTCTATTTTAGTTAAACCACAAGCACCCGATAAAGCCCCAGCTGCTAGTGGATCGAGCTTCAATCAGCTTCTTGGCATTAAGGGAGCTGCACAAGAAACTGTGAGTCTGATTACAATCATATGTCTATCAAAAGGCCATTTTTGAAATGTATAATGCAGTTGTTTTAAACAATTAAGCTGTAATAATTTTTAATCTTGGAAAGCAATTCATAATAATTTATTTCTCCAATTATAAATGATTTTTGCAGCACTTGATCATTTTAGTTATGTAACGGGTTGGTTGAAAATCTTTTATTTAATGTAGAGGGGGTTTACCTGGATTTGGTTTTACAGAATAAATGGAAGATTCGTCTTCAACTAACAAAGCCTGTTACCTGGCCTCCGTTGATTTGGGGAATAGTTTGTGGTGCTGCTGCTTCTGGTACTCTTCTTTGCATAATATGAGAATGAAATCATCTATTGTCATGATATTTAAATGCCTCTTCCTTCTTGCTAAAGTTGTTTTGATGGAAATTTCATATGTCAACTTCTGGCACTTGTGCCAATATATGGATGCTTAGAGCCTTAGAGATTTTTACCTCATATTGACATTTAGTGTACCGTGAAAGCTTCTCCATATTTTGTATCATCTTCTCGATATGTCCTTATGAAGTGACATTCATCCTAGAGTAACAGTTTACACTATGAATAGACAACCTACTGGGTAGTGAACTTAATTAATCTGCTTAACTTATTAGTGATAAACTGTAATTTTGTGGAGAATATACTGTATTTTACTTTCCCCTGGTCTTGTTAGTTGCTTTCGAGTTGATTTGATTCACATTGTAGGAAACTTTCACTGGAATTTGGAGGATGTTGCTAAATCAATTGTCTGTATGATCATGTCTGGCCCATGTCTCACCGGCTACACACAGGTAGTTCTATATTGAATGAGAACTTGACATGTCTTGTTTGCTGAATGAGAACTTGACACTATGATAACCTAATTTCTTGCTTTTGACTTCATAGACGATTAATGATTGGTATGATCGAGAGATTGATGCAATTAATGAACCCTATCGTCCAATTCCTTCAGGTGCAATATCTGAGAATGAGGTATGTGATCTGTCATTTTTCTCTCTCTTTCTTTCTATCATTTGGAACATTTAACCTCCAGCAGTCGTTTCCTTCTTCCTTTTGGGTTTCCCCACAAAATTCAATCAGGTCATTACCCAGATCTGGGTTTTACTGCTAGCAGGCCTTGGATTAGCTGGTTTATTAGACGTGTGGGTAGGTAACCGACGTTGGTAAATACATGTATTTTCCCATTTTATATACAGGGTAGTTTCTGTTTCATAAACCTTTCTCCTTTACAGGCAGGGCATGACTTCCCAACGATATTTTGGCTTGCTGTGGGTGGATCCTTGCTATCATACATATACTCTGCTCCACCTTTGAAGGTAGTTTTCTTCCTTCCTCTAATTAATTTACTCCAAGTTGAAAGAAATCTACTAAAGCCCTGACCAAGATTGAAAATGTTGTTGCAGCTGAAGCAAAATGGATGGATTGGAAATTTTGCTCTGGGAGCGAGCTATATAAGTTTGCCATGGTGCAATTTCCCTCTTAAATTTTCCTTGATAAATTTTGTTGATAACTTTTGAACCATGTCCAAGGGTCTTCACCAACATGATCTAGCTGACTTGCTCAAATGTTTCTATTCTGACTCACCGTCACGAACAATCCTGTTATCAGTCCTTATTTCTTTCTTCTACTAAAGCAGAATACATTTGATGATTGTCCATTGAGTACACCCTAGTAATCTAATAAATTGGGTGGTAACCGTAATTGCTTCTTTCTGGTGCCAGATACTTCTTAGGGAGAAAAGACTATCAAGTTTGTGTATTGAATCCTCTGTTCTATTTCCTAGTACGTAATGCAATATGCGCAGACACCTCCAGGCTGTAGAACCCTCTTTTTTGAATTATGAAGTGGAAGGGGCTCTGTTATGGGATTTCACTTTGTTCATAACTGGTATATTTTCATTTTTTTTTTACCATGTAGGTGGGCAGGCCAAGCTTTGTTTGGGACGCTTACGCCTGACATAATAGTTCTCACACTCTTGTACAGCATTGCTGGGGTATGTTTTTCACATTGATGTATATCATTTATATCATGATCTAGTGAATACTAACTTATTTTACACTAATCATATTTCAGTTAGGTATTGCAATTGTAAATGACTTTAAGAGTGTTGAAGGAGATAGAGCAATGGGACTTCAGGTTTCCTCCATACTCCTTTAGTCTATATATAATACGTCATATAAATGTCTTTCCACAAAAATTGTCAAACATATCTGAGGAAGTATATGTTATAACCTTCTGCCTGAATGGTGCCCGAACAGTCACTTCCAGTAGCTTTTGGTCCTGAAACTGCTAAATGGATTTGTGTTGGCGCAATTGACATAACTCAGATATCTGTGGCTGGTAAGTAATTTAAATTACCTTCACTACAGTATTTCATCAGAAATAAATTATTTTCAGATCGAGCTGATTCACACCATTTTGAACGATGCGATTACTGTTGAAATTTGAGTGATTATTTGACATCAGACTAGAGCCTTCTAAGATTGATTTGTTTAATGAACCATTAATTACTTGTTAGCAAGCTTACCGACTCAAATAAGGATTAAGCACGAGAGATTCTAGACCTCTTACAAGTGACATTGATCAATTACGCTGTTTCGCTGAAGTCCTCTTCACTGACGATTCAAGAAATGCATACAATGGTCTTAGCTTATTCATGAATCTTCTTCCCCAATCAAAATTTATTATTTGATCTACTTCACTCATCGGCATAATGTGAACTTTTCAGGTCAAATTTCTTTGATGCATAAATTTAGTCCCGATAAACTCTGCTTCTGAGTATGATCTTGTATGGGTGGCGCCTGGGAACTACTAACCTCTTTTGACTGGGTGATAGAGATCAAATTTTACTCAAAATTTAGACAACGATGTTGATATCCAAAGAACAAAATCTTATGGCCTGTTTGGTATTGTAAATATTATGGCCTGTTTGGTATCTTTCGGTATTAAGGTTAGGCAGGTAGCTTAAAAAAAAAATTACAACACTAAAATATTTAATAAAAACGACTTCAAAATTAAGTTAGTTTAATAATGTTATATAATGAAAATTTTACAATATATTTTATAAATTATTTATTTTTATTTTATAATAAGATTCAAAAACTACATCATCTCAATACCAAATACAGCCTTCTAACAACTCTCGGCTGTTTTTTACTTATGGTTCATCTTGCAGGTTATTTACTAGGGGCTGGTAAACCATATTATGCCCTAGCGCTACTAGCCTTGATAGTGCCACAAATCGTCTTTCAGGTAAAGCACTTTCCTGAAGTCTGTAATTTATCAGCAGCTGTTCTATAAAATGCCTTTCTGCCAAGGCTATCCTGATTCCACTGTTTGTGTACTACAGTTCCAGTACTTTCTCAAAGACCCTATAAAATACGACGTTAAATATCAGGTGGCTTTTTTTTTTTTTTTTTGTTATCTGCTGAGAGTATTCTACAAAATACGAACTGCTGAAGGTCTGTACTTTTAATTTGTGCTTCAGGCAAGTGCCCAGCCGTTTTTGATACTTGGCTTGCTTGTGACTGCTCTAGCAACAAGCCACTGATATTTCTGAAGCAGTCTCTGTGTATGCAACACAGTCTCTTTGTATGCAACACATGGAAGCAAAACGAAACAGGGAGATACAGGAAGATTGGGGTAGTTATGCAACAATTTTGATTGCTTTGTAACGGAACAGCTTTTGCAAGAAGTAGCAAGTTTATCACGGTTGGTTGTAATGTATTAGTGTGGCACCTACTCGCAGAAACTTTTTTTTATTTGGGGTATAATCAAACCATTTTGGGATTTTCGTGTACGTTTGAAGACCTGATTTCTAACTCCCTTCCAACTCGGTCACCGATTATAAGATACAAAGCATGGCGCAAGATTGATTTTTTATTCGTAGGCATTGGGAGCTGACGAAAGGCAGAAAACAATTTATTGCTTGCAGCTGGATAGATCTCAGAAAAATCTAAAAGCACTAGAAAGCCCGCATAGACAATTTTGCTAGCCGGCGGAGACATCATTCATCAAGATCATCTGCCGAAGGGTCTCCTCCACCTGCAGCATTCCTGCCCGTGTACGCACGCCCTTGAGTTTGCAGTTGCTCCTTACTCTGGAGTTGAACTCCGCCAACGCCCATCTCAAAATCTTTCCTCTCCTCCTGCCCTTTTGCGCCTAAATGCTCTCCCTTCGTGCGCCCTCCGCGGTGTACTGCGCGCAATATAACGCAATATATATTATTTAAATGAAAACCATTGAACTGAAACATAGTTTTTTGTAAGATATGTATATGTACATAAAGAGGGAACCCTCAGCAAGACGCTCAAGGCTGTTGTCACGATTTCCACCAGGGACAGTAGTCACTCCCGGGCTTTCTCCGGAATCTTTTTCATCTCTTTGGCACCGCGAATCCATGCTCTTGATCCTGTATTTTTTTTTTCCCTTCCTTTCAGCACGTAATTTCAGATGAAACTCGAACCAGGTAATTAAACAGAGAGACCTTTATTGTCACGACTGCAGGATTTCAATTCTTTATATAAAGAAGAACGGGACCAAAAAAAGGCGGATGGCCACGTAGGGAAAAGAAAGAGCAGTGCCGCTATTAATTCTGTAATGACAGCGCAGCTGCTTGGTGACACGAGTCCGCCAGCCATGCATGCATGCACCGCCTTAATTCCCAGCATCTTTCACCTCTGTCCTAACCGCGGTCTGTCTTATATGTCCAATTGTCGTTTTTGGCCTTCTCTAACCTTTTCTATGTTTTTCCCTTTTGTTTTTTAGACGAGCTATCTTGAGGAGGGCTCCAACTGTGAGAGGCATCTTTAAGTCCGTATCACAATTTAGATTAGAAATTTTCGCTCGAACCGAGAGACACATGTTCTCCCAACAAAGGCGACTTTCATGCGACTCGAACTAGGGAACAAACCCAGTCACGTCACTTAGAGAGACTCCATTATCAGTGGAGCCAACACTTTGTTGGTTATGTTTTTCCTTTTTAAGGTTAGGATTATTTATTTATTGCAAGATAGAAATAAGGGAGATGCTCCCTTACGTTTTACGTAAGGGTATAGTCCTCTCTATAGTAATGGTTTTTATTAAAATTCACTTCTCAGTTGTATGAGAGGGTTGTATCTTACATTAAATGTAAGGTAGGCAAACTCTAGAAATAAAAGTTATAATAGTATTTTGTGGGAGGTGGGTGTCCTTGAATATTATCTTTTGGGTTAAAGTCATGTTTTAATGTTTTATCTATTAGGTTTATTTAATTTAATGGTGTATGATTTACTAAAATGTTATGTTAATAAAATTTTAATAAGGAAAATTATATGATGTCATGATAAATATAAGTTTTATCAATTACATAAAACTAACAAATGAAAGGTAAAGTAAATAAATTAATATATGATTATTAATTAATAAAACAATTAATTTTTTTTCTAACGAATTTTAGAGAAAAAAATAAGTTTATTCGTTTAACTTTAATTAAACAAAAATAATCAGTCATCAATTGAAAATAAAAGGAGAACAATTAGTGGAATAATTTTCATTGAATTGGTTAAACCAAAAATCCTATATTAATCATTCCTGGACATTTATAATCTTTTCTTTATCATTTTCTATCATATTATTTGTTTATTACAAAAGTTAATTACGCGAAATTATTTATCTTGATATGGATTAAGACAAAACAAAATAAAAAGACATTTTTATATTATTAGACGGGAGCTGACTTTCATGTATCTATGCCTTAGGTGATTTTTTTTTTATGAGATCTCATTTCATTCAACAACCTCAAAACTCAAAGAAACATGCTCAAAATTCATATTCCATTTTTAATTATATCTTGAATTTTAACAATAATGAAGAACCTAAAAAGTTTCAATCACAAATCCTAAAAAAAAAAATTACTTAAGAAGATATAAAAATACTTCCATCAGAATCATTACAAAACAAATAAATAAGAATAATACTAATTTCAAGTAGAATATTTTGAATAGTATCACTTAGAAAGTTAAGACAATGAGTTTATCATCAAACGATCACCGTAGACTTTGTATTTTAAGAACTTTAAAGTGTCTCAATGAATGTAATAATTTTCCTTGTAGAAAAAAGAGTAAGAAATTTTTTCATCTACTGATTTATGAGATTATAAGTTTTTTAATATAAATTAAAAATAATATTAAAAGTCAAAGATTCTAATATTAAATAATTATGTTTTGTAGGAAACTAAAAATGTAAATATTTTTTTTCTTAAAAAGTCTAACAATGAATGAGATAGACAATATTATAATTATATTTTCTTAAAATTAAGGTTATCAAATATAGATTTCCTATAAAAAAATTTAATTGTTGGATAAATATTAATTAAATAGATGTGAAAAAATAGGCTTTCATACAATGGATAACTTAAAAAACTTATTAATTATACAATTATTAAGAAATACTAAAAAATGCGACGTTCTTAAAATATGAAAGCTTAGGTAACTACCAAGTCAACCTGTACTTAACAGCCGCCCCTACTAGACACATCTATTATATGTCAATAAATTAAACTAGTTAAATATAATATTAAGCCTTATGCATACTTCATATAGTTTCAAAATTTACTCCTCACTTGTACTTAGAGAACATTTCAGGTTGTTGAGAAGGTTTAAAAGCATGCAAAATCATATTATCTTAAAAATTAGCATTATTCAATTTAAAAACAAAATCATTAAATATGCAAGGTAGTCAATATTATAATGAGCTTTTATTTTACATTTGTAATTTTTTTAATTTTTTAGCAACCCATATATTAAGTCTTACTTTCTACTTAGAATTCTTATATTTCATTTTTAAAATTTATTTTGTATTTCACGGTTAATTTTAATTTACTAATTTTGTATCTTATTTGTAATTTTTTTAGTTTTCTTTACAGTAACACATCAATTTGACAGTTTTATATTAATTTATTTTTCGTCTATTTGGAAGTCTAATATTTTATTTTTACAATTTATGTTTTATTTAACACATAATTTTTATTTACTAGTTTTGTATCTTATTTGTAAATTTTTATTTTTATTTATCAGTAATACATCAATTTACCAATTTTATAGTGATTTACATTTTTTAACTTCTATTTTTAATTTAATTTAATTTTTATTTTACACGTAATATTAATTTACTATTTCTATGGTAGTTCTTATTGTGTTTACTGGCAAATAAATCAAATTACTACTCTTATATTACTTTTGTGATTTTACATTTCAATTATAGGTTTCATAATTTATATTTTAGTTAACACTCAACGTTGATCTACAAATTGTAGATTACACTTATGAATTTTTATTTTATCTACTAGTAACACAAATTTACAATTCGTATAATAAGTTACTTGTTTCACCTTTTATTTATAAGTTATATGCTTCATTTAGGTAATTTATATTTCATCTTACATTTAATCTTAATTTATAATTTTTATGTTTCAGCTAATATTTTTTGTAAATATTTTTTAATTACATTGTTTAATGCTATGATTATAGTGACCATAGGAAAGAAGATATATATTTATTTTTCATTGAAAATGGTAAGAATAATCTTTCAATCAAGAACCACCGTAGCATATTTTACCATTACATAAGCCACAGTTCCCATACAAACCCTAACTAGCCAAGTCATATATAATAATGCTCATTCATGCAGATATTTAGTTGCGTTTACTGAAATGGTAGTGATAAATACACCAAAAAAAAGTTAAAAAAATAACATTGTAAGATTCTTTTTCTGCTGATTTCAGTAAAGACATTTGTTTATTTGGAATGGATTCAAACATTCATCGTAAAAGTGCAATTCAACCTTACTGTAAATCCTTGCATTCGTACAGATACTCGCATTTAGACTTTCTTAGTTCTGTCACCTTCTATTACTCAACTTTGGCTATTCGTTTACTACGTCCTTGCTAATGGACCGCACGTGGACTATTAATTCGAAAGAGAATCAATTGCATAATAGCTCATTAGCCGCGAATCCATTGGTAAGAACTTCAAAGTCGAACCATCAAGAAATTGAGTAATTAATTGTTCATTTCTTTAAATATATATCTGAATAGTAAGTAATCATTTTGGATCTCCTAATATTGGGTTGATCATTTTCGTTCGTGTGGAAAGACAAGTAAATTTTAGGAAAAGTGTCAAAACAACTACATTAACAAAAAGTTCAAATGCAACGTACATAAAAAACCTCACCCCAAAAAAAAAAAAAACACGAAGAGGAAGTAGAAATTCCCCTCCAAACTAGACCTAGAAAAACGCGTAAACAAATTACAGTGTCATTACAGTACTTAACCAGATTAACATCGAAACGCCAATACTAAAGACACAAAACATGGTAGCTAGCAAGATCATTGAACTCGGGACGTGCTAACTTATGATGAACTACGAGTTTTGTACTTCGACTCGTCAAAAGAGATCCGTTCTTCAGCTGCACGCTCTCCTCCAGACTTGTCAACGGTGCTTAGTCCTCCTTTCCGCCCCATCTCTTGGTACCCTTCAGTCCCTATCTGCTCCTTCCTAGTCTGCCCTCCACGGCTACGCCCTAATTAAACAAGAGCAATTAATTTTATTAACCACAGAAACAGTCAAATAAAATCCTTGATCAGAAATTAGCTATATATGCACCCGACCCTCGGCCAGGTGTTCCTGGGCTTCAAGACTCTTGCCACGAGTTCCGCCGGGGACAACAGTTTCTCCTTGCCTTGCCCTTCGGTCAAGTTCTGCTCTTTCCTGTTCCGAGGCCATTGGTTACCTTGATTCTTTCTTATTGACTCTACTACTCCTCCTCCTCCTCCCTAAGTTTCAAGAAAATTAATTTCAATCGATTTCACAAACTAATTAATCAACGATACGCAGCTGATGGTGATATCACAAACCCTCGGCTCGAGTTTTTTACATAGTAGAAGCATGCATGTTTTTGGAAGTAACGAGGGAGACGTACGTGTCGCGATGTGGTAAACGTGGCAATATACAGGAGCAGTGTAGCCATTTTGTACTGACACGTGGATGCCCTCGTCGGTCTAACCGGTCTTCAGAACACAAGCAGAATGACACGAGTGCGTAAACCACATGTAGAAAAGATTTTTCTCAGCTCCCAATGAGATAATATAAAATTCTACTCCATGTAAATCAGAATTGACTATAGAGGGGGAATGTTTTGGAAGCACATAACACACATAACTACATAAGGGAGCTACACACTCAGCACGTGTGTGTCAAGGACAGGTCAGCAGTTAGTTAAGCGAATGAGACAGCTCAGCAAGTTTGTTAAGCATGCATCACGTTCTGTTTCTTTAGTAGTTAAAACCAGCTGTAATTCAGTTTAGTATAAATACCATGAAGATTGTCATTGTAAACGTAAGATGATGAGAAAGCAAAAGTTTCTAGACTATTCATGTTTCATAAGGGATGGCAAAAATCCTCACGGGGACGGGTACCCTCGGGGATTTTTCCCATTTGGGGAGGATATGAGGATAATTTCATACCCAATTTCTTATTCGGGGAAGGGACGGGAAATTTTTTTTACCCAATTTCTTATTCGGGGAGGGGACGGGGATGAGGTGGAATCCCCATCCCCTACCCATTTCCCCATTTTAATTTTTAATTTTATTTTAATTTTTTAAAATTACTAGTAAATAAATAATAAACTTTAAAATATAAAATTATAAATATTGGTAAAAATAAAAAAGATCAAAATATTTATATTATTAAACTTTTAGGCCTAATTAACTAATTAAAGTCCTAAATTTTTATTTAGGACATTAAAAAGACCGAGTAGATTCTATTAGCCCAACATTTTTTTTAATTTTAATATTCTTTAAATATTTTAAACTTAAATCTATTTTTATTTATTTTTAGATGTTATAATTGCCCACACCGAATCACAATTTTAATATCTAATCTAATCTAATCTAATATTTGCTCTTGATTTGCTCCGATTTAACTATTGTGTTGTAAAGGGAATAGTCCACATTTATAAAGTGCCCACGCCACCATTGAAAAAGTTAATTTTGAATCAAAATTCGATTTTATTTGTAACAATTTTGTGTTAGACTATTAATTTGTTCATGATAGTTTGTAAAAGAAGTTTGTATCTCTTGCATGTTGCGTTACTTACTAATTTAATGTATGTGTCTTTTGTAATAGATATTAATGTAAGATATATTTCGAACTTTACTTTTATTTAAATTTTTTATTTTAATATGATTAACTCAAAATCGAAAACAAAAAAAAATGTATTAGTTATTCGGGGATCGGGGACCCTCGGGGATCCCCTGTTATTATTCGGGGAGGGGATGGGGATTCTCTCAAGTAATTCTGACGGGGACGGGGACATACGCAAAATATCGGGGATGGGTACGGGGAGATCGGTCCCCTCCCCTCCCCTCCCCTCCCCATTGCCATCCCTAGTTTCATTTAATTTCTTAGCTCCCAAACAGAATTTACAGTAACAATTTAGCTTTTAAACAGGGAAAGCGGACAAAACACTAACAAGAAAAGAAAAATTATATAAATCACTTCTGATATAATCATGTATTTTTTAACAAAATCAAAATGAGATAACCATTTATTTGCTAATTACTGTGAAATAGTTTTTTATTTTCTATACAGTTTCGGATTAAATTCATCGGTTCCTGATTCCTTTGGCTCGATGTTGGTGATCATATTATCCGTAAAAAACTAAGCAGCGGCTTCAGAAAAATGTTTGGAATCTGAAGTGAAGGTTCTTGTCGGCGACTTTCATCGTATTGGTAAAATGAAAAGTCTAGTAATGAGCAGAATTCTTCATGTCGTGAACTGTATAAAGCGTCTATCAGGGCATTATTCTGTCTCAATTTCAATTCTTGTACTCATTCCTGATATAGGTCTTCTAGCATAAATCATCAACTTATTTTATATTTTAGACAATTAATATATGATTAACGTCTAATATTTAGAAACAATTTTAATCGACTCGTGTTATGTGATTAATACTATTTTAATGAATTTATTTTTACTACATTCCATATAGGGATGACAATTTTTCCCGATGCGGGATCCCATCCCATTTAGGACGAGATTGTGACATATTTTTGTCTTATAAAAAAATTTAGGGAAGGGAGTGAGACATTTTTTTATCCCAATTACATATGCGAGACGGGAGTGAGATTGACAAATTCTGTCCCATTCCGTCTCATTGCCGATTAAGAATGAAAATTTTACCAATTGGGATGGGATCCCGCAGGATCCCATCTCTTTTGGGACGAGATTGTGACATATTTTTGTCCCAAAAAAAATATAGGGAGGACTGGGACGTTTTTTAATCCTATTTGCATATACGGGACAGGACTAGGATTGGTAAATTCCATCCCATCCCGTCCCATTGCCAACCCTAATTCCATATGGTAGTATTTTTAAAGAGGTATAACCTCAACTTGACTTGCGTATATATATTTTAACGGCTCCTAATGAGATGGAACATATAAAGAATCCACACTCGTTCTAAGTCTGTAAGTGATTTTGGTTCCTTAAAAATTACTGAATTTTTATCATAGTAATTGGGTTCAGTATAGAGTAAAGCTCTGATCTCTGTCAACACAGTTTTGTTCTCTTACAAGAAGTTGAAGCTAAGATTTGAAACAAACAACACTTGTAGAAATTAGCAGCAACACAACAGCATCACAAGGTAAACAAAATATATTGTCCATATTAATTAATACATGTGCTTGGATTTAAGGTGAAAAGATCATGGAAATAATATATGGCATGAACTGCATAATCGATTGGACCAACAGTCAACAGGATGGATATATATACCTCTTTTTGTTAAGTTCGATTGGTCACCCGGGTCTCCAATTGTATAACAAATGCGTTAGTAAGTATATTGAAAAGGATTGCCGAACTCAATTGCAACAATACTCGATATATTTTTTATCTTTGTTCTAAATATTGCAGTGATGCGAGCCCTGATAATATTGTCTACACCTTTCTTTATTAACGATTAATCATGCACCAACCGTTATTAGTATTGTTTAGGAGATTCTTTATTATATTTTTAATTTATTTTAAGCTCAATGCTCGCGGATCTCTAAGCTGTACATTATTGCCAACCAATCACTAACGTATACCGCACTCGTGCATACAAAACATATTAAGGCGCTGTTTGATATTGAGGAGGTTAAGGTGAGTAGCTAGCCTTTTAAACTACGACGAATACAATTTTCATATTTGTATATTTCGCCGCATGGTCAAGGAGGTATAGGTAATATATAATTACCGGATCAACATTCAACCACATAAAAAAAACATATTCATTATTATAACTACTTAATTAGGACTTTAAATTACAGTACATTATTTGAAGAAACAGATAGCATAATTAATTTCGAAAAGATTAAGATTAAACAGGATTAAGAAAGCTGCGGAGTACAGATCAGAAGAGAGGCGCACCCACCGCAAAACAAGGTCAAGACCTAACACGCCCCTCCAAGAAAAAAGGAAAAAAAAAAAGACAAACAGACACTTCACACGCAGAACTGTCCAGCTAAGAATTAGTGGACAAACCCTAGATGGTTGGCTATTTTTATTTTATTTTATTTTATTTCTTCCGCATTGAGACGTACACTACTACCACTACATGTTACTGCATGTCTAAACAGAACATGGATTGATCCTGAGCTTGTTACTGCATGCATGCTGGATGCATTAATTAGCTGCTAGTTTTGTACTTGGACTCGTCGATTTCGATCCCTTCCTCGGCGGCTCGTTCTCCACCAGACTTGCCAATGGTGCTGAGACCTCCTTTGCGACCCATCTCTTGATACCCTTCACTCCCCATCTGCTCCCTCCTCGTCTGCCCTCCTCGGTGTCCCATCTCCTGGTACCCTTCTGTTCCCAGCTGCTCCCTCCTCGTCTGCCCTCCGCGGCTCCTCCCTTCATATTAATCATCACAACCACAACATTAACTGATTAATTAATTAATCATCACACAATAACTAATTCGGCAAACCAACAACGAAGAAATTAAAGCATATCAAGCATGCATGGATGTAGCAATTGTAAGGTTTATTAATATTAACTACCCTCGGCGAGGTGCTCTTGGGCTTCGAGGCTCTTGCCACCAGTACCGCCAGGAACGACGGTCTCTCCTTGCCTTGCTCTAGTGTCAAGCTCTTTTCTTCCCTGCTGCGATGCCATTTGAGGATCTTTTTATGGCAATTTAATTTCAACTCTTTGCAAGCTTATATAGTTGTTTCTTTCACAAGTACTTGGAGATCAGAGTGACGGTGACTGTGGGAGGGGAAATGATACGTAAGGTCATAGACGCGGCGATGGAGGAGCTCTGAAGCCATGCAGCAATGACACGCACTTGCTTAGTCAGTAAAATTTGGATCTTTGAATCTAGTGAAATGACACGTGTATCTTTGCTACAGTAAAAAGATATCAACGTCCGATAATTTCCGCCTTTCACTCAGTTATTATTTATTTGATTAGTCATTTTCGTTTCATTTTAATCTGTAAATTTATACCTGTTTAGGGATATTTCGACGAGATCAAGCATGACTGGCAGGAACCTGGTCGTAGGAGGTGTTTCAATGAGGATCAGTGGAGGCGAGCAGAACCTTGCAGTAGGGGAGCAGGAGCAGAAACCCCCTGTCACCGCTCAGGCACACTGTCCGCGGGGCTAACCAGCCGAGGAAGGCACTGTGCTCGTTACCGTTAAGGCTTGGACCAAGGAGACCTGGTCAATGCCAGCTGAAGTGACGTTCTCACCAACCCGAGACTTAAAGCCACGCAAGATACGCAACCACCTACCACCGCAGTAATGGGGATATACGCAGCCACCTACCACCGCAGTAATGGGGATATACGCAACCACCTGTCACCACAGTGATGAAGATATACGCAACCGCCTGTCACAGCAGTAATGGACAGTACGCAACCGCCCGTTACTGCAATAAGGGAGGATCCTCGGAAGGCCTATAAAAAGGGCGGTCGGCAAAGGTAAAGAGGTGGGATTCTTGATCACTCTAAGAGGCTAAAAAAGCAAATAATCCGTAGCCGATAAAAAACCCAAGGCCAAGAGATTTACGGCCAATCTTTTCCCAAAAACCTTCTTATCTGACTTGAGCGTCGGAGGGTTTACGTCGGGAAAACACCCGGTGCACCCTGACTTGTTCTGTGAATGCAGGGAATAAGGAAGAGCAATTGAACGAGGAAGAGTCCTGGTCGAGATTGGGTTGAACGAGCAGAGGTTCTGGTTGAACGAACAGAGGTTCTGAGCACAGAAACTGCGACCAGAATTCTGCATCAACATTTTGGCGCCGTCTGTGGGGATCAGATCGAAAAGCTTTAGTCGACAATAGGGGCAGGGATAGAGCATGAAGAGAAAGACGATGGAGATTGGGGGGAGTAGCGCGTAAGGGGGTGACACAACGATCAGTGATTCCGTGTTTGGTCGGATGGAAAGGATGGAAAGGCAGATGGAAGCCCTAACATCCATCCTCCATGAGTTGCACAATGAACATGAGTTGCACAATGAACGGAGGGATAATCGGGAAGAGAGGGTGAGAGCTGATAGACCTGCATCAGGCTATGATGCAGTGAGGAGGAAGGACACTGCCAGGAGATTTGGTGGTGAGGGAGGTTATTGCTCTACACGGGGAGATGTCCATAGAAGGGAAGGACCATCCCTAGGAAGACCAAGTTTCGAAGAGGGCGCCGGAATGGCCAATGCAGAGGAGACAGAGCTCCAACAACCATTAGACGATGTCGAGCAGGGGCGGGGTGAGACTGCGACTCGAGCTCCTGGTCAGGAAATGCAGTTAGAAGAAGAAGTGCGCAGGCTCGCGCAGGTGGTCGATGACATGCAGGGAAAGAGCAAAGCTCATGATTGGAGAATAATGTTAGATGGAGAATCACCACTCGCGGCAGAGATCATGAGGGCAATCGTCCCGAAAGACTTTCGCCTCCCCGACCTTAGATACTCAGGGCGAACTGATCCGTTAATACACGTCGAGTGTTTCAACGACATCACCGGGGTGCAGGGGCTATCTCCAGCCCAGAGGTGCAGGGTGTTCCCGTTATCTTTGGAAGGACGTGCACGCGAGTGGTACAGGAAGCTTCCTCGCGGGAGCATCAGAACGTTCGAGCAGATGTGCCAGGAGTTTGCAGAGCAGTTCCAAGGAGCAATGGCACCGGAAGACGATATGATGGAGTTAAAGGGTATGAAGCAGGGGGAGCAGGAAACCCTGCGAGACTTCATCAAAAGGTATCACCGGGCGGTCCTAGATTTGGGCGCCTTCAACCACCCTCAGGCGTTAAGGGGATTGAGAGAGGGGGTGAAGATAGGAAGGTTGTGGTATAACCTGAGAAGCCCGCTCATTCAGACCTACGCAGCAGCATACGAGCAGGCCAAGCGAGATATGGAGATCGAGGAGGAGAAGGCCGCACGGATCAGAACAGACCAGCTAGAGGGACTGGGGAAAGAAAAGAGGGCGGTATCAGGAAGTGGGCCAATAAGAAAGAGGGACCACCCGATACCTGGTAGTAATGCAGCAGGCCGGGTTGCCGCTTACCAACCCCATCAGAGACCACCACAGCACCAGCGCAGCAGAGCACCACCTCCTCGGTCACCAGTTAGGGAACCTTGGAGACGACACGATTCAGCAGGTGGCAGTCGTCATCCCCAACCCTACAGTAATATGAGGAGCAGACCAGAAGCGCTGCCACCACCGCCAACTCAGAGTGGTGCCAATGAGGGAAGGGCAGTGCATATGATTGGCCGGAATCAGGATTACGGTCGATACACCGTATTGAAGGTGCCCCTGGACGAGGTGTACGAGGCCATAAGGGATCGAGGATTGCTGCATCCCCCTGCTCCCATAACCAAGTTGGCCAACAGAAGAGATAGGGGGCGCCATTGTAAGTTCCATGAGACCCATGGGCATACCACCGCGGAATGCAGAGATCTCAAGACCCAGGTCGAGGATTTGGTGAGAAATCGCTACCTGGATGAGTTCATAGATGGAGATTTCCCCAGGGAGGCCTCGACATATGAGGAGGAGCAGAGTAGCAGGAGTTTGAGGCGTGAGCAGCCTCACTTGAGAGTGATAGCTGGGGGGCCGACATTGGCTGGAGATTCTAACACAGCAAGGAAGAACTATGCGAGATACGCCATGACTAACAAGGAAGTGTTCTTCAGTACCCCGGCGGCGAAACGGACAAGGATCAGGCAGGTTCCGATCATGTGGACTGATGAGGACGAAGAAGGGATTTTATACCCTCACGAGGATGCCTTGGTCATCAAGGCTACTGTTGCGAGCAAGAGGTTTGATCGGATATTGGTGGACACGGGAAGTTCAGTAGATGTGTTGTTCAAGTCAACTCTGGAGGAAATGGGGTTAACAGACCTAAAGTTAGAATACACCAACACATCCCTAAAAGGGTTTGGAGGAGGGAGGCTGGTCCCTCTAGGCATGGTTGAGCTGCCGGTCGTAATTGGGAACTCGCCGACAGAGCTGACGACGATGCTGGACTTCGTGGTAGTGGACGAGGAGGGTCCTTACCAGATGATTCTGGGCCGACCGTTTCTAAGGATGACCAAAGCGGTACTGTCCAATCATTACCTGGCCCTGAAGTATCGGGTAAATGGGCTCATAGGAGTGGTGCGAGGAGACCAGAGAATTGCACGAAGCTGTTACTCGTCAGCGGCAAAGGAAGCCATGCAGATAACGTCCCTTGATAACCGAGTAGAGAGCAGGAAAGGCAGACAAGAGCCCGTCGAGGAGTTGAAGACAGTAACACTAGGACCAGAGAATCCGGGCAAAACAATCAAGATTGGGTCAAGGCTACAGGGGGAGCAGAAGAAGGAGTTGGTGCAATGCCTAGAGGCTTATGCAGATGTCTTCGCATGGTCGCATGAAGACATGCCAGGGATTGACCCAGAGATCGCATGCCACAAACTGGTGATAAAGAAAGGGGCGAAGGCAGTAAGGCAAAAGAGGAGATGCTTCAACCAAGAAAGATATGATGCCATAAATGGCGAAGTTGAGAAGCTCCTAAAGGCAGGTTTCATCCGGGAAGTCAACTACCCAGAGTGGATATCCAACGTAGTGTTGGTAAAAAAGGCAAATGGCAAGTGGAGAATGTGTGTGGATTTCACGGACTTGAATAAGGCATGCCCGAAAGATAGCTTCCCCTTGCCAAAGATCGACCAGCTTGTAGACTCAACAGCCGGACATGGTCTGCTCAGCTTCATGGATGCATTCTCGGGATATAATCAAATTCCAATGTTTGGGCAGGATGAGGAGAGCACGGCATTTATTACCAACCAGGGGTTGTTCTGCTACAAAGTAATGCCGTTCGGCTTGAAAAATGCGGGTGCTACATACCAGAGGCTGGTAAACAAGATTTTTAAGCCGTTAATCGGGAGAACAATGGAGGTATATGTAGACGACATGATTACAAAGTCAAAACTCCCCGAAGAACATGTCAAACACCTTGAGGAGACATTTTTACTCCTGAGGAAGTACAAGATGAAGCTCAATCCGGAGAAATGTGCTTTTGGGGTCGAATCTGGGAAATTCCTCGGGTTCATGGTCAGTCACAGGGGGATCGAGGCGAATCCCAAGAAAATCCAAGCGATCATTCAGATGAAGTCTCCCCGTAACCTTAAGGAAATGCAGAGCTTAACGGGGAGGATCGCAGCCTTGAACCGGTTCATATCCAAAGCCACAGATAAATGTCGGCCGTTCTTTCAGGTAATAAAGAAAGGGAAGAAAACAGAGTGGACTCAAGAATGCGAGGAGGCCTTTCAAAACTTAAAGCTATACCTGCAACGAGCACCTCTGCTATCTACACCAAGAGAGTGGGACAAGTTATCATTGTATTTGGCGGTATCTGACCGTGCCACAAGCTCTGTCCTAATAAGAGAGGAAGATGGGGTTCAATACCCGATATACTATACCAGCAAGGCCTTGCTCGACGCCGAGACCCGATATCCGCAGTTGGAGAAGTGGGCTTTTTCTCTCGTGGTCGCTGCTCGCAAGCTGAGACCGTACTTTCAAGCTTTCCCTATCTCGGTAATAACAAACCAACCATTACGTCAAACTCTGCATAAACCAGACTCCTCTGGTCGGCTTGTGAAGTGGGCTATGGAGCTGAGCGAGTTCGACATTGACTATAGACCACGAGCAGCAATTAAGGCACATGCAATGGCTGATATCGTAGCAGAGTTCGCAGAGCCCGAGGTTTGCTCGGAGCAGTTTGATAAGGCCTCAGACGCGGGTGAAACCCAAGTATGGCAGATGTTCGTTGATGGTTCATCAGGGGAGCAGGGATCAGGAGCCGGAATTGTCCTGGAAGGACCTGAGGGGGAAGAGGTTTCTTATGCTGTGAAGTTGGATTTTGCAGCCACAAACAATCAGGCTGAGTACGAACCCTTGATAGCAGGGTTGGAATTGGCTAAGGCCATGAAAGCAGAAAGAGTGAGGATCAGAACTGACTCGCAGCTGGTCGCAAATCACGTCAGTGAAAGATTCCAACCGAGGGAGGAGAAGATAGAACGGTATCTGAAGATAGTCAGACAGATGATGGGGAAATTTGAAGCAGTAGAGGTGGTGCAGGTTCCCAGAGAGCAAAACAGCCGAGCAGACATCATAGCTCGAATGGCAGCGGTGGCAGACCCAAAAATGCCCGAGTCAATCCCTCTGGAAGTGAAATCCAGTCCGAGTATCGAACAGAGTCTGGAAGTGTTGAGGCTAAAGCAGAAAAGCTCGTGGATGGATCCTTTGGTATCATATCTTAAGGATGGAGCCTTACCTCCGGATAAGCTGCGAGCGCGGAAGATCAGAGCGCAGGCCTCGAGGTACACGATGATTGATGGAATACTGTACCGACGAGGATATACACTCCCATTCCTCCGGTGCTTGGACGAGGATGACGCAGACTATGTGTTGAGAGAAATACACGAAGGAATTTGAGGAAATCATTCTGGTGGGAGATCCCTAGCCTATAAAGTTCTAAGGCATGGATATTTTTGGCCAACAATGCATAGGGATGCACAAGAGAAGACCAGGAGCTGCGCAAGTTGTCAAAGTTTTGCAAGCTTCTCTAACCAGCCACCAGAGAGGCTCACTTCAATGGCATCCCCTTGGCCGTTTGCTCAGTGGGGAATAGACCTGATCGGCCCAATGCCAAAGGGACGAGGAGCAGCAACACATGCAATCGTCGCGATCGACTATTTCACGAAATGGATAGAAGTAGAAGCCCTTAGCAGCATTACGGAGAAAAAGACAACCGATTTCGTATGGAGAAATCTGGTTTGCCGATATGGAATCCCCTATGCCTTGATAACGGAAAATGGCAGGCAGTTCGATAATCACAGTTTCAGAGATTTCTGCCAAAATCTCGGCATCACGCTCAAATATTGTTCGCCTGCCCACCCCCAGTCCAATGGGCAAGTAGAAGCAGCTAACAAGACAATCAAGCGGCTCATTAAAACCAGGCTGGGAGCAAAGAAGGGAGCTTGGGTCGACGAATTACCGGGGGTGCTATGGGCATACAGAACTACCATAAGACCGCTACCGGGGAAACTCCATTTGCTCTGGCCTTTGGGCACGAGGCGGTTGTACCAGCAGAAATAGGAACCGCCACTCATCGGACGGAACACTTTGACGAGCAGGAGAATAATGACCAAATGTGCTTGAATCTGGATCTGATAGCCGAGAAGAGGGAGCAGGCATCGAGGCGGGCGGACATTTACCAGCAGAGGGTCGCTCGTTATTACAACCAGAAGGTGAACATGCGGCAGTTCAAGGTTGGAGATTGGGTGCTCAGGAGGGTGAATCAGAACACCAAAGATTCGACCCAAGGAGTACTCGGACCAAACTGGGAAGGGCCTTATAGGGTCAAGCAGCTAGTCGGCCCCGGAGCCTACAAGCTAGTTCGAGCAGATGGCCATGAGGTGAAGCGCCCGTGGAACGCGGTACACCTTAGGAAATATTTTCAATAGGATTTTGCAAGCATTTCAAAAGATACCTCTGTTCGTAATTACTACTTCATCTTTTATGCTTTATTTGTTTTACTTCGAGCAATACCATGTAAGCTGAGTGTAATGAGATATCAACAAATGAGGAAGTTCAATCTACCGTACTGCTCGAAACAGTGTATAAGGCGTGTAAAGGCTCACGTCTCAAAGCCTGTATTATGGCGAGGCCGAAGCCAAGCATGCCAGGATCTGCTCGACCAAGAGAAGGCGAGCAGAATCCCAAATTTCGAAAAATGATATAAGGCGTGTAAAGGCTCACGTCTCAAAGCCTGTACTATGGCGAGGCCGAAGCCAAGCATGCCAGAATCTGCTCGACCAAGAGAAGGCGAGCAGAATCCCAAATTTCGAAAAATGATATAAGGCGTGTAAAGGCTCACGTCTCAAAGCCTGTATTATGGCGAGGCCGAAGCCAAGCATGCCAGAATCTGCTCGACCAAGAGAAGGCGAGCGGAATCCCAAATTTCAAAAAATGATATGAGGCGTGTAAAGGCTCACGTCTCAAAGCCTGTATTATGGCGAGGCCGAAGCCAAGCATGCCAGAATCTGCTCGACCAAGAGAAGGCGAGCAGAATCCCAAATTTTGAAAAATGATATAAGGCGTGTAAAGGCTCACGTCTCAAAGCCTGTATTATGGCGAGGCCGAAGCCAAGCATGCCAGGATCTGCTCGACCAAGAGAAGGCGAACAGAATCCCAAATTTCGAAAAATGATATAAGGCGTGTAAAGGCTCACGTCTCAAAGCCTGTATTACGGCGAGGCCGAAGCCAAGCATGCTAGGATCTGGTCGACCACGAGAAGGCGAGCAGAATCCCAAATTTCGAAAAATGATATAAACCGTGTAAAGGCTCGAGTCTCAAAGCCTGTACAATGGCGAGGCCGAAGCCAAGCATGCCAGGATCTGGTCGACCAAGCGTCGGCGAGCAGAATCAAACGTCGAAAAATTTCTCTAAGGCGCACAACAACTCACTAAGTTTCAAAGCCTGTCTTACGGCAAGACCAGACGCTAAGCGTGCCAAGATTTTCTCGGCCAGACAAGTCGAGCAAACATCCAGAGAAATGAGAATTTTACTAAGGAAAAATAACGGAAGGAGAAAGCAAGTAACAATGTATTTTATTAAGTTTAAGATAAGTAACGGAGCTGCTACATATAACACCCAAAAAGAAGAATGAGCATAACACAAGTCCAAACTTAAACAGCGGGTGGGTCAGTAGGTCGAGCAGTCTCCTCTGAGGGCTGGTCTGCGCCAGATGCAGGTGGAGTACCACCAGTAGCGTTTGGAGGGGCATGCACCTCAACAACTACAGCAGGGTCAGCACGAAGGGGGGAGATTTCCTCGACCACGATAGGTTCCACCTCCTCGGCGTCCTCTTTAGCATCCTCCTCGTCCATGTGCTGAGAAACAGCTTCTGCAAAACCATCCATGTTGAGATTTGGATGCCGTTTCTCAAGGACGGCCATGATGCTGCGGTAGGAATGTCGAAGCCCTTGGTTGTATCGAAGTTCAGCTTCATTCTCCAGGTTCTCGAGCTGAGCTTGATGAGACACATGAAGGGATTCGAGCTGAGCTTCATACGTTGCTTTCTGCCTTTCCAGATCCTCTCGCACCCTGGTCAGCTCCTCGTCGAGAGTAACGGCTTTAGCCTCAGCAAGAGCTTCTCTCTCTTGCAGCTTCAAATTCTTGAGGTTCAGATCCCCAGCTTTCTTCTCGGCCTTGTCGGCTCTGGTGACTGCTGTCTTCTTCTCGTCTTGCATCTTTTTCTCGGAGCGGTTGGACTTGGCCTGGTAGTAAGTGAGCATGCAGCTGAGGTGGATGGCGCTGAACTGCATGGCATCCATCAGGTCGGGTAGGGCCAAGCGGGAAAACTCCTCCAAATCCTTCTTGCTTACATGCCTAGAAAGGTCGGTCATGTAGGAGACCAGGTGGTCTGGGATACGAGATGTAGGCTTCTTGGAAGCAGAGGAGGAAGCTGGATCGGTGGCTACACCGCTACTCTCCACGGCGACAGCAGGAGGAGGTGGCAAGGTTTTCAGGGGAGAAGCCTGCTCTGCTACGATGGCTCGCTTCGCAGCAGGAGCCTCCTTTTCTTCACCCTTCTTGGTAGTCTGAGAACGGGTACGCTTCCTGGTCAAGGCTGCAATCACGGCGTCTTCCATCCTATGGCCAGAAGTTACTAAGCCAGATGCGATCAGGTTTTCTAGAGTCAGCAGCTCCCGATGGGAACAGGACTTCGCTAGCACAGACTCTACTAGCTTGAGCGGTTCGGGTTCAAGCGGGAAGTGAACGCCCCAAGAGCCTGCAACGCGAGCAGAAATTTAATTAGCATCAAAGCAACGAAAATAGGAGCTACTAAGGAGTTGATACACCTAAAGCGAGCGGGCAACCTGAGACCACGAATCGGGATGGGACGCGATAGTTCGTCCCATCAATCTGTGCGAGTTGACCCCAAGGACCCCCAGCAAAAAAGAACTTCTTCTTCCAAGCCCCACCACCCCCTGTTGGAAGCCCAGTTACAGGTTTCCTGCTCTTAGCGCTGGATTAGAAGTAGTACCAGCCAGCATCCTTGGGACTGCTCTTTAGTTGATATAGGTGTCTCACGTCGTTAATTGTGGGCTCACTCTGACAACATCTGTCCCATAGAACGAACAGACCAGAAAGCACCCTCCATCCGTTGGGATTCAACTGACCAGGGGATAAGTTCAGCCCACTAAATATCCGAGCAAAGTATGGCTGTATGGGACACCTCAATCCGTATTTAAAGCTTTCCAGAAACAAGGTGACAAAACCCGGGGGAGGACGACTAGGGGTATCTTTCTTCCCCGGGACCCTAAGGAGTATATCACTAGGAATCCCGTACCGACTCCGAAGGACAGCAAGCTCATCAAATGTGGTCGTGCAAGTGATGAAGTCAATGGCATAATCTTGTGCTAAAGTTCTACCCCCTGCCATACTCCTCGTTTCTGGTCGTGCTGCTCCTGGTAAGGGTTTCCCACCCGACTCTCTTCCCTCTTCGTCACCTAGGGTGTCCGACGAGCCGGATGTTCCCACTTCACCGCTATTTCGGCTCGAAGAGGTCATTTCTGGGGACATTCTTCTAGCCCTAGTTGCAATATCAGGGTCACTGGGCTCTAAGGGGATCCTAGGGTCAAAGACGGCGTCGGCGAGCAGACTAGGTAAGAAGTCTGACTCGTCGTCGTCGTCTATCTCGATAATTTTTTCCTTGCCCTTAGACATTTCTCAATCTATAACCCTAGCACCACCACCGACTAATACCCGAGTGAAGTAAAGAGGAAAAGAAATGTGTATAGCTATTGAAGACCGAGGAAATATAGGTAGTACCTGAAAAATCGGCCATCGGAGAGGAAGGCGCAGGCCGAGAGAATGGTTCAATCGGAGAGAATCAAAGGAGGAAGCGTGTTTACCGAAAATCGTTCACCGGAAAACTGAGAGAACTATGAGTGTTTTGGGGTGAAAATTCTGAAGTGTCCAAATGAGAGAGGACATTTGGGCTGCCGGTATTTAAATGGCACCAGATCCCGAGGGTTTGCGACTCTTGGTTTGAAATTCAAACGGAGGGCCAGATTTCCCCCACGTCGCTTCATCCGCAATTAAATGCGACACGACTCTTGGCAGCTTTTCCCGCCCCACGCAACCAAGACTGCTGAGTTTCTACTGTCGATTCACTTCGTTACCCAACACCAGAAACTGGGGGACCTGTGTTTAGGGATATTTCGACGAGATCAAGCATGACTGGCAGGAACCTGGTCGTAGGAGGTGTTTCAATGAGGATCAGTGGAGGCGAGCAGAACCTTGCAGCAGGGGAGCAGGAGCAGAAACCCCCTGTCACCGCTCAGGCACACTGTTCGCGGGGCTAACCAGCCGAGGAAGGCACTGTGCTCGTTACCGTTAAGGCTTGGACCGAGGAGACCCGGTCAATGCCAGCTGAAGTGACGTTCTCACCAACTCGAGACTTAAAGCCACGCAAGATACGCGACCATCTACCACCGCAGTAATGGGGATATACGCAGCCACCTACCACCGCAGTAATGGGGATATACGCAACCACCTGTCACCACAGTGATGAAGATATACGCAACCGCCTGTCACAGCAGTAATGGACAGTACGCAACCGCCCGTTACTGCAATAAGGGAGGATCCTCGGAAGGCCTATAAAAAGGGCGGTCGGCAAAGGTAAAGAGGTGGGATTCTTGATCACTCTAAGAGGCTAAAAAAGCAAATAATCCGTAGCCGATAAAAAACCCAAGGCCAAGAGATTTACGGCCAATCTTTTCCCAAAAACCTTCTTATCTGACTTGAGCGTCGGAGGGTTTACGTCGGGAAAACACCCGGTGCACCCTGACTTGTTCTGTGAATGGAGGGAATAAGGAAGAGCAATTGAACGAGGAAGAGTCCTGGTCGAGATTGGGTTGAACGAGCAGAGGTTCTGGTTGAACGAACAGAGGTTCTGAGCACAGAAACTGCGACCAGAATTCTGCATCAACATTTTGGCGCCGTCTGTGGGGATCAGATCGAAAAGCTTTAGTCGACAATAGGGGCAGGGATAGAGCAGGAAGAGAAAGACGATGGAGATCGGGGGGAGTAGCGCGTAAGGGGGTGACACAACGATCAGTGATTCCGTGTTTGGTCGGATGGAAAGGATGGAAAGGCAGATGGAAGCCCTAACATCCATCCTCCATGAGTTGCACAATGAACATGAGTTGCACAATGAACGGAGGGATAATCGGGAAGAGAGGGTGAGAGCTGATAGACCTGCATCAGGCTATGATGCAGTGAGGAGGAAAGACACTGCCAGGAGATTTGGTGGTGAGGGAGGTTATTGCTCTACACGGGGAGATGTCCATAGAAGGGAAGGACCATCCCTAGGAAGACCAAGTTTCGAAGAGGGCGCCGGAATGGCCAATGCAGAGGAGACAGAGCTCCAACAACCATTAGACGATGTCGAGCAGGGGCGGGGTGAGACTGCGACTCGAGCTCCTGGTCAGGAAATGCAGTTAGAAGAAGAAGTGCGCAGGCTCGCGCAGGTGGTCGATGACATGCAGGGAAAGAGCAAAGCTCCTGGTTGGAGAATAATGTTAGATGGAGAATCACCACTCGCGGCGGAGATCATGAGGGCAATCGTCCCGAAAGACTTTCGCCTCCCCGACCTTAGATACTCAGGGCGAACTGATCCGTTAATACACGTCGAGTGTTTCAACGACATCACCGGGGTGCAGGGGCTATCTCCAGCCCAGAGGTGCAGGGTGTTCCCGTTATCTTTGGAAGGACGTGCACGCGAGTGGTACAGGAAGCTTCCTCGCGGGAGCATCAGAACGTTCGAGCAGATGTGCCAGAAGTTTGCAGAGCAGTTCCAAGGAGCAATGGCACCGGAAGACGATATGATGGAGTTCAAGGGTATGAAGCAGGGGGAGCAGGAAACCCTGCGAGACTTCATCAAAAGGTATCACCGGGCGGTCCTAGATTTGGGCGCCTTCAACCACCCTCAGGCGTTAAGGGGATTGAGAGAGGGGGTGAAGATAGGAAGGTTGTGGTATAACCTGAGAAGCCCGCTCATTCAGACCTACGCAGCAGCATACGAGCAGGCCAAGCGAGATATGGAGATCGAGGAGGAGAAGGCCGCACGGATCAGAACAGACCAGCTAGAGGGACTGGGGAAAGAAAAGAGGGCGGTATCAGGAAGTGGGCCAATAAGAAGGAGGGACCACCCGATACCTGGTAGTAATGCAGCAGGCCGGGTTGCCGCTTACCAACCCCATCAGAGACCACCACAGCACCAGCGCAGCAGAGCACCACCTCCTCGGTCACCAGTTAGGGAACCTTGGAGACGACACGATTCAGCAGGTGGCAGTCGTCATCCCCAACCCTACAGTAATATGAGGAGCAGACCAGAAGCGCTGCCACCACCGCCAACTCAGAGTGGTGCCAATGAGGGAAGGGCAGTGCATATGATTGGCCGGAATCAGGATTACGGTCGATACACCGTATTGAAGGTGCCCCTGGACGAGGTGTACGAGGCCATAAGGGATCGAGGATTGCTGCATCCCCCTGCTCCCATAACCAAGTTGGCCAGCAGAAGAGATAGGGGGCGCCATTGTAAGTTCCATGAGACCCATGGGCATACCACCGCGGAATGCAGAGATCTCAAGACCCAGGTCGAGGATTTGGTGAGAAATCGCTACTTGGATGAGTTCATAGATGGAGATTTCCCCAGGGAGGCCTCGACATATGAGGAGGAGCAGAGTAGCCGGAGTTTGAGGCGTGAGCTGCCTCACTTGAGAGTGATAGCTGGGGGGCCGACATTGGCTGGAGATTCTAACAGAGCAAGGAAGAACTATACGAGATACGCCATGACTAACAAGGAAGTGTTCTTCAGTACCCCGGCGGCGAAACGGACAAGGATCAGGCAGGTTCCGATCATGTGGACTGATGAGGACGAAGAAGGGATTTTATACCCTCACGAGGATGCCTTGGTCATCAAGGCTACTGTTGCGAGCAAGAGGTTTGATCGGATATTGGTGGACACGGGAAGTTCAGTAGATGTGTTGTTCAAGTCAACTCTGGAGGAAATGGGGTTAACAGACCTAAAGTTAGAATACACCAACACATCCCTAAAAGGGTTTGGAGGAGGGAGGCTGGTCCCTCTAGGCATGGTTGAGCTGCCGGTCGCAATTGGGAACTCGCCGACAGAGCTGACGACGATGCTGGACTTCGTGGTAGTGGACGAGGAGGGTCCTTACCAGATGATTCTGGGCCGACCGTTTCTAAGGATGACCAAAGCGGTACTGTCCAATCATTACCTGGCCCTGAAGTATCGGGTAAATGGGCTCATAGGAGTGGTGCGAGGAGACCAGAGAATTGCACGAAGCTGTTACTCGTCAGCGGCAAAGGAAGCCATGCAGATAACGTCCCTTGATAACCGAGTAGAGAGCAGGAAAGGCAGACAAGAGCCCGTCGAGGAGTTGAAGACAGTAACACTAGGACCAGAGAATCCGGGCAAAACAATCAAGATTGGGTCAAGGCTACAGGGGGAGCAGAAGAAGGAGTTGGTGCAATGCCTAGAGGCTTATGCAGATGTCTTCGCATGGTCGCATGAAGACTTGCCAGGGATTGACCCAGAGATCGCATGCCACAAACTGGTGATAAAGAAAGGGGCGAAGGCAGTAAGGCAAAAGAGGAGATGCTTCAACCAAGAAAGATATGATGCCATAAATGGCGAAGTTGAGAAGCTCCTAAAGGCAGGTTTCATCCGGGAAGTCAACTACCCAGAGTGGATATCCAACGTAGTGTTGGTAAAAAAGGCAAATGGCAAGTGGAGAATGTGTGTGGATTTTACGGACTTGAATAAGGCATGCCCGAAAGATAGCTTCCCCTTGCCAAAGATCGACCAGCTTGTAGACTCAACAGCCGGACATGGTCTGCTCAGCTTCATGGATGCATTCTCGGGATATAATCAAATTCCAATGTTTGGGCAGGATGAGGAGAGCACGGCATTTATTACCAACCAGGGGTTGTTCTGCTACAAAGTAATGCCGTTCGGCTTGAAAAATGCGGGTGCTACATACCAGAGGCTGGTAAACAAGATTTTTAAGCCGTTAATCGGGAGAACAATGGAGGTATATGTAGACGACATGATTACAAAGTCAAAACTCCCCGAAGAACATGTCAAACACCTTGAGGAGACATTTTTACTCCTGAGGAAGTACAAGATGAAGCTCAATCCGGAGAAATGTGCTTTTGGGGTCGAATCTGGGAAATTCCTCGGGTTCATGGTCAGTCACAGGGGGATCGAGGCGAATCCCAAGAAAATCCAAGCGATCATTCAGATGAAGTCTCCCTGTAACCTTAAGGAAATGCAGAGCTTAACGGGGAGGATCGCAGCCTTGAACCGGTTCATATCCAAAGCCACAGATAAATGTCGGCCGTTCTTTCAGGTAATAAAGAAAGGGAAGAAAACAGAGTGGACTCAAGAATGCGAGGAGGCCTTTCAAAACTTAAAGCTATACCTGCAACGAGCACCTCTGCTATCCACACCAAGAGAGGGGGACAAGTTATCATTGTATTTGGCGGTATCTGACCGTGCCACAAGCTCTGTCCTAATAAGAGAGGAAGATGGGGTTCAATACCCGATATACTATACCAGCAAGGCCCTGCTCGACGCCGAGACCCGATATCCGCAGTTGGAGAAGTGGGCTTTTTCTCTCGTGGTCGCTGCTCGCAAGCTGAGACCGTACTTTCAAGCTTTCCCTATCTCGGTAATAACAAACCAACCATTACGTCAAACTCTGCATAAACCAGACTCCTCTGGTCAGCTTGTGAAGTGGGCTATGGAGCTAAGCGAGTTCGACATTGACTATAGACCACGAGCAGCAATTAAGGCACAGGCAATGGCTGATATCGTAGCAGAATTCGCAGAGCCCGAGGTTTGCTCGGAGCAGTTTGATAAGGCCTCAGACGCGGGTGAAACCCAAGTATGGCAGATGTTCGTTGATGGTTCATCAGGGGAGCAGGGATCAGGAGCCGGAATTGTCCTGGAAGGACCTGAGGGGGAAGAGGTTTCTTATGCTGTGAAGTTGGATTTTGCAGCCACAAACAATCAGGCTGAGTACGAAGCCTTGATAGCAGGGTTGGAATTGGCTAAGGCCATGAAAGCAGAAAGAGTGAGGATCAGAACTGACTCGCAGCTGGTCGCAAATCACGTCAGTGAAAGATTCCAACCGAGGGAGGAGAAGATAGAACGGTATCTGAAGATAGTCAGACAGATGATGGGGAAATTTGAAGCAGTAGAGGTGGTGCAGGTTCCCAGAGAGCAAAACAGCCGAGCAGACATCATAGCTCGAATGGCAGCGGTGGCAGACCCAAAAATGCCCGAGTCAATCCCTCTGGAAGTGAAATCCAGTCCGAGTATCGAACAGAGTCTGGAAGTGTTGAGGCTAAAGCAGAAAAGCTCGTGGATGGATCCTTTGGTATCATATCTTAAGGATGGAGCCTTACCTCCGGATAAGCTGCGAGCGCGGAAGATCAGAGCGCAGGCCTCGAGGTACACGATGATTGATGGAATTCTGTACCGACGAGGATATACACTCCCATTCCTCCGGTGCTTGGACGAGGATGACGCAGACTATGTGTTGAGAGAAATACACGAAGGAATTTGAGGAAATCATTCTGGTGGGAGATCCCTAGCCTATAAAGTTCTAAGGCAGGGATATTTTTGGCCAACAATGCATAGGGATGCACAAGAGAAGACCAGGAGCTGCGCAAGTTGTCAAAGTTTTGCAAGCTTCTCTAACCAGCCACCAGAGAGGCTCACTTCAATGGCATCCCCTTGGCCGTTTGCTCAGTGGGGAATAGACCTGATCGGCCCAATGCCAAAGGGACGAGGAGCAGCAACACATGCAATCGTCGCGATCGACTATTTCACGAAATGGATAGAAGTAGAAGCCCTTAGCAGCATTACGGAGAAAAAGACAACTGAATTCGTATGGAGAAATCTGGTTTGCCGATATGGAATCTCTTATGCCTTGATAACGGACAATGGCAGGCAGTTCGATAATCACAGTTTCAGAGATTTCTGCCAAAATCTCGGCATCACGCTCAAATATTGTTCGCCTGCCCACCCCCAGTCCAATGGGCAAGTAGAAGCAGCTAACAAGACAATCAAGCGGCTCATTAAAACCAGGCTGGGAGCAAAGAAGGGAGCTTGGGTCGACGAATTACCGGGGGTGCTATGGGCATACAGAACTACCCATAAGACCGCTACCGGGGAAACTCCATTTGCTCTGGCCTTTGGGCACGAGGCGGTTGTACCAGCAGAAATAGGAACCGCCACTCATCGGACGGAACACTTTGACGAGCAGGAGAATAATGACCAAATGTGCTTGAATCTGGATCTGATAGACGAGAAGAGGGAGCAGGCATCGAGGCGGGCGGACATTTACCAGCAGAGGGTCGCTCGTTATTACAACCAGAAGGTGAACGTGCGGCAGTTCAAGGTTGGAGATTGGGTGCTCAGGAGGGTGAATCAGAACACCAAAGATTCGACCCAAGGAGTACTCGGACCAAACTGGGAAGGGCCTTATAGGGTCAAGCAGCTAGTCGGCCCCGGAGCCTACAAGCTAGTTCGAGCAGATGGCCATGAGGTGAAGCGCCCGTGGAACGCGGTACACCTTAGGAAATATTTTCAATAGGATTTTGCAAGCATTTCAAAAGATACCTCTGTTCGTAATTACTACTTCATCTTTTATGCTTTATTTGTTTTACTTCGAGCAATACCATGTAAGCTGAGTGTAATGAGATATCAACAAATGAGGAAGTTCAATCTACCGTACTGCTCGAAACAGTGTATAAGGCGTGTAAAGGCTCACGTCTCAAAGCCTGTATTATGGCGAGGCCGAAGCCAAGCATGCCAGGATCTGCTCGACCAAGAGAAGGCGAGCAGAATCCCAAATTTCGAAAAATGATATAAGGCGTGTAAAGGCTCACGTCTCAAAGCCTGTACTATGGCGAGGCCGAAGCCAAGCATGCCAGAATCTGCTCGACCAAGAGAAGGCGAGCAGAATCCCAAATTTCGAAAAATGATATAAGGCGTGTAAAGGCTCACGTCTCAAAGCCTGTATTATGGCGAGGCCGAAGCCAAGCATGCCAGAATCTGCTCGACCAAGAGAAGGCGAGCGGAATCCCAAATTTCAAAAAATGATATGAGGCGTGTAAAGGCTCACGTCTCAAAGCCTGTATTATGGCGAGGCCGAAGCCAAGCATGCCAGAATCTGCTCGACCAAGAGAAGGCGAGCAGAATCCCAAATTTCGAAAAATGATATAAGGCGTGTAAAGGCTCACGTCTCAAAGCCTGTATTATGGCGAGGCCGAAGCCAAGCATGCCAGGATCTGCTCGACCAAGAGAATGCGAGCAGAATCCCAAATTTCGAAAAATGATATAAGGCGTGTAAAGGCTCACGTCTCAAAGCCTGTATTATGGCGAGGCCGAAGCCAAGCATGCCAGGATCTGCTCGACCAAAAGAAGGCGAGCAGAATCCCAAATTTCGAAAAATGATATAAGGCGTGTAAAGGCTCGAGTCTCAAAGCCTGTATTACGGCGAGGCCGAAGCCAAGCATGCCAGGATCTGGTCGACCACGAGAAGGCGAGCAGAATCCCAAATTTCGAAAAATGATATAAACCGTGTAAAGGCTCGAGTCTCAAAGCCTGTACAATGGCGAGGCCGAAGCCAAGCATGCCAGGATCTGGTCGACCAAGCGTCGGCGAGCAGAATCAAACGTCGAAAAATTTCTCTAAGGCGCACAACAACTCACTAAGTTTCAAAGCCTGTCTTACGGCAAGACCAGACGCTAAGCGTGCCAAGATTTTCTCGGCCAGACAAGTCGAGCAAACATCCAGAGAAATGAGAATTTTACTAAGGAAAAATAACGGAAGGAGAAAGCAAGTAACAATGTATTTTATTAAGTTTAAGATAAGTAACGGAGCTGCTACATATAACACCCAAAAAGAAGAATGAGCATAACACAAGTCCAAACTTAAACAGCGGGTGGGTCAGTAGGTCGAGCAGTCTCCTCTGAGGGCTGGTCTGCGCCAGATGCAGGTGGAGTACCACCAGTAGCGTTTGGAGGGGCATGCACCTCAACAACTACAGCAGGGTCAGCACGAAGGGGGGAGATTTCCTCGACCACGATAGGTTCCACCTCCTCGGCGTCCTCTTTAGCATCCTCCTCGTCCATGTGCTGAGAAACAGCTTCTGCAAAACCATCCATGTTGAGATTTGGATGCCGTTTCTCAAGGACGGCCATGATGCTGCGGTAGGAATGTCGAAGCCCTTGGTTGTATCGAAGTTCAGCTTCATTCTCCAGGTTCTCGAGCTGAGCTTGATGAGACACATGAAGGGATTCGAGCTGAGCTTCATACGTTGCTTTCTGCCTTTCCAGATCCTCTCGCACCCTGGTCAGCTCCTCGTCGAGAGTAACGGCTTTAGCCTCAGCAAGAGCTTCTCTCTCTTGCAGCTTCAAATTCTTGAGGTTCAGATCCCCAGCTTTCTTCTCGGCCTTGTCGGCTCTGGTGACTGCTGTCTTCTTCTCGTCTTGCATCTTTTTCTCGGAGCGGTTGGACTTGGCCTGGTAGTAAGTGAGCATGCAGCTGAGGTGGATGGCGCTGAACTGCATGGCATCCATCAGGTCGGGTAGGGCCAAGCGGGAAAACTCCTCCAAATCCTTCTTGCTTACATGCCTAGAAAGGTCGGTCATGTAGGAGACCAGGTGGTCTGGGATACGAGATGTAGGCTTCTTGGAAGCAGAGGAGGAAGCTGGATCGGTGGCTACACCGCTACTCTCCACGGCGACAGCAGGAGGAGGTGGCAAGGTTTTCAGGGGAGAAGCCTGCTCTGCTACGATGGCTCGCTTCGCAGCAGGAGCCTCCTTTTCTTCACCCTTCTTGGTAGTCTGAGAACGGGTACGCTTCCTGGTCAAGGCTGCAATCACGGCGTCTTCCATCCTATGGCCAGAAGTTACTAAGCCAGATGCGACCAGGTTTTCTAGAGTCAGCAGCTCCCGATGGGAACAGGACTTCGCTAGCACAGACTCTACTAGCTTGAGCGGTTCGGGTTCAAGCGGGAAGTGAACGCCCCAAGAGCCTGCAACGCGAGCAGAAATTTAATTAGCATCAAAGCAACGAAAATAGGAGCTACTAAGGAGTTGATACACCTAAAGCGAGCGGGCAACCTGGGACCACGAATCGGGATGGGACGCGATAGTTCGTCCCATCAATCTGTGCGAGTTGACCCCAAGGACCCCCAGCAAAAAAGAACTTCTTCTTCCAAGCCCCACCACCCCCTGTTGGAAGCCCAGTTACAGGTTTTCTGCTCTTAGCGCTGGATTAGAAGTAGTACCAGCCAGCATCCTTGGGACTGCTCTTTAGTTGATATAGGTGTCTCACGTCGTTAATTGTGGGCTCACTCTGACAACATCTGTCCCATAGAACGAACAGACCAGAAAGCACCCTCCATCCGTTGGGATTCAACTGACCAGGGGATAAGTTCAGCCCACTAAATATCCGAGCAAAGTATGGCTGTATGGGACACCTCAATCCGTATTTAAAGCTTTCCAGAAACAAGGTGACAAAACCCGGGGGAGGACGACTAGGGGTATCTTTCTTCCCCGGGACCCTAAGGAGTATATCACTAGGAATCCCGTACCGACTCCGAAGGACAGCAAGCTCATCAAATGTGGTCGTGCAAGTGATGAAGTCAATGGCATAATCTTGTGCTAAAGTTCTACCCCCTGCCATACTCCTCGTTTCTGGTCGTGCTGCTCCTGGTAAGGGTTTCCCACCCGACTCTCTTCCCTCTTCGTCACCTAGGGTGTCCGACGAGCCGGATGTTCCCACTTCACCGCTATTTCGGCTCGAAGAGGTCATTTCTGGGGACATTCTTCTAGCCCTAGTTGCAATATCAGGGTCACTGGGCTCTAAGGGGATCCTAGGGTCAAAGACGGCGTCGGCGAGCAGACTAGGTAAGAAGTCTGACTCGTCGTCGTCGTCTATCTCGATAATTTTTTCCTTGCCCTTAGACATTTCTCAATCTATAACCCTAGCACCACCACCGACTAATACCCGAGTGAAGTAAAGAGGAAAAGAAATGTGTATAGCTATTGAAGACCGAGGAAATATAGGTAGTACCTGAAAAATCGGCCATCGGAGAGGAAGGCGCAGGCCGAGAGAATGGTTCAATCGGAGAGAATCAAAGGAGGAAGCGTGTTTACCGAAAATCGTTCACCGGAAAACTGAGAGAACTATGAGTGTTTTGGGGTGAAAATTCTGAAGTGTCCAAATGAGAGAGGACATTTGGGCTGCCGGTATTTAAATGGCACCAGATCCCGAGGGTTTGCGACTCTTGGTTTGAAATTCAAACGGAGGGCCAGATTTCCCCCACGTCGCTTCATCCGCAATTAAATGCGACACGACTCTTGGCAGCTTTTCCCGCCCCACGCAACCAAGACTGCTGAGTTTCTACTGTCGATTCACTTCGTTACCCAACACCAGAAACTGGGGGACCTGTGTTTAGGGATATTTCGACGAGATCAAGCATGACTGGCAGGAACCTGGTCGTAGGAGGTGTTTCAATGAGGATCAGTGGAGGCGAGCAGAACCTTGCAGCAGGGGAGCAGGAGCAGAAACCCCCTGTCACCGCTCAGGCACACTGTCCGCGGGGCTAACCAGCCGAGGAAGGCATTGTGCTCGTTACCGTTAAGGCTTGGACCGAGGAGACCCGGTCAATGCCAGCTGAAGTGATGTTCTCACCAACTCGAGACTTAAAGCCACGCAAGATACGCAACCATCTACCACCGCAGTAATGGGGATATACGCAGCCACCTACCACCGCAGTAATGGGGATATACGCAACCACCTGTCACCACAGTGATGAAGATATACGCAACCGCCTGTCACAGCAGTAATGGACAGTACGCAACCGCCCGTTACTGCAATAAGGGAGGATCCTCGGAAGGTCTATAAAAAGGGCGGTCGGCAAAGGTAAAGAGGTGGGATTCTTGATCACTCTAAGAGGCTAAAAAAGCAAATAATCCGTAGCCGATAAAAAACCCAAGGCCAAGAGATTTACGGCCAATCTTTTCCCAAAAACCTTCTTATCTGACTTGAGCGTCGGAGGGTTTACGTCGGGAAAACACCCGGTGCACCCTGACTTGTTCTGTGAATGCAGGGAATAAGGAAGAGCAATTGAACGAGGAAGAGTCCTGGTCAAGATTGGGTTGAACGAGCAGAGGTTCTGGTTGAACGAACAGAGGTTCCGAGCACAGAAACTGCGACCAGAATTCTGCATCAACAATACCCATTTTGAATTCATATGGCATTTAGACATAAAGATGATACACCAATATGGCTGTAGTACATTGTGTACTTTATTTTCATATTTATTCATAAATGGTTAGTTAATAATTAAGTCATATAATAATTAAATTAGTAAAATAAATATAAAATATAATTAGGAGAGAGTATTATGACCATAATTTAAATATCAATAGTGGATCCCATAACCTTATTACTTTTAAAATGAATAATTGTAATGAATTTTATTTAATAATTAATTAGTATATTTTTAAATTCCATATAGTTCAATCCAGATACAATGAATTACATTATAACTAATCACTTTTATACTTACGAGTAATTAACACTTTTGAATCGGTGGTGCAATCATGGTTGTTGTTGACTGCTACAACAAGTAGGCAACAACGCACCAGTCGATTATAAAGCTGATGAAGTTGCCGTCTCTTCATGAAGTTATGGGGAGATCCAAATAATATAGTGAGCAATTGAGGCCCTCGATTCATGTGCACAAGGCGTGCATGTGACACTCGGCACGTGGAGTGGAAAACTTGACTTCTGCACATTCATACAAAGCCATCTTTCTTCTTTTGGAAAAGGACGGGTGCACTGAACGGAGCCTTAGACAACGGATGTAGCAAGCATCTGGCAAATCCACGAGCTATTTTTGTAGCTCCTCGAGTTCGAGTGAGACCATAAAATTTCTGAACGCCCTTCCTTTTTTTAAAAAAATATACTATTTTTTTAAAACTTCTAAAAAGCTTCATTTTGACTCAAAACTCTATCAAAGTAGTCCCTGAACCGAATTGAAACTTGGATCTTTGGATTATAACTTATTTTTTGAACTTTTGGATTTTGTGACTAAATGAACACGGACTTTGGACTTTTAAAACTACAATTAAAACTTGAAATTTAAATTGGTTACCTAATTAGTCAGTAATTTTTAAAAGTTGTTTAAAAAAAGTTGCACATCTTGAGGTAACTATATCTTTTTTTTATTTTTCCTATAATTTCATTTTTCTTTAGTTCCGTTTCTTTTTTTTTTTTGCATTTAATTTTTATGCATTCATTTTATGCTTTATTATTGTGTCCTTAATTTTATATGGCTAGCTTTATAATATTGTCTAAATTGTTTATATTTTATTATGTTTTGTTTAGTTTATTTATTTATATGGATGGTTTAACCACCTATTAAGTTATTTTAATTTAATTAATTAATTTTCAGTTTATTTATTTTTTTGTACATTTATATTACTTATTTAATTTTATATTTTTTTATTATTTTAAATTTATGCAATTTTTATTTAGTGTTCCATGCATTACTCATATGTTTGTACACCATTTCCTTAACTTAATTTGACATACATCATTAGTCTTGTACAAAATGTTGGTCTCGTAAGACAGTGCTAGATTAATTAGTAGATCATCTTCACTACCACATTGCTGACATCGAAATTGATAATTTTTTAGGGAATGGAGAAAACAAAGCTCTACAAAATCTCTGATGACCAACCTAGGACACTTAGAGATTTCATACATCCTATTAGAACAATAGCATAATCATGCATAGTTCTTTCTCCCGATACATCTCGTTTTAATTTCAAAATGGGTATCATTTAACTCCTACATACTTTTCATGATTTTGAGTTTGAATATCTCTACCCGCATTAAAGAGAATTTGAGAAAGTCTGTAAAACTTGCATCGATCAAAATCGTAGCATTAATATAATCAGACTTAAGTTTTTTTCTTTCTCACTAAAAAAAAAGCTAAAAGTTGGCTATAGAACCTTATGTCAGGATCCATTAGAATTTGGGATGTTTAGAGGGTTCCCACTGGCTCAACTTTCTTCAAATCTACTGAGAAAAATATTCGGCATATGGTCATGTGTTTCAACTCTCATTCCATTGACATTCCTGCCCAATCTAATGAGGATTTTAGTTCTAACAGAAACCCGATGGCTGATGATTATTTCTCGTCTAAGCCTGAGAGTACTAAAGGGCTTGATCTTACCCATATTTTAGTATTCCTGGTCTGCATGCCTTTAATTCAAAGAAGAGCTTCGCATTTACCAGTCACAAGTATTGTAAGCGACGCTCTGGCTGTTAGCCCACCTTTTATAGTTTCGTTTGTTCAACTTCACCTTAGTTTGTTCTATTTAGGTTATTCTTTATTCTTTTATAACTTGCGCTAACTCTTTTGTTAGTCATGTTTATTTTTTCGTTGGGAGGTTTTGGTCTATTTCCTCATCCAATTGTATTTTCTTTTCTTTTATTTAATCTACAAAAAAGAGGTCTTGACTGACTCTTGCCTGACCCCACTTTAGAGCGGGTTTCAATTAAAAAAACTAATCATTTTTAGTATAATTAATAGTAGTTATTTTAAAAATTATAGCATTACCTAAAGCTCATTTAAATAAATCAGTCGATCGTCATTAAAGGCTTGACCCAGTGATGGCCGGTTGAGGGCAAGTTTGAATTTAGAATGGGAAATTTATCCATTTGATCACCTTCCAATTTTCAATATAAGAAAATACCACACTTTAATTTTTTTTTTAGAATAGCAACCATTTACAAGGTTCTTAGACCAAAATATCCTTAAATTCTCAAAACTTCTCAAAACTATACAAACAAAATATTTCGCCCTCCCAAAAACATCTCTCATCTCTCCAACTACGCATGTGGGAGTTCCTTCGCTTTCGGCGTTTCTTGAATTCTGGCGATTTCCTTCACTTCCGGTGGCCATTTATGTGAGTTATAGTTTGATTTCATCAAGTTCCTTCACTTTCAGTTTCGACTGCTTATGTACTTTTTTGATTTTTTTATTAATTTAGAATAAAATTTATTTAAGTTGCTTGGTTAATTGATCATTGATCATAGTTAATCATTAGGATATGTACTGGATATGAAAATATTAGAGTTTTCTTGAGTTTAATACATCTAATAAATGACACATCAAGTGTTTGTTTAAATGCCTCTAAGAAATTATTGATCTAAACTTAAAGTTATTTTGAGGTTAAAGAGAAGGTTGGTGTGTCGGCCAATCAAGAGCGTGTGTGGTTGCCCATGTTGCCCAAAATTTGGCCATGTCAACGCAAACGACATGCTTGTGTTGCCCAACCAAGTATATGTTGTCGCCCATATTTGATTGGGCGACACATGCTATCGCCCATATACTGTGTCGCATGTGTTCTAGGCCCGACAACATGTTGTCGCCCAAGTTTTTCGAATGTTTTAAATTTTGTTTTTTAAACATTTACGCTAATACTTTATAATTTATTATTTAGATATGTCCGACAAGTAGATGCATCCCTGACCACTGAAGATACCAATCGAGGATCACTTCCCAGGTTGCGTTACAAATTTAACGAGATTTAATTTTGTGACTACACATATACAGACTAAGTTAACTGAAACAAAATTTCGTACAACTTTGCAATAAATTGTTCAAATGTTGCATACTTTTTGAAATAAAATGCAATAATTTTTCTATTCTTGTACTCCATACGACTATCGTTGAAAGTCTCCCACGCTCCATCAAGATACATCTTAAGCACTACTGACTCTATTAACCTAGTCCAAAATAATAATAATATTTTATTAATAACACTCCAAACAATAATATTACTATATTAATTAAATAACCAATTGTCAACAATTCAGGTGACCCGAGTCACAGGACTATTGCCCGGGCAACAAATGTTTGTTGCCCAGGTGAAGAATACTATAATCCAAGCGACAGGCGGACAAAAAATACCAGAATTCAGAAGACAAGTACCCATCGCCTCGGCGAAAGGTACCTATCGCTTGAGTGATAAGCCACTCTAAGCTTGGACAACATGTACTTGTTGCTTAGATTTTGGATTTCGTCTTCAACATCGCTCAAGACCCATTGTTGTCGAATTTTGCCAAATTTTTTTAATTTATAAATTTATGACCTCACATTAACCATTTAATATACCCACATTGTAAAAAAAAAAAGAGCAACCAATCTTTTGTATGAAACCCAACCAAATAATTAAAAATAAAAATTAAAGAAATACTAACCTTAACATTTTATTATTCTTTAATTTGTTGCTTGATTTTATCTTTAATACTTGGATAAATATATTAATTTGATGAATGTGAGATCGGTGAAAAGAGGATTGAGGGTTAGTTGGACAAATAACTTTATTATGAATGTGGGAGAGGTGAAATGGGGAGTGTTTTGGTGGTGTGTGTAGAGAGCTTTGACTTAAGAGTTGGGGGTTTGTTTGTTTAGTTTTAAAGGTATCTTGGTGTAAGAACTTTGTAAATAGTTGTTATAAAAAAAAAATTAGAGTGGGGTAGGGATCACATTTATATTGCAATTACCGTACATTAATTGCGTAACTAATTGAAAATAAATAAACAGCCATCCTTGTTCATTTAAAAAGCGAAAATGCACGACCACCGTTCATTTTCTGATTAACCCAGTAAAAGAAAGCGACAAAAACAATGCCACCCAACTTGACGTCAGCCAGTCGCAATACCCACACTCGAACTACATGAAACTTGTCGGCTCACGTGGGTCTGGCATAAAACTAAAGACACTGAAACAACTTCGAAAATAATCAAACACTCAGGAGGGAAGCAAGAAGAAGAGAAGCAATACCCAGAAGCACTTCTCTTCTTCTTCTCCAACTTACCACTGTAAGCTTTTGGACACTTGTTTTCTATGGATAATAAGCGAGAGCAAAACCCGAGCCCGGTTCCGAAGAAGACGATCCCACCGTACATGAAGGCGGTGTCGGGTTCTCTCGGAGGGGTCGTGGAGGCGTGTTGCTTGCAGCCAATCGACGTCATCAAGACGAGGTTACAGCTGGACACAACTGGGACTTACAGGGGAATTATCCACTGCGGCGCCACCGTCTCGCGTACCGAAGGCGTGCGGGCTCTGTGGAAAGGATTGACGCCGTTTGCCACCCACTTGACCTTAAAGTACACGCTTCGAATGGGATCGAATGCCGTGTTTCAATCGGCGTTTAAGGATTCTAAAACGGGGAAGATTAGCAATCAGGGTCGGCTAATGGCTGGCTTTGGTGCTGGTGTGCTTGAAGCTCTCGCTATTGTTACTCCTTTTGAGGTTTGTTTTTGTGGTTCCTTTATATTTTTAATTTTTTTAATATTTGGTGGGATCGTGAGCTTTTCTTTTTGGGAAATTGTTTTTACTTTCGGATTTTGGGTGAATTTGTTTTGTGTTGGTTTGAATTCGGTGGTTAGGGTTGTGCTATGTTTCTATGTTTTATATGGTTTACAATTTGTATAGGTGTCATTGGGAATGGAATATAGGTTCTGTTTGTAGCTATGGTACTTCTGCTTAATTTCGATGTAGTAGCTACAGATTATAAGCCATATCATCTCAGTCCCCAGCATAGCCGTAATGGTTTTGCTCTGTTAATAAATTTTCAATTATATTGCAAAGTAGTTATTGTGGTTTGAATAATGAAGGAAGCCGTAGTGTTTATTTTCCATAGTTGAGTGATAATGTTTTTCTATTACATGTATTGTTTTATCTAGACTTCCTAGGCTTTGATTGTTTGGTGGTCATCTCTTGAAACGAAAGGAAACCATGGTAATTAGTAACTGGCATTTTTCTTGGAATGAAAGTGCTTTACACTGCTGAGGCTGGAAACTGAATATGATGTGTGTATGTAGTCATAGCTGCATTGGTGATTGCTACTTGAGAAGGCTGTTCAAATTATTATATTAGAAATGTTAGGCTGTAGGGTTAGTTCTGAGGTCCTGCTCTGCTAAGAATAACCTGAATTTTAGGCAATGCAGATTAAACTACGTCAGTGGCAGTTTTAAGATAGAAATAGATGGTCATTTCCTTGTTAAGGATGTCATATGAAAAAAAAAAAAACAGACAGTGATTTTCTAGTCTTCAGTTGAGTTGAGAATTTGATTGTATTGGTTACATGACATGCTTAACTTCTTTAGATCGGTGAAGATTTCTAGATCATCTATACATTGAGTTTAATGGATCGAGTGCAACATAGGGTTTACATTAGATTGAGCAGCCTTGCAGATGTTCAATTTGCAAAAGGTTTAAATTACTCAATGCGCTGTCCTCTAAGTGCTAGCTTGTGTCTGCCAGACCATGTAATGAATAACACTAGTTACCTGATGAGATTCTTAGTTTCCTTCTGTTACATCACTCTCTTCCATAGATGATCTCATATTGTCTTTTTTTTTTTTTTGCCCCTTTTAACACTGATGATGTGATAGTTTCCTTGATATGAGGATAATGGTCGTAGTATCTACAGTTGAATGACAGTGCTCTAAAATAGCATATGGAATTACAAACAATAAACAAAAACCGCATGTTACACTATGCGTTCTTCAATTTTCGTGGTTGTGTATAAATTTTAAGAAACAAGCATGTCATTTAACTGCCTTTTTCTTATTCTACCCTGTTTTTATACGTTAGCATAATGAAGTTGCTTATCAGTTGGACTGCTTCTGGAATGGTGCAGGTGGTGAAAATTAGACTACAACAGCAGAGAGGTTTGAGTCCTGAGCTTCTAAAGTACAAGGGTCCTATACACTGTGCTCGTATGATCATCCGTGAGGAAGGACTCTTTGGACTCTGGGCAGGGGCGGCCCCAACTGTTATGCGCAATGGGACAAACCAAGCTGCCATGTTTACGGCTAAAAATGCTTTTGATGTACTCTTGTGGAAGAAACATGAAGGTGATGGGAAGGTCCTCCAACCGTGGCAGTCCATGATATCGGGATTCCTTGCAGGAACAGCAGGTCCAGTAGGCACTGGCCCTTTTGATGTTGTCAAGACAAGGCTGATGGCACAGAGTCGAGGTGGGGGTGAGTTAAAGTACAAAGGCATGGTCCATGCAATCAGAACAATATATGCTGAGGAGGGGCTTCTTGCCTTGTGGAAAGGACTGCTGCCCCGTCTCATGAGGATCCCGCCAGGCCAGGCCATTATGTGGGCTGTGGCTGACCAAGTGACTGGTTTTTATGAGAGGAGATATCTTCGCAATGCACCCTTATAGGTACTATTTTATTGTTTGGCCTATTCTACATTTTAGTTACATACTTCCATTGCTAGCATGAAGCTATGAATTGCTTCAGCATTTCTTTTTGAGTTCTTAAGGATTCTTTGATTGAACACCAGTTTTTGTAGACCGAATCGGTAATTTGCTATGCCTAGGCAAGAGAAAATGTAGGTAGTTGCCAGATTTTCTCAACCATTGTCTATCACCATTTTCAGAGAACTTGTGAGCCAATGCCTATTGTTTTTTCCTATTATTATTTAATGAGGATTGAACAAAGAAATAGAATATGGATTTGCAAATGCTTCAAAAAGATGGATGTTGTTTTTCTTAGAGTATCTCCAAAAGACTTTTCAAATAAAATTCTACTTCTTATTTGAAGAGTCATATTAATATTAAACATTCCAAAAGACAAGTTAATTTAGATTCTTCAAATAAGATTTGTTTCTCACTCTTTAACGTTACCGAGTGAGTTTCTCCCTCTTCTATTAATATTTTATTATTATTTATTGAAAAGATAAGACTGCAATAATTATTATTTATGTTTTCTTTCAAAAACATAACATCAATTCAATTTGATAGTGGGAAAGATTTGATGAAAATAATATTAATTTATTCTAATTTGATAAGAGATGATTATATTTTTCCATCTACTTATTTGCCACATTAGGAAGCAAATTGATATTTGAAGAGTGAAATTTAAAGAGACTTTTGAAAATGCTCTTATAATCTTTTGTGAGGATCTGCATCCAGTTGCCAGCAACACAATTTGTTCATTGGACTTGGTCCACTATTTTTTGCTTTTTCCACTACTATCATGAAAGCTTCTAAAGTATACAAAGTGGAGATACAATTGATGTAAACAGGATGTGGCAAGGCATGATCTTATCAGCAACTATATATTTGTAGCTTAGGGCTCTAGTTTCTATTTCAATTTGCCCATATGACAGGCATGTTCGTATGTATGGCATCTACCCTCGCAGTGGGCAGTGCACGCAAAGTGCATTTTTAAGGCAATTTTGTTTCATATGCAATTCCATCAAGTCCTTCGCTCAGGACATAATTATCGAGTGGGCGCTTTCAAGAGGATGTTTTACAGAAACCAAAACCCTGAAAAAACCAAGCCATCTAGGCGTCAGGCTTTTCCTTGATACGACATGCAAGAACTGGTGAACCACATTACCTGATTCGTTTAATACTTGGCACGTTAGTTTGCTGTCAACTGAACTTGAGACGTTTAATTAAACTAATTCGGGCAACTCACTCCGGTTTATTTGTTGCACTCCAAACCAAAGTTGCATGATTGAGCTTGCATGGCGCATTCTACCACTTCTGATAAACAAGGCTGAACTGATTTAAATCTTCAGTACAATTTTAATAAGAGAATATATATATATCGAGCAGAACTTAACTATAACCCTCCTTAAGCTCTATCAATACAACAGAATGATATCAGATACTGTAATATAATGCATTAATAACTGAAAACAATATAGATCAAAATTATATCTCCGTCACCATGAAACACCTTCGCCCGACCAGAAATCAAGAAATTTCCAAGCATCTATACCTAAAGATCTCTCCTCCCAAATGTATTAGGCCATTAGGTACAGCACCTGCAAGGCCAAACAACAACAGGGATGGTTAAACCGCAGGAAAGGAATTGGCTTTTTGTTCACATAATGCAGCTAAAGCCAATTCTACCATGGAAGAACACAAGAATTGATAATTTAAAGAGATACCTGAAAAATCCCATTGTAATTTATCAATTTCCCATCCTAGTAGCATCATAAGTTAAACTGAATAATTAATTCGCACTTTTCTTGCTTCTGAAGTTCTCCTTTAACGATGCAAATTTTTTCTTGCACTGAATTACTGTCTTCCCAGGAACAGCAGTTGCAACTCGCTCCCATCGCTGACTGGTTTCTTTTGGGAAGGTTTTTAGAGCCTGAACCAGTGCTCTTTCTTGTACAGCAGACCAAGCATCTTGATCTGAACTAGAAGAAACTCCATTTGCAGCAGTCACATTAGCAGGTTTCTGACTAGTTGAACTTAAAGACTCTTCTGAGGAATCAGCACCACTGTTTTGAACTACTTGAGGGGTTGATGCCCCTACTACTTCCTCCCTAGTTGTAAGGGGAGATGCAATGGATTGCGCAGGTTTCCTCTTCTCAAGAAATGAATCAAAAGCTTTGGCACCATCGGGCTTCTGCAGGAGAACTGTTTTGGTTGCCTTCAGAATTTCTTCCACAGATCTTCCTGTACCAATGTACTCCGAAATAACCTCCCACCTTCGAGATGTTCCTTTGGGGTATTTCTGCATTCCTTTTCTCAAGAGCTCAATTTCTTCCTTGCTCCAAGGTTTCTCCTTTTTCTCAAAGTTTTTTAATAGTGTACTTCCATTAGTCTCCACAGAACCATTCTGCTGTACATTCTTCTTTTCATCTTGTTTCTTGGCCTCAGATTCATCAGCGTGCCCAACTGCATTCCTGATGAGTTTTGCTTGCTCCAGCCCTTCACTTTTTTCCATCTTATCACACAAATTTCTCAACTGCTCCATATCAAATGACATGCATAAACTTTCCACATCCTCCATGGAGACATCAAGCAAATGCTGGGAAGTAACAGATGCTGAAAGTGTTCGAAGACGAGTCCGCTCTTTTCGCAAGAGCTTTTTCTCTTTTTCCTTTACCTTCTTCTGTTGTAACGCAACTTCAGCAACTCGTTTTTCCTCCTCTACTTTCCGGCGTCTCTCCTCTTCAGCAGCCCTGGCAGCTTCTTCCTCCTGCAACTTCTTTGCCAGATACTTAGCCTCCTTTTTCTTCTGCTTCTCAGCTTTCTCTGCTTCTTTTCTTTTCAGTATTCTTGGGTCTCTCTTATAGGCATTGTCAACCAGTGTGCGTATTCGCGCATATTCTTCTTTCCTAGCCTTTTCTGTAAGTTTTGCATTCTGCCTCTCCATCCACCTCTTATGATCTCGAGACTCAGCTTGTTCAAGGTCAAACTCATCTGCATGTGGGAACTCCCGCCAGCTTTTAAAGCTGTACCAAAAATTGTAAAAATTATCTACTTCCTTTAAAGGAGTATTCTCGTCGCCTAATGATGGTACCGGTTGGATAGCAGACCACCTTCCATTCCTCGTAAACGCTGGACCAAACACCTTGTAGAAGTCTTGTGGGGCGCAATCAGCTGGGATTGCATCATCAAACTCATCGGTGGAGTCATAAATTCTTCTCTTCACGGGGTCAATTAAAACCTCATAAGCTTCTTGGACAGCCTTAAAGTGGCTTTCTATCTCATCCTTTTTTGCTTGCTTAGCAGCTTCAGTTTCCTCAGCAAAAAGTAGTGCAGCCTGCTTGTCAGGATGATACTTCAAAGCTGTCTCGCGGTAAGATTTTCTAATCTGATCCTCGGTGGCAAGATATCTTAAATGGCTCAATCCCAATAATGCATAGTGATCTTGTTGATTGCTTCCTTCACCGGACTTCTTTTTACCTTTGCTGCTATACGACTCATATGATGGAAAACATGTTTGTTCCTTATCATTTGACACTTTCTGGTCATCAACTTCAGCATCTTCCTCACAACCAAGAAGTTTAAGAGCAGCAGCATGAAAAGAATGACCAGCAGGTTCATATTTAGAAGCCTTTAAAGGAAGGCAGTTAGAAGAAACATAAATTGGCTGTCCGTCTACAAGCTCGTCCGAATAGGAAATTAGTCGAAAGCTTGCATGGACTACCATGATGCTTAGAAACGACAAACTACAATCAATTACCTCTATATGTATGAACCCTTCAGTCTTCCAATCTGCAGTTATTACCAAACTTTAATCAGCAAGCCACGCCAAAATAATACAAAAAATGCCAAAATTTAACGGTTTTAAAATCAAAAAGGAATCTTCAATAACAAGAGAGTCAATTTACACTCAAACAAACACGTCAAAGACAAGAATATATAATCTCAATAAATGTTCATAATATATATCCCAAATTCATGACGAAATACATTAGAACTTCATTGTCCGACTATATATACACTATTAAACTACTATATGCCACAAAATGATGAATTGCACCAGTAAAAACTTGCACGTGTCAAACACACACCGAAAAGAATTTGAAATAGAAAGAAAATTAAAACCCTAGCATTCATTTAATTCAGCTACTAAAAACAAGTGATCCTCGATTTCATACATCTACAGGCAATTTATCACAATGAAATTAAACTACTAAAAGAATAAAACACGAATTATTGATTAATGATTGCACGTAGCTTAAGAATCAATTAGGGTCAAGGTTTTATGTTACTGAAAAAACAAAAAAAAATATATATCTGTGAACCAAATCAAAAGATGGAAGCTATTGTACAAGCAGAATATAGAATAAATAATAATTATGAACAGACTCGAAATTATGTATAAAAACCGAAAAAGAAAAAAACCTCTGATTGTGCGGTGGCAGCAGAAGAGCTGAGGAGAGAAAGTGAGAGAGGCCGAGGCGGAGAGTCTCGAGGTAAAGAAAACTCAAACCTCGCAGAAGTGGAGTTTATGAATCGATTAGGGTTATGAAGTTGGCCCTTTTCTCAGCTATATATATCTTCCCCGGGAGCTGGGCTCGATTTTGTTGCCATGCGGATAAAAAAGAAAAAAGAAAAAAGAAAATAGTTATAAGAATGTGTAAATGTGTAATTATCAATGTTTTTATTTATACAAAAAATAAAAATTATTTATTTATTTATTATCAGTAAATTATAGTTGTTTACTTATTTGAAAAAGGAATTGCAAGTTAGTTATTTTAAATTTTTCTAAACCGCTAGTAATTTATTATTTATTAGTTAGAACTTTAGTAAACTAAAAAATGGGCTTGTTTGTTTAGACATGTGAAGTCTAAAATTAATTTTTTTTATTAATTTCAGTTTTTTAAATGTATTTGTTTATTTTTTATAACTTTTGTCTGATTGTCTAATTCTCAGGTATTTATATTTGAATAAAAAAATAAATTTTTGTAAGTTTTATCCAATTGAAAAAAGTCTGAATGAAAAGTAAATATTAAATTCTAAAAATATCTTTATAAAATAACTTATTTCTTAAACTTTAAAATTTTATTCTTTTTTTCAAGAATATAAATGTCAAGTAACTATATTTAAAAATACTTTTTATTATAAAAATAAACAAAATGTCTGATATTAAAAAATAAATAAATATGTCACTTAGACATTTATATTAGGACACATTCATATTTTAGACAAAAAAGAAAAATCTAACATTTTCTAAGTTGTATTGGATTTCATCCTAATTAATATGTAATTTATCTATTGCATTAAGTTTTTTTTGTAATTGAAAAGATTACTTATTCAACCCACTGTACATTTAATGAATGGATGTTACATAGAGCTGCTAAAATTTGACACGATCCAATTACCCGGCACGAACACGACACGAATAAATGGGTATGGGTTATCAAATTTGACACGATTATTAAATAGGCCAAGTCCGAGTCGACACATTTTTTTTCTTGTTAGATTAGGGTTAAGTTTTTGACCCAATTACCCGAATAATGACACGATTATATTTTATTTTTTAAAATTAATTTTTAAGTTCTTATTATAAAACTCGAATATTTAAACATAATTCTCTCTTTTATTTTTTTGGAAGGGTAGGTATATACACAATTTTTTTTAATAAAATTTTATATAGATTTAGAACTTTAATGGTGTTAGTGTGTAAAATATTAGTACACATGTATACTTTATGATATTGATATATAGTATTATTTACATATATATAATTAAAAAATTTAATAGTGTAAATGTGTAATATTTTGGAGGGGTGTGTAAATGTGGGGGTGTGTGTGTGTGTCTATAACATTTGTTAAATATACAGATATTAAACGGGTTATTGGATAACCTATTTATTTTCTGTTTTAAGTTTAGGTCTTAACATTTTGACACGATTATTAAATGGGTTAGGTTTTGGTCAACCAAAATTTGACACAATACGAACACAACCGGACAACTCATTCTGCCAACTCTAATGTTACATATTTAGGATAAAAATATATTGGGTGAAGATGTTTAAGATTTGAACTTTAAAATGCTTGTATTATGTAGATAAATAAGATACTAATTAAACAATTATTATGGTATTTAGTAAAATGTGTTGTCGCAAAGTACATTCTTTTGATAAATAATATTACAGAAAGTATTATTTAATTATTTAATAATCAAAATAGATATAAATTTAAATCATCTTTTGTTTAAATATTACGTTTTATAGAAAAATAAGATATAATTATCTTTTTGTTAAAAATATTAAAATTAATATAAACTTTAAAAGGGAATAGTGACTTATTCAATAAGATACTTATAAAAGACAACTTCCTATATACTTTTAAAAACTATTGTTCAATTAGAAAAACTTATAAAGTAAGCAGTTTTTAGAAATTTTACAATACACTATTTTTGTTAAAATTAAGATTATACTTGATAAAGCATGGTCAATGAATAAAAATGATGTAGCTTTGTCTTTTATTGAAATAATAAAGTTATAATATTTTATATATTATTATTAAAAAGGGAAGTGTTAGAAAAAAAAATCCTAATCAAATTTTAGTCTTTACCTTTGCATAATTCGAATTCTGAATTTCTGATGGTCGTTTAAATAAAATTGATTGAAAACTATTTAGTTTAACCTCTAAAGTTCGAATATGAATTTAAAAAATTGTATTAATAATACTTTTAAAGCCTTATTATAAATTTACATCAACATGAGGGCTTTAGATTTTCTTTAGTGTGTTTGATTTCATGATTTGACCAAGTAGTTTTGAAGTATTTTTCTTTTAATTTGTCATTCAAATTCAAATTCTAAAAAGAAAGAGATTTAAACAATTAATTCAGATTTTGTTCACCCCTAACTTTTATAAAAGATATTAATAATAATAATAAGAATAATTCAAGACTTTCTTTGTGAGTCAAATCAAACACTACATCACTAGTAATCCAGACATAAAAAATCTTTAGGTAGGTATATTTCAGACATATTTCGATTCCAAATAAACACTATTTAAATATAAGTTTCAAATTTTATTTTAATATTATTTCAGAAATAGCTGCACAAGTTTCATAAAAAATTTACTATTAAACACAACTGAACTATAGAGGTCCATGTACAAAGCGCAATAAAAACCAGCAGAAAAAAGGGAAAATTTACAAAAATAGACATAATTATTTTATCATTTTCCCAATTAACCATAGCAACTTTTTTCTATCAACATTAGCCAAATCCAAGCATTTCTTTACAAATTACCCTTCTTTACAAGACCAAAACCAACAACTTTTCTCTCATATCGTCAAACAAAACGCAGCTTAGCTTTCTACTCTTAATCATCAACGACGGCAACAAACAACAGTAAAAGTCAGTCATAATCTATCCATATCCAACACTAATCGGCATCACTTACTGGTATGAGTTATTTTCTCAACTTCCTGAAAGTCTGGGTGAATCTGAATTCTGGCGACGGGATGCATGTCGCAACAAGAGTTGGTGCGACAGGCACCTGTCGCACTTGGCCTTGGTGCGACAGGCACCTGTGGCTTGGTGCGACAGGTGCCTGTCGCACTTAATTATCACAGAAGTTGAAGGTGAAAACTGTGTTTCTTGCTAGAGTTCTATGGAATTTGCAGGTGATGACATGGATAAAGCTTGGGAAATCCATTCAAAGGTGAGGAGACAGCTAGAGTGCTCTTGTACTAAACTGGATGTTGCTGGAGCGTTTCGAGTTGCAGTAGGCTCCGATTCTTTTCTTTGGTTTTATCTCTTGTTAATTCTTTGGTGAGTACCCATGAATATATTATATTCTGGCTTTCACTAATCCAAGTTGAAAAATGGAAAAGTGGGGGAATCAATCCATTTGTATCCACACATTAATTTGCATATCATTGATTTCCATGAATCTAATGGTTGCCGAATAAAGTTGCTACGATGTTGGTCTATTTGCGGTATTGTATGTATATGTACTTTAATTTAAGAACATGCACGTGCTTTCCAGGCACTCGGTGAATTACTGAACATTGCAGAATTTGAAGAGTGCCTGTCGCACCAAGCCACAGGTGCCTGTCGCACCAACTCTTGTTGCGACATGCATCCCGTCGCCAGAACTCAAATTCACCCAGACTTTCAGTAAGTTGAGAAAATAACTCATACCACTAAGTGATGTCGATTAGTGTTGGATATGAATAGATTATGACTGACTTTTACTGTTGTTTGTTGTCGTCGTTGATGATTAAGAGTAGAAAGCTATGCTGCGTTTTGTTTGACGATATGAGAGAAAAGTTGTTGCTTTTTGTCTGTAAAGAAGGGTAGTTTGAGAAGAAAGGCTTGGATTTGACTAATGTTGATAGAAAAAAGTTGCTATGGTTAATTGAAAAAATGATAAAATAATTATGACTATTTTTGTAAATTTTCCAGAAAAAAGAATAAATATATATTTATGAACCCAAATGTGTTGCGTTACGTTAAGAAGAGTTGAACCTTTCACTGACAAAATGGAAAAAATAAGTTTCAGTATTGAAAGGATAATTTCGCGTCAAATGAATATGAAAAAGCTTTAAGCAATGGAAAAGCACTTTTGTATTTCCTCAAAGTGCTTCCCGCGTTCGCCAAACAAGGCTTAGCCAAACACTGTTTCTGTAATCTGTCACTGTGGTCTGTGCGCACTCTCGCATTAACCTTACCCACAGCAGAACCAAGTAGAAGCTGAAAAAATAACAACCAATAATTATAATAATAAAGGAGAAAAAAGGAAAAATAAAAAGGAAACACAAAAACCCTAGCCCGAGCACGTACAAATTTCCTATATAAGCCAACGCTGCCGTAAGAACCAAACCCTAGCTGTGTCCCTATCGAGCCACCTCTTCAGTCTTCACCCTCTTTCTTTCTATCTCGTATTCTATTTTTTATCTTTGCAGTACCCTAGCTTCACCGCCGTCACCGTCAGTTTATCACAGTGAGTTCCCTCCCTTAATGTATCAAGTTGCTTAATCTTAATTCCGATTAGACTTTAAACAGAACTCTCATTTCCCGTTTCTTTTACAGATTGTTTGGTAGATTTTTTCTACAAAAATCAAAACGATGTCAGACGATGAAAGGGAGGAGAAGGAGTTGGATCTCACTTCTCCCGAAGTCGTCACCAAATACAAAAGCGCTGCTGAGATCGCCAATAGTTAATACCCTCTACCTCCTGCAATTATTTACTGTGATTAAATTCTTTTTGGAAAAAAATTGCAAATAGATTGTGAATTTATTCAGTGCTTGTAATGCTATATGTATGTATATGTGTGTGTAAAAAGATTGATTTTTGTTACATGTTTTGATCGAAGCTGAAAATTTGCTGAGGCTTTGCAGTATTAATAAACTTATGTGAAATGTTCAAAATTTTCAGAGGCATTGCAGTTGGTAGTATCAGAATGCAAACCTGGTGTTAAGATCGTTGACCTTTGTGAGAAGGGAGATTCATTTATTAGAGAGTAAGTTATTGCTATCCTGGCTGCTGGAAATTTTCTTGGAAATCTCTATTCGCACATAGAATAGTTCTGTTAATTGGTTTTTGTTGTTTGTGTTTTAAGACAAACCGGCAACATGTACAAGAATGTAAAGAAGAAGATCGAGAGGGGTGTTGCATTCCCAACTTGTGTTTCTGTTAACAACACACTCTGTCATTTTTCACCGCTTGCAAGTGATGAGACAGTCTTGCAAGAAGGAGACATGATCAAGATGTAAGCATTTTCTACACTTGGTTATTTATGTACTTGAGTTGCACTGCACGCGCATTGTTTACACAGTGGGACAAATTTGTGTCCGGAGGGAGGATTAATTGTGGGTTTTTAATTGATGCAGTGATTTGGGATGTCACATAGATGGGTTTATTGCTGTGGTTGCACATACTCATGTCCTCCAGGGTGGGCCTGTAACAGGCCGGGCAGCTGATGTTATTGCTGCAGCAAATACTGCTGCTGAGGTTGCCTTGAGGCTTGTAAGGCCAGGAAAGAAGGTAATTTCTTTGTGATAATGCTGTTTTTCTTTTGTTCCTCAAGTCTGTTATCTGTTTTAGTTGGGTTGTTAAATGTTTGAGATATAAGCAGATTTTATATAGTTTTGTTCTCGTATTGTTTTGAATAGTGATTTGAGGATTTTATGTGCTTGTTGTCAAAGTTCAAGCTGTTCTTCAAATTCTGAAGCTAATGTTCTGTAGTTGCATTTGTATACTAGCTGCAGCACTAGATTGACTTGTTTTGGCGCTTTAGATTTGAGAAGTTATGTTTGGAATTAATGGTTGCCATTCCCTCTTTTCCGGTAAATACTAGACATTTGATTTAATTTCGAATATTTGTGGTGTGTTTTTTTTTTATTTATTTTGTATCCCCTAAATGATGAATCTTTGTTATGAGCTATGGGCAAATATCCAAATGAAGCTCTTTTTGTCATAGTTACTCTGATAGGGGAATTTTGTCACTCTCGTCCCAAGGAGGACATCGACGAATTTTTTATTAATAGTTATCAAGTAGATGTCATTTGACAGTTTGAAAAGCAGGCAACTTTGCCGAGGTGATTAATTGCATGTTGATTTCCTCTTTTCCCTGTTGCCAATATTATCTGTGGCTTTAATAGGCTGCTTTTGGTTGATACCTCCACTTCAGTTGATACCTATAGCCATGTGAGCCAACATCTTTTTAAATTTCTTTCAATGCCTCTAGTTTTTGAAGTGATCTTTACATGATGAGAACTGTAAAGATGATGGATGAAGCTCCAATGAAGCCTTTTCTAGTCAAAGTTACACTGATACAGTAACATTTGCTTTTTTTCCCCCTCTCCTTGTAATAAGCCCAATCAGAATTGCTTCTAATCTTTAAAGAAGGTTTTTTGTCCGAGCATGTGCCTTGTTTTGTCTCATCATGTCTCCGACATCTAATGTTCCCTTATGATGAATCTTATTTCAAGCTATGGGCTAACGCCCAAATGTGGCTCTTGTCATAGTTACTCTGACAGGTTACTTTGTGTTTACTTCTCTTAGGGTGAAATTTTAAGGTATTCTGGTGTTGGAGTAAATAGTCCGTTTATCATTTTGTAATTGATTTCCTCGTTTCCGTGTTTCCTATATTAAAATTGGCTGCATTAGAATTGATGTAGATGTTGTTGGTGCAATTCATCAGATTACAGCCTAATTTGTTTTCCCTTTTGGACACATAAGGGTACAAGGCACAAGGTTTTGCCTGTGTTTGGTATTAATTGATATCTCTACATGCGTAGATGCTATGTTTGATTCATTTTTCTTATAAAATATATGTTTATATAACTATTGTTATTCTGTTCTTTCTATCACTGTGTTTAGTATCTATCCTTTTATGTGGCAGAACAAAGATGTAACAGAAGCCATTCAGAAGGTAGCTGCTGCATATGGTTGCAAGATTGTTGAAGGTGTTCTCAGCCACCAGCTGAAGCAGTTTGTGATTGATGGAAACAAAGTTGTACTGAATGTCTCCAATCCAGATACCAGAGTTGATGATGCAGAATTTGAGGAGAACGAAGTTTATGCTGTAGATATAGTTACAAGCACAGGTGATGGAAAGGTAATCGTGGTGCCAGCATGAAGTCACACCCCGTTGCATTGTTTATGTAACCAAGACATTTTCTGGAGAAAGATTTCAATTTGTCCTCAAGTTTCTGTATATTGTACCTTGCAGCCAAAGCTGTTGGATGAGAAGCAGACGACTATTTACAAGAGAGCCGTGGACAAAAACTATCACTTAAAAATGAAAGCTTCTAGATTTATCTTTAGTGAAATTAATCAGAAATTTCCAATCATGCCTTTCTCTGCAAGGTTTGTTGTGTTTGCACTTTCATTTACTTTTAAATTTTTTTAGTGCAATGGTATCTTTAATCATTTTTCACTGTATAGGGCTTTGGAAGAAAAAAGGGCTAGGCTAGGATTAGTGGAATGTGTGAATCATGAGCTTCTGCAGCCATATCCTGTTCTTCACGAGAAGCCTGGTAATAATTTGCTTAAATAAGTTTTCTGCTCCCACCATGATTTTTGTTGATCACTACTGACTTTGTTTCATGGTCTTACAGGTGATTATGTTGCTCATATCAAATTCACAGTTTTACTGATGCCGAATGGGTCAGATCGGATCACATCTCATGCTCTGCAGGAGATTCAGTCCACCAAGACAATCGATGATCCTGAAATTAAGGCCTGGTTAGCCTTGGGCATCAAGACTAAGAAGAAAGGTGGTGGAAAGAAGAAGAAAGGTATCTAGAAAGTGGATGGGCAAATCATTGGTACTTTAACCGTTCTTATGCCCAAAATAATATCTCTATTTGACAATTGCAGGTAAGAAGGGCGACAAAGCTGAGGAATCAACAGAAGCCGAGCCCATGGATGCAACAAATGGAGCTGCAACTCAAGAATGAGTGTTTACTTATTTATTTTCCTTTCTTTACCCCAATTTTGATGCTTTGTTCACTTGTATCTGGTTGGTTACAGTTTAATATAGTGTTTAGACAATGATTCTAACTGTGTTATCCACCAAATCATATCTGCATCCTTCCTCCTCTGAACTGTATCTTTTTTGTTTTAGTAGCCGTTACTGACTATTTATTGAAACATAGATCAATAAACCCAAGCAGCATGACATGATAGATATAATTTTGGCAATGCATTCAAATCAAGGTTTCAAATGTCAAATGCTTTGTGCATTGATGTTAGATTTCTCGACGATAAAATGGAATTGTTAAAGGATGCTTGTTGGTCAGACTCATTGATGTTGCTCTTGTCAGTGTGGTTATAGCCGGTTCGGATTGTTGGTGAATTTCAAAGAAAAATATTAGGTTTGGTAATCATGTTTAGAAAACGATTGATTGGCGTCGGAAATTGGTATGGACGTCTAGTGAAGAGGACATCATCTTTGAAGAAGATGAAGATCATCCTCTATTTTGTGGGTAGTAAGCGAGGAATGTGGGGGATTAATTTTGGTTTAATTTCTTCTTAATTTAAACAAAATTTTTGGAGAAATCAATGAAGAATTCTTTATAAGAAAATGAAGAATTTTTAATTAAACCTTCCTGTACCATGATGGCAATATATTATCGATAAAGTTCCGGTTTGGGAAAACATGCGGCAAATTTAAAACATGCGATGGAGTTTTGTTGAATGTCCAACTGATACCATTGTACTTAGTCTTTCATATGAACTATTAGTTGGTGTTTGTTTTTTTGTTTGAAATTTGAATGGATCTGAATTAATTTGAATTCTAAATAAATCTGAATGTCTGAATCTGAATAATATGTTTGTTTTTTTGTCTGAATCTCGGAAAATAAATATTAAGTTGTTTGTTTTTTTAACTTAAAAAGGTAAAAATATGTATTTTTATATTTGTATTTTTATTCAAGTAAATACATAATTATTTTGGAATTTTAATATATAAAATACCATAAATTTTAAATTTTATCGTATATAATATAAGAAAGAAAAAACATGGATGTTTTTATGTGGGGCAAATGTTTATGGGGTGAGTTTGGGATAGACATGAAAAATAAATAATAAAAGTAAGGATATTTTTGACATTAGCAAGTAATTAACTTAATTTAGATTTCTCCATTAAGTAAAAAGTCAAAAACATTAGCTTATTTTATTAAGTTAAAATTATCTAAAAAATCTCATTAAGTTATAAAAACAGTCACCTCTAATTAATTTAATTAATTAAGTTAAGTCACTTTAAGTTATTAAGTTAAAAAACAAACGGCACTTTAATCTTACCTGTGGTGATATAGAGGCTAAGAAATTTATCAAAAATATTTCACTCAATTAAATTAATTAATACATTCATGTGCAGATCAATTAAATATAACTAATAATTACATATTAATTTTTTAAAATAAATACACACATGATATACCTACATTAATTGAATGTAATGTCTTTATTATACTCTAAAAAGTAAAATCTATTGAAGAGGTGCGAGTAACATGATAGAGAATAGGAAGATTCTATCATCGATCTATATGATCTCGGCTGTGAAATTTTCGTAATTTAATTCATGCTGAAAATGATAAAATCATGCTTACGGCACAGCACTCTCCTTGCGGATGAGATGGAGTTCTGTATTAGATTTGTTAGATTAAGACTGAGAGTAACAGTACTCGTAATTTCATATTATCATCATTTTTGCGTACACGTGCGGTTCAATTGAAAGGCTGCCGTATACACGTGCAGTTCAATTGAAAGCTTAAATTATTGTAGGAAAAATTTTACATCGTTTGCACAAGTACCTTGGAAACGTGAAAAGTTACAGAGAATCAAGTTAAAAAAAGATTATATCCTATTTCCGAGTTCCAGAGACAACTTTTCCACCAAAATGATCAGTAGCAACATTGCTACATTCTTTTACCTCACCGGGAAGCCTTATAAAATTCTGCTGGATATCTAAACCCCAACCTGGCAACTTGAAACAATAGTAAAGTTAGGCTTAATCTACGTTACCAAACAGGTCAGCTTTTGAAGAACAGCAGAAGCAATTCTTTGAGTGCGGTCAGAAAATGCCGTATTCATCTCTTTCCTTTTATCCCCCCTTTATAAAGTTTTCATTTCATTTTCATGAGTATTAACAAACCTATAAAAAAACTGAATGCTGTCATCCTTGTTTGCCTTGAAAATGCAGACAAGAAAAGACCAGCAAACTATTTACAAGGTTTTCTATGCCAGAAAGGCATATACAAATGAAAATCTCAAATATGAATGAACTCACACTCAGCTCAGCTAGGGAAAATTACAAAAAAAAAAAAATGTTGAAACCGCCAACTCAAGTCAAATTCACCTGTGAAAACACATATTGCAGTCCATTAGATGGGCAATCCAATGAAGGGGCATTGAACAATAATCAGAAACTCATATTCGTAACTACTTCACATAGAAAAGTTTGATGAAAGACAAAATAATTCTGCTTCAAATGACATCCCGTTGCAGAGAACATCTTATCAAATTCTAGAAGAGAATAGAAATGAAGCGCTAAATGGAAACACTAGCATAATAAAAAAGAATATAAAGAACTTACTGCAAACTCTCGATGTGTGGGAATAATGAAAAATTTAAATGCTCTGGACATGAGACACCAAATAATAAGATGGACATTATCACCAAGCCTACTGCATCTTCAACGCCTGCTTCAATTGCATTAATGCGGATGAATGCATTCTACTCATGGTCGAATTAAAGGAATCCCCATGAAGGGTCGCACAAGTTTGAAGATTCTCCCTCACTGAGTTTTCTAATGACAACTGATTGACTGGATCTGAAAACTTGATCTGGAAAAGCAACAAAAGAAATCATCATAATGAAGTTATGCAGTCTATTTAGTCAGTGTTTGACATTTGGAATCTTCAGTATATTCCGAGAATGCTCACCTGTCTCCTCCTTAACTCTTTACTTGGAATAGTGCCTTCACCATGATATTTGCTAGAACTCATATTGTCACCACTGCCATTCATCATAACAATGACGGATACAGATAACTTCCACCTCAAAAATAATCCTTACTAAATAAGTAAACTATGCGAACATAAAACCATAGGGCATCTAACCTTGACTCTTCCTCAGCCAAGTCATCGTTTCCTCCCAAAATTACACTTGTACATACGCTGCATAGAAATATAAAAGAATCATCAATACAGGTATGAAACCAATAGTCTGATTGCAACTACTGCATAAATATTAAATACTGAAATCACACCTAAGGATCTGATCAAGTTTGTCGAGAACTTGAGGTAGTCTCATTGTCAAAATTATAGAAAGGGCTAAGGCAAATATCTTCTTCTGGACAGAAGATACATGGTCTACCTGTTTAAAGGCATCAATAACAATAATTATTAGTCACACCATAATCATGAGTCTAGCTCAATTCAGAGGCAACCAGACCAAAACTTAAACAGATAACTGTCAAGTTCCAGTTAAAACATTTTGAAAACCAAATGCTGAGTCAGTTTGTAAAGGGAAGGAGAGGAATGCTCCATGCCAGCTGTGAGTCCCAATTTTTCCCTTTGCATAAAGCACTAAAAGACATATACAACTTTTTCCAGAATCTCAGAAACTCGTGGAGACTACTAAAAATTGATTTTCAAATAAGTCCACAGGTAGAGAGATCTACATTTAAACACTTAAATTTTAAGTCAACCCAAACTGTAACATAATTCAGCTTTCTCAAACATATGCAAATGAATCAAACAAGCTAAAACAGGAAAATACAGGAACTTCAATAATCTCGAAAAAGTCCTTCATGATGCAAGCCCTACTAGTCCACTGACCTTGTCAAGCCAAATGTCAACCAGAGAAAGAAGTATATTTTCTTCAATAGGAATACCCGCCTGCTGCAGTAGTAATGATAGTGATGGTTCAGATGTTAACTGAGCAAGGTAATTGGCATTCATCACCAAAATCCTCGCCAGAATAGCAGCAGAAGACGCTTTGACAGCTGTTTTAGAAGGTTCATGGTCATCTCCCCCACTCAAACATATAACAATCAGTTTCTAGCAACATTGAAGCAGCAAATGATTGTTAAAAAGCGCCAACAGAAAAACTGATCATAAAGTGCAAAACTAAAATCATCAAAGATTTGCACATTGGATACAACAAGGATCAACGAATCAGGCTTCTTTGTGTTGTGCAAGAAGTCTTGGGATCAGATCCCATTCACACTTGAACCTCGTTTGGGGCTGCTGCACTGTGGCAACGCACCTGCCCAAACCTATTTGGTTGAGATTCTCTCCTTAATTATAGGTTTGGGGGCGCTGTGCTGTTCCCAAACAGGCTCTCAGTTTGGCATGGAGTTTGGTTAATATTATATGAAAAGAAAATCATGCATTTGCACAGGCAAAGAACTCCACTTACCTGTAAACTACAGCTTATTAATGGGGGCACTTGAATAGGAAAACACTGCAAAACAGCAGAAACAAATAGTTATGAGATTTAATTGATTCATACAACAAATCTAAACCTAAATGATTATCATAAACACATTCTGAAGGGAAATGGAGATCAAATGACTTGGAATTTTTTTCCCCTTAGCAACCAAAAGCATTAATTGATTGTATGGATATATCATCATAAAACATGTAAATTTTAAATGGCTATGCACAGGTATAAATTTAAGGTTTATAAAATGGAGAGATATCAATGCCAACAGACGTCGGCAGTAGAACATAAAATTATAAATTTGCATCCATAAACATAAAAAATCTCCACTTATGGGTCAATCATTCCCAGTAAAAAATTGGGAGCTTGTATTCTGAAATCTCAATTATTTTTGGGTCTATCTATAACTTTGGTACTTGTAATAAAATCTTCTAATTAACAAACTGTACTAGCTTCAAGAAATTCAAATATCTAAAGAAAACTGATTCGCTTTCAAGTTGCACGTACCTGTATTAGCATATCAATGACCGGAAGAATTATAAGCAGCCCTTTGTCGTTAACATTTCCGACAACTAGATCAAGAAGTTTAGCAACACAGGAAGCGTGCATGTTTAAAAAATCAGTTCCACCAAGAATAATGTACCCCTCAATAATATTGATAGCAACCTGGAATTATATTTCAAGTCAAACAAAAAAAAAAATCAGGAGTTGAAATATGGATGAACACAAATTATATGTTGATAACAAATGGTAATGATATATGAAAAGGGCAAGTGAAAAACTCTTGGAGCAAACAAGCACTGAAAGAAGAAAAGCCAGTATGAATTCATCAAAATTGTTTCGATGGTTTTATAAAACCTATTCCTATTCTCTCCAACAAACTCACTCCCACCAACACCCCCTCCACCCACCCAAAAAAAAAAAATCCTGTGAAACTGGAAATATCTTTATATACTTTTACCACAACTACCCTGTTCCTTCACAAGCACACACACAAATTAAATATAACCTCCTTTTGAGGTTTAGCGTGAGAGGGATTCAATCCCTCAGACCTCTTGCTTCACTGCAAGAAATCTAACCAACAATGCTATCCATTAACAGACAAGAAAGAAAACTGAAACCAAGTACATATAATAGGAGGTTGCAATAGAAAAATAAGCCATTCAAACATGAGCTCCCAAAGATATCAGATGAAGGAGGAACCTTTTCTAATTACTTTTCCAGTTAACAAGTTCTAGTAATAAGACTATCATTTAAATGTAATTTTTTTTTTAGTTCAGCATTTAGTAACAGTTCATTGGGAGACAGACGGTTCAAAATGTTATATGGTGACTAATGAAGTCTGACCTGCAAGTGATCAAAACTTCTTTCCATGATTTCCACTAGACATGGAAAGTATGCTAATAGTTGAGGCACCATCACAGGAGCATGAGAAATAGTGGCTTCCCACAACTGCAGGATTATGGCAATAGCATTTAGCAAACATGTAAGAATAAAGCAGCCAACTAAAATACACACACACACACACACACACACACACACACACACACACATAAGGGTAATCTAACCAGCATGCTATCCTCAAGAAGATTTAGCTCATCTGGACTATTTATATCAATTCCCCTTCGCAAAATTGGCAGCAGCATGCTGTAGCAATTATGTGACTGATAGCCAAGAGCAACAACAAAGTTCCGCAGAGCGATAAGTAGCTGAATCTGAAGAAGGCTTTCACCAGAAGACTCCTCCCAGACCTTTCCAAGATAATGGAAAACATCAAAAAGAAGAATTTATTTTCACCCGCCGTTGTTGTTGTGGAGGGGGGGGGGGTATGCAGGGGGTTAAAAATCATAATTGAGCTCTGCCCACCCCCACCTTTTAAGAAAATAGAAGAAAAATGAAAGAGGCAGGTAAGACACTTTTAACAAGTGTAGTGCATGACCTATGTTAAACAAACCGTCTACCACCAGCAGATTCAGCTTAGCTAATGTAGGTCACATCACCAAAAAAAAATAATAATAAATAAATATATGATTTATGGAAGTAGACTTAGTATTGGTGACGACATTATTTTTTTAGTTTCCCCAGTGTGTTCTTGTTTCATGGAAATCTATTCTTTTTCTACCAAAGATGAGCCCCTATTAACAAAAGGAGGGGAAAAGGATAAAGATAAAGATGAAGACAAAAACTAATACAAACCTTCTGAAAAAACTGCACCAACTTATTTGCATAAGGAATGACTTCACTAACGTGTCCGATAAGAATAGAGATCAAATTTAAAACCTGAACCTGAAGGAAAATAAAGAAAAATATGAAATTCAGTAATATTCTCAAGGAAAAAAGCATCAGAGAGAAGTTAGAATGAAGAATAAGTTAACATTATCCAAAAGTAGATTTTTTTTTTGTAAAATTGAAAAGCAAGAAACATATAAACAAGAAATCCATGCTTCCCACAATGAATAAAATTCAATTTCTATTTTACCACAGTATAAATTATCTATGTACCTTTGAGTCAAACTCTTGAACTTCCTCAACCAATTTAAAACAGGAATCCCAACAAATAGGAAGCAGATCGGTAAAATCTCTTTCGGAAAAGTTAGCATCTTCAATATGAGAGCACAAGGACCGACAGGCTGCCAGCTAAAACAAAAAATGCAAAAATTCCTTAGATGAACAAAATACAACGAAAAATTATGAGCAGGAAACTTACATAAAATAATGATCTTAGAAGCAGAGAATTAAAAAAAAAAAGGTGAATTAATGGACAATTCATACCCTGACTGATAGATCTTTATCCATTAGTAATTTAATCAAAGCGCAGTATACTGCTCGTTTTGTGTCATCTTTAATCTGCCAAAATGCAAACATCAGAAATACAGAAGTTCTTCTGTGATTACACTGGATAAAACTTGAAATCAGAAGGGGCATAGTTTAAAGGTGACAAAATAAGTTTCCAATAGATCTCAATTCACAACCCCTTGTCATTGATGTGAGAAAATACAACGGTTTCTTGATTCTTACGAGACACCAATTCTATACAAAGGACTAACAGTTTAAGCACCCATCAAAGAACTTTAGCACACTTTTTAAACAACGATCGTAACATGTTGACTCTGAAAGCTTCTGCCTTGCTCTTTTATTTTATTTTTTGAGGATAACTTGAGCAATAAATTAGTATTCACACCCAATAGGCCGAAAAAATGTAAAATAAAACAAAATAAATGTAGACAGCACAATGTTTCCGGTAACAGTGGTATAGATACAATAATCTGGCCTAGATTTTTTTGTAGACTGGTCATAAAGCCATTATTGCAAGCACTGGATATTTACTCCAAAAGGGGAGAAAGAGGGGAAAAAAAACTAATAATCATAATAGTTCACATACTGTGCAGCTCATAAAACTGTTACCTCAGAAACCCACTGTCCCAATATTATTGCAACTTTTCGATGGATGATATGCATATTTGGATGATCATTTGAAAGATCGAGGGATAAAGCACCATTAAACCTGTAATCAGTGGTACAGAAGCATTATTGAAAAAAAACAAAAAACAAAAGAGCACGTATTTATTCATTATCAAAAGGATTTGCAACTTATCATTTTTATTATAAAAAAGTATTTGCAACTTGTGTAGTGTAACATATGTACTTATGGGGGCTTAAAAATGAACACACTTATGCCAGTTCGAAATCAAAAGTTTTTCTTGCAAACATTTCCATTTTAATTGCCATAAGAAAATGCCGTAGGTTTAACAGCCAAAATAACGAACCAGTCTTTAAAGCTCAAGTAATTTGAGAGCTCATAATAAACATATGCTGCTGCACCATAAGCAGCATCTTTTAGTAGCAAGCCTGGTGTGATCTCAGTCACTGAAGTTGAGCAACCATTCATCGCCTCTTGAAGGATGGATACCACAACAGGACCTAGCAGCTATAAATAGAAATCAAAGTAAAATAAGCCCACCATTGAATCCTAAAATCAGCGGAAATTGTGATAAAAGGACAAAAGAATACCAAAAATTATACAAGACTTGAAGGCAACCTACTTGGCTATGATTTTCAAACAATACAATGTATAAAGCTTCAGCACAAGGTCTAAGTTTTTCTGTCCACTGAATCATATCCTGCTCATGATGAAATGCCTCAGGGTTCTGGTACCATTCCTCTAAGTCACTTGCCGTTAGAACAAAATACCTGTTGAAATAAGCAAAACACTTTTTAATTGCAAATACAACAGAAACAAAACATAATTATTAATAGTGTAACAAATTTTAATTGAACACTGAATTCTTTTTTCTTAGAATGCAAACACAAGTCAGAGTTACTACAGAATAGTTAGTGCCACATGTTGATACATAGTTGTTTTCAGAATAGTTTGGCTAAGGCTAGAAGAGAGGTCAAGTTTATCTCCTATAAGCTCACTCAAAAAAATTACAGATTATACTTGAAAATGAAAAAACTAGATTCCCATAGAGTATTTTGTGACAGATATGCAACAGTAAAAAGTTCTTTATACGATTACTTTATGATTTCAACATTAAACAAACTTGAAGATACACAATTTTAACACTTCACTGATCTTACAGAACCAAAAGTGGAACAGATTAATCATGCACAACTTCATAGCTAATCTAGGTCATTCAAATAAACATATACGAGCATTTACACCTCAAAAGTTTCGCACTATAAACACCAATTTGACAGGCGACGAGCAGAAGTAAGAGTATCAATACCTTCTTATCAATACATTACACAAAAGAATTATCCGTTCTTTAGGCAGAAGGGAACTCACGACACCGCCAACAACATTGGAAATGTTTTTCTTCATCTGCTCGAGCGTAACCCCACTATCATCCATCACTCGCCCAGTAAGACTTGGCTTGTATTCTTTACATTCCAGAACAGATTTCACCAGTACCATACACTGAATCAAGAATTGCTCAAATGAAAAAATATCTGGCTCAGGGGCTGTTATCTTATTTAAACAGAAATCCACAACTAGTGGAAGGACACATTTATCACCAAATGTATAAGGATGCCTGCCCTGAATTGCAACCAAAACTTTCATCAATTTAGTACATGCCCTCTTTGTGAACTCCCAAAATTTAGGATGTCCCTTCTGAAAAGATGAATCTGCAAAAGACAGTAACACATGTGAATGAGTTATTTACAACTGAAGTTGTAACAAACAAACACAACTACATATCTAATGGATTTAGCTTTGTGTCCCTTAAGACAACATATATGAATTATGAATACCAGATTGTTTAGAATAAAATGGTACTACATGTTACCAGAGGAGGAAATATGAGGTTCATTTTCTGCAATCTTTTTAAAGCCAATAAATTGAAAAAATATGAAATCGACATTGTATTTATGTATTTTTAGCTGCTTAACCAAGATCTGGGAATGCATCTCGTGCATTAGTGCATACATATATTTATCTACAAGCAACTGGCATCAGAAGAACAAATGAGAAATCTTACAGTAGGGAAGAAATGATTGGATGGCATTCAGGAGCAAAGGAGAGACCTCCTTGACCGGTCGCACTTCCTAAAGGATAAAAATAAGCAAGTTCAAACAATTGTATGCTGCCAAGTTAAGAGAAAAAAATGAGGAAGAAAAAACAAAAATAGAACAAGATAGCACCTGTATGCATTTTGCATCACTTGGAAAACCTGAGATTATCAATTGCCGTATTATCTTTAAACACAATAACCATCTCTCACATGTTAAATAAAGTTCATCATGATCCTGCTCCAAAGCATTTGAATTATAGGCTTGGGCAACTGTAGAGAAACCATGTAATATGGTCTGCACATCACTCTGCCAAAGGTGCCAGCTATAATCAAAGAGATGAGACGATATCTGCCAAAAATTGAAGACCACAATCTCAAAATAGATTATATAAAGTTGTAAAAGGTAGGTTTTAAAAGCAAATATTGAACATTGAAAACACAATTCTCCTGCCAATCTAAGGTGCAGTCTGTCTAATAGGCAGTAATACAATGTATTTGGTTAATGTCATGAAGTAATATCTTGTCAGGGCGTCTAAACTTAAAAGGACGCGCTATACTCATCTTTATAACATGCAAAAGATGCATGTAATTAAACCATTAAAAACAGAAAGAAATTTAACAACTGAAAAAACTGTAGCAGAGATGAACCACTATAAAGAGCAAATCCACACCCTAGACCAAAATACTAGAAAACCCAAAAAAAAGAAAAGAACAACCTGCATTTACACCCAGCTATTCAGAATATGGTGTTCCCCCAAAATATTTGGACAGCAGAAACCAACGACTGCCTAGAATCTGCCTCCTTATCACATCTGCACTTCCTAACCAAAGGAGGGAGATACATTACGATTTACCCTAGTGAAAAAAACCCATTGAGGGGGAGCCTGATCACCTATCACTAATGACCATGATACCCTTTTCTAGACAGACAGCTCAACTGCTAGCTAAGCAGGCTCTAGAAAAAATCTGCCACATGAGCACACGATAATCACACAGAATAAGCTTCAAGTGAATTACCTTGAAACTTTTTGACAGAACAAAAATAAGGTTTCAATCACTGTCAACTTCCATTAGTGGGCAAAATCTTATACGTGTCTTAAATTGACAAATTTATTTGTGAACCATTTCCTGCCATAGAAAATGCCTACACTATATACAGCACACAGCTCCTCACATCCAGTAAGCTAGTTTGAGAAAATAAAAACTTAGAAAAGTTCTCTATACTTGACTCATGCAGGATGATACAACCTTGAGCAAACTGACCAGATTTAGACAGAACTGTAATACTCATGCAAAAGATCTCCAGATTTTAAAGAACACGCTTGAGCCCGCACGAACAACATTAAGGAAATGTAATAGTGTAGAGACACCACACAGAAAAAAAAATAATAATAATGTAACACAATTGTCATGTTGAAAATATTTAGGATATTTGCTCTTACAAAGTAGCCACAGAAAGCTAGCATTTTTAGAATGTATTGGTGGGATTATGATAGGATATCAATGGCAATACAGTAGGAATTTCATGAAGCTATATTACATCTATTACTCTTGTCATCAATTACCCTTGAATATAGGAATATCATGTTTGTGGGTAAAGAAAACTAACAAATAATTACGATAGATGATACAGCAGCATATACCTCTGCAAAGTTCCTCTGGTCTGCAGTTAGACGTTTAGTGGATAATTCCTTTAAGGTTCGGAATAGGATCATAAAAATCCTGTGGGAAGTAAGAACATCTGCTGCTTGAAGCTGCTGTGCTAAAACAGAAAAGAGCTGCGGCCTAAACAAATCATTACATATTTTTTATCAATACATAAAATTACCCCAATGAAATACTTGAAAAAAGGGACTCTATGTATAGTAATCAATTAAAACAACATGATTTACCGCTCATTAGGAAAAAAAAGTTCAAATTTTAATGCACGGTTCATTTTCAGTTCATGTTCTTTTTTTGGTAACATAAACATAAGCCACTATAAATCATCATTAAAGCAGATAAGAGCAAAAAGCATACCATTCTCTTGGATAATCAAAGCGAGCAATTTTGGAAATCAACACAGCTAGCATTTGAGCTACCTACGAAGAAACATATTTGTAATAACAAAATTAGCAAACACAGTATCCAAACTAAAAAAATCCAACCAAATCATATGACGTGGAGACATACTATGCGTGAATAACAAAAGCTGGTGAAAAGCCGACAAATGATTATAGAATGAAATATAAGACTTAAACGACACCTGGTTGTTTTCTTCTCTCAAGTGAGTCAACAATTTTTGTCTTAAATGTACTTTCTCCTCATTGCTTATTCCCCTGAAAAGAAATTCTTACATTACATTTTACACTACAATCAATAAAAATACATCTCTTGTGCCAGCAGAGTCGTACAAATTCTTACAAATGAACCTTACAAAAAGTATAAAATGATCGATAGCTTACACAGAATCGCGCCTATTCCTCCAATAACGGTTGATACTATTTTTGAAATACACTGAAGCCATCAATCGTACATCCACTTGAGAAGCTAAATCCTTGGCAGTAATCACTTCCTGCATTTTAATTTAATTCATTTCAAAAGTTACTAAGTTTCACAAGAAACTAGAATAAAAGAACCAAACTAAATTAAAACCCTAAAAATGGAGGAGTCGGAGCACAGACCATGAGACAAGAGCAGAAACCAGGTCTACTTTCCGACTGAGAAAGCGCCGCCTCAGCCGGTTTGCGAATGCTTTCATCGCCGCTCATTGAATTAGCGAGCAGCGTGTATATCGCAGGCAAATCCGAAGCTGAGAGCGCCATAGCTGCTGTTAATCAAAGGCTCCTTTACTCACAGTCAGGGAGTAGTACAGAGAAGTACACTTGGACCGAGTTAGTGAGTTGGATCGGACGAGTTTTTTGACTAATAATAATGATATTTATTATTATTATTATTATTATTATTTTTCCTTTGTGTGATAAGAGATTACATGAATCTTGAGGCTTTGTTATTGTGTGAGAGTTTGTTATGATTGCGATTTACCTGAAGGAATTAAATGAAAAAAATGAAAATGGAATAGAAGATGGTCTTTGCTTGAGGTTTTGTCTGCCGTTATTTATACATGGTGGTGTTCCTACACTAGCTTGGGAAGTGTCCCGAGGACTATCTTGCATGCGAAGATAAGTAGGTTCTTTACCGTGCGCGCGCGATCGAATGGTATCATTTTTTTATACGACTTATGACCTTTCAATGGTATCCGTCCGATGATCATTGTCTTTCTGTGATGTTGACATTTCGACATTGAAAGTTGACCGAGATTCCAACAAAATCCTCGCTGCTCTTTAAGTCTTGCCAATCTCGGCCAAAGACGCCAGCTGACATACCGATAGATTATACCAATAATGCTTGGGCGAGGGTGGTATTTTTTATATGGGGGTTATTATGTTACCTAATCATATAACATATATGATTATATAGTAATTATTTAATAAAAAATTAATCGTTGTGTAAATATAAAATAATAAAATTATATTATTTTTACAACCGTTGGATGAAATTCAACGGCTGCTATATAATTATGTAACATGTAACACAACAAAAATATTTTTATATTTTATTTTCATTTTTGGAATTGTGTTTTTGAATTTATTATTTTAAAATGAATATTAGTTGTTTTGATTTTTATTTTGTGGATTAAAAATGCATTTAGTAGCATGTTTGGAAATCCATAATATGAAAATATAAGTAATAAAAAGGTAGAATTGTTTGTGACAATTGTTATCAATAAATTGCATTGTATAAGACATTTTCTTACAATTAAATTTATTTAATTATTGTAAATCACTATTTAAAGCATAATTATTTTTAAAAAATAAAAACAAATTGTATGTGTGTCATTTCTAAGTTTCTAGAAAACAATCTTTTAGTATTTCATTTTTCTTTTTATGAAATATCTCAACCAAACAAAGTTTTTGTTGTTTTTAATTTATAAAAAAAAATAGAAAATAACAGATCTGAGGAAAAAAAAAAAAAAGGATAGCGGCATCTAAATATAACTTTTAACTCTTAAAGTCGAACTCAAGTGGATAACCAAACAAAAATGCTAAAAATCAATCAGTCACGCCTCTTTGAGCAAAATTTAAAAATAAATTAATCACCTTTAAAAGATGATCCAAATAACTTGTTACATTTTTCATTTTCATTTCAATTAAATGTGTGATAAAGTGGATGGTATTTTAAATTGAAGGTCGTGTTATGTTAAATCAGTGTAAATAATATACTTGACCAATATGAATTGGACCTATTCATTAGGTGTCATGAGTTTGCACACTAATCATACACAAAGATGGCTTGTTTAACTAATTTACCTTATACAGATTTTTAAACCTACTTAACACATGATGTACAAACAAATTCATGTCATAAGCGAATTAACATGATAACATATTAAGATTACTTAAAAAGCTATTTCGTATTATTCAATCGAGGCATTGATTTATGTTTGAATCATAAATCCAAGTTACATGCTCTTGATTCTTGGTCATACAAATAACAGATTGTTGATAACATTTAAGAGTTTTTTTCTTCTTTTTTTCATCTAATAATATTAGAAATCCCAACACTTAAGTTTCAATTTAATATGTATTTAAGATTTTTTCCTCTTTTTTGTGTAATAATATTAGAAATCTTAGCGTTTAAGTCCTTCAATATTATTTGTACTAATTTAATTAAATGATAAATTTTATAATTTATAAAATTACTTAATCATCATCTAATAAATGAATGACACATCAGTTAAGAATTAAATTAGAACTTAAATATTAAAATGTCTAACATTTCTCCTTTTTTGTGATGAATGTTTACATCTCTTAGTTAGAAATTTATCATGATTTTAAATTCATACTTCGATATCATTACTCATGATATATGTATGTATGTGTATGTATTGTGATTTTAAGAAATTTTGCAACAATTAAATGTGAGATATACTCTCACTCTATTAAAGATAATTTGCCCCATCTTTTGCTTGATAGAGTTCATTCAAGTGAGAAAGCCCACTTAAAAATGATTTTCGCAGGCCATTAGGAATATATTCTCTTAGAAGAATCTCTTCTAGTAAGATAAGGGTTATTTTTAACTAGTACCCAAATGTTTCGACATTTTTCACCCCGCACCCAACTGTTTCAACAATATTACTCCACACCCAATTCCGTTAATTTGACCGTTATGTTTAACAGAACTATTTGAAATTTAAGTAAATGACCGAAATACCCCTTATGAGAGAAGAATAAAATGAAAGGAATAAAATGAGATAAGGGGTATTTCGGTCATTTACTTAAATTTCAAATAGTTCCGTTAAACATAACGGTCAAATTAACGGAATTGGGTGTAGAGTGATATTGTTGAAACAATTGGGTGCGGGGCGAAAAATGTCGAAACATTTGGGTGCAGGGCGAAAATAACCCGTAAGATAAAAATCTATTTTTTTTAATATATATGTTTTAATGATTATTTGATTAAGCAAAAATAAAAAAATCAAATTATTAAACTGTAGATTACTAACTGTCGTAGTATTTGTGTGAAATATTGGAATTTTTTTTTTTTGGAGAAGGTGAAATATTGGAATTTCGCTGTCATAAAACAAAGCTCAATCCAACGGCTACAAGCGGAACGTTCATTCGAGGCATATTCATACATTTAAAGCCTCCTTTTGTTAGTCTATATATTTGTGTAACAAATTGTCTCTTAACTGTAGTAAATAAAAGCTTGTAAAAACTTTGTTCATACTTTAAGTACTTTTCTTCTGTAGGTTTTTTTTTTATAACCAATAACTTCAATGTAAGGTAAAGTATTTGAATTGTTATAGTAAAAAAAAATGATATAATTAATAAATTTACCTATTATCTTGTGAACAATTGCACACGTGATGTCATTATATAGTTTACTTCAAGTGCTATTAAAAATATGGTTTCACAAGATATTATCACAAGATAATATTATATCAATAATAATGGAAATTTTAATATTTGAGTCAAAATTCGAGTTCTAATATTATGTGTCACTGATCTATTTGATAATAAATATAAATTTATTTATTACTTTTTTTTACTATTTATTATTTAGTACTCAAAAGTTGCCTTTGCCAGTGGCAGCAGTAATTTATATTTATTAAAATAAATATATTAATTTTCATTGATCTAAAATTATTCTTGATTATCTCAAAAAATATCAGTAGTGTCCTCCTGTTTTGATGCATGGAGGAGGAGTGCAACCCTATAAAATGGAGGAGTCCAACCCCATAAAATGGCTTTCTTAAATAGAATAATGATGACGACGGAAAAAACTAATCTTCAATTTATTTTTATTTTTAAAAAGTTAGTGTTTTTAAGTTTTGTAAAAAGAAAATCTGAAGAAATTGTTGATATTAATTACTGTAAAAGAATTTATTTATTAAAATTTTTTTTTAGCATTAATTGGATTATAGAAATGAAACAAAAAAAGTTTTAACAGGATTTGAGAGAGGTGATAGGTGACAACAGTCCAACTCTGAATAAAATGACGTAAAAAGTGGGCCAGCTAGAGGAGAAAACACGGAAGAGCTATGGGCCACATGTAGTCCAATTCATAGCCCAAAATGAATTGGATCAACAAAGGCAAGAATGTGTAAAGCAGACAGGTGGGCGGCGATGATTTCCCAGAATTTTACGCATAAAATCTGTTTACTAAAATCCTATTGGTCGGTGTGCGTGGGATATCCTGATGGTTCCACGTCACCCAACGGGTTGTAGGTCCAGAAGCATCTGGACTTTCTCGCCCTGGGAACCTATAAAAACAGCCTCTCTTTGATTTCGAAACTCCCCCGTCGCTATTATTTTTAATTTTTATCTTTTTCATAACGCACTTCACTCCGTTTAATAATAAACCTCTAAAATCTGTAGCGAGATGCAAGGTTCAAAAATGAAGGTTCGTTTCGCACTATCGATTTTTCTGTTTTCAACGGTTTTGATCTTAAACGCGAAAGCCAAAACCGTCGATCCGTACAAGGTAATTATTTTTATTTTTTTTCCACTTGCTTTTTTGCCTTTGGCTGTTTAAGTTTCTTTAATGTGCATAATTGTTGAGTTTTTATGTTTTTATGATATGATTTTTTTTTAATAATTTTTGCGGCAGTTTGTTTTCACAATGCATTACTGTATATATGATTTTCATAACAACGGTTCCTCAGTTTTGAGAGAAAAATTGCAAATTTGATGATCTGGTTGAAAGCTAAGCTCAGTGGAATTTGTTGTTATTTAATATTTGCTTTAGAAAAAATCACAATTTGTTTTCATTGGAGCTAATGTCGGCTGTTGATGTTGAGTGACTTGGTGCTGTAAAAATTTGGCTGAAACAACATGAAATTGTCACATAATTGGCAGTTAATTGTCATCTCTAGCTCTAAATTAAACTAGAAAAGAGTTGTATGGAAATTTAATTCAAAATCAATGAAAAAATATTTTCTCTGTTGTTTTCTGTTCAAGAAGATGGCATTGTTTAGTTTAACTTTCATTTCATCGGATAGCTTACTTACGAATAAGATTCATTATTTAGTTTAATTCTCATTTCATCGGATAGCTTACTTACGAATAAGATTCATTATCAGGTTCTTGGCGTTGAGCGGAATGCGAGCCAGCGTGAGATTCAAAAAGCTTTCCACAAGTATGTTATTATTATGTCCCTAATTCATTGAATTATTTGATGATTTTGCATTCCTTGTGTCTCACTTTCTGTCATGGCATAAGAGAAACTTAAAGGATCCTACTTGGTATATAGAGTTTATGATTGATAACTTGATTAGAATTAGCAATGGATGAAATTGAGCTATCAAATTATTGCTTTATTCAAATCTGGGAGACTTGATGAAGAGTAGGCCACATGATACTGACCAATTGTGTTACTCGAGAATGGCTTGATTTTCTGTTAATATCAGGGCAGTGCACATGGTGCTGCTATGGTGGTCGTGAGCAGTATGCACTTCTTGTGCATGCTTACGGTTGTATATTTGCAATGATATAGTATTGATATTTTTTATCTGTTTTTCTATTTAAACTTTTTTGACCTATAATTGGCATTGTTAAACTAATAAATAGAGATTTGACAATTTAGATTGTAGTTGGTGACTTTGCCATATTGAATGAAGTGCATTTGCCTCATTTTGGTGCTGGTGAATTACTTTAATTTTTCATGTTTGTTCTATATTGATTTCTAAATAATTTGTCATTCCGGTAAAGGCCATATAGGTCGATTAACGGGATTGTGTTAGATTCTTAATTCCCATGTAGATAAACATATCTTTAGTTGCAATCATGATATAACACATTATAGTAAACACACACGAAAACACCTCAGAAAATTGCTTTGCTATCTTGTTACTAATGGTTTCTTTGAATGTCTCTTGTAGGCTCTCTCTTCAATATCACCCAGACAAGAACAAAAATAAGGCCGCTCAGGAGAAGTTCGCTGAGATTAATAATGGTAAAAAAAAAAGCACTTCTTTTTTTGTTTGTTTTTAGTTGCGGGCTTCTTAGTATTCAAATTCATGAAGTTGAACCAACAAACTTTCAACCATCAGATGGATAAATGATTTATTGTGATTTTTTTAACCTTTGTTCTTGTTTTCAAACTGTTCACTGTAAATAATGTTGATTTATGTCTTCTTGTTTCATCAGCATATGATATTTTATCTGATGAAGAGAAGAGGAAAAATTATGATTTGTATGGGGATGAAAAGGGCAGTCCTGGATTTGATGCTGGGCATCCTGGGAATCAAGGTGGGTATACATACTTCACAAGTGGTGGACCGGGACAAAGCCAGTTTACCTCTAGACCTGGTGAATGGCAGAATATGGGGGGGCAGGGAAGTTCCCGGAGCTTTTCGTTTTCCTTCGGCGGCACTGGTGGTTCAAGTTCATTTGGTTTTGGTCTAGATGATATCTTCTCTGACTTTTTTGGCAGTAGTTTTGGAGGAGGACGCCAATTTGGTGGTTTTAGTGGTTCAACTGGTTCTCAGTCTCAATCTAGGAGTTCCTCTGGAAACATCAGAGCCATAAATTTACAGGTCTTCAAGAAAGAAATAGTGGAGAAAGGAATGACTTGGCTTTTGTTTTTTTATTCACCCTCCTCGAACAGGGACGGCTATGAATCTGTGATTGAGGAAGTTGCCAACTCAATGGAAGGAGCTTTAAAGGTACTTAATTACTGGTCCATTTTGGTGTGGTCTCTGTATTTGATCTTCTGTTGATCGTTTCAAATCTTATGATCCTTTTGCTGTGACAGGTGGGAAGCATAAACTGTGAAACAGAAGCATCTTTGTGTAAGGAATTAGGTGTTCATCGCCTCAGATCCCCAAGGATTTTTGCGTATTCATATAAAGCTGGTGACAAGGGTTCTTTAATTGAGTACAATGAGCATTTGGTTGCAAAGAATTTAAAAAGCTTTTGTCGAGACCACCTTCCTAGATTTTCAAAACGGATCAACCTCAATCGTTTTGAGTTTACTTTTGATGCTAAGGCAAGCTTGCCAAGCGTGTTGCTTCTTTCCACAAAAAAGGAGACGCCCATCACTTGGCGTGTTCTCAGTGGCATGTATCGTGAACGATTGAATTTCTATGACACAGAGGTATATTATGGTGCTCAATTATGGTGCTCACTGACTGGGTTTACTCCTCCTGTTTAAAAATGTTTTTTGCCTTGTCATTCTGAAATCTTGGAATTATCAGATTCTTTGTTTGGAAAATAACTGGGTTCTTTCCTACTCTTATGAATGAATTTATAATTGCTATTGTTATGTTTATCTAGGTTCATGATGTTTCTGATCCAGCAGTAAAGAAGCTAGGCGTCGATGCCCTTCCAGCTATTGTTGGCTGGTTATCAAATGGGGAGAAAGATGTTCTAAAAACAGGGATATCAGTGAAAGATCAGAAATCGTCAATTCATGAGCTCAGTAAATTACTTGATGGTTTTGAAAAAAATAACAAAAAGGCAGCTTCCACACGGGCTAGCAAATCACATAGTGATTCAGCGGAGGAGCAGATACCTCTGTTGTCGCGCTCAAATTTTGATACTATATGTGGGGAGGCAATTCCTGTTTGCATTATAGGTGCTTTCAGGTCTTTGAATGCAAGGGGGAAGCTGGAATCCATAGTATTAGATGTAAGTAATATCATCTCTAGTTGATGAAGTTTTGCAGAAGTTGCAAATCAGAAGCAGAATTATCGTTATACTTTATTTTGGAGATGAACATGGAGGATGGTCATGTTTCTTAAGCATCAGTCAGAATCTTCATATGTCATTACTTTTTTATTATTTTATTACAACAATTGCATTAGGGGGGGATCCTAAAGAGTTAAAAAGAATTCAAGTGCACTAGTTGACGCTTAAGAAATTAAGTGCTGTAGGACTTCTTAATTGGTAAAATACATGCAATTCCAGACTATTGTTGTGCCATTGGTTAGATCTCTTGTGATAGCATAAGAATTTTCAGGGTTGGGGGAAACAAAGGGAAAAAGAAATAATAAAACACATCCATTTTTTAGTGGGTTTGGGTTGAGGTTTGTTTTATGTATTTTGTTCTTTTAACTACCAAGTCATGCCTGGTTGAAAAATTAAGCATCTGCTCTGTCAACAACCTCGCTTACCAAATTTGCAAATTGATCTATAACCTTAGTTGCTCCTTAATTTAAATGCTTATCTGATAGTGTCTACATGTTTATGGGAGTTATCTTTCTTCAGGAATATTCTTAAAATTTTCTTACGTTTACATCTTAAAAGTTTGAAATTCGATTCATTGACTCTCATTGTTACATGCTTTGCACTTTCAGGTCTCTCAGAAGTCACTGTCTCGGCATCAGTACTCTGCCTCCGGCTCTAGAAATTCCATAACTTACGCTCTCTTGGATGCCGCCAAGCAGTCATCATTCCTAAGCACATTTGACAAATCAGGATTCAAATCATTGGATAAATTCTTGGTAGCCTATAAACCCAAGAGGGGAAAGTTTGCAGTTTTTGCAGGAGAAATGACCCCGGAGGAAGTTGAGAGATTCATCGGTTCTGTTCTTAATGGAGACGTACAATTTTCTAAGACACGGCATAAGCCTTTGATCAAGTGAGAGAAACATAAATGGATTGTGTTAACGGAATGTGGTTTATAATGTACATAGCAGAGAGACTAGAAAGAAATATCAATACAAATTTTTGATCTTCTAAACCTTGGCAATGGTGCAAGTATCTGATGGTTTTGAAGGAGATGCTACCAGGGTTACCCAAAGTTTGTGTTTTAGAAATTTGAGTAACCGAAAATTCAACACAGCAGGCGTTGGAGAATTTTTCCGTGGAACAATGGATTTTTCTCAGATGCACTTGCATGACTGTAAGGACTTTGTAATATTATTCATTTTTCTCTGGTTGAAGGAAATTTTTTAATTTCCTTTTTCCGTGTATAGAGCAGTAGCTGTGGAAGGGGGGGGGGGGGGGGGGGGTTGGAAGCTGTGAATTACAATTTACAAATATTGTCAAGGAAGGGAGTAGACACCTGTCCCATAAGGGTGATTCCTCTATATCTCCATCTAAAGCTGAAGCCAATTGTATCTACTTAATTACTACTCCAAAGTAGTCAATTTTGATTTTTGATTTAGGAAAAATAAAGATACATTTAAGATTGTTAGTAAAATCGGTGTTCGGTGTGAGATACATGACAGGTATTTGTGTGACATATAATTTAATTATTTATTTAAGGTGACGTCTTTAATTTATGGGACCTGATTGACATATTTCCTCAAGGTTTACTAATATTTACATGTTTAGTATTTTACCATAAGTCTATTAATATTTATAATACGCTCGCATAAGTTGAGAGATATGGCAACTTAATTTTTAATTAAAAATAATAATAATAAATTTTCAAGTGGCGTCATTTATTGGATCTGTACTCATTGTGTTTGGGAATAAAAAAAATGAGATTAATTAATTAAGAAAATGATCTTGTTGGGGGATTTCCTGAAGAGTTACGTGCACTCCTCATTTTTCTCCACCACTCATCTTACTTGTAAAATGTAATGACCAAACTATCCTCACCAAAGCCTAGACATTTACTTATGTTCAAATGCCATTTTGGCGAGACAAGCATAAAAAATTATAAAGGATAGCGAGCAAAAGAAGGAAAGGGAAAGGGGAGAATAAAGAGGGGAGTGGGGCGTTATCTAGGGGGGATTTGGATTTTTATTTTTTCTTCCTCTCTTCTCCATGACATCTCTCTCTCTCTTCCACCCACTAAGAAAATCTTTGTTTTATACTTTACTTTTTTGTAAATTACTAAAAAATCTTTTGATTTTAAGGCAATGTTTATTAAGCTAAATGAGTGGTGCATAAATTTTTCCCAAAAGCTCATAAATTAACTTGAGCGTTGGAGAGTTCATGACGAAAAAACTTCTGGTGCCTCTGACTGTCTTTTGTAATTTTAAGTATTCGTAAATTAATCGCTAGTGGTCACATGACATATATCTTGACGATTGACCAACAGATTCTTCACCAAATAAATTTAATGCTGGTGCATAAGTCTGATATTAAGTCGTTAATCGACTAGATCAGATTTGGGCATCAACACATTATATTTCTAATAAATAGAGAAAATTATCATTTATCCATCCGTCCAAAGTTTTATTGATGTTTGATCTTTCAAAAAAATTATTTAGTCCGGCAATCTACTCAAAATTTACAAATTATATAAATTTTCACCTTTCCATTAGTAGTGTTTGATGATCTCAGGAAAATGGTCATTTTATCTTTAAGGTGCAATTTAAGAATGGTTGGAAATGTAATATTTTTTTGCAATCATTGGGTGAATTGTTGCTTTATGTACGTGATGTTGGCATGTTAATATCCAAATTATTCTTCGGACATCATTTAAAGTTAACATTTGTTAACTCCGTAAGGTAAAAAAGAAATACAATTTATAAATAATGGCTAAACTGTTAAATGAATTCAGAATATTCAGATATTTTTTAATATTAACGAAGTATCGAGTGGATGAATTATATATATATATATTTCCTATAAGATTGGACAATAATTTGTAAAATATAATCAAGAGTAACGCTACTAGCACTCCTCTATTTTTCTTATGAAATACCTTTTGTTATGTATTTATTATTTTATCCTTTGTATTAAATTTAAAATCTTATCTAATTAAATCTACATATGATTTTTCTCTCCGCTTCTTTCTCCATTAAAACCTTTTCAAATTTATAATTTTTTTTTTGAAAAAAAAGTTAATTGTAAAAGAATAAGAATTTGATCTAAACTGATTTTTTTTCACTTTATTTTCATATAAAAATATTTTTTAAAAAATTTTCATAAATGACTAATTTTGTTAGGATGTTAGGAAACGACGAGCGTTGTGAATATCATATTTATTTTGAAATGGAATGTGATAAGTGAAAAGACATAAACCTAAAACAAATGAAAGTTAGTAATAAATTAAACTTATGGGACACAAAATATTGGGTTGCGAACTTGCGATCAACAATTTTTTGCTACAAAAAAGAAGAAACTTGACTGATGGGGGGTTGAAGACAGAAAACTGAAAGGGGGTTGAAATTAAATAGAGAGAGTGAGAGACTAGGGTTTATTGAAGAAAAAAGACAAACAAAGACTATTTGAAAAATTAAAGTGGATAAGAAACAGAAGAGCGGGTTCAAAAGGATAATGCAGCGGTGCTAATAGCACGACTTTATAATCAATCCATATTATCTCTAAACCTTTAATAAAACAGAAACCCAAAATCAACTGAACTGAAAACCCGGCCCATGATTAGCACAATCTAGTAGTGTTAGCGTTTGGCGATGGGTTTTTTCAAAATAAAAGAGACTAAAAGCAAAGCAACGCGCCACCGCCAGCCAACGCGCTGCTTTAGCTTCTGGAAAGTGTCGTTTAAGTAGGTCTTGGTCAAGTAAGCTTCTTCTATGTCCATTTTTTATTTAAGCTTAGTTGCCGTGTACTGTTTTCATTATACTCTTTGTATATTGATGTGGGTATTAGCTGCTAAGCTGTTTCCATTCAGACAGTACATCAAACACGTTCAGTTAATACCTTCCCGTTCGGTTTCAGCCCTCGCCCATTTGAGGCTAATCTGTTCAGATTCTGAATTAGAAGAGTCTAGTTTGGATAACGAGCATAATGATGAAATTAATTGTAGCTTTTCTTATTTAAATACAAGGGAAGTAGTTGAAAAGTTGTATAGTCTTAGAAAAGAACCCAAAATTGCATTTTCATTCTTTGAACAGTCAAAAAGAAGTGGGTTTAGTCATAATCTTTGTACTTATGCAGCGATAGTGAGAATATTGTGTTGTTGTGGGTGGCAAAAGAAGTTGGAGTCTATGTTATTGGAACTTGTTGGGAAAAAGACTGATGTGAATTTTGAAGCTACTGATTTGATTGAAGCTCTTTGCGAAGAAAGGTCAACTTTGCTGACACGACTTTCAGATGCAATGATTAAGGCTTATGTTAGTGTGGGAATGTTTGATGAGGTTATAGATATATTATTTCAAACTAATCGGCGAGGATTTGTTTGGTCTATATTTTCATGTAACTATTTCATGAACCAGTTAGTTGAGCGTGGGAAAGTTGATATGGCTTTGGCTGTTTACCAGCATTTGAAGAGGCTGGGGTTGAGTTTGAATGAATACACATATGTTATTGTAATTAAGGCCCTTTGTAAGAAGGGTAGTATGCAAGAAGCAGTTGAGGTGTTTCTGGAGATGGAAAAAGCAGGGGTAACCCCAAATGCTTTTGCTTACTCGACTTGTATTGAAGGGCTTTGTATGAATGGGATGCTGGATTTGGGTTATGAACTGCTCTTGAAATGGGAAGAGGCAGACATTCCTTTGAGTGCCTTTGCTTACACTGTTGTGATACGTGGGTTTTGTGATCAGAATAAGCTGGAAAAAGCTGAATGTGTGTTGCTTCACATGGAAAAACAAGGGGTTGTTCCTGATGTGTATGCATACAGTGCTTTGATTTCTGGGTACTGCAAATTTGGGAAGATAAATAAAGCTTTGCCTCTTCACCACGAAATGACATCAAAGGGTATTAAAACAAATTGCGGGGTATTGAGTGTGATTTTAAAAGGCTTATGTCGAAATGGCATGGCTTCCGCAGCTATAAAACAATTTTTGGAGTTCAAAGAAATGGGGTTTTTCCTTGACAAGGTTTGTTATGATGTAATAGTGGACTCTTTATGCAAACTTGGAGAAGTAGAAAAGGCAATGATACTGTTCAAGGAGATGAAGGATAGGCAGATAGTTCCAGATGTTGTCAACTACACAACTATGATTTGTGGTTACTGTTTTCAAGGTAAGCTTGGTGATGCTCTGGATTTATTCAAGGAAATGAAGGAGATGGGACATAAACCTGATATTATTACTTATAACATACTTGCTGGTGCGTTTGCTCAATATGGCGCTGTGCAAAAGGCATTTGATCTTTTGAATTATATGAAGAGACATGGTTTGGAACCTAATTTTGTTACACACAACATGATTATTGAAGGTTTGTGCATGGGAGGTAGGGTGGAGGAAGCTGAAGCATTTTTAGATGGTTTAAAAGGGAAGTGTTTAGAGAACTACAGTGCCATGATTAATGGTTACTGTAAAACAGGTCATACAAAAGAGGCCTTTCAACTATTTATGAGGCTGTCTAACCAAGGAGTCTTAGTAAAAAAAAGCTCATGTAATAAACTACTTACTAATCTTCTTATCCTACGTGATAACAACAATGCTCTCAAGTTGTTTAAGACAATGATAACTCTGAATGCTGAACCCAGCAAAAGTATGTATGATAAGCTCATAGGTGCATTATGTCAGGCAGAAGAAATGGAACAGGCACAATTAGTGTTTGATGTTTTAGTTGACAAAGGGTTAACTCCTCATCTCATTACCTACACAATGATGATACATGGTTATTGCAAAATAAATTGTTTGCGTGAAGCTCGTGATGTTTTCAATGATATGAAGCAGAGAGGGATCACTCCTGATGTTGTAACTTATACAGTTTTATTTGATGCTCATTCAAAAATAAATCTAAAAGGTTCTTCTTGCTCACCAGATGCCTTGCAATGTAAAGAAGATGTAGTGGATGCTTCAGTTTTTTGGAACGAGATGAAGGAAATGGGAATAAGACCTGATGTTATAAGTTACACTGTTTTGATTGCAAAGCTGTGCAACACTCAAAACCTTGAAGATGGTATTACAGTCTTCAATGAAATAAGTGATAGAGGACTGGAACCTGATACTGTCACATACACAGCCCTTTTATGTGGCTACCTGGCAAAGGGAGATCTAGATAGGGCTATAGCCCTTGTTGATGAAATGTCAGTCAAGGGGATACAAGGAGATGATTACACCAAGTCTTCGTTGGAACGTGGCATAGAGAAGGCCAGGATATTGCAATATCAGCATTAAGCTGTATGTTCAGTCTACGTGGGTAGATGGACCAAACTCATCTGCTGAATCAGGTGCTTTAACTCATAACAGAATTTGTATCTGCCATTAAATAGAAACACTTAGTGACATTAATTATAGTGAGACCTTCAAGCACCAAGATTTTCACCTTAAAGGCTCTTTTCAGATTCATTTGCACACTGGTCTATTTTCTTATTGGATTCTGCTTTCAACTTAACAGAATTCAACTTTTAAAAAATCTTTATTAGTTTCTTAAAAGGGCTAGCAATAAAGCAAAATAGCATACTTATTTGGCTACGAGGATAGTTGTGTTTCCCTTCTGTATAGTAAACTTACTGTTGGTGTCCTAGATAATGAACTTTAAAAAGTACTTTACAGCATGATTATGCTTCAAATATGCCATTGTTTATGCTTAGTGATTTACGATGATAGTAAATGCTATTTTTTAAAATGCAGACCTCAGATAACAATTGCAACAGCAATAACATTCAGTCATCTGTTCTTCCTTCTGCAGTCGCTTGTAAGGAATGATAGGTAGGTGAGTTATCTTCTTGAGCTATATTTAAGTGTTGTTTTTCTTATCAGAGCCCGGTGGCATTAGTGCCATAACATTATTTAATATGAGTTATTGATATATGGTAGGAAACAAAGAAGGCTTTGGATGTCAATACCTACCCTGTCCATGGTAGGTTTAATATTGAGTTATTTAATATTGAGTAGTTTCCCTGAAATCTCTGTTTTTCATCATACACTGGCTTTCTATACCTCTTCCATTATGTAGATAGAATACTGAAACTGCTGAAATATTGTTATTGCACAAAAAGGCCAAAAAAAAAAAACCTATGAAACTGTTTGCAGCAAGTTGGCCTTTTTGCAGTGACCACCTCAGAGATGTGAAGCTTGTTTGCATAATCCTGAAGTACCAGTGTTAGGACTGCTTTGGCTGACTGGATGTTTTCATAAATGCCGGGCATGAAGTAGTATCCTAAGATGAGAGTTTATCGCGAAAATGAGGGTTTGGTTGTATGTAAGTGTGGGTTCAGTTTTGTGTTTGTTGATGAGAGCATAGATTGAGAAATTGGTCAATTACTTTTATTGAAGCTTTTATTATCTACAATGAGGAACTACTTAGAATAGTTTAATTAGTATTTACGTCTGATGTAGGAAGTAAAATTGAGTTTTAGAATGTCATTATGCTGAAAAAAATTGACTGCTGGTGTTAGGAACTATTATTAGTTTTCTTATAACCCAATAAAAGTAACCGTGAACTATTAAGAAAAAGCTTCAATTGGAAATTTGATATCATGATTTACCATTTTTAAAATTAATACTGTTACTATTTAGTATTTCTTAGTTTCTTCAATATCTTGGATTTCAATGTTGATGCTGGACCTGGACTCTTGTCTCTTGCAGAAGTTCCTGACGGATCACTGCAGCATGGAGTTTTCAAGGGCAGTTGATAAATGCTTCATCTAGCTGTGAAGTTATTCAATGACAAATAGTTGTGGACTGGAACCTTAAAGCCTGCACCAGCGTAGCCAGTTTCTGAACACCCAGTAGCTGACAATTATTGGTGGACTCCAAGAATCGGCCAAAGTCGGTGTAATGACTGGGGAAGTGCAGAGTTGGAACTGCTACAATAGATGGTAAATGCATATGGCAAATGACGAGGCCTCTACTATGCTTCCCTGAGAGTAGTGGTTCGATATCTTTCGGCTTCCAACCTCGCAAAAAAATTTGAACGGCAAGGAGTTTTCTTTGTCATAAACACTGTAGGTAGTGGGGACATAATATAATAAATTACAAATATTAATGTAAAAAGTATATTAATTTGTTATTTTGAGCTTTTTTTAACTTAATTTATTTTTTATTTATAAATTAAAAAGACTTAGACTCTTAATCAAGTTCAATCAATGTGCCCTTTATATTTTTGAGTTCGTATTCGGATCTAATTTATACGAATTGAGTTTTTATGAACCCTAATATAAATTGTATCGTATCAAAACACATTCCATAATAATACTTTGATGATCTAATTTATACCACTAGAGGAAAGGACCTCACCAAGATGAGAAGTTCCTTGGATTGGTGAGATTCGATTACCAGTTTCTACTCTCAACTCGTTTCACTCGCACGACTAGAAATTGAGGGACTGGTATTAAGTAAATAAGAGCACCAGCTCAGCCATACCATCATTCCCACCCCGGCATGGATCACCTCGGCCAAATGGTACGAGTAAAACACTGATTATGAGTCTTCTACGAACAAGGCCAACCAGGGATGAGTATTAGCCAGAAGAATGTACCGACCAGAGACAATTACCGAGCAGATACCCATTCCCCAAAGAGTGGGAACACGATCTCATGAAATCGCGATAGTTGCGCTATGTCCAGAACCGTTGAGGGAGACACGGTGTCCCATATTTACCCACAATGTAGCAGTTGGAGTCCCATGAGGAGCTGCCACTACCCGAGATAAGGGGAGATGAAGGATAAATGGAAACGTGGGACAACAACTATAAAAGGGGAAGAAACCAATGAAGAAAGGGGAGTGAAAAAGAGGGAAAAACTTTGCCAAATTACAACCAGAACCGTTTTCAGCACAAACTGTGAGCCAATTACAGGCAACTTATCGAATCTTAACTACATCGTTTTCAAGTAAATACCTTGTGCTAACTTAGGCATCGGCGGGTTTACGCCGGTAAAGCCACCGGCATCCACTTTTGTGAACACATGCTTAGTGGAAGAATGAAGGATAATTCCAACTTCAGTGACTTGAGCGATCGTTGAAGCAAGAAGAAATTGATATCCACATTATTGACTACATAAGTGTTGGTGAAAAGATTTGGTCGGGCAAAGGGCAATCAAATTTCAGCATCAACAATTTCATTACGGTTAAATCTTGAATAATGAAATGAAAGCTCATCTTTAGATTCTGAAAGCAGGCCATGTTCTCTATCTTCTGACTCACAATTGGAAATAATTTTATCTCCTTCTTCACTATCTTCACAATCCACTTCTTCACCGCCTTCAATATGCCCAACATCCACTCCATCGTCATCCCAATTTAATCCATATGCTGGTTTTGAATCGTCAAACATGCTTAATAGTGCTTCTTCGTTTGGTAGTATCTCCTTTGTTCTAGAGGCTTGAGGCCAGACAATTGTTCAACTTTTAATTTTCATTCAACCAATAATGATGAGAAATACAAGGAAAAAAAATGTGTCGTGTTAAGCTCCCAAATAAACTCAAAGTTGGCATCCCAGGTCTAGTTATTGATAGCAAGGTTTAGGTTTTTTAAAAGTTCATTTAAATTTAGACGGATTTGGGCAGGGCTTGGGCTAGGCTTTTTATTAATTTTAAAATAAACTTTTAGTAAAATTAAAAAAAATTGAATGAAATATAATTATTTAATACATAATAGAATAATAGTTTAATACACAAAATATTAATAACATAATATAATAAATTACAAATATTAATGTAAAAAGTATATTAATTTATTATTTTAAATTTTTTTAACTTAATTTATTTTTTTATTTATAAATTAAAAAGACTTAGACTCTTAATCGAGTTCAATCAATGTGCCCTTTATATTTTTGAGTTCGTATTCGGATCTAATTTATACAAATTGAGTTTTTATGAACCCTAATATAAATTGTATCGTATCAAAACACATTCCATAATAATACTTTGATGATCCTTTTCTCCCTTTCTAAGCAAATAGTTCTTGAGGAAATCAGTATGAATGAATCTTGAGCCCTTTGAAGAATTAGTTGAAAACCATTAAAATTCTCGAAAATGACCAATGAAAGCACATATCCTAGAACTTTCGAATTTCTTCGGAGCACTTTCCATTTTATATTTCACATTTCCTATCAGGTGTTACACGCATGTGGGTCCCGATGTAATACAATTTATACCCACCCACAAGATCGTGAGTGGGGAATCCAACAGAGATCTCGTTTGGTTTGGGTTTAGATCTTGAATGCATAATCGACACGTGATTTCATCGTAAGAGCATCACCGTCAACATCATGGAAAGTGGAAACACCTTTATCATTTTTAACACCATCCGATTTGACTTTTTCCCCCAAGCGGCGTGATGCTCTTGAAATTCGACCACCTCTTCGGCTCTTACTTTCTAGTCCTTTGTGCTTGTGATTACATTTGTGAGAGCTTTGCTGCCACTCATTACCGAGAAAATGTTAAATAAACTAAGGGTCCGCCTACGTTACATTCGATGTAATGTACGCTCAGCCTGTGAAATTTTATGTAGCCCCTTATACTTTATGTTCTTTATATTTTATACACGAATGTTATAAATTTTTTAAAATATAAAATTTCGTTTAACCCCTTATACTCAATTTTATTTTATTAGAACCTTAGAGTATGAATTCGCCACTATAATATTAAATTCTCAAAATAACCTCCATTTAATTAAAAAATTTAATTATTGTTAAATGAATTATAATTACAATTATTATTTTATTATAATCATAAATATTTTTTAATAGATTATTGTTATTATTAATAACAAGAATAAAAGACATTATAATTAATTAATCTATTAACAATAATTAATAATATTTTTTTATTAAATTGTTAATAATAATAATTAATGATTATCTAATTTTTTTAATATTTGGTATAAAACTTATTTTTATAATAAAAATTGTTATTATTCACACACAAGTCACTATTTAAATGCAAGGTATTTTTCTAGTCTCCGCTCTCCTGGCAGCCTAAAAGTCCACACACGCATGAGACCCCCTTGCCCAAACAACTCAAAAAATATTATTATAATCATAAATATGTTAATCGGAACTAGTTTATTCAAAATAAAAGTCTCTGCTCTCCTTTCATACTTTATTATAATCATAAATATGTTAATTATCATTGATTATTATTATTATTATTAACAATTTAATAAAAAAATATTATTAATTATTGTTAATAGATTAATTAATTATAATGCCTTTTATTCTTGTTATTAATAATAACAATAATCTATTAAAAAATATTTATGATTATAATAAAATAATAATTATAATTATAATTCATTTAACAATAATTAAATTTTTTAATTAAATGGAGGTTATTTTGAGAATTTAATATTATAGGGATGAATTCATACTCTAAGGTTTTAATAAAATAAAATTGAGTATAAGGGGTTAAAAGAAATTTTATATTTTAAAAAATTTATAATATTCATGCATAAAATATAAATAACATAAAGTATAAGGGGCTACATAAAATTTCACAGACTGAGCGTACGTTACATTAGGCGGACCCATAAACTAATCCAAAAAAATAAAATAAAAAAGTTTTATATTTCAATTTTCAATTAGGGTGTTCCGGTCCGTCTAAGCTTACAGTAGTTTTATTTGACATTTTACCACTTTTTTTTTGTTGCATATTATTAATTTTTCGTTAAAATTTTTAAGTTGTTTATCGCATATTTCAATAAAATAACGAGTTTGTTTTAGTCAGCCCTAAATTAAGAGGACGGTCAGGCGCACCAACCCCATTACTCGTACGACGCTAAAGAGTAAAATTTTTAGGCTCGTGAGAAAAATTGAACTTAAAATCTCAATACAATAAAGTGTCAGATCCCAAAACTTCAATCAATTAAACTACCCTTTACGAGAAAGGTCATAAACAAAATTTCACACACACACACACATATATATATATATAGCCAAATAAGATCAATGAAATGGCATGGTAGTTTCTACTCCCACGAGCTTATAACCAGCAGCAGCATTGATAAAATTAAAAAAAAAACACAAATAATGATAGCTTCAGATTTACTAATCTTCATCTGACCAATTGAATCGTTGGATTGTTTATCCAGTCGTTTACATTTTTTTGAGTTTTACATTTTACTCTTGAAGAAAAGAGATCGTTAGGAGAGCATGCTGACCGAAGCATGGCATTGGGCGGCTAGCGTTGGGCGCGAGTCAAAGGAAAGCAGCCTTATTTCTTGTCTCTCGACTTGTCCTAATTAGTAATTTCGGCAGCAGTGGTTTTGCAGCGGCGACCCTCACCGACAATTACGGGCTACGTGTGCATGCAACCCACATGGCGCATGGCTCGTCATGCCTCCTTAATGTTAGAAAATTATAATTTTGGGATCGGGATCTTAACTTACCATCAGCAAAACCAAAACCAAAACCAAAACCAAAATCAAAATCAGTGGACTTAACTTACAACTTGCTCGATCATTCCAGCATCCATCTCCAAAGCATCAGTTGCCAGTCTTTTGGTGCCTAACCAACGTACATGGGACTTTGATGTGGTGGCTGACATCTTCAACAGCAGGGACCGCGATCTTATCCTCCGCATCCCCCTCAGCTCAAGGCGGGAAGATGATTCATGGTATTGGCTGCCTGACCCCAAGGGTCTGTACACTGTTAGAAGTTGCTACCGAATGCTAGACCAAGAGCTTTCTCCCCCCAGCAGCAGCGTTTGGCGTAAACTGTGGCAGCTCCCTGTTCCTCCCAAAGTTAAGAATTTCCTCTGGCGAGCTATGGCCAATGTCCTCCCAACCGCGGATAACCTACTGCAGCGTCGTGTTGAGGTACCTACTCTATGTCCTATTTGTCACTCTTCCTCAGAATCCATCTTTCATATTCTGGTGACTTGCCCTTTTGCTAAATCATGTTGGATTTCCTCTATAATTGGTTTCAATGGGATTGTTTTGTATTTTGCACATTGGTTGGAGGAGTTGTTTGATCGATGTAACCGTGAGGATTGTAGTTTGGCAGCCATGATTTGCTGGGGTTTATGGTTGAATAGAAATAACATGGTTTGGAAAGGTGTCATTGGAAGGGTCCAGCAGGTGGTTAATGTGGCTGGGCAAAGTTTATTCTTCTGGCAACAAGCTCGAAAGAGTGATCTCTTTTCCCCCCCAGAGCATGATTCCTTAGCTCATGGTTCTGTTTGCTGGACAAAGCCAAAGGCTGGGTGGCACAAGTGTAATGTTGATGCTGCTCTATTTCGTTCAAAAGGGCTGACTAGTTTTGGGGCTGTTCTGCGCTCAGATGGTGGTGTTTTTATTGCGGCAAAGAGTAGCTCTCTCCCCGGCAGTTTTGATCCTCGTGAAGCTGAAGCGCTTGCTGTTAAGGAGGCCCTCAGCTGGCTTAAGACATTTCCTTTTACTCCTGTTATACTAGAAATGGATAGCTTGTTAGTCTTTAATGCTTTACATGATCAACTTGTCTATCCTAATGGTTTTGGTTCTATCATTGTGGATTGTAGAGCTTTGGCTCAGTCCTTAGGAGAAGTGGCATTCTCTTTTGTTCGTAGATCTGCGAACTCTGCCGCTCACACTGTTGCTCGAGTGGGGAGTTCTATGTCAGGTTCGGGAGTGTGGAATTTTGTTCCTCCTCCTGGTTATGTAATTCTTTGGCTGTTTAATGAAAATTTCTCCTTTCAAAAAAAAAAAAAACTTACAACTTGCTTCTGACTTCGAACGGCGACGTTAAGAGCTTTATTGGGCAAATGGCCAAATGGGGTTGTTATTTATTTATTCAAATCACGAAACGAGGTTCAAAAACCATGGTACATCTCGATTGTTGACGCGTTTGACTTGGGGGACCCTTTTTCTTATTTTTTTTTTCTTTTTTCGCGTTACTAGTTGATGTATTCTATTTGCATTTGGTTTTGGCAAGAATCTTTACAATTTTGAACCGCAAGAATAGCTTCTAATTATTGATCAAGTTGTAATCAAATAATGATGATTTATTGGTTGATGTATTCTATTTGCATTTGGTTTTGGCAAGAATCTTTGCAATTTTGAACCGCAAGAATAGCTTCTAATTTTTTTTTTTTTGTGAAGTTGTAATCAAACTTGAGACCCAAGAAAAAAAATTGTGCCAAAAATGGAATGATACATGTGAGGTAATAAAAGTCGAATTTTATGGTAATAACTCGATTCCATTTAATTTTAATTAATTAAATTATTTTCTTATAGGGCCCTCCAAAATATTGTTTTCATTTTTTTTAAGTTTTAATAATTTCTAGTACTTCCCATTCGAATCCAACATGCTTACTTTCTAGTAAACCCATAAAATATAATAATTATTTTAAAAAAAAAAACTTTCCTCGTACAGTAGAAAACCATTGACTAGGATAAAATAACACTTACACCCCCTAATTTATTGCCCTTCACAAAATCGCATTAGTGGAGCCCGGAAAAAAGATAATAGGACCTATGATACGAAAGTGCGTAAACTATTTGCAAAAGCGTAAATATCTAGGGACTCAATTATCAATTTCTTATTCCCCAAACAAAATCTTTCCCTCGAAAGCGCCCCTGGTTTCATGATACATAGATTCGTAGGAGTAACATTCCGTTACTTGCTACCGGTAACAAACTCACTATAAAATCTCTCTGGCAAAAGCCAATTTCATTCGTTCATCGAACACTTGTCACACTCTAGAAGTTAAAAAAAAAAAAAAAAATTTCTCAAATACACTTTTCGGAAACACGTCAACAAACAGACAATTCTTCGTCTCCGGCCCTTCAATCAATCATGGACACTAAAATTGGATCACTCGACACCTGCAAGCCCCCATGCAGCGACTTAGCCAGCCCGCCAAACGGTGCCGTTTCAACAATCCAATCCTCCGTTCCCGCTACTCCACTCGTCAACCCGTCCGAGTCGACCCTCGGCCGCCACCTCGCTCGCCGGCTCGTCCAAATCGGCGCCACCGACGTCTTCTCGGTCCCCGGCGACTTCAACTTGACGCTTCTCGACCACCTGATAGCCGAGCCCGGGCTCAACTTGGTCGGTTGCTGTAACGAGCTGAATGCCGGATACGCTGCCGATGGTTACGCTCGCTCTCGTGGGGTCGGCGCCTGTGTCGTGACCTTCACTGTTGGTGGGCTTAGCGTGCTTAACGCTATCGCCGGTGCTTACAGTGAAAATCTGCCGTTGATTTGCATCGTTGGTGGTCCAAACTCCAATGATTACGGAACCAACAGGATCCTTCATCATACCATTGGCTTGCCTGATTTTAGCCAAGAACTCAGATGCTTTCAGACTGTCACCTGTTATCAGGTAATGATAATTTTTTTTTTAAAAAAAAGAAAAGGCTTTTTTTTTAATTTTTATATCTTAATAACTGAAAAGTTTCCTTCTTTTTTTTTCATAAAGATCAAGCATTGATATTATTAATGTGTAAGATTGACTGGTTTTTGATGATGGGTATGATATTTTTGATAGGCTGTGGTGAATAACTTGGAGGATGCACATGAGTTGATTGATACGGCAGTATCAACTGCTTTGAAAGAAAGCAAGCCTGTTTATATCAGCGTTGCTTGTAACTTGCCTGCGATTCCTCATCCTACTTTTAGCCGAGAGCCCGTTCCATTTTCTCTTTCTCCCAAGTAAGATTTTCAGCTCGTTCTCTTTATCATTAGGGATTTATTTGACTTACTTTCAGGTTTTTGACTGATTAGTGGCAATTTTTGTTTTGGCGGAGCAGGTTGAGTAATGAGATGGGCTTGGAGGCTGCTGTTGAGGCAGCAGCAGAGTTCTTGAACAAGGCGGTGAAACCAGTGTTGGTTGCTGGGCCCAAAATGAGAGTGGCCAAGGCTTGCAATGCTTTCGCTGAGCTTGCTGATGCTTGTGGCTACGCCGTTTCAGTGATGCCATCAGCGAAAGGGCTAGTACCAGAGCACCATCCCCATTTTATTGGAACTTATTGGGGTGCCGTGAGCACTGCATTTTGTGCTGAAATTGTGGAATCCGCTGATGCTTATTTGTTTGCTGGACCTATATTTAATGACTATAGCTCGGTTGGGTACTCTCTTCTTCTCAAGAGGGAGAAGGCAGTCATTCTGCAGCCTGATCGTGTGGTGATTGCTAATGGACCGGCATTTGGTTGTGTTTTGATGAAGGATTTCCTCAAAGCACTTTCAAAGCGGCTCAAAAGCAACACTACTGCTTATGAGAATTACCACAGGATTTATGTTCCTGAGGGGCAACCTCCGAAGTGTGAACCCAAAGAGCCCTTGAGAGTGAATGTTCTGTTCCAACATATACAGAAGATGCTGTCTAGTGAAACTGCTGTGATTGCTGAGACAGGGGACTCTTGGTTTAACTGCCAGAAACTGAAATTGCCTAAGGGATGCGGGTGAGCATAAGAAAATCTGATTCTCCATGTTTGTCTGGTTCTAAACCTTCTATAAAATTTACCAAATAATGAGAATTTGGTTTTGCAGGTATGAGTTCCAAATGCAATATGGATCAATTGGTTGGTCTGTTGGTGCTACTCTTGGATATGCACAGTCTGTGCCAGAGAAGCGTGTCATTGCTTGCATCGGTGATGGTAGCTTCCAGGTATGAGCCATCGATATTCGTCTATGTTAATTATCTTTTATTTGGAAAACCAACCATGAAAGACACTGTTAAAATGATAATACGACACAAATAATCCGAATCTGATCTGTTTGTTTCACCTAAACGCTTCAAATTTCTTGCATAGTCAATGCTATCCTGTAAAGCATTGGTCTTTTAGGTCATCAGTGTTTTTATCTTTGTTGGTGACTGCCTCAGGTAACTGCACAAGATGTGTCAACAATGCTGCGATGTGGGCAGAAGACTATAATCTTCCTGATTAACAATGGTGGTTACACCATTGAAGTTGAGATCCATGATGGACCTTACAATGTGATCAAGAACTGGAACTACACCGGGTTGGTTGATGCAATTCACAATGGCGAAGGCAAGTGCTGGACAACCAAGGTCAGTTTTGCTTATTTATCTCATTTTTCTTTAATCCATCCTTTCTAGCATTGAGAAGTGCTCACCCTGAAGTTGTCCTTTGAATCTGTTGTTGCAGGTCTTCTGCGAGGAGGAGCTCATCGAAGCCATTGAGAACGCTACTGGACCCAAGAAGGATTGCTTGTGCTTCATTGAAGTAATTGTTCACAAGGATGATACAAGCAAAGAGCTTTTGGAATGGGGCTCCAGGGTCTCCGCTGCCAATAGCCGCCCACCAAATCCTCAGTAGATATGAGGCGGCTCATACTGCAAATTGCACTCTACTACCATTTATAGCCAAATTAAATGAGCGCATGTCTTTTCTGAGGTTACTTTACTAAGTTTTGGGTATTTTGAACTATTTGCTGGTTTCTAATGTAAATTCATTTTAAAATTTAATATCTACTAAATCCTCTTGATTGCTTCAATTTCACTAGTCATATTGATACATATAGATGCAATAATTGACACGTACGAAAAGTACGGGAGCCACGACAGTGACATATTGAAATTTCCAAATGTTTTAACTTTCATATGTAGTTACATGAAAAAAAAAATGATGTTTTAAGTCGAAGGGGTGGTAAGGTTATAAAATTATATATTTTGAGCCTCCGAATAAAAAATTAAGGGCATTTGATTCGAGAGACATGCTTTGAGCTTTGTCATCCATCCTCCTCCAAGAATATGACACCTGTTGCTCAATCTCAAAGTGTGGAGCAAGCTCTTCTTCAATTTTATTGTGTGGAGTTTGAATTTCAAGATTTTTGCACAATTTTTTATATTTTTACTAGTCCAACCAATACTTACTTTAGAGCTTGTCTTGAAATAGTAGAAGAACACGGTATTCTTCTTCCAGACGCGAAAAGCACAACACAAGTTGCATCATGCATGGTTCGTTGATTCAGGAGCTAGCTCAGGTTGTTGGTTCAAAGTTACGACGTGTCGTCCAATAAAATAAAAGTTGAAACTGCAAGTCGGTCTGCCGTACCAGACAACATGTCATCGACTTAAAAGTGATCCACTCACATTATCATCCATACAGCTTTGCTGGGATTCTAGTAATATTAACAAGCATCTTAATCATCCGTAGACCAAGACCAAGAGACAAGTTACATAATTTATGAAGGAAGATGTGATCTGCATTTTGACAGTCATCTTCGGAGGCTTGGAAATCTATGGTTTATTTCTAAAGTTCAAAAGATTGGAATATCATGTTTCATGACATCTTGGATTGTGTCCATCCAAATTTTGTTTGCTTTCACGTGCTGTGCCCACACAATTCACCTCAAGATAAATTTGCTACGCATAAACTATATCCATGAAGGGGCAAAATCTGAAAGTAATTTCTGAAGATTATACACAGACATCATCTAGTGCTCTGAGTGCCAGGGGCAAGCAAAAATCTGCATCAACAGAGAACTATGTACAATAGATGTTTGACAAAACAGACCTAGGGTTGGGCAGTGTTTCTTGGAGCAAGCATGAGACGACCATTTTCAAGTAGGCTGCTAGGAAAGGGAGCTTGACAGCTGCTAATATGTGATTTCAACCTGGGTATGCTAGGATGTGCACTTCTACACCGGTGGCATCGCAACTCCATCGATAACAAACTATCATCATCTTTTACTGTTGCTTTGCCGTGATTACTGATTTCTTCAAGTACATCAACTGAATCGCGAAAAAATGCAGTATTGAAAGAGTTCCAGTGCTTCTTATTCTTAAGATGCTTGGAGTTAAAATCTTGGCTAATAACATGTAGGTGTAGTTGGCGCATAGATGGAGCCTGCAAGAAAGAGTCCCAAATGATTTGCGGAAACCGATATTTTTCAAATTTCACCAAATCTGTCTATGGCGATCACTAAGCAGTTTTGCAGTAGTTCCAGGTCATAATATAAGCCTAAACAAAAACAAAGAAAAACAGAAAAGAAAAAGAAAATAAAAAAAAAGGCTGCAGCAATGGAAAGGTACAACTAAACAGTACACATAATTTCAGATCATCCAATACACTCATTATACCACACTTTTTCCTTAAAATCATTATTCTTACTTAAATACTGCAACCATAGGTTTAAACACTCAGAATATAAATAAATATGCATAAAATGCAAAAGCGTAGTAAAAATAAAAATGCATTTTACTTAAATACTGCAACCTATGGTATTCTGAGTGTTTAAAAATAAAAATAAAAATGCATAAGGCCTTTTACATGGTCTGGGGCCAAACTAAAGTGATCCACTCACATTTTGGATTCTTCCAATTCTAAATGCATTTTACTCTAGTTTGGCCCCAGACAATGTAAAAGGCCTTATGGTATGAGATTCCTCAACTGATAGAAAAAGGAAAACAACAAAATAAAAATAAAAATGAGTAGTATTCTATACCGAATGATATCCAAGACGGAAGGCCAATGACGCATCTTCATGCAAGAACTTCTCAGCCCACTTCACACCCACAGCATGCATCGTTTGTAAAATTTGCAGATGTTCATTTCGTACATCTGCCAAGCGATCAAGACCATCAAATCGTGACAGCACCAAAATGTGTTTCTGAGCCTATAATAAGGAATGAAAACTTCACACACTTATTAATTGAGCTCAAGCAAATGCAAAGTAGGGTTCCCGGGGAAGGTTGTCTGATGGATGTACCTTTGGATAAAGATCATTTAGTACAACAACATCATCTGATATCTCAAGCAGATCATCTTTATGCCTTTCAGGATACATGGCCGTGCGATAAAGAGCTTGAGCCCAAGAGCCCCAGGCCTTAGAAGTGCTTACACCAATCTTCTCATTGTCTGCATTTAAGTTTGCAGCCCTAGAAAGATTAATATCAGTTCCAACTTCATTTTGAGTCTTACATTTCTTACTTTGTTCATATTGACGGCCACCATCTCTTTTAATTTTGTCACCAGTCGAAATATAATTTCCATGGACATCCTCAGAGTGATCTTGTGAAACTGAAGGCTCCAACCGAATGTCTTCATTGCATCCCTTGGATAACTTCTCTTGGGACCTCACTATGGATAAAAAACCTTCAAAAAGTGATGTGTAAGCCTTACGAAGAATTTCACAGCCTTTAACATAGTCACCATCAAGACAATTTGGTCTACGTGGGTTCATATTAGGTCCAAGAACATGTATAACATGGGTCACACCTTCCCTACCACACAAGGGAGAAGTTGAAGAGAGAGGAACAATAACAGAATTCCCAGGGTAAAGAGATTTAGCCCGTTCTGCGGTTGCAACCTCTAGAGCAGGCCCTGCAGCACTGAAAATTGCAGCATTCACACCTCCACCTCCAGGTTTTAGTCGCCTGCATAGGTGATTTGTCAGTTAATCTTCTTCATAAGAGAATAAAATTGCAATGACAGGTTTAAACCATTATCATCATTTTCCTAGATATAATGATGGCTCAACAGAACAGAGTCAGCATGTTGTCTCAATATCTAAAGAAATGAAGCAACCGGCTGATCTCTGATTGTTTCAAGACCACCAACAAATATCTGCCATTCCAGAGGCTAAACGGTGCAAGTGAAAGGAGGTCCCATGCATGGTTTCAACGGCAGGAGTTCCTCAAGAATTTCCCTAATAAAATATTTCCAGTGACACATTTAACACCTAACAGAACCCTCTGCATATTATAAAATCATACAAGCTTACCAGTTGGCAGCATTAGCTATTACATTGCAGCATAAACGTCCTCCTGTATAAAGTCGAGTAATATCTCCAACAAACGTGAAGAACTTTTTAGGGTTGATGTGTTTTTGTGCAGCTTTGGCCCTAACCAAAGACAAAATCTTTGATCCATGAGTCAAATCCACTAATACTAGCCTGGCATTTCCAAGCTTGTTTACGAATTCCTCAACTTTTTCAATTATTACATCAGAGGCCTTCTCATTATTGAATTGAAAATCTGATGTTGAAAGAGATGGAAATGCCAGAGTTGGAACATCACTTGAAGAACCATTCTGGTTGACAGAGGCCACCTCTGGGTTTTCAGTTCCCTTTACCTCTTCCCCGGCAGCATCTGATAACAAAGAAGTAATTTCTTGTCCTTCAAGGCAGCTATTCTTTTCTTCAGTAATTTGAGGAGGCACAGGATCCTGAGTGCTGCTTGCATTAGACCCTGTATTAGAAGGAGCATCTACTTTCTTCAAGAATTTCATTATACCAAGTTGAATTTTGGCATCTGGATTCTTCTGGCCAAAAGAGCCATGTGGGAGGGTATCTAATGGACCAAGTCCACTGTACGTATCAAGTGCAGCTTGAACATCATTCTCATTCTGGCATAACGTAATTCGAGAGAACCCTTCACTCAGCTTAGGCAATTCTTTCTTTTGAAGCATTCTGTTCACCACTGCTGCAGCTTTTCCACCTTGCAATTTCCCTTCATGCTCAATACGTTTAACAGATCGAGATATACAAAGCTTGGCTGGAAGATCAAGCACCACGGCATGCACATCTACTTCTGGGCCTCCAAGCTTAACAAAATCTGTGCGCTGTTCCCTCTCTAGGTTGCACCTGTCTATAAATACACTTTTTCCCTCCTTCAATGCACTTGATGCACTCGTCAGGCACTGAACCTTTGTTCCAGATTTTCCTTTATTAATAGTGTCCTACAGTAACAAATGAAATAGAATATGCCAAACCACTGAGAAAATTTTTTGATACTCAAAGGCTTACTGTTTATGCAGTAAACTTAGCAAGTTTAGCATGAGTTTACACCATTTCTTTCCGAAAGCTAAATCATTAAATGAAACGAAAGAAATTCTATTATTAATACAACCACTTCCATAGGAATACATTCGGGATTGAGGTGTTGCGTCTTTAACCAACAGTAGCTATAAAATGAAATACAAGCTATCATATATAAGCTGGTGGGTAATTAATAAATGTAAGCTACTATCATATAGAAGCGGGTGGGTAATTAATAAATGTAAGCTACCGAGTGAGAGTGTAAGCATAAGTACAAGTACTATAGCTACAAATACACCTAAAACAATGTGACTTTCGAAAATGCAATGAAGAAAACAACGTCCAACTCCCATTATTTTGTAATAAAATAACACTCACAACACAAATTTCACCAGTTACTGAGATGAAATTCAGTAAAGCATTTCATCAAACATGAGCGACGGAGATCATTTAAGTGAAAAAAAAAACGACGGGGAAAAAGAACAAGAAACCTGGCAAATACGTGCCCAGGGTCGGGCAGAAGAACGCATGACGTGCTCACAGAACGTTGACTTGCCGCTGCCGGGCGCACCCACCATTATCACCAGGATTTGCTTCGACTTCCTTTCTTCGTCTTTAAAATCAAGCAAACAGCGTAGACATTTGAAACGTTATTAAAGAGCAATTATCAAATTAATTACACTCGATAATCATCAAAAAGGTCTATATATATATAGATGCGCACACACCTTTGGCTTTGCAAGTATCGTCAATTTCCATATCCATTTTTTGTCTGAGATTCGGAGCTCTTACGAGGCTCTATGACTCGGGAAATATGCCAAAGGGTTTTTTTTTTTTTTTTTCTGCAAGCAGGTGCTTGGGTGTGTATATAATTAAATGGACTTCGGCCCAAAGATTTTAAGTGAGTGCTTGTCGGTCTTGTGGAACATTGATAGTAAACTAAAACTCTCCCTTTTATGGGAAAAAACTAATAACAATGTCCTTGACATTTGTACTATTAGCGAATGCTAGCTCTATTCTGTCCCCAAAATTCAAGGTAACAAGGTACTGAACCTTTTTCCTTCTTTTTATTCTGTGGAAACACTCGGCTAGAGCCGCTGCCCTTACAAAACATGGTGAGGAATTAATTCTTTTCTTAATTATATAAATTAATTAAGTAAAATAAATATTTTCTCTTTCGAAATATAAATCGAGTAAATATATAAAAGATTTAAAGTAAAACTAATCCAAATAATTGGTCAGCTTGTAAATGTATCACTATCAGTCTCATGTAATAATTTGATCAATAATAAAAAAAAAATTCATTGCAGTGCCAATTCAAATTTTATTGCAACTCTTCATCAATTCACTGATGCAATTGACATGATTTAACAATCTGCTAGAAATCCGTTAATAATCTTCAGAGAGTAGTGGCAACAATGAAAGTAATAATGAAAAACGTCAAGCTTGTTGATCACCCCCTGTCGCAGTTTGCAATACCCCCTATTTCAGGTAGAAATTTGTCTGTTACAGTAATTTTTCTCCTGAAATGATTTCCTTTGATTCTTAAAAGACAGATTCAGGTTGAGTATACCAATGAAATTGAGCCCTTCATTGCAGACTTTTGCAGATTTGCAGCATCATCACCAACTCCCAACTTGCACCATTGAATGCTTATCTACTGATACAGGAGCTCATTCAGTACTGAATGAATGTCAGAACATACAAATTCCAGAGCACAAAAACAAAGTTCAAAGCCAGAAATCACCCCAAAGGATTTCTTCACGGGGAGAAATGTCTGAAATTTCATTATGATACAACTGCCTGGTTTACTTCACGTTTAAACAAATATCATAATCATTCATTTCCACAGTGCAATTTTTATAAGGGCACCCACAACTTAACACCAATCGATGGACTAAAATGACAGGGAAACCTACCAAACACGGTTTCTCATCTTCCGGTCCAGAGTAGGACCTTGGCATTTCATTTGAGTGGACAACAAATCCAATTTGTCCAGAGGCTCACTCATTATTCCAGCCAAATGCAGTAAGCGTGGCCGCACAAAGGAAGTTCACCCATCATCTTGCGCGGTTGGATGAATTTTCTCACAGCAGAACATATGACATAGATCCAACACTAAACTTGCTGGAAATAGCTTTGGTTTTATCAACACATTAAAAAATAAGGTCTACAAGGGTACTAGGATATGGAAACCCAAGCAGAATAGCTTTCAACAGGGCAATTGTAGAACCATCATTCCACAAAATTAGGCTAAAGACTATGACCTGCAAGATAATATAACAACTCCCGATCCATTGGTTAAGTAAACAAAACCTTGAAATCTAGCAATGCAACCAAGTAGTTGCACAATCAAACCAAGTACCGAGGTCCCTCATCCCTACAGGAAATTTGTAACATTCAATGAAACCAAATTTATTCACATTTGGTTGCATGATACTTTATCAAGAAGATTTGGGAGTTCATATATATCTATCCTTTAAGTTTTAAGGCTATTGAGAACTAACTATTTGGTCAATTTCCCAATTCACTTCAAATTCAAAGACAAATAACATTAAAAGTAACTGTAATCCAACATAGGAATCATATCTCACATAAAAGTAAAACCAGATGATTCCGAAAACAAGCAAATGGAGGAAAGTATCTAGAAAGTAGAAACTAACCGGGCCATCTGAGCACTTTTGATTTTTTAATAGCTCCCAAAATACAAAAAAGATGGATAAATCAACATATTCAGCTTCCATGAGAAGTAAATGAAACGCAGTAATATCCACAGTAAATCATAAGGAGTTGCTCAGTATAAAAAAAAAAAATCACAGTCAAACGAAAAATAGATCCAAAACTAATAATATCCATTAGATTAAAATCTATGAAAGTCATTAAAACATTTCAGAATCCACTGTCTGATTCAACTGACTCAAAACACAAAAAACGCACGACATTACACTTCAACAAGATCGACAAAATGCGAAAACCTCTGAAGAGAGAGAAAGATGAAGGGAGGTGTCTTATTCTTCTTCTACTTAGATCTCTGTCTCATCTTTCGGCGCTTTCTCTTCAATCTCCTCATGCGCTTCTTCTTCCACTGAAATAATAATTATTCATCAAGATAATTAAATTAAAAAAAATAATTAAAAAAGAAATTGAAACTAACGGAGAAACTAAAATGAATAGCTTCGTTAAGATAACAATAATTTAAGAGGTTACCTTGGCTCTCATGGTGACTGGCTTGCAAAGACTAACAGATTCTCGCTCGGTGGCCTTCGAAAGCCTAAGTAAAACGGAAGAAAAAGTGTTGGGTTTGCATTTATTTATACTTAAACCCTAGCAAGGAAGGGGAATGAACCGGGCCGATATGCTTTCCTTTCAGGCCGGAAGCTCCGGTTCATCATTTTTTCCCCTCATTTTTCGTTATTTTTTATGGACGACTTGTCTTCTAAATAGAAAACACCAATGACAAGTCACTCTTTAATTCTAGTTATAAACGACACAGTGATTTATGAATTTTCTTTTATTTATTTATTTTTCCACTTTTCAACATCAATCCTTTGAATATCACCCATAATTTTCCATGTGACATTTGTTTTTTTATTTTAAATATGAATAGAACTAAATATCAGAATCTGAATGGTATGTTTATTTTTTTTTTTTAATCTAAATAGCTAAAAACATATATGAAGTTGTTTTTTTACATTAAAAAATTGAAAATTAGTATTTCAAAACTTATATCCTTAAAAATTATAAACATTAAACAAAGTAAATGTTACAAAGAACTTAAATAAAATAATAAATTATATAACATAGATTATGCTTAATTGAATATAATTTTTTATATTCTAAATTAGTATATGTTAATCAATTTTATTTTTCTTCATGATGTTTTTATATGAAAAGTATTTATGAAAAGATTATAATAAATAAATAGTATTAATTTGAAGAAGATAAAAATATAAAAATAATAATAGTTCACTATTATATTTTCACAAAACACAAATTATAAAAATGGATAATAACGCTAATTATTAAATTTTATTTAGACTATAGGAACATAATAATATATAATAATATGCAACGCCATACTTGCCAGCTGCATAGTCAAGTAGTATTTGAAGCTACAGTTATTGCTCAATTTAATCACAAGCGTCTTTTTAATCACATGTTTAATAGCTTTGCCGTATCCACTCATTTTTGCAGTAATTGGCTAATTGCTGGTCACTCGATACAAGATTCACCTAAGATTTTTCTTCGATACTTTCCCAACAATTATACAGCCATTGCAAGTACTATCGCTATCTCCAAGATTCAAATGTGAATTCTACTCTTATCATGGCTTTTCTTGATGTCTTCTTTAGGCTACTTCTTTGCCATCAATATCGCTTTTGTCTCTGGCCAATGTCAAAGCGATCTTACTGCAATTGAAGAGCAGCCTCACATTCGATCCCTCTTCATCTGTAAAACTGATGCAGTGGCGTCAAAGCACTGATTGTTGTGATTGGAGCGGTGTAGATTGTGATGAGGCTGGTCATGTTATTGGTCTCGACTTAAGCACAGAATCGACCTCCGGCGATATTGAGAACGTAGCTAGTCTTTTCAGTTTCCATTATCTGCGGAGCCTAAACTTGGCTCGCACTAGCTTCAATGGAACACAAATCCCATCCAAGTTGGCCAACATCTCAAGTTTGACTTATCTGAATCTTTCTGATGCTGGCTTTGCTGGGCAGATTCCACTTCAGATTTCAAGCATGGCAAGGTTGGTTGCTCTTGATTTTTCATTTAACCAATTCTCTGGTTCGATCTCATCTATTCGCTGGGAACATCTTTTGAATCTTGTTTATGCTGTCTTAAGCGATAATTCCCTTAATGGAAGCATCCCCCGCTCACTATTTGAATTTCCGATGTTACAACAGCTTCAACATGCCAACAACCAATTTGGCGGCTCAATTCCTAGATTTTCAAATGCATCCTCCTCTGCACTAGACACCCTTGATTTAAGTGGCAACAGATTAAGAGGGTCTATTCCTGTCTCGGTCTTCGAACTCAAAAAACTTACTCCACTTTTGCTTTCTTCAAACAACCTCCTTGGCACTGTGCAGCTGGATAAGATTCTCAGTCTTGGCAACCTTGCAAAACTTGATCTTTCATACAATAGCTTGGCAGTGGATGAAAGCAGCAGAAATTACTCATTCTCTCCAATGCTGGAGCTTTTGAATTTGGCTTCTTGCAAACTGAGGGAGATTCCAAATCTGAAGAACCAATCGCAACTGCAATATTTATACCTTTCAGAAAACCAAATTTCCAGGGAAATCCCTAATTGGATTTGGCGAGTAAGTGTTGTCGGTCTTCACTGTCTTAATCTTTCACACAATTTCCTGGTGGGTTTCCAGGAACCTTAACTCAATCTCTGCACTTCGCTTCATAGACCTAAGCTCCAACCAGCTTCGAGGAAATATTCATCAACTACCTAACAATCCTATTTATAAAGATTTCTCTAACAATAATTTTACTTCTTCCATCCCAGCTGACACTGGTAATTTCATGCCTACATTAAGATACTTTTGCGCTGCTAACAATGGTCGCACAGGAATCATCCCTGCATCTTTATGCAATGCTACAACTCTTTCACTTCTTGACTTGTCAAACAACATTTTTATGAAAAAGAGTGACACTCTTTTTGTTTTAAATTTACAGAGTAACAACCTCAATGGCACACTTCCTGGCATGTTTCCTAGAAACTGTTTACTACAAACTCTGGATCTCAATGGAAATCGACCACAAGGAACGGTCCCAAAATCCATTGCCAATTGCAAAATGTTGGAGGTTTTAAACTTTGGGAACAACCAGTTTAGTGACAAATTCCCATGCTGGTTATATGATGCCTGTATGTGTTGGGATTATATGCTCTTTAAAACATATTAATTTATTTATTTTTTTATTAATAAAATATTTGAAATATTTTCAGTTGCATAAATATTTTGAATAAGGTCCGTTTAATCATATTATATGTATTTATGTGATTATCATATAGATTCATAGAAAACATAAATACAAGTTATCTTATGATTAAATAAATTAAGCTCGCAGTTGATAAATAGAGTTAGGTGCTCTATTTATGTTTACACTGTAATAAATTCATTGAATGATTTGTCTTAATCATGTATGCATTTATTAATGTAGCACAACTACATTGAATAGGATCACATATGAGATTTAATTAACTTTGTAATAACTGTCAGACTTATTAAATCTCATAGCATTGATTTTACTATGATCTTAATCTTGAGTTAGTTATGATTTTATGATTGTAATTGTTATTCCATTTGAGTTACTAATAGGCACACATACATTTGTAGTCAAAATTACCCGGTATCTTGGTGAGAGCAATTATGAGTATTGAAATTATAGATTAATAATATAGAATTTGTACAACACATCTCTTGATGAGTTTTTAGCACTTGATCATATAATTCACTGGTCAGAGTGTGTCAACATATTTAGTATGTTGAAAATGATTATTAGAGAAAACCAGTAAGTATTAAGAAACAATATGTAATTAAATTAATTGGACAGTTGAGATATTGATTTAATTAACAATGTAGTACGAATGATTATGCAGTAAAGAAATCAATATGGCATAGGTCGAATTATTATTCGAGTACACTATCTTAGATAATATACAATTATGGAGGTCAATTCTAATCTTTTAGTGAAGTAGATTTGAAATTAAATAATTGAGCTAGTTTAATTACAAGTCTAATTATTGTAACCACTATTGTATGTATCCACATGATCCCCGGGTTAGCTCATTTAATTGATTGCGCCGCTACTGGATTAAGAAGTAAGATAACTAGTTATTTGGGTTAAAAGCCTAAATATATTATTTAGTGAGAGGCTCCATATAATCTACTTGTGTCTAAGGGGTCTTGTGTTATTTTACAAAGTGAGCTCCTTTGACCATAAGAAGTAACGTTACTTTTAATTTTATTATTTTTAATTTAAATCAAATTTGATTAAATAGAATTAAAAATATAAAAATATGGAGTCTAGGGTTTCCACTAAGATATAGATATAAAAGAGCTTATTTTTTCCCAAAAAGAAGAGTGAGACACCTTATACAGATCAGAGAAAAATATTTTTTTCTCTCTAAATTTTAAAAGAAATATTTTCTCCAGCTAATTGCTTTTAGTGGTGATAAAGGCGCCTACATGTCAAGTGTAGATCAATCTTGAGGCATAACCTGGAAGATCATTGGTGGCGGATTGTGATATGATAGTCTAGATATTTCAGCGAAAAAGCAAAATCGGATTGTCAAGATATGATTTTCTAGATTATGAATTTCTATATATTGTATAAGATCAATTCTAAAAATTTTTATAAAAAATTAAAAAAAATTAATTTTTCTCTAACAGCATGTTGCCCAAAAAATAATGTCTCATGGCCGATGCTTCAATTATCGACCTGGCTTCGAACAAATTTAGTGGAAGAATATAAAAAAAGAATGGTTACTAAACTTGGAGGGGATGATGGGTGATGAAGGCAATCCCAAGCAGAGCTAAAATCATCGACCTACGATATGAGTTAAAAGAAAGCAAGTACTACCAAGTTAAAGTTACAATTAAAGGTCTAGACATCAAGCTACAGAAGATCCTCAATATATTCACCTCCATTGACTTTTCAACCAACAATTTTAAAGAGTCGATACCAGAAGATGTAGGACTACTCAAATCACTATATGGTTTGAACTTGTCACATAATGCTCTGAGAGGCTCCATCCCATCATCTTTTGGGAACTTGAAACGGCTGGAGTCCCTAGGTCTCTCAATGAACAACCTGAGTAGGGCAATCCCTTCACAGCTTGCAAGTTTATATTACCTGAATCTCTCATATAATCAATTGGAGGGAAATGTTCCAATAGGTACTCAAATGTAATCATTTTTCCCAACTGCTTTTGAAGGTAACCAAGGATTATGCAAACCCCCTTTGATGAATAATTGCCAGACAAATTCCAGCAAGTTGGCATCATCAGCACCACATGCTTCAAAAGATGAAATGGATTGATTTTTCATAATCATGGCAACTTGATTTGCGGTAGGATTCAGAGCAGTTGTTGCACCCCTAATGTTTTCTAGGAATGTAAACAGATGGTATAACGATATCATCAACAGATTTCTGAACCGACGGTCCTGCGTGTGAAGTTATTTATATCATCTAGAAAAATCATGGAAGCTTCATATTTTCGATATGAATTTGTTGTTGGAGATTTTCCTTTTTTTTTATCATACAACTATTATTTTGACAATCTTTACCCCTAAATCTAACACTTCAAGCTACATAAATACAAGCAATTAATTATAGATAGACTTGCACTTAAAATGAGACAAATGACTATCGCTACAACTATAAATTAATTCGGTATGGGTGGACTGTTACATAGACAGAAGGATAGTAAGTGGTTTAGATAATATGAGCAATTGAGCATCATATATATTTTTTTCCTTTTCTTTAAGATAGCATCACAAGTTGAACTCAAAATTTTGCTTTTCCATAATAATTGAATATACAATAAGGTGCAAATTAGAGGGTACGAAATTTTAGTGGTTGTTAAAAGATGTTCATCATTTAATCATTTGAAGAATTGGGAATCGTATTCCATTTTACAAGTTTGATCAGTAGTAAGGAGAATTTAGAAGATGATAATTATTTATATAAGATATGAGCCCAATTAAGACTTGAAAAGACTTCCATGTCTTCACATAAGTGATCTTATTATTAAGGAAAATTATCAGTCATACATGTTAAGTTCACCATATATATTATCAAAAATCCTATACAGTTTTGAATTTCTTTGATTTTTTCACCTTAAGTTTGCAATTTATATCAACTGACCACCAAAACATTAATCATCATTCATAAATAATGACATTATAAGGGTAATTTAGACAGTAAATATGTTTAATATTGAAAAATTATTAGCCATTCGCCACAAGTTCACCTTGTTATTAAAAATATTATAAAAGTTTGAATTTGTTTAATTTTCCACCCTATGTTTTCTATTTATATCAATTGTCCGCCAAAACATCAAATTGATCCACAAATTACCCTAAGCCTCAATTCATAAACAACCAATCAATCAAATCCTTAAATTCGATTTCATAAACACCTAATCAAACCCAATTTACAGTGTCATAGCGACTACCACCATTGATCGTCACTGTCATTGCTGCTTCCTCCAGCCTCATGGATAGTTGCAATCACTACAACACTCTTCAATGGTCGGTTTTCATAGTCCAATGCAAATTTTTGTAAATTATCACAAATAGTTGAAGAATTCAGTGATTAAGGATTTTATACAATTTTAATGTTGATTTTTTGAACCCTATAAATTAATAAAAAGAGAAGGTATGGAAAAAGATTGTTAGATATATTTTATTTTATTTTTTCTTGATGAAGGATTTGATGACAATTATATTTAGGGATCAAAATCATTAGTGGATTGTGTTTTGGAACAAAGAGTGCTGGGTTTGCTTGATTTTGATATTTTATTTTTGTTTTTCTTTTTTAATTTTATTTTATTATTTATGGTGCAAAGTGGAAAATGCCCTTGAATTCAAGAGTAAAATGGTCATTTTATTTAGATTTTGTAAAATATTCTAACAATATTAATATTTTGTAGAATGTTGATACAAATTACAAACTTAATGTGGAAAATTGAATAAATTCAAATTTTTGCATTATTTTTTATAGTAGGATAAATTTAAGATAGATAATTGATAATTTTCCTTGAATTCAAATGTAAAGTGGTCATCTATATAGATTTCATTAAAAATTCTAACAATATTAACATTTGGTGGATAGAAAAAAATGAAACAAATTTTAATTTTATAGTATTTTTTATAATATGATAACTTAAAGTATATTACTGATAGTTTTCCTATTGTTAATAAATTCAGCTACCTTAATGATGACAAAGTCTATGAGCTAGTGTAGTGTTTTTGACATAAGACATTTAACCAAAGGGAACCCTTAAGTTGCATTTTCATGTAACTTAAATGTTTGCCTTAATGAAAACTCTCAATTTTCTTCTGCCATAAAGTCCTTTCAAGTCTTGCTACTGCTGACTAGTGATTCCTTCTTCTTTATGTTGGTAATCAGCATATTAAAATATTCTTTTTTACCAGTGGTCAATAAAGTTTTTTTTATAGGGAAATAATTGCACGTAAGAGGAGCTCACATGATGTTCATGTGTGTGAGTGTAAGTTAAATGAAATGTAACTCAGTCTTTGCCTTAACCAAAACTCTCAATTTTCTTCTGCCACAAAGTCCTTCCAAGTCTTGCTGATGTTGACTAGTGTTGCCTTCTTTTTTACGCTGGTGACCGGCATATTATAAGATTCTTTTTTGCCAGTGGTCAATAAAGTTTTTTTTTACAGGAAAATAATTGCACGTAAGATAGGCTCACACGTTGTTCATGTGTGTGGGTGTAAGTTACATGAAATGTAACTTAGTGTTTGCCTTAACAAAAACTCTCAATTTTCTTCTGCCACAAAGTCCTTCCAAGTCTTGCTGATGTTGACTAGTGTTGCCTTCTTTTTTACGCTGGTGACCGGCATATTATAAGATTCTTTTTTGCCAGTGGTCAATAAAGTTTTTTTTTTACAGGAAAATAATTGCACGTAAGATAGGCTCACACGCTGTTCATGTGTGTGGGTATAAGTTACATGAAATGTAACTTAGTATTTGCCTTAACAAAAACTCTCAATTTTCTTCTGCCATAAAGTCCTTCCACGTCTTGTTGTTGTCGACTAGTGTTGCCTTCTTCTTTACGCTGGTGACCGACATATTAAAAGATTCTTTTTTTGCCGGTGGTCAATAAAGTTTCTTTTACAGGGAAATAATTGCACGTAAGAGAGGCTCACACGATGTTCATGTGTGTGGTTGTAAGTTACATGAAATGTAATTTAGTGTTTGCCTTAACAAAAACTCTCAATTTTCTTTTGCCATAAAGTCCTTCCAAGTCTTGCTGCTGTCGACTAGTGTTGCCTTCTTCTTTACGCTGGTGACCGGCATATTATAAGATTCTTTTTTGCCGGTGGTCAATAAATTATTTTTTACAGGGAAATAATTGCACGTAGGACACGACTCTTTTATCTGAGGTCACCGACCCCCTGCATATTCTTTGTTTGCATAATGAGCTCGGATTAATCAATAGATTGATGCCAATTAATGGCAATTACCGACGACAAGCGGAGTACTGACTCCACGCCAATATAAATTTGTTCTTTGATGCCAAAATTTGACATAAACAGCAAGACGACGCTCAATCTAAATGGCCAAAGCAGCAACTGCAAGTAAAACGATGGTGACTTCACTCGAGATCGTTAACATATATCCAATACTGAATCATGATTTACAGTTTTAAGGAAGAATTTGCAAAGGGTTGGTCTGATTTCTCTTGGTGGATGATAGAACCCAAGCTTAATTAAACAATTATTTTTTTCTTTTTCCTTTTTAAGAATCAGTTTATTACAAATCTAAGCTAAGTTGTCTTGTAATGAAATGACTTGACAAGGTGAGCTAACTCGGAAAATCCAAGTGATCTAAAGTCCAAACCGTATAATTACTAATTTACTACTGTGGAATTGTATAGTTGAAAGAGGCTCCTCTTCCACTGATTCATCCTTTAAACATAAATTTTTCAGTATCTAAAATAAGAAAAGCTCAGACAAGGACTTAGGATGTAAGATATGACCTTTGTATCTTTTTGGGTTATAATTTGAGCTGTATGTATTTTTTTCAATTACTAAATTTTATTCTATTAATAATTCAATTTTCCCTTTTTCAATAATTTCGTCCGTTTTTAGTATAAAATAGGTAAAACACTCATTGTAAGACAATTGATTGTAATCATACACTTAGCAGAATGAAAAACATGTGTCTACTAATAATTAGTTGCAGTTTACTTTGACTGCCCTCATCAGCTGACCATCTTATTCCCTGGAATTCCTCCCTTATTCTTTTTTCTTCTACCTTGCAATTTCTAGGTCATGCAGTGCCAATTTGAAATAATATTCGTATATTACAAGTAGAGCTGGCAAAATGGGTCATCGAGTCATGTTCATGTTATGTCAGTTTCGTGTCGTATTAAATTTAGGTCAACTCAAACCCAACACGAAAAAATAATCAAATTATCCAATAACCCGCTTAATAGCTATATATTAAACAAAATTTACATAAAACATTTACACATTGTCATACATACATACGTACATACATGCATTCATACATAATTTATCGATATTATGAAATATACATATCTATCAAAATATTACATATTTACACTATTGAAGATTTAATTATATATATAAATAATATTATATATCAATGTTATAAAATATACGTCTATCAATATTTTACACATTTTTATTATTGAACCTCTAAATGTATATAAAATTTTATAAATAAAACACTATGTTTATATTTATCCTTTTAAAAATAAAAATAAAAGAGAGAAACATCTTTAATATTTGATTTTTGATGATAAGAACCGGCAAATTATTTTAAAATAGAAAATATAATCGTGTCGTTGATCGGGTAAATGAGTCAAATATTTTAACCTAACCCGACAAAGAAAAAAATCGTGTCAACCCGGACTCAATCCATTTAATAATCGTGTTAAATTTGATGACCCGTACCTATTTATTCGTGTTGTGTTTGCGTCGGACGATCGGATCGTGTTAAATTTTGCCAGCTATAATTACAAGATGAACCCATGAACCGAAACCACTTTTTCATGAGTTTACACATATAAAGTCAGCACAAATGCTATTACTTTATTCAAGTTTCAATTATATTCGGGGTACTCAGTTATTGACTTGTTTCCAATGAGTGTTTTACAATTATCATGGCTTTTGTTGATAACGTTGTTGACGAATTTCGGGGGAATCAACAAAGTTTTGGTTTCTGGTCAGTGTCAGAGTGATCAGTAATCCTTGTTGCTCCAAATGAAGAGCAGCCTAGTATTCAATTCTTCTCTGGCTTTCCGTATGGTGCAGTGGAGTCAAAGCAACGATTGTTGTACATGGAGTGGTGTGGATTGCGATGAGGCTGGTCGTGTCATTGGTCTCGACTTGAGCGAGGAATCAATCTCCGCTGGAATTGACAATTCAAGTCCCCTTTTCAGTTTAAAGTATCTGCGGAGCCTAAATTTGGCTTTTAATATGTTCAATGCCACTGAAATTCCATCCGGATTGGGAAACCTCACAAATTTGATTACCCTGAATCTCTCCAATGCTGGCTTCGCGGGGCAGATTCTAATTCAGGTTTTAGGGATGATGTTGTGAAAATTTTAATATACTCGCAAGTGCACGAATCTAGTAATAGAATAGTGGTAACGAGGTCGATTCCACAAGGATTGTTATACATTGAAAAGTCTAATTTAAATCGAAAATTAATATTAATCATAACCTAGTTGAGCAAATTGAGTTTTAAAAGAAATTAAACTAAGAAAACAATTAAAGTAAAAGAGAATTCAATAGGATAGAAATTACCAAGGTTTCAGAATCCACCACTATTCAACTAGTAATTATCTAAATATTCATTAATTCCCAATTTTAGAGTGACAACTCGAAATCAATCTATGTCATTTCATGGATATAACAATTAAACCCAAGTAATTAAATCTAATGTAGATTCTTTTTCTACTTAATAGTATGACATCTAAACATCCCATGTAAACATATTCAATAACAAAGAGTCAAAGTTTCCTAAGCACTCTATGTAAACAATTTAATGAAAGACATAGAATTAAAGATAATCATGTATAAACTTTATAAATCCAAGCATAGATTTAAACGAATATTAATCCTAACAATCAATAATGCATGACAGAATTGATGAAAAGATTTTAATAACATTCAATTAATCATGTGAAATAAAAACTATAATATTAAAGAACGTATAAAGAAAATTAAATAAATAAAAAGATAATTATTTTATTGAATAGGGTTTCATCTTTAATCTAAGTATAAGAAAATTAACTAAACATACTTGAATTGTGAGCAACAAAAAAAATAAATGCAGCCATGAAAATCGAACTACTGCAGATTTTCTTCTCTGTCTCGCGTTTTTTTCCTCCGGCGGCTCCTCTCTCCAAAAGCCAAAACTCCCTTCTATAATCTTTAAAATGAGCCCCACCTCTTAAATCCTAAAGCCAAAAGGCTTGGCCTTTTACTTGATTTGCTCTCACATAGGATTGGCAGAAAAGCCCGGGCCGGCCCAGGCCCGTTCCGGCCCGGCCCAGGCCCGCGGGCTTTAAGCCCGGCCCGTGGCTTTAATTTATGGACAAGGGCTTCCAATTAACAAAGCCCGTAGTATATGGGCCCAGTCAAGGGCTTGAATGAAAAGCCCGGATTTAAGCCCGGGCTTTTTAATAAATAATATATATTTTTTTTTTAAAAAAAAATTGTATAATATAAATTATATAATAATAATATATCATAAAATTAAAATAAAAAAAGTAAAAAAACTCATTCCCCTTACCGTGAGCTTCGTTCCCGTGACAATCAAAAATTCAAAGATGGCCCACAAATATTGGATTAGTTTTTTTTTTATATAATTAGTGGTTAATTGCTTGATTTGTATGTTGTGTATGGTACTTGTGATGTTAGTATTTTTATATTTTGTGTTAGCTAATCATGTATTAGAGAATTACCTTTAAGTTTTTAGCCTATTATAGTATTATGTATTGGATAATTATGTTTTGAAAATTTATAATTTTATTAAAATAATTTTTATTGAAAATTCGTAAAAGCCCAGGCCCGGCCCAAGCCCGGCCCAAGCCCGGCCCAGGCCCGCCAAAGCCCGGCCCGCCAAAAGCCCGCCCAATTTGGATGGGCTTTAAGAGGGCCTGGACTTTTAGAATAAGATATGGGCCTGGGCCTGGGCTTGACAAAGCCCGGCCCAGGCCCTTAAATTGCCAAGCCTACTCTCACACACGTCCTCGGCACTTAGAATTGCTAAAGGACTTATTTTTCCAATTAAAAAAGCCAAGTGTGGGTCCCTTCTTAATGCTAAATCAATTTCTCTCCTTTGTCCGCATGTACATGATGAATTAACTTGTTGAATTCAGTTCCTTGGCTTGATTTCCGCATGCATGTATGTCTAATTGCTTCCAAAAATCAATTAAACTTTAATGCTTACAAATTGAACTCCTTTATGCCTTTTTATCCATAATCTCCAATTAATTCCCTATTTAATAAAATAATTGAATTAATTAAAAATAACTAATAATTAAATAATTAAAGGTAAAATATTATATAAATTATGCTCATCAAATACCCCCAAACTTAGATTTTGCTAGTCCTCGAGCAAAACTAAAACAAAAAACAAAAATAAAAATAATGAAACAAAAAGTAAATCCTAACTAAACCACTTTCGCAGATAATCGCGATTGCATTTAGCATATGTAACAAACCTTTAAACCTCTAGACGGCCCTAGTGGACGAGTTGTAGTCTCGTGAGTAGAGGTGGCAGAAAAATCCACCCGGACCGGATCCGACGTGTGCGGTCCGGGTATGAATGAAAAAAGCAGATCCGGGCATTAATTTTCAATGCCCGGATGCTTCCGGGCACGAGTTCGGTCACAGCACCAAGAACCCAGAACCCGGACCCATGCCCGATTTTTTATTAAGTAAAAAAAAAGGAAAATATAAAACCGAAAATAAAATTTGCTTTGCCCAATTGCCCCTAAAACTGAACCCTAAAACGCGATTGCAACTTTGCAAGTGAACAACGCAGCACTGCAGCAATCAGCACCCACCATGAAATCTCCAAATCAGCGGCACCTCTCTCCGTCTCTCCACCACCCACCGGCACCGATGCAGTGTTGACCGCGCCTCTCCCTCCCCGAAACTCTTACCTTCAGTCAACTCTATTTCTCCTGGCAAAGCACAGCCGTCCCGTCACTGAGCTCTTCACCGTTTGGTCATCTTCTCAGCGGTAGCCACCATGCGACGGCATCAGTTGTTCTTGTTCAGCTGCAACTTCATCAACACAACCACAACCCACGACCACGAGGTATTATTAATTTTTTTTGGCTGTTTTTTTCAAAAAACAATGAAGAAATTAAGTAATTGGCATTATTGTTGTTAGGTGTTATATATATATATATATGCAACATGCTTAATTATTTTCTTGGATGACATTCAGGAACTAGAAGAAGGGGAGTACGAGGAAGATGAAGTAGAAGTAGATGAATATGAGGGAGAAGAAAATGGAAGTGTCCATGATGACGGAGAAGAGGAAAGGGAGGCTGATACCGAGAACTATGAAGCTGAAAATGACTTGCAACATAGGGAATTGTATGTTTAAGGATAGTGATTTCAGGTTCTGACTTTGTTTCCAAGGGATTTGAAAATAAGCAGACAACAAAGCACATGAAATCAACTTTGCTGTCCACAAGATAATCCTGGGCATTTTTCTTTCCTCTTCACTGTGGAAAAAGAAGAGAGAACAAAAAGACCAAGGCATTTTTCTTCTTTCGTCAAATCGATTCCTCGGCATCAAATCTCTTTACAGTTTGAAAGGGAGTTTCTGCTGAGTGTTAATTCAGGGATAAGTTATGAATTTCCAGGCTCAATTGCGCAAGCTTTCAACTTTGTGAATTTCCACTGCCCTGTTTACTTATTTAGCATTTTTTATCAATTTTTTTTAGCCAGTTTTGAAAATGCGGGTAGAGAAAACCCGGAAAAAATTGGTACAAGCTTTTATGTGCATTTTCTTTTAATTTTTTTTTCAGCACATGCACTTGATTTTTTTGTTTCTTTTTCTCTTCTTTTTTTTGTTAACCATAGTCAGAAGCTTTTACTCTATCCCTTAAGGTAACCTTCTTCTCATGGTAGATTATCCTCTACATACTTGTGGTATATAGGCCCAAATTACCCAAGGATAGCTTCACTCTTAAGGGTTATAGGTAACTATTTCTGACTTTGGCGCCTGTGTATACTAATTTGTATTGTGGATATAAGAATCAAGACAAACAGTCATTTACTCTATCTAAAATTCTCAACTCAGGCTGTGTCAATCTCAAATTTCAAGTCAAAATTATGAAAGAACTGATATTAGTGCTCATGATGTGTAAAGAATCTCAATCAAGAGGAACTAACACAAGAATCAAGTATAAATAAAGACAATATTCAACCCTTTCTAAGATCTATATTCATTGTCAATCAAGTTCTTATTATTGGCTTTTCACGTAAAAACAAAAAAACACAATTTTTTTTTGAATTTTTGAATTTTTTTGTTTTTTTAACAAACAAAGTGACATTATTTCCACCCCCAAACTTATTCGGAACATTATCCTCAATGTTTCATAAATAAAAGATATGCATGCAAAAAGATGAAAAAAAAAAACATAAATAATAAAAGAGAAAGTTGGAGAGAACACACCTGAATGGGCCTGGAAAGCTTAAAAGAATGACAACTCAAAAGAAAACGTTAGAAGAAATATAAATAATAATAAAAAAGTCCTACTAACTAACTAATTAACGCAAACAACAAATCAACAAAGATCAATAAGAATTTGGTGAAAATCAAAGCAAGTATACAGAAAATACCAAAAAACATAAATGATTAAGCACTGGAGCATTTTATCCATAAAAGGATGATGGTAATGAAACTCCTCAATATCGTACTGCTTTGATCTCTTCTGTTCCAAACTTTCCTGAGAGTTATCTGAAGTAGTATAAAAATCTAATAATTTAAGCACTTTAAATCTTACCACATTTTTCATGTCAGAATGTGACCTATGTTGCACTTTTTAAAGAAGTAGTTCCAACTTAAATGATTCACTTTTCTCTTCAGGAGGAAGTGTCTCAATCTTTTCTTTCCACTTAATTAGATCTATGATAAGAGTCGAATCAAGTAAAGCATTAACTTCTTCAATACCACTATCAACATCAATAGAGAAATCAGAGTCAGTTGTGTATGGTATTAATGGATTGTCACAATGGTTAGAAATAAGTGAGTCATCAATTGATGCTTCTATCATATCTACTTCAACGACTTCATCATCTTCTCTTTGCCTTCTTGGGAACATTAAAAATGTTTAATTCTATGGTCATGTTACCAAAAGACAATTGCATGTTTCCAGTCCTGCAACTAATATGAGCATCAGCTGTAGCTAAGAAATGACGACCTAGAATAACTGGAGTGTGTTTCTTAGGATCCTATACATGCTGAGTATCAATAACAATAAAATCAACAGGATAATAAAATTTGTCAATCTGTATCAACACATCATCTATAATACCACGAGGTATTTTCATTGACCTATCAGCAAGTTGTAAAACAATGAAAGTTGATTTTAACTCACCTAGTCCAAGCTGCATGTAAACAGAATAAGGCAAGAGATTAACACTAGCGCCTAAATCCAATAATGCTTTATCAAACAATTGGTTCCCTATAACACATGAGATAGTAAGAGAACCAGGATCCTTAAATTTTGGTGGCATTTTACATTGAAGTAAATTGCTAGTTTGTTCAGTTAAAAACGCATTTTTAGTGACATGTAAATTTCTATTTTTAGTGCATAAATCTTTTAAAAACTTGGCATAGGAAGGAACTTGCTTAATAGCATCGAGTAAAGAGATGTTTATACTTACTTGTTTGAAGATTTCCATAATCTCACATGTTGAAGTCCCTTTCTTTACCTTTGCTAACCTTTGAGGAAAAGGAGCATTGGGAATGTAAGCTGGTGGGCCACTCTCTTTTGGATCATTTGTTGATGACTCTTGTGATGGAACTAGATATGAAGAAGCAGGCTTAGATATGTTCCTTGTTTGAACCTCTACCTTGTTGTTAAATAACTTTCATCTTCTCAAGGCCATAACAGATTTTTCTTTTTCATGCTGATGGTTTGAATTCAATTCAACTTCATGCACTCCTTTAGGATTGGGATTAGGTTGACTTGGGAATTTTTCTTTTTCTCTCTCCGCTACAGTAGTTTCTAATTGACCCAATTGATGTTCAAGCTTCAGAATAACTTGAGTATTTGATTGAAAAGCTTGTTGGGTTGACTGAATGAAACTTTGAAGTGTATCCTCCAAAAAAAGCTTTCTTTGTTGGGGTGCAACAAATTGAGACATAGGTTGTTGGGCAGGAAGATATACTTGGTTAGGAGGGACAAATTTTTGATTGGGCATGTTAAATTGTTGCCCTCCTTGATTTGACAAATGTTGATTTTGTTTCCAAAAAAAATTAGGGTGATTCCTCCAATTATGATTATATGTGGATAAATATGGACTATTAGAGGTTTTCTCATATGATTGTAAGGCATGTACCTGCTCAGAATAAGCCTCTTGATAGACTGGTAATAATGGAAAATTATGTGCTGTATGAGACAAGTTAGAACAAATAGCACAAACCTCATTAGCTACACTAGGATGATGATTCATGGATTGGTTCAGAGCTAAGGCATCTACTTTTCTAGAAAGTGTAGCTAGAGTGGCTTTCACATCAAAGTCATCCTTAACTCCGTATAGATCCTTTCTAGAAACTTGAGATAATTTTTCCCTTTGATTTGAAAAATCCCACTATTGAGAATTTTCAGAAAATGAATTAAAGAAATCCCATGCAGCCCCTTCATGTAAGTTCAAAAATCTCCCACCATTCATAGACTCTACCATATGACGATTTGACATGGTTAAACCGTTATAAAAGCATTGTATAAGTCTCCATTTTTCAAAACCATAGTGGGGACACTTGAGGAGTAAATCATTGAATCTTTCCCAACACTCATAAAATTGCTCACCCTCTCTTTGATAAAAATCACTTATCTCTCTCCTAAGGACATTTGTTTTAGACATAAGGAAAAACTTGGTGAGGAACTTATTACTCAATTCATCCCACGTAGTTATAGACCCAGCAGGAAGCGAATTCAACCAAGTTTTCGCTTTGTCTTTTAATGAGAAATGGAACATACAAAGCTTAATTGACTCATCATTAAAATTTTGAAAATGGAATGTAGAACATATGTCAAGAAATTCCTTAATGTGCAAATATGGATCCTCTCTCTATAACCCATGGAAAGATGGTAAAAGCTGAATGACTGAGGGTTTAAGTTCAAAGTGTGTTGCTGCAGTTTGTGGCAACACAATACAAGATGGTTGGTTGGCTGCAAGTGGTGAAAAATATTTTCTAAGGGTTTTCTCTGCTTGCACTGGTGGTAGTACTTGCAATAATCTATTTGGGTCATCCATGACTTGAGAAGAGCTAGCTTGACCACTATCAATTTTCGACTCTCTTTTAACTAAACGATTTGTTGAATCACGTTCTCAAACACTCATAAACTAACTAGACAAAGAAGAAAAATAAAACAACAATAATAAAAAAATTAAATAAAAGAAATCAAACAATTAAACAAAAAATTAAAAGACAAATAAAAGTTTTTTTTAATTAAAAAATAAAAGACAACCTAAATTATAACTAGTGAAAGAATCAAATCAACCTAGATTAAACTGACTTTCTAGCACAATCCCCGACAATTGCGCCAAAAACTTGTTGTGAAAATTTTAATATACTCGCATGCGTACGAATCTAAAAATAGAATAGTGGTAACGAGGTCGATCCCATAGGGATTGTTATAAACATATTGAATAATAAATAGTCAAATTTTTCTAAGCACTCTATATAAACAATTTAATGAAAGACATAGAATCAAAGATAATCATGTATAAACTTTATAAATTCAAGCATAGATTTAATTGAATATTAATCCTAACAATCAATAATGCATGACAGAATTGACGAAAAGATTTTAATAACATCCAATTAATCATGTGAAATAAAAACTATAATATTAAAGAATGTATAAAGGAAATTAATTAAATAAAAAGATAATTATTTCATTGAATAAGATTTCATCTTTAATCTCAGTATAAAAAAATTAACTAAACATACTTGAATTGTGAGCAACAAAAAAAATAAATACAGCCATACAAGTCGAACTACTGCAAATTTTTTTCTCTATCTCGCGTTTTTTTCCTCTAGTGGTTCCTCTCTCCAAAAGCCAAAACTCCCTTTTATAATCTTTAAAATGAACCCCACCTCTTAAATCCTAAAGCCAAAAGACTTGCCCTTTTACTTAATTTACTCTCACACACGGGCACTTAGAATTTGCTAAAAGACTCATTTTTTTAATTATAAAAGCCAAGTGTGGGTCCCTTCTTAAAGCTAAATCAATTTCTCTCCTTTGTCCGCATGTACATGATGAATTAACTTGTTGAATTCAGTTTCTTGGCTTGATTTCGGCATGCATGTATAGGCTTGGCAATTTAGCCCGACCCGAATTTTAGCCCGATTGGCCCGACCCTAATTATTAGGGTTTTAGCCCGAATTTTTAAATTTCGGGTCGGGTCGGGTCACAATTTTAAGGCCCGAATAAATTTAGGGTCAGGGTCGGGCTTAAAGTCAACCCGGCCCGACCCGACCCTATTACAAAAAAAAAAAAAAAACACCACACGCACGCTGCAAGCCTGCACGCACACCAGTCAACACAATTAACAATTTCACAAACAGCTGCAGTGAGCATCACACGCACACGCACAGCCCTCAGCCTCTCAAACTCTCAAAAACCCTAAGCCACTAAGCCAACCACCCAGCCCGCCGCCGAATCAGCGAGCAGCATCGTGACTGTCGCCGTCTCGTCTTGCCGTCGCGCTCGCATCTCACTGTCGCGCTCGCGTCTCACTGTCGCGTTTCTCTCCATCGTGACCCGCCATCGTCACCCGCCATCTTGACCATCCGCGACGCCGCTAGGAGCCTAGGTGAGTGAGTTGAATTCATGAATTAGCGATTTGTTCTGTAATCATTTCCGACCAATTTGGTCTCTTTCTCTGCCTCTCTGTTTGGTTAGTTTTGAAGGTTTGTTTGGTTAGTTGTTTGATGTCTCGTATATGCCATGGGTATTTGATGCTCTAATATTTATCAATAAAGATGTTGTAAGTGATAATGAGGATACTGCACATAAGATTAGAGGGTGGATGAAGTTGGGAACTGCAAACTGTTACAAACTGGAAAATTTGCACCATGTTCACTGGAAAATTTTAAAGTGCTGGACTTATAAATGGAAAATTTATGTTCAGCTATTACAAACTGTTTGTATTTCTTTGAAACAACATGCATGCAACAAAAAACAGTTTGTATTTCTTTGAAACAACATTGTAAGATTTGCACCATGTTCACTGGATGTTCTGCTTCTTTCACTGGATGTTCTGCTTTATTCTCTGTACTTTAAAAAGCAAGCATATTCGATTTTAAATATAAGGCTATGCTTTTTTCTGCCTGCAGCCTGCGTATGGACTAAATTTCTCACGTGCAAAGAAAGATTTGCACCATGTCAAAAAATGGAAAAAAAAGAGGGGGCCTATTATGCCTGATATGTATATTTAATCATTTAATCTTGTAATAGAATGACGACATTTGCAAATTCTTTTCTTCTTTTTTTAAGATTATCTGAATTTTAAAGTGCTGGACTTACAATCTAGAACTGCAGTTGAAATAATTGTATTATGTATTTTTCATGTTGGATTTTGAAATTAATTTGTGTGTGAAATGATTTAGGAAATGATTGAAATAATTGTGGAATTAGTTGTGGAATTGAGAATTAAATTGTGACTGCATATCAATTCATGTTTAAGTTAAAGCAGCTTGGACAATGGACATCACAGCACACAAAAATCAGCTTCAGCAAGTTACCAAAATCGGCAGCTGCAACCTGCAAGCAATCTGAAACTGCTGATTTTGGTAGGATCGGGCTTAGCCCGACCCGAAGTTGGCCCGAATCGGGCCGGGCCCGACCCGACCCGAACTATTTTAAGGTCGGGCTTTTTTCGGGTCGGGCTTAAATGTTGAGTTGATCGGGTCGGGTCGGGTTTGGCCAAGCCCGAGCCCGACCCGATGTTTTGCCATCCCTATGCATGTATGTCTAATTACTTTCAAAAATTAATTAATTTTTAATGCTTATAAATTGAATTCTTTTATATTTTTTTATTCATAATTTTTAATTAATTTTTTATTTAATAAAATAATTTAATTAATTAAAAATAATAAATAAAAATAACTAGTAGTTAAATAATTAAAAATAAAATATGTATATAAATTATGATCTAAAGATGACACGGTTGGTTACTCTTGATTTGTCAAGTCTGTACCGCTTCGGAGCTCCCTTGAAACTTGAGAACCCGAATTTAAGTGGGCTCCTTCAGAACATCGCAGAGCTCAGAGAACTGTATCTTGATGGTGCAAATATATCAGCTCCTGGAATTGAATGGTGTCAGGCTCTATCATCTTTGGTGCCTAAACTGCAAGTTTTGAGCTTGTCCTGCTGTTACCTTTCAGGCCCTACCCATCCTTCCCTCGCAAAACCTCAGTCACTCTCAGTGATTCGTTTGGATCAGAATGATCTGTTGTCTCCAGTTCCAGAGATTTTGGCTGATTTCTTTAATTTGACGTCCTTGCGCCTGAGTCATAGTGGGTTGAACGGGACATTCCCAGAAAAAATATTACAGGTACACACACTTGAGACACTTGACCTATCAGGCAACAGTTTACATCCGGGCTCTTTGGCTGATTTTCCCAAGAATAGCTCTCTTCGAACCCTGATGCTCAGTAACACAAACTTCTCAGGTGTACTACCAGATTCCATAGGCAACCTTAAAAATTTGTCGAGATTAGATCTTGTACGTTGCAACTTCAGTGGATCAATTCCCACCTCATTGACCATCCTCACCCAACTAGTTCATCTGGACCTATCATCTAACAAATTTGTTGGTCCAATCCCATCTCTACATATGTCCAAAAATCTCACCCATCTAGACCTCTCATACAACGCTCTGCCCAAGGCGATCTCATCCACAGACTGGGAACATCTCTCCAATCTTATTTATGTTGACTTGAGTGACAATTCACGCAATGGAAGCATCCCAAGATCTCTGTTTTCACTTCCAATGCTGCGGCAGCTTCAGCTTGCCAACAACAAATTTGGTGGCCTAATCCCGAATTTTCAAATGCATCCTCCTCTGCACTTGATACGATTGATTTAAGCGGCAACAGATTAGAAGGGCCTATTCCCATGTCCATCTTTGATCTCAAAAATCTTAAAATCCTTGTACTTTCTTCTAACAAGCTCAATGGCACTGTACAGGTAGCTGCAATTCAAAGGCTTGGCAATCTTACTAGACTGGAGCTTTCATACAACAACTTGACAGTGAATGCCAGTAGTGATTCTTCCTTCCCCTCACAATCGGTAATGGTGGTCTAGAATATCTAAATCTGTCACACAATCTGCCGAGCAGTCTGCAACGACCTTATAGTATTTCTGATCTCAATCTCATGACTGTCCTTGACCTACATTCCAACCAGCTCCAAGGAAACACCCTTTATCCGCCACCAAAAGCAGTCCTTGTAGATTACTCCAACAACAGTTTTACTTCTTCCATCCCAGATGACATTGGTAATTTCGTGTCCTTCACCCTCTTTTTCTCTCTTTCAAACAATAGCATCACAGGGGTCATCCCTGAATCTCTATGCAATGCAACAAACATTTCAGTTCTTGACCTGTCAAAGAACAAGTTGAGTGGAAAAATGCCAACATGTTTGACCAAAATGAGTGAGATTCTTGGTGTTCTAAATTTGAGGGAAAACAGCCTCAGTGGCACTCTATCTGTCACATTTCCGGGAAATTATGGATTACAAACACTTGATCTCAACGGAAATCAACTAGGTGGAACAATTCCAAAATCCTTGGCCAATTGCAGAAAGTTGGAGGTTCTAGACCTCGGGAATAACAAGATCAGAGATACCTTTCCATGCTGGCTAAAGAATATCTCAAGTTTGCGTGTTCTAGTTTTGCGATCGAACAGCTTTTATGGGAGTATTACTTGTCGAGAGAACGATGACTCCTGGCCAATGCTTCAAATTGTTGACATAGCTTCGAACAACTTTGGTGAAAGAGTACCCCAGAAATGCATAACCACCTGGAAGGCAATGATGTCTGATGAAGCACAATCAAACTTCAAACACCTCCATTTTGAGTTCCTGAAGTTAAGTAAAATGTACTATCAGGATGTAGTGACAGTTACCAGCAAAGGTCTAGAGATGGAATTATTGAAGATACTAAGTATATTCACGTCCATTGACTTCTCTACGGGCCAATACCAGAAGAGATAGGACGACTCAAATTGCTTTATGGTCTGAACTTGTCACAAAATGCTTTGACAGGCCCCATCCCATCAGCTATTGGAAACTTGCGACAGCTTGAGTCTTTGGATCTCTCAAAGAACCACCTGAGTGGGCAGATCCCCATACAGCTTGCAAACATATCTTGTCTATCCTTCCTGAATCTTTCACATAATGACCTGGTGGGAGCGATTCCAATAAGTACTCAACTTCAATCATTTTTGCCAAATTCTTTCGAAGGTAACGACGGCTTATGCGGTCCTCCGTTAAATGTTTGCCAAACAAATTCCAGCAAGGCACTTCCTTCAGCAGCAGCTTCAACAGATGAAATCGATTGGTTTTTCATAGCGATGGCAATTGGATTTGCGGTAGGCTTTGGATCAATTGTTGCACCTCTAATGTTTTCAAAGATGATATAAATTATTTCACGCGCAGAAACGATAGTTGATAAATCTGTTGATGAGATTGTTATACCATTTGATGAGAAACGATACAATTTGTTAACAAGAAATTTCAAGTAAGAGGATACATTATTTTGACAATCTTTACCTCCAATTCGAGTACTCCAAACCAGATGCAGGCCGTTAATTCATATATAGACATGCATGCATGTAATATGAGACAAATGATTATTGCTACAACTATAAATAAATTAATTTAACTTGACTATCGAATAGACGAAGGAAGTAGCAACCGGTTTCATATTTATTTGGGTGCTTAATTTTTAGAGTAATTTTAAAATAAGAGAATTCTTCATTTTACTAAAATAAGGAACAATAAAAAAGATATAAATTTTAATTTTTTAACTTTTCTTTTATTTAAATAAAATAAAATATTCTTTTAGCATAAAATTACTGTGTATGAGTTTGTCGTCCATTTATTCATTTGAAGAACCGGAAGTCGCATTTCATACGTTCAACAGAAAGAGAAATTTAGAAGATGATAAAGAAATGAGCCCAATCAAGACTTTAAAAGGACTTTCATATATTCCCATCTTATTGTCAAACAAATGAGGGGTTTTTTAATTAAATATGCCTTAAAAGTAGGGTATTTAGTTAAATATACCTCATGCTTGAAAATTATCTAAATATGTCTTTTTATGTGATACATTGTCTAAAATGTCCCTAAAGAAAAATATAAAACACACAAAACTCTTTACTTCTCACAACACAAACGCCCACTCATGAAAAACACCACACCACACTCAAAATCACTCACAAACAGCTAATACACTGAGATTTTTGTTTGCAGCTGGGTGTATTATTCATCTCATGAATAAGGTATTTGAAACTTTTTATTTTTTATTTTGGGCTATCTATTCAATTTGTTGACATTATATTATTTTTAGGGTTTTGTTTGGTTTGTGATAAACACTAAAGCAACTCATATTTTCATTACATTTGCATCATATGACTGTTATTTGATGGATTTTATAACTACATTCGTTAAAACCTGAAGTTGTTGTCAATTTTTTTTTTCTGCACCCGACATACACGACAGCAGTCGTGTATGTATGTATTTACACTACTGTAGTCGTGAAAATGTGCAAAACAAATTCAATTATTATGACACTTTATCATTCTATTGGTTCAAAAAATATATACTTTTCATTATATATATCATTTTACTATTACTGGACTATAGCCGTGTGTGTTAATAAGTTACATGACTACTAGCGTGTACGTATAAACTTACATATTATAATTGTGTATATATGTAAAATGTTCCAATTGGTATGAGATCCCAACATTTTTTTAAGAAGAAATATGTCCTTTGATTATTTACTGAGTCATGTATTTTTACAACTTACACGACTTCTGTCATGTATGTATGAATTTACACGACAACAATCGTGCAAGTTTGAAAGATATAGTAGTTGTTATGACACTTAGCATTCTGTTAGTACAAAGATTACAATTATATTTTATTAAATATATCATCTGATTGTTTACAGAACTATAGTTGTGTATTTTAGCAAGTTACACAACTATTGTCGTGTAAACTATCAATTACACGACGTCAGTCGTGTAAATAGGCAGACAGATCCACACTTCATTATAAATATTGTTTGATTTTATTTTTGTATTTGTTGTATAATCAACTGTTGTATTATTACAGGAAATGACTTCAGTACGTGTGCCTATTATGTTTTGTGGTGAATGGATTGAGCAAAACGACCATTATAGATTTAATGGTACGGAGGCAAGAGGGATCATGGTGCCCCGTTCTACAACGTATGCACAATTGATAGAAAAAGTATCTAGGGTTATTTCTATTGATATTTCTGAATTTGATATTGAAATGAAGTTCAAGCTCAAAACATTTGATCCAATGCCGCCCGTCCCAATTATGAATGATGATGATGTAGATTATTTTCTAGAGGAAACAATTAGTGGAGCTGAGTTGAAGATTCCTCTTTGCATTACCTACCAAAAATTTATGATGAATGTTAAACAACTTCTATTATATTACAACTTATTTACGATTTCAATAAGTATTGGATTTATATTATTTGATAGGCAATCGGACTATAGTTAGTTTCATTTATTTGAAGTTTGATATGTTTAAAATCTATATTGATTGTGTCATCAATATAATGAATGATTGAAAAGAGTTTTTATTCTGTGCACATACCCAAATACAATTGTGTATTTTGGTTGTTACAGAACTGGTCATGTTTATTTCTAAATACTCGACTACAGTCGTGTATCTGTGCAAATACCCGACTGTCACAGAGAGCTTGTCATGTTTACTTCTAAATACCCGACTGCAGTCGTGTATTTTCTTACAGTGTATTCCCTGATGCATATGGCAATCCTGTTATATCACATAGATTGTGCAAACTATCTTATCTATTATTAATATAATTAACAAGGAAATAAAATATATTAATGCTGTCAATTGTCTTTAATGACATCAAATATCAACAACATCCTCATTATAACTATTACATCTCATAGTCCAAAAATGACACTACAAAATTTTTTTCCATGACCTATGTCCAAATAATTTTACAGCCAAGGCTTGTCGAAATTGTGTAACATGATCTTGTTGGCAGTATGAATTGACATCAAGTCCATGGGCTAGGACCTCTAAGTACCGCAATAAAAATGCTCCACAGTCACCACTAAAAAAATTCATATAAATTAATTGTTAAAAATCATCATTCTTATTATTATGTTCAACACACATTATATATATAGTACATACCCTGATTTTTGTTGCGGGATGTCACGCACTCGCACGATGGGCCAAAGAATTTTCGAAATAATCTCACTACAGTCTGGATGTGTTTCGTGATATGCTATCTTTTGAAGTACTAGAGGTATCATGTCTGCAACAGGCAGCAATTGTCTCACCAAAACTGAATCCTTTGTTAAATCTATCATGGAGTCATAAATAGAAATCTTGCCCCCAAGTATATCGACCACACTGAGAACCCAATGATCATTCATGAATATTGGCAAATACACCTACGAAATACAGACAATATTCTTAACAAGTAACGACAAATATATCTATAATGTAAAAAACTAAGCATACAATGTGAAACTTACAGTGGAAACAAAGCCCTCAAATCGACTGTTATACAAGGACTTCAGGTTTTGCATCAACTTTAACAAGTCCAGCCACTCTTTAAGGACATCCTTCCAATCTTTGCCTTTGCAAATGCGTGAATTGAATGAATGATCATATCCTGCAAAGTCAAAAATCCTAATGTGATGATTTGGGTTTTCACAAGTTACAAGTTCTATTTAACAACTACCTGACAAGATTATCACTATCGTAGCTCAAGAAATTAAAGAACATAACTTTTAGAGACCAAACCTCAACAAAAGAAGAAACATGTTGCAAGGACTGGAGCAACAAAGATAACATCATTGCATATCGAGGTGCTATCAGTTGCTGGAGAAACAAGCAAATTAAAACGCGCAACTACCTTCGGGTTGAAATTAAAATTAAAATTCAAGGATGAGATAATATGGAACATGAATATTGATAGGATGAAAACAAATTTTAAATCCACCAATCTAAATCCTGTCAGCAATTTTTAAAGCAGAATTGAGAATATATATCTAAATTTAGCAGGATTATAGGTAACCCATTAAACTGACAGTGAAGAGATGAGGCAAACCTTTGAGAATGCCACCTCCGAGATCTGATATTGATTTTGCTTGATGAAATTTTGGTCATCGATTACGGATGATTTTCACTGCCAACAAGAGAGACATTATTATGGTTGATGAGGGTAATTTCAATTAAGCTATTGTGCCCAAAGGAGAAGAAATTCAGTAGCTATTGTGCACAAAGGAGAAGAAATTTAGTGACAAAGTGGAGGAGGAACAAATCTCGTGAAGGAGAAGAATGAAGCTGGTTGGGATGGGGGCTTTGTTAATTGGTTGTGGTAGTTTGGTTGATTTAGGTTTTTCATTAGGTTAATTTCGTAACTGCACATTAGAAAAAGCATATACGAGAAATTTTTAAGTATGGGGGTGTTTTTAGATAAATACCCTATTTTTAAGGTATACCACGGACAAATCCCTGAACAAATGAAGTCTTCAGGATAGTACTTTCGATATGGACATGTAACCAAAAGCTCTCAATTTTCTTCTCCAATTGCCTTCTTCTTTACTCTGCGTGACAGGATTAACGGGACACATATTTAATTCTACTGGTATTGACACTCCGTCAATATCCTTCTAAAACCCCATTTTTGAATTAATTCATTAGTCATTGACGAAAATTACATAAATGGACAAGTTTTAACTAAAACCTACTCATACTTCTTACTGGAATTCTTTTCATCACCACAATGTTTGGCTTCCCATCCACACAAATCGTAAACACCATTCTCTGCTTTAAGATTTCTTGTGATAAGTTCTAAATAATGTCAAACAATAACAAAATTGGATAATTTTTAGAGACCTCCCCTGAGATTTAGAGTATTGACGGTCTGATAGAAAGTGTTCACGTAATTATAAGGACCTCCCCTGATGTTAGTATATTGTTAGTTAACTGTTGGAATTACAAAAATACCCTTACACTGGTAAGGTGAAGTATCATCTATCCCTCCAAAAAACTTTCGGTATGGGGTGGCAAAAAAGCCCGGGCTGGCCCAGGCCCGACCAAGCCCAGCCTAGGCCCGCGTGCCTAAAGCCCGGCCCGCAAGGGTAGGCCCAGATATGGGCCCAAAAATTACAAAGTCCACATATGTTGGGCATGGGCAAGGGCTTAGCAAAAAAGTCCGGACTTGGCCCGAGCTTTTTAAATTTATGAATAAAAAATAAATTTAATTTAAACAAAAAAAAAAGAAAAAACTCAAAATATTAAATTAGTTTAATTTTTATATTAGCATTTGTTATTTTATTAGGTTGTATTACTAATATTTTATGTATTGGACTATTATTCTATTTATATATTAGATGATTATCTTTAATTTAAAAAATATTTTATAATTAATTTAAAAAGCTCAAGTCCGGCCCAGGCCTGTCTAGGCCCGGCCCGTCCAAGTTTGGACGGATTTTTGAAGGGCCTGGACTTTGTTTGAATGATGTGGGCTTTGGCCTGGGCTTTAAAAAGCCCGGCCCAAGCCTGCAAATTGCCATCCCTATATGGGACTAGTTTGGGCTCAGTCGTTGCTATTCAAAAAAAAAAATTCCTTGGCACCAAAGCTGCTACTGCAGGATTCATTATCTACTAATTCTCTAGGATTGGAAAATTGTGCTTCAATGATAAAAAAAACATTTGTATTAGCAGGTATATAACAGTTGAGAAATGAGTAAAAGTAAGAAAAAGTGAGGAACAAAGCAGCAGATTCAAACCATTATCATGGACAATCTCTTGTGTTCCATTTGCAGTGCGAAGAAGGTTTTTCGTGTCTCCTAAAAAATAATCCCATCTTTAATTTAACAAAAATTAGCATGAATCCATGTTAAAAAATCAGCAGCAGTACCTTAAACAAATAAAAACAATTCAAAGTCATTTTCAATCAATCACACGGCAATATAACAAATCACAAGTGAACATGCATTTGCTGCAACCATTCACGTATCACTAATCGATGGAAAAAAATGGAAGCAACAGAAACATTGTCAAAAAATTTTAGAGACCCATTATTCTTTTTTTACTAAATCTCCTAAGTTCAACTAATAAAATTGACATGCAAGGAAATACTCTGATTCATACCTCATCCTAGCTCGAAAACACTGGGATTGTTTGTGGGTCGACGGCAAAAGTCACTAGTCGATATTCTTCCACATCACCGTCGTGAATCAATCATCTCTGGTATTGACGTGTCTGGATTCAGTGTCATGGTCCCCCGTTCGTGGGCAAGTTTTTTAATCAAAGCATTGGAGAAGATGAAAGGGATGTTGTGCTTCCTGCTTCAATTTGAATGGAGGAAAAAGATGACCATTTTTCCTTTTTTTTTTGTGGGTGTTAATGTTTGTGGGGTAATGCTTGCTTTTGTTCTTTAGCCACTGGACATTTACAAAGTCGTGACCAATTACAGAACCCAACATGAAAATTTCAAGTTTGCTTGAATTTTTTCCATCATTGAAGGACCCTTTTACGATTTTATCCTCACCACCCTAATTAATATAAAACGGAATACTATCGTCAGGAGAGATAATTGAGAATACATCAATACAATCTATCTGAGAATATATCAAACCTTAGGGGAGACTTCTGATAACTACCCTAACAAAATTTATGCATGTATGGGCTGGAGTGCAGGAAAATAATAATATAATGAGGAAAGCTGTCATTGTAGACTTGTATTTGTCCTTTTATGCAAATCTGGAAAGATTGAATTTTAAATGCAAAAATGGTGTTGTTTTATAAAAATTTTGGCGTTGGTGGCAATAACAGAAAGCATAATTTGGTGTATCTGCATTAGAAATGGGCCAACAACAATCCTATTTTGTTGCAGAAATAGAGACCGCCTTTATAAATATTATCAAAAAGTTTTTTAAATAAAATTTTATTATTTATTTTAAAAGACACGTCAACAATCATTTTAAAACTCATTTTAGAATTATAATTGTTTTAATATTGAAAAGTAACAACACCTTTCTCTCTAAACTAACTAATTTTTTTCAACAGTTTTTAGCTATTTTTTCACTCTAAAGATTCTTCTAAAAACAAGAAATTAAAATCTTCTTACCACATAAATAACTTTATGGGTGATAAATTTTTTAAAGCATTGTTATCCTTATTCTTCTTTTCAAGCTTTTTCTCTGGACAAACCTAAAAAACACTAGCTTCCTAAAAATAAAAAAAAATTAATCTAAAAAAATAATGGAAAAGAGAAATGAGTTATAGATGAGAGTCAAAAATTGAAAAAATTAAGAAAATAGATTAGTCATAAATATGAAGAGTTTGCACTTCGCAGCAAGAGCGGAAAAAAAAAAAAGTATACCTGTGTAAGTAAAAGAGATGGAAGAAAATATAGATTGTTCATTATATTTGTGTGTGTTTATCCTTGAATGTAATTTTAATGGAAGAGAAGTTATATCATTATATTAAAAAGGTGTTAAAAGCACCACTATCAGAAAATAGAAATATTGCTTGAAATTTTTTCCGGATAAGCTGAACGTGAAAACTCTTGACAAGAGAAGCAAATTGAGTGGCTATTGTTGTAGTGTTGACCAAACTTTCGGCCAAATTCCATCGTCTTAACCCCTCTAATTTTAGAATTGGGACTTCAATATGTTGTTTTGAAACTCTTGAGCAGAGTAGCAAAACAAGTGGCTATTGCCGCAACGTTTGCCAAAATTTTGACCAAATTCTGGCATCGAAGACCTATAATTTGCATTAGAATTCAATTGGGTCAACAATATGTTTCGAAACTCTTGACAAGAGGTGCAAAACAAACGGCTATGCCATATGGTCTGTCGAAGTTTTGCCAAAGGGTTATTTTTACATACCTCCCTTGAGGTTTCACGTAATAACAATTTAATAGAAAGTATAGTGGTATTATTACATCCCTCCCCTGCCGTTAGTATTTTTGTCAGTTGACTGTTTATGAGCCAAGAAAATGACAAAAATACCCCATTAATCCCAGCTGGTATTTGGCATTTAGGGTAAAAACAATTAAAAAAATGCTTCCTCAACCAATTCAACACCTTCATCCCATCCTCAAACGCAGCGGAAAACTGATTCTCCGGCGCCAACCTTTACCCAACTGCCACAACAATCACATCACAGAGCCTTGCAATTCCCCCACTCACCCACCCGCCGCCGTGGAACTGCAACATTACTGGCAGTTCCTCCTATTCACATCCACCAGCGCGTACCCCCTGTGCACATTCGATTTTCCATTCAAACTCATCGCTTCCGCGTTGGTACTACTGTGGCCGCTGTAGCTGCTTCTCTGATACTCCTCTTTCCTTGTAGCCACCGCCGCATTCGGGGAGCCGCAGTTGTTCCTCCACAGATGAAGCAGGTCGCGTGGTAGCTCCGCCTCTGCATTCTTCGAGTTCGCATGCGGTTTAGGTTTGGATTGCGGCTGGAGTCAGGCTCGGGAGGGTTTAGTGCAAACTTGGGGAGAAAAATGTGGACCGAAAGCAACGTAAAAGGATCGATGTGGATGGATTCGTCGAGCGGAGATTGGATTCGGTTCTGTAATCAGTGCTTCAACAGAAACTTGAAGAACACACGCTCGAAGACGGATCAGATATTGTCCTACTCTCAACCATATCTGATGCAATATTGAGAGATCGAGAAGCCGTTGTACTATGATTATTATTTTTATTATTATTACTGAAAATTTGTTGAGATAAGGTATTGGAATTAATCACTTTGCCACTGTTTTTTTTCCCTATAATGGACAATTATCGTAATCTTTGAAGAGCCACGAGGAGCGATGAGAAAAATAGAGTTCTTACACGCCTTGGTCACCGAACCAGATACTTAAAACTTCAATTTGTTTTGTTCTTCAGATTTTGGTGGGTGGCATCAATGCTACTTTAAACCTTCTTTCACAACACTGGAAATCGTGCTAAGAAGATCTGCATTTTATGAAGAAAGATGTCATTTCTCTCAAGGTTTCTGGAATTTAATTTTTTTTTTATCATAAAGCAAGCAAAAGAAAGAAGTTGTGTCTTTCCTTTTTGTTGGTGTAAATGTCTTTTGCTTTTCCTGGTGTAAATGTCTTTCGTTTTTGCTTTTAACTATTGAGGGATTATTTGCCAAATAGCAGCTGGGAAATTGTACCTCTAAGCCTTTAAGGGGTATTTTTTGTCATTTTTCGGCTCATAAACGGTCTACTGACAGAAATACTAATAGCAAGGGAGGGATGTAATAATACCATCATACTTTCTATTAAATTGTTATTACGTGAAACCTCAGGGGAGGTATGTAAAAATAACCCTTTTGCCAAATTCCATCTTTAATTTAAGTCCTCCAATTCACTTTTGAAGTGGTTTTTCTTTTGTGAAAAAAAAACTTAATTTCAAAATTTTTATCCTTTAATAAAAACACTGAGACTAATGTATCTCTTTTGCCTTTAATACTTTGAATAGTTTATATTTTACTAATAAAACCTAAATTTTGCTTATTTCAAACAATCTAAGATTAATTAAATGAGGATGATTAGAATTCGGTAAAATGATTTGTACTCCTATAGTTTGTCATTTGGTTATAAAAATCACTTGTTTATCGTGTAGCTAGATGATAGTCAAATAATATCTAATCAATGAGGTCGCTTGGAGTATCTTGTATTCTTGTCAGACCCTTTATCAAGTAATAAACTGAAATTTTCTTTTGTGCATCTAGGTGTTTATACTGTAGTAACTTGCATGAGCTCAAAATAATAATCACAATCAAAATATAGTGGAACAATTTGAAAGAAAGGCAAACAATGCTGAGAATGCATGGATCAACTTTGTATAGGTTCCCATGTCACCAAAAATAAATAAAACATCTAAAGTTTGTGCATTTGTATTAATTGCACTCTGCGAACCGTGGCAGACAAGTGGGACTTCACCAAGCTCCATTGTCTTCCCCATTGCATTTGCATCTCCTTTCTCTTTTCGGCTGCCAAAATTGCACAATATCGGAAATGGGACTTTGAACTCCCTTGATTCTTCGTTCACCCAACGGACTACGTTTTGTTATAATCCTACTCATAAAAAGTGAGTGCTAATGCTTGATAACACAGTAATTAGATTCGCACTTAAAGAGTTCGGGTGTCCGATGTTGCGGCCTTCTTTTAGTTTTATTTATTTTTTAAAATTAGAAATAAAAATTCATAAGATAATCCAGGCGCAAGTTGCGTACGAGTTATTTAAATTTGTTGCTTAGGAGTCAAGTCAACTCCGGTGGGTCTGTGGCAAAAATTATTTTTCTAGCTAATGGGCGGATAGAAACCGGAGAAGACGTTGGGGCAAATAATTCAGTAGGTCCACTGAAAACTAGGATACGTGGGGCCTGTCTCAAGGCAGAATATGCCATTTAATCGTTGATCAGTCTTTGTAAATACATTCCTAGCTATAGCCATTCAATCAAGTTTTTTTGTTTTTGGTAAAATCTAATTATGGTAAGGTATAATATAACGTGACTGGTGTCATGAAACTCGAATGTATTATTATTTGACAAAAAAAAACAAAAAAACAAAGACCTCGTCAATGTTCACTGTTTTTCAAGGTCCACGATGGCAGGCTCACTCAATGCTTTCACGCCAATTCTAAAATTGTTTCTTTGATTCCGACGTTCACCGTTCAAATTTCCTCACTCTATCTACGCAGAGGTGCCCACATTCACAAAGATTTGTTATCATTCAGTAATCAGTAGTATGCCCCATTAAAATTTGACAATACCATGTGTTCCATGCGGACATAACCTCACGATTAATGCACAACGTTACGATCAGTAAAATTTCGTAAGCATTTTTTTTTAAATTCTTACAATTTAACGTTTGCTAACTATTATTTTAAAAATCAACTGCCACTGACATTTAGCGAGAAATGTACACTTAATCCACATTTTAAAAAAACTTGAACTCGTGCACTGGGTTGTGGTGAGTATACAGCTCCTTTTATTATAATCACTAATCAACCGTAACTGCATATTGAAAAATTGGCAGAGGTAGGTTTGATTTTTCTTGGTAAACAAAGAAAAATCCTTAAATTCGATTTTATAAACACCTAATCAAACCCAATTTACAGTGTCATAGCCACTACTGCCATTGATCGCCACTGTCGTTGCTGCTTCCTCAGGCTCATGGATATTTGCAACCACTACAACACTCTTCAATGGTCGGGCTTCATAGCCCAATGCATATTTTTGTGAATTACCACAGATAGTTGAAGAATTCAGTGATGAAGGATTTGATACAAATTTAATGTTGATTTTTTGAACCCTATAAACTAATAAAGAGAGAAGATATGGAAAAAGATTGTTAGATATATTTTATTTTATTTTTTGTTGATGAAGGATTTGATGACAATTATATTTAGGGATCAAAATCATTGGTGGATTGTGTTTTGGAACAAAGAGTGCTGGGTTTGCTAGATTTTGATATTTTATTAATTTTGTTTTATTATTTATGGTGCAAAGTGGAAAATGTCCTTGAATTCAAGAGTAAAATGGTCATTTTATTTAGATTTTGTAACATATTCTAACAGTATTAATATTTTGTAGAAGGTTGATACAAATTACAAATTTAATGTAAAAATTTGAATAAATTCAAATTTTTGCAGTATTTTTTATAGTAGGATAAATTTAAGATGGATGATTGATAATTTTCCTTGAATTCAAGAGTAAAATTGTCATCTATGTAGATTTCATTAAATATTCTAACAATATTAATATTTGGTGGATAGTAAAAATGAAACAAATTAAAATTTTTATAATACTTTTTTATAATATGATAACTTAAAGTATATTACTGATAATTTTCCTATTGTTAATAAATTCGGCTACCTTAACGATGACAAAGTATATGGGCTAGTCTAGTGTTTTTGACATAAGACATTAACCAAAATTCTCAATTTTCTTCAGCCATAAAGTCCTTCCAAGTCTTGCTGCTGTTGACTAGGGTCGCCTTCTTCTTTACGCTGGTGACTGGAATATTATTAGATTCTTTTTTGCCGGTGGTAAGTAAAGATTTTATACAGGGAAATAACTGCACGTAGGACACAAATTTAACAAAGCAGAATTTAATTTCGACTATCCACATTTTGAAGATAATTAATTAGGAGAAAAGTGAAACTAACCCTTTAAGATAACTCTATATTCAGAGGACATTAATAATTTTATTCGATTATACCGCTGTCAATTTGAATTAAGAGCATGCTCTTTTATCTGAGCGTCACCGACGCCCCTTACATCTTTTTGTTTGCATAACGAGTTCGGATTAATCAATACATTGATGCCAATTGATGGCAATTACCGACAGCAAGCAGAGTACCGACACCCCGCCAGTATAAATTTGTTCTCTGATGCCAAGATTTGACATAAACAGCTAGACGACGCTCAACCTAAACGGCAAAATCAGCAACTGCGAGTGAAACGATGGTGGCTCCATTCAAGATCGTTAGTGTCATCTATCCAATATTGGATCATGATTGACAGTTTTAAGGAAGAATTTGCAAAGGGTTGGTCTGATTTCTCTTGGCTGATGATAGAACCCAGGCTTAATTAAACAACTAAGAAGTTGTCTCGTAATGAAGTGAGTTGACAAGATGAGTTAACTTGGAAAATTCAAGTGATCCGAGTCTTCGTGTGATCCGACGTCCAAACCATATAATTAATAATTTATAACTGTGGAATTGTATCAGTTGAAAGAGGGTCGTCTTCTGCTGATTCATCCTTTGAACATAAAATTTTCAGTATCTAAAATAAAGAAAAGCTCAGACAAGGACTTGAGATGTAAGATATGACCTTCGTATCTTTTTGGGTTATAATATGAGCTGTATGTATTTTTTTTCTTTATTTCAATTACTAAAATTTTATTCTATTAATAATTCAATTTTCCCTTTTTCAGTAATTTCCTTCCGTTTTCAGTATAAAAGAGGTAAAACACTCATTGTAAGACAATTGATTGTAATTATACACTCCACAGAATGAAAAACAAGCGTCTACTAACCATTAGCTGCAGTTTACTTTGACTGCCCTCGTCAGTTGACCATCCTATTCCCTGGAATTCCTCCCTTCTCTTCTTTCTTCTTCTACCTTGCAATTTCTATGTCATTTCGTGCCAATTTGAAATAATATTTGTGTATTATAATATGAAGTATGAACCCATGAACCGAAACCACTTTTTCACGAGTTTACACATATAAAGTCCGCACAAGTGCTATTACTTTATTCAAGTTTCAATTATATCCGGGGTATTCAGTTATTAACTTGTTTCCAATGAGTGTTCTACAGTTATCATGGCTTTTCTTCATACCGTTGTTGACGAATTTCGGGGGAATCAACATGGTTTTGGTTTCTGGCCAGTGTCAGAGTGATCAGCAATTCTTGTTGCTCCAAATGAAGAGCAGCCTAATATTCAATTCTTCTGTGTCTTTCCGTATGGTGCAGTGGAGTCAAAGCACTGATTGCTGTACGTGGAGCGGTGTGGATTGCGATGAGGCTGGTCGCGTCATTGGTCTCGACTTGAGCGAGGAATCAATTTCCGCTGGAATTGACAATTCAAGTCCCCTTTTCAGTCTAAAGTATCTGCAGAGCCTAAATTTGGCTTTTAATAGGTTCAATGCCACTGAAATTCCATCCAGATTGGGAAACCTCACAAATTTGACTAATCTGAATCTCTCCAATGCTGGCTTCGCGGGGCAGATTCCAATTCAGGTTTCAGGGATGACAAGGTTGGTACACACACTTGAGACACTTGACCTGTCAGGCAACAGTTTACTTCAGGGCTCTTTGCCTGATTTTCCCAAGAATAGCTCTCTTCGAACCCTGATGCTTAGTGACACAAACTTCTCAGGTGTACTACCGGATTCCATAGGCAATCTTGAAAATTTGTCGAGATTGGATCTTGCACGTTGCAACTTCAGTGGATCAATTCCCACCTCATTGGCCATCCTCACCCAACTAGTTTATCTGGACCTATCATCTAACGAATTTGTTGGTCCAATCCCATCTCTACATATGTCCAAAAATCTCACCCATCTAGACCTCTCAGACAACGCTCTGCCCGGTGCGATCTCATCTACAGACTGGGAACATCTCTCCAATCTTGTTTATGTTGACTTGAGGTACAATTCACTCAATGGAAGAATCCCAAGATCTCTGTTTTCACTTCCAATGCTGCAGCAGCTTCAGCTTGCCAACAACAAATTTGGGGGCCCAATTCCCGAATTTTCAAATGCATCCTCCTCTGCACTTGATACGCTTGATTTAGGTGCCAATAGATTAGAAGGGCCTATTCCCATGGCCGTCTTCGAACTCAAAAATCTTAAAATCCTTATGCTTTCTTCTAACAAGCTCAATGGCACTGTACAGCTAGCTGCAATCCAGAGGCTTCGCAATCTTACTGGACTTGAGCTTTCATACAACAACTTGACAGTGAATGCCAGTAGTGATTCTTCCTTCCCCTCACAGGTTAGCACACTGAGATTGGCTTCTTGCAAACTGAGGGTGATTCCTGATCTTAAGAATCAATCAAAACTATCTTACTTGGATCTTTCAGACAATCAAATTTCGGGGGAAATACCAAATTGGGTTTGGGAAATTGGTAATGGTGGTCTAGAATATCTAAATCTGTCACACAATCTGCTGAGCAGTCTGCAACAACCTTATAGTATCTCTGATCTCAATCCCATAACTGTCCTTGACCTACATTCCAACCAGCTCCAAGGAAACATCCCTTACCCACCACCATACGCAGCCCTTATAGATTACTCCAACAACAGTTTTACTTCTTCCATCCCAGATGACATTGGTAATTTCATGTCCTTCACCCTCTTTTTCTCTCTTTCAAACAATAGCATCACAGGGGTCATCCCTGACACTCTATGCAATGCAACAAATCTTTCGGTTCTTGATCTGTCAAAGAACAAGTTGAGTGGAAAAATGCCAACATGTTTGATCAAAATGAGTGAGATTCTTGGCGTTCTAAATTTGAGGGGAAACAGCCTTAATGGCACTCTACCTGTTACATTTCCGGGAAATTGTGGATTACAAACACTTGATCTCAATGGAAATCGACTAGGTGGAACGGTTCCAAAATCCTTGGCCAATTGCAGAAATTTGGAGGTTCTAGACCTCGGGAATAACAAGATCAGAGATACCTTTCCATGGTGGCTAGAGAATGTCTCAAGTTTGGGTGTCCTAGTTTTGCGATCGAACAGCTTTTATGGGAATATTAGTTGTCGAGAGAATGGCGACTCCTGGCCCAAGCTTCAAATTGTTGACTTAGCTTCGAATCACTTTAGTGGAAGAGTCCCCAAGAAATGCATAACCACCTGGAAGGCAATGATGTCTCACGAAGGTGAAGTACAATCAAACTTCAAACACCTCCATTTTGAGTTCCTGCAGTTTGGTAATATGTACTATCAGGATGTAGTGACAGTTACCAGCAAAGGTCTAGAGATGGAATTAGTGAAGATCCTAAGCATATTCACGTCCATTGACTTTTCTAGGAACAATTTTGACGGGCCAATACCAGAAGAGATAGGACGACTCAAATTGCTTCATAGTCTGAACTTGTCGCAAAATGCTTTGACAGGCCCCATCCCATCAGCTATTGGAAACTTGCAACAGCTTGAGTCTTTGGATCTCTCAATGAACCACTTGAGTGACCAGATCCCCATACAGCTTGCAAACCTAACTTTTCTTTCTGTTCTGAATCTCTCACACAATAACTTAGAGGGAAATATTCCAGTAAGTACTCAACTCCAATCATTTTCACCGACTTCTTTTGAAGGCAATGAAGGGTTATGCGGTCCTCCGTTAAATGTTTGCCGAACAAATTCCAGCAAGGCACTTCCTTCAGCACCAGGTTCAACAGATGAAATCGATTGGTTTTTCATAGCGATGGCAATTGGATTTGCGGTAGGCTTTGGATCAGTTGTTGCACCTCTAATGTTTTCCAGGAAAGTGAACAAATGGTATAACAATCTCATCAACAGAATTATCAACTGTCGTTTCTGCGTGTGAAATAATTTATATCATCTTTGAATAATATTGGAAGCTTTTTCTTCTCTTTATGTATTAGCTCTTTTAGCCCCCCCCCCCCCCCCCCCCCCCCCGGGTTGATTTTAATAAAGTTAACAAGAATTTCAAGTAAGAGGATATATTATTTTGACAATTAATCTTTACCTCGAATTCGAGTACTCCAAACCAGATGCAGGCCATTAATTCATATATGGACTTGCGTGCATTTAATATGAGACAAATGATTATTGCTTCATATTTATTTGGGTGCTTAATTTTTAGCGTAATTTTAAAATAAGAGAATTCTTCATTTTACTAAAATAAGGAACAATAAAAAAGATATAAATTTTTTATTTTTTTAACTTGTCCTTTATTTAAATAAAATAAAATAAAATATTTTTTTATCATAAAATTACTGTGTATGAGTATGTCGTCCATTTATTCATTTGGTATTTGATATTTCATACGTTCAACAGAAAGAGAAATTTAGAAGATGATAAAGAAAGAAATGAGCCCAATCAAGACTTTAAAAGGACTTTTATATCTTCCCATCTTATTGTCAAACAAATGAAGTCTTCAGGATAGTACTTTCGATATGGACATGTAACCAAAAGCTCTCAATTTTCTTCTCCAATTGCCTTCTTCTTGACGCTGCGTGACAGGATTAACGGGACACATATTTAATTCTACTGGTATTGACACTCCGTCAATATCCTTCTAAAACCCCATTTTTGAATTAATTAATTAGTCATTGACGAAAATTACATAAATGGACAAGTTTTAACTAAAACGTACACATACTTTTTACTGGAATTCTTTTCATCCGCACAATGTTCAGCTTCCCATGCACACAAATCGTAAACATTAGTCTCTGCTTTAAGATTTCTTGTGATAAGTTCCAAATAATGTAAAACAATAACAAAATTTATGAATATATGGGCTGGAGTGCAGGAAAATCGTAATATAATGAGAAAAGCTGTCATTGTAGACTTGTATTTCTCCTTCTATGCAAATCTGGATAAAGATTGAATTTTAAATGCAAAAATGGTGCTGTTTTATAAAATTTTTGGAGTTGGTGGCAATAGCAGAAAGCATAATTTGGGGTATCCACATTAGAAATCGGCCAACGGTACAGAAATAGAGACAGACACTAAAAATATTACCAAAAAATTTTTTAAATAAGATTTTACTATTTATTTGAAGAGTTAAGTCAACTATTATTTTAAAATCCATTTAATAATTATACTTCTTCTAATACCGAAAAGTAACGACACCCTTTCTAAATTATCTAACTTTTTTCATTTTTCTAAAGTTTTTAGCTGTTTTTTCATTGTAAAAATTCTTCTAAAAAAATTAAAATATTCTTACCTCACCCTCCACATAAATAACTTTATAGATGATAAAATTTTTAAAGCATTCTTATCCTTATTCTTCTCTTCAAACTTTCTCTCTCTACAAACCTAAAAAACAATAGCTTCCCAAAAATTATAAAAATTAATCAAAAAAATAAAGAGAAAGAGAAATGAGTTATTATATTTTAGTAAACCGATTAGTTGGACTCAAAAATTAACAAAAAATTAACAAAATAGATTAATAATAAATACGAAGAGATTGCATTTTGCAGCAATAGAGATAAAAAAAAAATGGTATATCTATGTAAGTAAAAGAGATGGGAGAAGCTACTAGGTTTTAGCCTAACCACCCATACCACACAATTATGAAGTCATGGGTTCGAACCCCCACAATGCATTGTAGGGGTTTAATTTATTTTCTCAATTTAAGTGAAGGTAGTCTTCTCCCTTTTCGAGTGGAGTAGATGTCCCTCAAATATTAGAGAGTATAAAAATCTGGGCGGACTTCATAAGAATTGATCTAAACTAGTCCCAATAATAGTCTGATTTGTAAATATCAATTGTAATCTCATGTAATATGTCTCAATAATAGTCTGATTTGTACATATCAATTGTAATCTCATGTAATATGGGTTGTACTCTTGAGTAATAGTCTCATGTAATCAAAAAAAGAGATGGGAGAAAATATTGATTGTTCATTATATTTGAGCGTGTTTATCTGTGAATGTAATTTTAATGGAAGAGAATTTTATCATTATATTAAAAAGGTGTTAAAAACACCACTATCAGAAAACAGAAATATTGCTTGAAATTTTTCCGGATAAGCTAAACATGAAAAGTCTTGAGAAGAAAGCAAATTGAGTGGGTATTGCTGCAGTGTTCACCAAAATTTTGGCCAGATTCCATCTTCTAACGCCTCTAATTTTAGAATTGGGTCTTCAATACAGTATGTTGTTTTCTAACTCTTGAGGAGAGTAGCAAAACCAGTGGCTATTGCTGCAATGTTTGCCAAAATTTTGACCAAATTCTAGCATCGAAGGCCTCTAATTTGCATTAGAATTGGGTCTACAATATGTTGTTTCGAAACTCTTGATAAGAGGAGCAAAACAAATGGCTACTGCCATAATATCTGTCGAATTTTTGCCAAATTCCATCCTTAATTTAAGTCCTCCAATTCACTTTTGAAGTGGTTTTTCTTTTTTCTTTCTTGCCAAAAAAAAAAAAAATCCTTGATTTCAAAGTTTTTATCCTTTAATAAAAACACTATAAGTTAACCAAGATTTTCGGTTGGAAATTTGAAAATACAACCGCATTAAATATTTATTGTGAGAGATTTACCGTCCTATGTATTTGACCCGATTCAAATCTAAATTAGTCGGTGCCCAATATATTATTTAAATAACAAATATTTTAATACACCAAAAAAAAACCTAAATTTTGCTTATTTCAAACAATCTAGATTAAATGATAATGATTAGAATTCGGTAAAATGATTTGTACTCCTAGTTTGTCATTCGGTACAATTTAGAAACCCACTTGTTTGTCGTGTAGTTAAATGACCGTCAGATAATATCTAATCAATGAGGTGACATACAACAGTAACTAGCTTGGAGTATCTCGTCAAATCCTTCACGTATCAAATAATAAACTGAAATTTTCTTTTATGCATCTTGATGTTTACACCTAGTAACTAGCGTGAGCTCAAAATAATAATCACAATCAAAATATAATGGAACAATTAATCAAAGGCAAACAATGCTGAGAATGCAGGGATCAACTTTCAAGCAGCATCAATTTTTTTTTTTAATAATAGAGAGATCATAGCATAGGTTCCCATGTCACCAAAATTAAATAAATAATAAAATCTAAAGTTAATGCATTAGTAGTATTAGTTGCACTCAACAAACTGTGGCAGACAAGTGGGACTTCACCAAGCTCCATTGTCTTCCCCATTGCATTTGCATCTCCTTTCTCTTTTCGGCTGCCAAAATTTCACAATATGGGAAATGGGACTTTGAACTTCCTTGATTCTTCAGTTGACCCAACGGACTACTTTTAGTTATAATCCCAGTCATAAAAACTAAAAAGTGAGTGCTAATGTTGATAATACAGTAATTAGATTTGCGGGTAAAGAGTTCGGGTGTCCGATGTCACGGCCTTCTTTTAGTTTTATTTTTTTTTTAAAACAAATTAGAAATAAAAATTCATAATATAATCCAGGCATAAGTTGCGTACGAGTTATTTAATTGTATTGCTTACGGTCAAGTCAACTCCGGTGGGTCAGTGGCAAAATTATTTTTCTACCTAATGCTAATGGGCAGATAGAAACCGGAGAAGACGTTGGCGCAAATAATCCAGTAGGTCCACTGAAAACTAGGGTACGTGGGGCCTGTCTCAAGGCAAATTAGTCGTTGGCATGTTTAGGTTGGCTTTATCTGTAATCAAATGGCGATTAATTATGCCATTTAATCGGTGATCAGGCTTTGTACATTCATTCCCAGCCAGCCGTTCAATCAAGTTTCTGTATAAATCTAATTATGGCAACGTATAATGTGGAAGTAGCAACAAAATACTCAACGAATTACGCCAATGAAGAAACCTCTGTGCAAGGAAGCAGAGAAAAGGATGTGTTTCTTATTCATCATTAAAAAAAGGTCAATGTTATAAAGCAATTACATTTATGAGTATTTGAAAAGTAGTAAGGGCTCACTTCAATTAGAATGGAAGCTAGCAATCACTGACAATCTTCCAATTACTTCATTATATTTGACAAGTCAATCTGATTTGTGTTCATTAGGTTCTTTTTGCTAAAATGGCTTCAAAAGATCCATGAATTATGAAACTTTACATGGACTTTTTTGTTTAACCAAAAAAATTATAATAAAAATGAAAAAAAAATATTTTTGATGAACCTTACATCCAAATTTTTTTAAGAAGCATGGAATCAGCTGTGTGCTTTTCAATTTTCATACGCAAAACAGCTTATGTACTGTTTTTGAACTTTAAAAAAGAAATAGTTAGTTATTTATTTATGTATAGAATGTCAAACACGTTTTCACTTCCTTTTTGATTTTAGTAGAATGCCTTCTAATTAAATCTACAACGCATCAAATTCAACGTCTTTTGAATTTTAAAAGCACCATTTGAAAATGTAAAAAAAGGGAGGATGCAACGTAAATTTTTACAAAATTCGGCGGCACAGTGATTGGTGTAATTATGAAACTCGAATTTATTATTATTTAACCCAAAAAAAAACAAAAACAAAAAAATAAAGACCTCGTCAATGTTCACTGTTTTTCAAGGTCCACGATGGCAGGCTCAATGCTTTCACACCAATTCTAAAATTTATTCTTTGATTCCAACGTTCGCTGTTCAAATTTTCTCACTCTAGTAACGCAGAGGTGCCCACATTCGCAAGATTTGTTATCATTCAGTAATCAGTAGCATAACCCCATAAAAATTGACAATACCATGTGTTCCATGTGGACACAAACTCACGATTAATGCACAACGTTACGATCAGTAAAATTTCGTCAGCTTTTTTTTTAAAAAATAAAAATTCTTACAATTAAGCTATTATTTTAAAAACTACTGCCGCTGACAATTAGCGAGAAATCTACCCTTAATCCACTTTTTAAATAAACTCGGACTCATGCACTGCCGCTGACACCTGACTTGACAAATTGGCAGAGGTAGGTTTGATTTTTCTTGGTAAACAAAGAAGTTCAGATTAGTGCTCCATCATCATATTAAAAAAATTAAGAATTTATAGAAATACAGCTAAGAATCAATAAGATATGAACAACACGTTGTCTTACTTTGACGGCTTTTATTTTGCTGACCGTTCAATTTTCTCCTGTACTGCAATCTTCCTCTACCTCCCTAATTCTGTACTTTCGGGTTGCCGTCCCGTTGGAAACTTGAGGCAATTTTTTGGGCGGCCTTAAGTTAGAATCTACGAGCAACGAATGGTTAATGGTTATGTTCGTGTGTCTGCATCCTCCTCCTGAAGAAGTGGTGGCCACTGATGTTGTTTTCTCCTTTTAAGTTTCAGTTATATGGGTGTTTTCAGTCACCGACTCCGATGAGAATTCTACTATTGTCATGGCTTTTCTTGATACCCTTCTTGGCGAATGCCTTCGGCATCTATGTGGTTTTGGTTTCTGGCCGATGTCAGAGCGATCAGCAATTGTTGTTACTCCAAATGAAGAACACTCTTGTGTTCAATTCTTCTTTATCAGTAAATCTGGCAAAGTGGAGCCAAGGAACAGATTGTTGTGATTGGGGCGGTATAGATTGTGATGGAGATGGTCGTGTTATTGGTCTTGACTTGAGCAACGAATCAATCTCCTATGGAATTGAGAATGCTACAGCTCTCTTCAGCCTTCAGTCTCTCCAGAGTCTGAATTTGGCTTTTAATACATTCAATGGAAGTCAAATCCCGTCCGGGTTAGCCAACCTTACAAATCTGACTTATCTGAATCTCTCCAATGCTGGCTTCGCGGGGCAGATTCCAATTCAGGTTTCAGGGATGATAAGGTTGGTTACTCTGGATTTGTCCAGTCTGTACCTCTTCGGAGCTCTCTTGAAACTTGAGAACCCGAATTTAAGTGGGCTCCTTCAGAACCTCGCAGAGCTCAGAGAACTGTATCTTGATGGTGTAAATGTATCAGCTCCTGGAATTGAATGGTGTCAGGCTCTATCATCTTTGGTGCCTAAACTGCGTGTTTTGAGCTTGGCCAGCTGTTACCTTTCAGGCCCTATCCATCCTTCCCTCGCAAAACTTCAGTCACTCTCAGTGATTCGTTTGGATCAGAATGATCTGTTGTCTCCAGTTCCAGAGTTTTTGGCTGATTTCTTTAATTTGACGTCTTTGCGCCTCAGTAGTAGTGGGTTGGACGGGACATTTCCAGAAAAGATATTACAGGTACCCACACTTGAGGCACTTGACTTATCGGGCAACAGTTTACTTCAGGGCTCTTTGCCTGATTTTCCCAAGAATAGCTCGCTTCGAACCCTGATGCTCAGTAACACAAGCTTTTCAGGTGTACTACCAGATTCCATCGGCAACCTTAAAAATTTGTCGAGATTAGATCTTGCACTTTGCAACTTCAGTGGATCAATTCCGACCTCATTGGCCAACCTCACACAACTAGTTTATCTGGACCTATCATCTAACAAATTTTTTGGTCCAATCCCATCTCTACATATGTCCAAAAATCTCACTCATCTAGACCTCTCATACAACGCTCTGCCCGGTGCGATCTCATCCACAGACTGGGAACATCTCTCAAATCTTGTTTATGTTGACTTGAGGTACAATTCACTCAATGGAAGAATCCCAAGATCTCTGTTTTCACTTCCAATGCTGCAGCAGCTTCAGCTTGCCAACAACAAATTTGGGGGCCCAATTCCCGAATTTTCAAATGCATCCTCCTCTGCACTTGATACGCTTGATTTAGGTGCCAATAGATTAGAAGGGCCTATTCCCATGGCCGTCTTCGAACTCAAAAATCTTAAAATCCTTATGCTTTCTTCTAACAAGCTCAATGGCACTGTACAGCTAGCTGCAATCCAGAGGCTTTGCAATCTTACTAGACTTGAGCTTTCATACAACAACTTGACAGTGAATGCCAGTAGTGATTCTTCCTTCCCCTCACAGGTTAGCAGACTGAGATTGGCTTCTTGCAAACTGAGTGTGATTCCTGATCTTAAGAGTCAGTCAAAACTATCTTACTTGGACCTTTCAGACAATCAAATATCTGGGGAAATACCAAATTGGGTTTGGGAAATTGGGAATGGTAATCTTGTACATCTAAATCTTTCACACAATCTCCTGGCCAGTCTGCAACGACCTTTTAGTATTTCTGATCTCAGTCTCATAACTGTCCTTGACCTACATTCCAACCAGCTCCAAGGAAACATACCTTACCCACCACCATCCGCAGTTCTTGTAGATTACTCCAACAATAATTTTACTTCTTCCATCCCAGACGACATTGGTACTTCCATGAACTTCACCATCTTTTTTTCCCTTTCAAACAATTACATCACAGGAGTCATCCCTGAAACTCTTTGCAGAGCAAAAAATCTATTAGTTCTTGACCTGTCAAAGAACAAGTTGGGTGGGAAAATGCCAACATGTTTGATCGAAATGAGTGAGATTCTTGGTGTTCTAAATTTGCGGGGAAACAGACTTAGTGGCACTTTATCTGTTACATTTCCGGGAAATTGTGCATTACAAACTCTTGATCTCAATAGAAATCAACTGGGTGGGAAGGTTCCAAAATCCTTGGCCAGTTGCACAAAGTTGGAGGTTCTAGACCTCGGCAATAACAAGATCAATGATACCTTTCCATGCTGGCTAAAGAATATCTCAAGTTTGCGTGTCCTAGTTTTGCGATCAAACAGCTTTTACGGGAATATTACTTGTCGAGAGAATGACAAATCCTGGCCCAAGCTTCAAATTGTCGACTTAGCTTCAAACAACTTTGGTGGAAGAGTCCCCCAGAAATGCATAACCACCTGGAAGGCAATGATGTCTGATGAAGATGAAGCACAATCAAACTTCAAACACCTCCATTTTGAGTTCCTGCGGTTAGATAATAGGTACTATCAGGATGTAGTAACAGTCACCAGCAAAGGTCTAGAGATGGAATTAGTGAAGATCCTAAGTATATTCACGTCCATTGACTTTTCTAGGAACAATTTTGACGGGCCAATACCAGAAGAGATAGGAAGATTCAAATCGCTTTATGGTCTGAACTTGTCACAAAATGCTTTGACAGGCCCCATCCCATCAGCAATTGGAAACTTGCAACAGCTTGAGTCTTTGGATCTCTCAATGAACCACCTGAGTGGGCAGATCCCCATACAGCTTGCAAACCTAACTTTTCTTTCTTTTCTGAATCTCTCACACAATAACTTAGTGGGAAAGATTCCAGTAAGCACTCAACTCCAATCATTTTCACCGATTTCTTTTGAAGGCAATGAAGGATTATGTGGGCTTCCTTTGAATAATTGCAGAAGTTCCATCTTATGTGGGGGTCCTGCTACCAATGATTGCAAAACAAATTCCAGTAAGTTGCAACCTTCAGAACAAGCTTCAAACAAGGAATTCAATTGGCAGTTCATACTCACGGGTGTTGGGTTTGGGGTAGGCTCAGCAGCAGTTGTTGCCCCCCTAATGTTTTCCAAGAAAGCAAACAAATTGTACGATGTTCAAATCGACAAGCTTTTGCTGGTGACACTGCCAATGCTGGGATTGACATACAAAACTTCTTACGAAAGGAGTCTTGAGGCAGAGGAAAACCTCGAAGACGAACTCACAGATGACGACGACGACGACGAGGAGGAGCAGGATGAAATGGAAATAGAAGGAGTCCGCGGGCGTTACTGTGTGTTCTGCTCTAAACTCAACATCACAAGGAAAAAGGTTATCCATGATCCTAAATGTACATGCCATAACTCCCCGACTGCCTCTTCTTCTTCTTCAACATCAACTTCATCTTCTTCATTGGCACATTTTGATAACAGTTAGCATTTTCTTCTCTTCTTTTCCATTCTGTCTTGTATATAGATAGATAGATAGATAGATATACAGAGCATCAACCCTTGTATGAGAGTGATGAGGGGGAAAGAAAAAGAAGAAGAAAAAACATGAACCGATGATTTTGTAATGTTGATTTATGAAATGAGTGTATCAGTTTCGGTTCTTGAATTGCCTTTTAAGCATTGCGGGGGCAGCCTCTTTTACTCATTCAGGAATTCTGACAAACAGCCAGTACGCATAAAACTACTGCGTGCAGTGTATCCTTGAAATTTATATTATCTACCAAAAGCTTGAAGTTTGCAGTACTGCTGATGCGTGACATTTGGATGCCAGAATGCAATCCCTCTTCTCTCTTGGAGAATCCAAACGCATCATTCAATCTCCTGAGAAAGAAAAATCTGGCGCCAAAAATTATTCACCACCTATGATAAAGGGAAGTAATTGAATGTGATATATAATTGGCATTTTATTTATTTCTTTCTTTTTCTTTTTTTTTGGTGGAAAAGTAATTGAATGTAATATATAATTTTCATTTCTAAAAGTGGAGAATTTTCATTTTCTAATAAAACATAATACTTTATGTAAACGGGCCTCGTGGTGGGCTGACCACAAAAGAACATTCAAAGCCTGGCTTTATAAGTCCTTAATGGGCTTAAATTCATTGGACCAATTGCTCCTAAGTTACCAACCCATAAAAGGAATCATTGTTTATATGCGTTTACGTGCGGGTTACCTATAAACAAACGTTGTGAATCCACTGTGAAGATGGCAATTATTTCAGAACAAATCTTTTTTTTGTCCAATAATGATATATATCGACAAATTTTTATACAAAATTTGTTATATAATTTGAAGTGGCGCCTTACTAAATACGAAGAGATTAGTTGAAAAGTATGAAAATAATTATGTAAACCTTGTCATGTTTTCAAACCAACCAATTCACTGATACCATCTAAACACCCCCTCAAAATTTATGAGAAAATTTGTACAACAGTTTATAAAAGCATCATTATTTTTTCCTCTGATCTAACAGTAGTCATGATTCATCATATTGATCATCACATGATTTTATCAGACTATTGTCAATTCACTTATGTTGGCTCCAGAACACGATTGGATTGATTAACATATTTTATTGCTGATGATTTGTCCTCTCCATGTTTCTGTTTCACTTTCTCAGCGGAACCAGGGAATCGTTCGTGCACCAAGATGAATTTATCAGAACGTATATTTTTTAGACTGATTACTAGCCTAGCTAGGTTCCCACTTCCCTTTAACAATATCATTGCTGCGTTGATCTTAGAATAAACAGTTTTTTTATTTTTTTTATTTTTAACCACGAGATATTATGGGGAGTGTTTCAATTGTGGGAGGTACTTTTAAGTCCGTACCACAATTCAGATTAGAAGTTTCTGCTCGAATCGGGAGGCACAAGTTCTTCCAACAAAGGCGATTTTCCTGTGACTCGAACTGGGGAGCAAACCCAATTAAGTCACTTAAGAAGACTCAATTGACAATAGAGCCAACACTTTATTGATAAACCTTTTTTCATTTAATCGTACACAAAATATATATAAGACTATTAACATGCATATTATTATGAGACAAGTGTATGTGCATTCAATATAAGTAACATGCACGAAAGAAGAATCAAAATTTCCATAGGGTAAAGAAATAGTTAATGGTCATGGATTGGAAGCTGGACCCTTAAGGCTTAAAGTAGTACAGATGACGGAGATGAGCGCCACTATACCTATATATAGATAATTTCCATATCTGGGGCGACCAAACTAACCGATCTTGTTAAGGTTTCCACATTTATACATAGATATTAACTGATTCTAGATAGCTAAGCATACAATAACAAGTTAATACTAGATAAGTTCCCACCATCACAGATGCCACTTACAAAATGACCACATTTAACATTAACATAAACGTAGATCATAAAGAGGCAAAAAGACCTAGCTAGTATTTCATGAAGCCATCCAAATGCATTAATGTCTCCGACTCTTCACCTTGGAACACATTAATATCCTGAAAAGGTTGCGTCTCTGAAGCTTGCATGGAATCCTGTTGCGGTACTGGGGCTGCGGCTAAGTTGTTAATGCTGGAGTAGAGACTCTCCGGGGAATAAGGAAAGGAACCCGGAAGCTGACCGAAAGCAACCGGCGGATCATGTTCGTGATGATGATGATCGGCGAAGTTGATGATGTTTTCGTGAAACCAAATCACAGCCTTCAGGAACTTCACGTAGTTAATGGCCTCGTCTAACATTGAGGCTGTATCCATTTTAGTTCCTCCAGGAACCATGCTCTGCAAGATCTTGAACCGGTCGCTGATTCGATGTCTCCTTTGTCTTGCGGCAACACTTTGTGGGTCAGTTGATAGCTTCATCGGATTGCTTTTGCTTCCACTACTCTTCTTCTTCTTATTCCCCTTGCCGCTTGCTAATGTTTTCGCATTAACATACTCCATTGTTTCCTGCAGCTACAACTTGCAATAATAGGTGGGGTGTCAAAGATCACAAGACATGTTTATATATATATAGAGTGAGAGAAAGTAACATGTGGCATGTCGATTAATTTGATGGTGAAATAGACGAGAGATGTCGTCACATGACTCAGCCAATATCTCTGGCATAGGATTTGGGTGTCTACCTACAGTCGTAGACCAGCATGTAGACTAATTAAGTTGTACGCAAAAAGGTTTTGGCTTTGCCCTCTTAGCTTAGTTTGTTCTTGTTTTCTCTCGCTAACCTTTAGAAACGGTAGGGTACAACAAAACTCGTAAATCGCTTAATAAAGTGGCAAGTTGAAGAACTAAGCATGAAATTTCATTTAGAGGGTAACTTTGAATAACAATAGATACAAATTTAATAAAACACTACTTTTTTTGTCCTTTTAAATTTATTCGACACCATAGCATTCATTAATTTTTGAAGGAAGTAGAGGATAAAGGATGCGTGGTTGTTAGTCTTGGGGACAGAAGCTTAATTGGGTTCAATACGTAAATGTTTAAGTTTATCGTATATATTGTGGCATGTGAGAGGGAAAAGTTCCTTCAAATTAATTGTTGGTCTGTCTAATTGTTCCGAACTAATTAGATATTTGATGGTAAATATCAAAGCTATTTAGACATGGTTCTAACAATTTTACAATAACATATAAAAATTATGGGTTCGGTTAAATTAAATCAAATCAGCTCGATAGTAGAGTACTGATGATAATCGCACAATCATAAATATTAAATCTACACTTCTACTATAATCTAACTATTATTATTATAGAATTGATCCAACTTACTTACTACCATAAATTATTTATAATACAATATTGAATCATAGTCAGATCTGCATTGTTATAGAACTCAGTATTTATTTATAATACAATATTGAATCGTAGTCAGATCTTTATTGTTATAGAACTCATTATTTACTTCATGGAAGAAAGAATTTGAATTTTTTTTAAACAAACAAAATAATTACGATGTGCAGCGGAAAAGTTTGATTGTACACTCTCTCTCTCGACAATTAGGTGCCCACACCAATTGACCCCCACAATTTGTGAGTGCAATGTTTAACAAGACGGGAAGAAAGAGAGAGAATTCGTCTTTTACGATTTGTCAAATTGAACAGAAATAAAGAATTGTGGGGGTCCTTCGCCTTCCTCTCCAAGTTCGAAATAGATGTATGATTATTACGGGTGTGTATAAATCCAAGGAACCAAACCCTTCCCGGGCTTTTATTAATTATGGTACGACAGAATGCCCTTTTTTTATCTGAGGTTTACTTACTGTTTAGTGAATAAAATAACTATATATTTTCCCTCGACTGCTAGTCTTTTAATAAGATAAAAAGAAAGGAGCTCACGGACGGTCATATCATCGAGGGCTCTGCTTTTCAAGTGAATTTCGGAGGAATTTTAATTCGTTTGATTTTTGAACCGGTGCTAGATTCAAGTTAGATCCACTGCCCAACCAACCCAATCGTGATAGCCCCACCGGCCTTTCTTTTGCTACTTTTGCGAAAACGGCACTGGAAATTCCAATTTCCAACCCTGCTTGATTTCATGCATTTGCTTTGAAGAAGCCTAATGGGAGACACCAATCCGATGTGGGTTTCTTTTCGTGAAAGATTAGATTAAAATTTGTTCCCCTTTGATGAACACATTTTAAACGTCGTACAATTTCTTGGGGATCCAACGAAAAGAAAAAAAAAGCATCTGGGAAAGACTTTTGAATGACCACACTTCAAAGCGTACGCAGTTCATCTAGTAGAGTCTTCCGTTTAAATTTTCTTGACTAATTAACATAGAAAAAATTACACTCGTTGCTTTTTTGGATCCTGTAGTTGGATCAAGAGAAAATATTTGAGTGACAATCATATGAAGTCATCAGTAACGTTAGAATATTCCGGACTTGAGTAGTTAATAATAACTTGGTGAGCGAGTTATCAATAAAAAATGAGTCGGCCGGGATTTAAATTAATTAGGATCCCATACATTACTCTTACGCATCATGCATTCATTTGTTAAAATTACACCTGATTCGTGATATTTGAAAATCAACTGATCATATTAGTAATTATTAATTATGTACAAAGAAAAAAATTAGGCATGTGCTGTGATTAATTTTTTTTTTCGTGTATTAAATTATTTAGTATCCAAAAATTATATTGAGTTTCGATTAATTCAGATTCGAACTAGATAAGACTACTAAGATAATAAAATTCTTCTAACAAATATTTAACGTAACTGTTTGTTAAATAAACACATTAAAACCAATATTAATCTAGCTAAAAGATTAAAGATATATATTACAGCTGCAGTCTGCGGGGCAGCTTTCGTAGTCGAGCCTCCGAGGCCACAACCGCTTACCACACATACGATCATACTTTGCTGAACATCATAAATGATGGAGCTTGAAATTTCATGGAAACACAGAACTGGGGGGTAAAGCTGAAAACATTTCACAGAAAGACGAGCGACAAGGGCAAGCGAGGGCACATGTGTAGCTCCGGATTTTACGTTTGGGGTGGGTAGAAAGAATCAAAGAAAGAAACCCATTTAAAAAAAATTTAATTTAATCTAACTTGTTCAACTGAAACAACCTGCTTTATCCGTCTTCTCAAATATCTCTCCATCAAAATTCCACTGTCACATGATCATCAGTCATCAGTCACCAGTACTGCTGATGTCTCACGTCTGTCGTGTTTGATGGCACTAAAACAAATATAAAAATAGCTACCCTAAGTACTGATGTTTTATCGCTTTATTAGACCCTTTTGACTAGACTAGTAAAGCAAATTAAATCACCCTATCAAAAGAAGATAAAACAGTAACAGTTTACAATTCTCGGACACAACATAGGCTGCCTTTCAATTCGCCTTTCGCTGTAAGAAACTAAAAATTGAAGGATTCAAGGTCCCACGAGTATAAATGCTAGTGTGAAAAGGCCTCATTAGTCGTTAAATTGCCAAATGGAACCCTAGTGTATGAATGAAGCAATACGTTATGTCGTTGACTGGGAGAAATCATTGATCATATTGGGGACCAAATCTACTCCGATCTGCAGTTATGTTTAGGTAAATACGTAAAGTTGAATCTGTGAGCTGATATTTGAATGAGCAACGTGAAAATGAGACGACATAGCTGCAGAGCCAGTGACTGTCGTCGTCTCGTCTGCCCTAATTAATTAAAGCCTCAACAAGTCTTTGTGTGTATGTGCGCGCGCGCCCGTGATATATTATATATACGAGTTTACGTGTTCCATGCAAATGAATCGACGGCACAGTGCACGTGGCCCGGGCATAGCGCAGAAAATTACTAGAGCTGGAGTAGAGGGAGTAGAGTCTGACTCAAGGGCCACTCAAAGCTAATTGATGATTATCAAATTGCCTGTCCGTTTCTCTAATCTCCAAAATGCGAGTTGCTGGCCCGGATTTGAAGCCTGAGAGAACGATAGAGTGCGAAGCTTTTAACACTCCCTTAAAATTCTTATAACACTCCTTTTGAATTTATTTTCTAAATAAAGAAATTATCAGTCATATATTCTTAAATAATACTCGTATCAAACGTGTGTGAACACTTTTCAAGTGTATCATTCGTATATCCTAAGTTGACAAAACACTTATGTCATCCACCAATCCGTTAACTGCCGTTTGCAAGAGCTGACATCATAAGGGTAATCTAGTCTTTTAAGATGGACGAAACTTTGATTAAAAAAAGACATGTCATCCCATTTACCTAGTAAAAAATGACATGTCATATGATATATATTGATAAAAATGACATGTCACCCCATTTATCAGATAATTGTTTATAATTGCTAAAAAAAACTATTTTACAACCGAATCTACTCCTCCAAAATTTAACCTAAATTTTTTAAGATCTACTCCTCCAAGCTCCAATTGGAATTTTTTTATTGTATAATATGTATAATTATAAATAATATGTTGTTAATAATTTTTTATGGTATAATATGAATTTTTTATGGATAATTGTTAATAATATGTACCATTAAATATTCATTTTTTAATCAAAAAAATGTATTGTTAATAAAAAAATAAAAAAAAATTGTGTATTAAAAATTTACATTAATTTTTGGGGTAAATTTATCTTTTTACCTCATTTTGAGTTTCCATGGCGAAATAGTAAATTTGCCACAATTATGTTAATTTTCTAACGGAAATTAATAGATTGGTGGACGACAGAAGTGTTTTTTCAACTTAGGGTATACGAGTGATACACTTGAAAAGTGTTCACACACGTTTGATACAGGTGTCATTTAAGGATATATAACTGATAATTTCCCTTCTAAATATCCCCAATTTAATTTATATAATATGAACCTATATATAAAAAAGAATTATTTTTTTATAAAATTTTATCCCAAAAAATGTATTTCTTTAATTTATTTATTTATTTATTTATATAATACATACAAATCCTAAATCTTAAATTATTTTTCTTTTAATTATATAAGTAGTTTCTATTTCTATAACTCAAAACTCTTATAATTTTTTTAAAAATAACTTTTTATTAAAATCGAAATGGGGTGATGTAAAATATTTTCTAAAAGAATCATTTTGTTAAATTTTCATTCAAAAAATAAGAAAAGAACTAAAGTGTCATTTAAGTTTTAATTATTTAAATAATCTCAATTAAAAAAAATTATAAAAAAAATTGGAGGGGTATCCAAAGGCCTACTCACGATTCAATGGGCTGAAGTCAAGCTGGTCCAAGTCAGGTTTTCGAAGGACAGCCCAGGCTCAGTTGCTTAGTTGTGTTAAGGTATAATCTAACTCGATAACGCAAACCCAGTTGACGTAGTGAAAGTGGATAATAACACTTGGATCCCTAAGTTCGTATATTTCTACAAACAATGGTATGTTATATCCAATTGATTTTTCTTTGTCTAGAACCCTCCACTTTTCTCCACGTAAGACTCGACGTGTCTCCGCCCCCAAGTTCTTTACGACCTTCTCTCGACGCCATGAAAGTTCTGGCAACACGTGTCACTCCACCCATATGCACGATACTCTTTATAGTAATCACTTTCAACACACCTATCCTCAGCGTCAATCAGTGCAATTTTATCCTTCCGAAGGGCTATATATAAGATGATACCAGATCAAACTGCTCATAATAAGTTAATAGCGCAAGCAAGCATAGCAATGGCCAGCGCCAGCGAGGAGTTCAGGCTAGTATCACCAGAAATAAGCCATGAAGGGAGGTTGCCAAGAAAGTATACAAACGAGGGGCAAGGTGCAAAGAAGAACATATCGCCCCGATTGGAATGGTACAATGTCCCGGAAGGAACGAAGAGCTTGGCTCTGGTGGTTGAAGACATAGATGGCCCGGACCCAAGTGGCCCAATCGTGCCGTGGACTCATTGGGTGGTTGTTAACATACCTACGACGCTGAAGGGTCTGCCGGAGGGATTCTCCGGCAAAGAGGAGGAAATTGGCGGGGAATACGCCGGGATCAAAGAGGGAAACAATGATTGGAAGGTTCCGGGGTGGCGCGGGCCCAAGTTGCCCAACCATGGCCACAGGTTCCAGTTTAAGCTTTATGCCTTGGATGACGAGATGCACCTTGGTAACAAGGTAAGTGTTTGATTGTGTTACGTGCGAGTGATCTGTGCGGACTGAGAATTAAAGGTGATTTTGGGTGTGATTAATTTCCGTGCAGGTGACAAAGGAGCGGCTTTTGGAAGCAATTGAAGGACATGTGCTGGGAGAAGCAGTCTTGACTGCCATATTCTGAATATTTTAATGTTGGTGTTTCTTAGCTGTGATGTGTGCTTTCTTGTAACTCGCAGAGTATGTGACATCAATGGACAACTAATGTAAAAATAAATTTATTTCTTAAAAAAAATGTAAACTAAATTTTACCCGACAGACTTACCCTTTTTATGCACTTTTTTTTTTTTTAATTTCTTTCTCATATAGATTTAGATAATGAATTGCGATCCATATATGTAGAATTGGTTGGCTTGAAATTTTGCACCTCCTAATTTCAGCGACAATTTGTTTCTTATACTAGTGGATTAGAAAGAAATTCAGAATGCGTGTTAATGTATGTGCTAGTTGTTTCGGATGAATAACTGTAATATGTATTTTCAGAGGCATTTGTCAAAGCTTTCCTTGATAATGCATTCGAAATATTTTTGGCCAATTTCCTTTTGAAGAGAGATTTTTAGGTCGGTGGGAGCTGGATTTGGGAACAATTAGTACACTTAGTTCACACTCGGTACCTGTTACTTTGACAGTGTTTGTGCCCCTTCAAAATAAAATGTGCTAATGTATTATCTAGAATTTCAATCGCAAAATGTTTTGGAAATTTTGCAATATGATTTAGGGCAGTATAATCTGTGGTGATTTTAGTTTGGGATAAAAATGTAAAAAATAAAAAGTGCCTTATTATTAATTTTTTATTTTTTTATAATAATTTATTTTTATTTAATTAATAATAAGTAAAAGAATATTTAAAAATAAGAATAATATTATAAAATAACATTATCCCAATCTTCCATTCCTGAGACAGTGAATAAAGTGTTTCCTTACTACTTGTATTGAATGAATTCGTTTGACGTTGGGCCGTAACAACATTAGGCTTTTTATTGTTTTAATGACCTCTACACATTGAGCCTGGCCCATGTGCTCTCAGATTGAGGTGAGTCCAGACCGATTCCCGTGGTAAACAGCCTGTTGGGAGATAACCCGTTGTCAAATGAGTAACCTCTCGAGCGTAGACGCGTAGTGTTTGTTCACATGATAACTCGTATTTAAATAATAATAATAATAAAGAGAAATGATGGTGAGTTGCAAACGCGTTTGTGCTTGCGATGACCGAAGTTTGAGTAACAATTGTGTATGAGGGTACGAGAGATTGATAAATCAATCCTGAAACAAGTTAAAAGGAAAAAAAAAAGAAAAAAAAGATAGTTTATGCGTATAATCACTCGGGTATATTATTGAGTGAGCCATGAATGTGCTCATACTTGCAGTCTGAGTTTGAATAATGATTGGGAGTCAGAATAATCGAACAAACAAGATCAATTATAAGATAGTGTAAAAAGAAAAAAAAAATTACCCAATTTAGGTGCTCGACGAAATAGAATGCTATGAGAAATTGAGAATGCGGCATTTAGAATGAAAACGTATGCATGAGGGTGACAATAAAAGCTTTAAAGCAAGGTAAAAAAAAAAAAGTAAATTGTTAGCATTGTTGCATTTATTCTTTTTCACTAGCTTACCAATTATTTATCGTAATTCGTATGTCGTCGCTTGAACCTATGTTGCTTAATATGTCGACTCGACTATCAATTGTTGTCCCTCACTACCTGTCGTCATTCATTGTTACTTGAGTTTCTTAATATCGCAAGTTAAGCATCACACAATATAACCTATCCATATTTATAATATTGAGATCAATTAATTTTATTATTATGGGGAGGTTATAACGTAATAGAGATATAATTACAAAATTATTGTCTTAAAATTTTTCTTAATACAAGTAATATATAGGTAGAGTATGTATTATATTAATAATTAATATCAAATCCAATGTATAGGATATTGATCAAAGAGATAGATATAGTTTCGAAACGAATACTAGTATATCTAATAATATAGCATTTAAAATATGCGAGTCATCTTATATGTTTAAACATTTGCATTTTGTTTTTCTTAATGTAAATTCTATTAACACTATAACGAATTGTTAACAATTCTAAAAAATAAATAATTGTCTCAAATAATTTTAGAAAAATATTTTACTCTATCCTAAATCTTTAATGTAACAAAATATATATATTTTGTAATATACAGAAAATTATTATTATAAGAAAACAAATTTTTTAAGAAAGGATTTTTAAAAATTATAATATAGAGTTTTTTCATATCTATAATTATCTCAAATTATAATATAATTTTTTACTACTACATAAATGTTATTCCTTTATAGAATATAGGTATAAAGAGGTTTTACTATAGTTTGAGAACGAAGAATTGCTTGTAAGCAAAAAGCGTTTGGAAGACAAGGGGCGAAGATTCGTGGAGCATTGAGTTTTTGTTGAGCTTTTGAAGGCTAAGGGTATTTTGGTCCGAAGCCGGGTTTTGTACTTTTGTTGTTAGAAAAGTAAAAGTCGTTGGACTTGGGCTATGTTTGAAAATTATCCAAAGTTGGCCATTTTTTGTAAATTACAATATATATTCTAGATCTTCAAAGAATGCAGCTTTAAAGAAAAATATTAGTAAATAATCTTCAAATGACGTAAGAGTCGTAGTCTCGTAGACTGCCAATTAACGACCTCCTTTCTCCAGGTATGTCCCGAATACAAAACCCAAAACCCCTAAACCCATAACTGTAAATTTTCCCAAACTTTCCATCACTTTCCCGAGAAAAAAGAAATAAAACCAACATGGCCACAAGACTTACCCACCATCTTAGATCCCAATTTCTCAACGCCACCCGCCACAATCCCCGCCTCCTCTCAACCACCTCGGCAGCCGCCGCAGCCACCACCTCAATCCCTAAATCTCCAGTGTCAATTCTCTCCCACCTCTCCGATCTCCGCCAAGTCCCCACCAGTACCACCAATTCCATCCGCTTCTTCTCCACCGCCCACCGCCTCCCGGCCCGCCCCAACCGGGTCGACATCGGAGCCCGAGCCCGACAGATGCAGAGCCGCCGCCTCTGGACTTACGCACTAACCTTCAGCTGCATCGCCGGCTTCATAGTAATCGTCCTAAATAACTTTCAAGACCAATTAGTCTTCTACGTAACCCCTTCTGAAGCCCTCGAAAAATATCAATCAAACCCCTCGAAAAACAAATTCAGACTCGGGGGTTTGGTGCTCGAAGGCAGCGTGGCCCACCCGGCCTCGTCGTCCGAAATGGAGTTCGTTGTGACGGATTTAGTTACAGATATTTTAGTTAGGTATCAGGGTTCGTTGCCCGATTTATTTAGAGAGGGGCATTCGGTTGTTGTTGAGGGATTTATTAAGCCGATTACAGAAGAGATTAAGAATGTGAAATCGGAGAAGAGTGTTTCGGAGAATGCTAGAAGTAGAGATTGTTTCTTTTCAGCCACCGACGTTTTGGCTAAGCATGATGAGAAGTATATGCCACAAGAAGTTGCTGCGGCGATTGAGAAGAACAAGAAGATGTTGGAGGAGCAGCAGCAGCAGGAGGGAGGTAAAGATTCGTAGATAGATTCATTTAATTATAATTGATTTTGATGGAATTATACATGTATTTGATTGAATATTGGATATTTGGTGATTCTTTTGATGTGAGGAAGAGCTGAAGATTAATGTTGATGTAGTGCCACGTAAGTGGTTTTTGCACCGATTCTATCATTCTTTCCTCAATGATTTTGAGGGATTTTGAAATTTACATTGTTGTACTCATTAATAAAGGCTATGATTCAGAACTGGGGTTCCGGAAGTATGGAATTTGTGATGGTTGATCGCCATTCAACTAAGTTTAATTCGGTTTGTGAATCCTTTGTCTGTCGTATTATTGTCTTATTGATTGCTGGAATTAAGTTTTGTGGGATCTGAGAATTCTTTGGCTGTTGGATTAGGTCTTATTGGTTTCTGGAATTTATATTTTGTTGGTAGAAATATGAGCTTCTATCTGAGGATTGGAATTTCATGGTTGTCAGGCAAAAGTTTATATTCTTCTTTACGGACCTGATTAGGTGCGCGACTGCACGCCACCTGATCATAGTTCTTCTTCTCTAAGCTAATTTTTGTTCTATTTTATCTAACTTTAATGCATTTTTTTGAGGAATAGTCAGGAATGTGGGAAATTGGGTCATGCCAGTTCAGGCAATTTCAATTATTTAGGCTGCAAGTATTTTAGGAAATTTTGTTGGCTGATCTTCAAATAATAAATGGATTGGGTTTTTCGCTTCTCTGTTTAACTTTGAGAAATCTTCCTTGTGAGGATGTTAGCCTTTGCTGAGTGTGAGCCCTCTATGCTTCAGTAGTAAAGTGCAATGGATTTTTATCATTTTATTTCTTCAAATTACTTTACTGTGTTTATGAAGTTGTCAATACCAAACCTCGTTGACAACTAAATATTAGTCCATTCTTTTGGAATGGGGTGTTTTTCCAATTTGCTGTGACTGTGAAGTACGTCTGGTTGTGATTGTCTAAATGTATCGAATTGGCAATCTGTAATGATTGTTGAAAATGCAGTTTAAGTGTGAACTTATAAAGATGAGATTTTGCTATAGTGTTCCAAGAAATAGTTACAAGTTGGATTTGGATAGAGTTCCTGATCTTGAATGTTGAAACTGATATATGGAAAGCATCTGCAATAAGCCTAAGCCTAAGGCAATAGTATTGTTATGATTTCATGTAACATGATGTTAAAGGATACAACTTCTCGGCTTCTTGCAGCTTCTAGTTGCTTTCCTTCTCCAACTTCTAATTGCTGCAAATTCTCCGGCCATAGTTGGATAATCAGCTGTTTTGGGTGATGTTATGCATGTTTGTCCTTATCTTAAATCTTTGTGGCTGTATTGTCGCTGTGTGGGTGAATTTCTCGGTAATACAAATACCTCGCAATCCAAGGATGAATTGGAAAAGGCATAATTTTTCTGAATTATCAATTTTTTCAATAGAACCCTTAGCTTTGTTTATATAACTGAATATTGTTATTGATTTTTTGGAGAAATATCTTGCTCCTTGTCCTATACTGGAAACAATTATGATTTCTCTGGACTTTGTTATTGGAATTTTTAATTTATCAAGTTCCATAAACTGTAAACACTTTGCAATTAGTATAATGTGTGTGTATCATTCTCTAGTGAGAATGCTAATAAAAAAATTTAAAAAAAACACAGATTCAATTTATTAACACAAAAAAAAACATAATTTTCAATGTATTGAAATCTGTATTTTTTTATATGTTAGTAAGATGTCCTCACTAGAAAGACTATATATATATATATATATATATCAAATCTATATGGGTTATATGTATGTTTCAGTTAGTGGAAGTATTTTCTTTCATTCATGGTGACAAGATGATGCTGGCCATCTTGATTTTTGGAAAATTGAAGGTAAATCTGGTATAGGTGTACGAGCAAATTAACATATATTTTGTTATTTTAATGATATTGCCACCAACAACTCCTTAGTTGAGTTGGTTGGCATCTCCTCTCCTTACTCATAAGGTGGAGTGTTCGAGTATCCATGATTGTGGAGTAATATATGCATATTTCGAATATTCTAGCCTCACACATAAGGCCATGATTGTGGAGTAATATATGCATATTTCGAATATTCTAGCCTCACACATAAGGGGAGGAGATGTCAACCAACTCAATTAAGAAGTTGTTATTTTTAAAATTATAGCATATGAACAAATTAATGTGGTACATTATAATTTGATTGTTATATGACTATAAATTTTACTTCATTTTAAGTAAAGTTATTTCTAACATCACTCTCAGAAGGTTCTTCCATATTTGATCAAACAATAAAATTAGTATATAATTTTTTTTCAGTCATGTATTAAAATTTGTGCTTTTTTTTTCAATAGCATCTCCGCATTGTTGAAGTAAGAGAATTATTTTATATAAGTATTGACATAAAATTAATAATACTATACATGCATATTTTTGTAAAATTCTTTATAGAATTATGGCTTTTCAATTATAATTTATTTATCCTTTCAAAAACAATATAATTTATTTTTACAAACAAATATGAAAGAAGGGAAAAAAAAAATATTTGTGTATCCTTTAATTTTTTTCAGCATGGCATCAAACATTATTCATACGGAAATAACAAAAATAAAGAGTTATCTTTTAATTTAATAATGTTGAACATATACCGTGTAGAGCCCATGCTCTCGCAAGTGAGTAAGAGAATGGTTTGAATCCCCATATTATAATTAATTTCCTTCATTAACTATAGTATAATTGAGTAGTGACAGTATTTTTTTTTTTAATGTGAGTAGAATAGATGTCTACTGAATATTTATGAGAGTAATTGTCTAATTGTAAATATCAATAATAATCTAATTTAGTCTCTAGTAGAGTAGATATCTCTTAAATATTTATGAAGATAATTGTCAAATTATAAATATAAGTAATAGTTTGATAATGCATTTACTAAATGGGAATAAGAATAGATTGGAATCGAAATAGCCTGGAATCGGAATTAGAATAAATTTGTTTACTTAAATTGTAGGAATAGAAATCAGAACGAATTGCATTTTCATTGATGTGTTTATTTTATTTAACAATTGGAATGGATTGTTATAAATTACTAAAATGCTCTTTATTAATTGTTGTCCATAATATTATTTGTATATATAATAATAATAATAATAATAATAATAATAATAATAATAATAATTTAACAATTGGAATGGATTGTTATAAATTACTAAAATGCTCTTTATTAATTGTTGTCCATAATATTATTTGTATATATAATAATAATAATAATAATAATAATAATAATAATAATATTATTATTATTATTATTATTATTATTATTATTATTATTATTATTATAAGAAAAAAAAGAACCTTATCTCTATCATCTATCTTTTGTCATATATATATATATATATATATATATATATATATATATATATATATATATATATATATATATATATATATAACCATCACAAAATTTTGACATGTTCTCTACAACATTTTTGTTTCTAAACTTATATCAATTAACCACTTTGACAATAACATATCTGTTAAATAATTTAACTAAAATAACTATTTTACCCTTAAATGAACTAAAAGACTATTTTATGCTATAAAATTTTAAAAAATAAAAAATTATAATAACAAGAATATCCCTAAATTTAATAAAATAAATAAATCTCATAATCTAATATGTTAAATTTCGTAATTATAATTTTTTATTTATCAAAATTTAAAGAAATTTTTTAATGTTAATTTAGTTTGCACTGGATAAAGGTTGGCATGCACACTATAAAAAAGAATTATAATTACAAAAATAGAAAAATAAAAAATTATTAATATATTTTCAATACAATTTAATAATTTTCAATATCCAACATGTCATAAATTGATAAATATATTTTAATAATTTAGTTGAATATTAATAATCAAACTAATAAATTAGTATTGTATATCATTTGAAAACAATAAATTTTAAAACAAATTAAAGTGAAAGTAAAATTTTGGGTATTTTGGTTTATTCATCTTATGAGTGTAAAATAATCATAATAAATTTATATTAAAAGTAACGTTAATAGTCAAATATTAATAAAATAATATAATCACATAAAATAAGAATGAACTTAATTGATTAATTCTCTTGATTTACTTTTTTGTTTAGATTTTTCAAAGATTTATTATAATAATTTTCTAAGGTAAATTTCTGCGGGCTGGACATATCACCGTCCAAATAAATAATGGGTGAGGTACCGTACAAGATGCTTTTTCTTCATGGATAGATGACCGACGAAAAAATAAATAAAACGCCACCGGATCACCGTTTATCTTCTAGAACACCGACCAGCCGTTGAGTGTATAAAAGCGATTTCCGTAATATACATTTGTACTGTTCTTTCTTTCTTCCAAAAGCCCTTGTTTTTCGGTCTCTCCGTCACTAGTCAACAAAGTACACCTTTTTCCTATTTCTGGTTCCGCCACGTTCCCAGTTGGATTTATCTGGGATGAATAAAATGAAGAAGAATTCGAAAAATGATAGCAGTAACAACAACAACAACGAACAAGTCGATTGGGAGATGAGGCCCGGTGGCATGCTAGTGCAGAGAAGGGACGACGATAATCACGATCATCAAGACGGCGCTGCAGCTTCTGCTTCAGGGGGACCCGTGATCAGGATCAATGTCGCTCGCGGTCCTTCTCAGTACGAGGTTCATGTCCCTGCTCGATCCACTTTCGGTATCTCTCTTTGTATTTGGCCCCATTTACAGTTTGCTCTTAAGTTCTTGTTATTGTTAATTTTTTTTATCAATTTTTATTTATAATGAATGGGATTACTAGTGCTTGTTTTTGTTTTCAGAAAATATGTATATGTATTGATGATATTGTAGCAATGTTGTCAGAACGAAAATTTATTATAATCCGAGTGACTTGTAAAATATGGCGTCAGTTGAGGCGCTCTTGTGTGAAATGGAACCATTTGGTATCAATTATACTGTTGGAAGTTGAGCGGTAAACATCAGCCCCTAGTAAAAGGAGTTGTTTACTTACACTTTAAGCACAAGCATATGCATTTGGTATCCAAACTGAACTACTGATGGAGTGTGACCCTTATATGTTGCAAGTAATTGTGTGATCAGGGTATTGAAATTGAATCATTTGTATGTATTTTTGGTTTTTTAATCATGATGATAGGGGATTTGAAGAAAGCAATTTCAGAGAAGACGGGATTGGATCCTCAAGAGCAGAAAGTTTTATTCAGAGGCAAGGAGAAAGAGGACAATGAGCATTTAGATGTGTCAGGTGTGAAAGATAAATCGAAGGTTTTGCTTTTGGAGGAATTGACAAACAAAGAGAAGAAACCTGAGGAAGTGAAGGATAGCCCAGAGAAGAAACATGAGTATGCTAAGGATAGCGAAGAGATGAGAAAGGCTCTACAAGCAATTGCAGGAGTCAGAGCGGAGGTTGATAAGCTCTCAGAAAGGGTAAATTTCAAGGGTAGCTTGTTAATGTGTTATCTTTATTGGTTAGGTTCTGTTGAGGCTTATCTTGCTTCCTTCATTTTTGCAGGTTGCTTCCTTGGAGGTAGCTGTGAATGGTGGGACCAAGGTGCCAAGCGAGGAATTAGATACATCAGCAGAGTTGCTCATGAAGGAGCTGCTAAAACTGGATGGTATCGAAGCTGAAGGTGAAGCAAAAGTACAGCGGAAGACTGAGGTCAGTATCTTTACGCATTGAGTTTATATTTACTGCATTTTGCAAAAACTTGGATACAGTTTTAATTTGTTTGGACTTTTGAAAAATTGTTGGTCCTGTATGAATGTAATTGTCTTTTCGTTTTCCTTGTTTTACATTTGTTGTTCTTTTCCTTTGTCTTGTTATACGGGATGTCCATTCGACTGAAGTTAGAGGATTTGTGTACAGTAGGAGGTTTGATTGCATTGTGTTTTATCATCTGTGTTTTAGATCTCACTATTATTGACTTCTGTCAGTTATTGCATTGAGATCTGAGTGCTTCTGGCTAGATGTCAGCATATTTTCTCTTGGCATACTTGGTATAAATTGAAAACTCCACTGAGAACTGTCAAATGGAGTGATGCATTTTCTATTTTATATTTCAGTGAATAATGCGATCTGAATTGGGTGTTATGATATATATCTTCGACTTTATGATATCAAATCATTGATGTATATTGTTATCTCGGGCTATGCTAAAGAGGAAAGCTTTTCCTATATTTCGTATGGTATACATGGAACCCTGTATAACTTTTGAGTTAAGATTCAATCTTTACAAGATTATATATGTAATACCTGGACTTTTTACCATCATTGGATGGTGGTGACAGGTGCGTCGTGTACAGAAGTTCCATGAGACACTGGACAATCTAAAGGCAATAAATTCCAACCCGTTTTGTGACAGTAGTAACGCTATAAAGGTGGTAACCCAATGGGAGACCTTTGACTCTGGTATGGGAAGTTTGAATCCCCCTCCCCTGGCGCCATCTGCGACGACTATAAATCAAGATTGGGAACGGTTTGATTAGTTAAATATCTGCCCTATTGTTCAAAAATCTGTTGAACTTAACATGTAATATAAGCTTCGGGGGGCACTTTCTTTATTATTATCAGTGTCCTATTTAGAGCTTTAACTCTTGCTTTGGAGTTAAGAGACCTTCCGAATGTAGGAAAGGCTTGACAGACGGCTAGAACTGAACATATTGATTTATTTTGTATGATTCGATATGCTATTGCTACATTCAGTTTACCTATCTTGTTTGATTGATTAAGGTGTTTGTAAATGTCTTCACATAAAGATCAAACAGAAGTTTAATGCATCTCAAGTCTGTTATTACTCCCTCTGTTATGTTTGTATGTTTCTGTCTGTCCTTGTCAAGACAGAGCATAGGCTTGTTCTCTTTGAACGGCAGGAATCCCTATCCTGAGCACTTAATCAGATTCCACAATCCTGTGCATTCAATGTGTTTGCAGCTGAGCCGTGAATAAGCTTTCATCGATAGTCCCTTCTCACCCAAATTTCCTATGAGATCTTATATCACCGGCCGCTTGAGCTTGATTTTCAACCTTCTAAATTGACCCAAGTCGTCCATGAGTCACGGTCGATGAACCATTTGTCACTTTAATGCACAAGTTGGACAAGACTCGGGCAATCCTCAAGTTGTACATGATGTAGTTCATAGCCAGTAAATTTTATCCGTTAGATTTCAATCCAATCCAATGCATGAGAAATAATTAAGTCAAATAAGCAACAGGTGGGTTGTAAATTGAATGGCCTTGCTCTATGGGCTGTCACTTAGCAAGAGGCAGGTGTCAGAATTTAATGTTTCTGGTTGGGTTTGCATTAAATCTATTAAAATTTGTACAGCAGATGGGACCGATCTTCCGTAACTTTCAAGTTAAATAGTGTCTGGAAAAAAGGTTGTGGTCACGCATGATTTTTTGGGTTTGAAGTGCTTGAAGTGTTGTGCCTTAACCGCCAAATCATTCTCTGTTGCTGATGGAAGTAAAGGTGCGTGTACCAAATATTTCACTCTTATGTTAAAGTAAAATTGAGATGAAGTACAATAGCTACAAACGGATCTTTGACTTTTGTTCTAGACTCACGAAAGCAACAAGATGGCATCTGATTTTTACCAACAGGTTTGGAGATGAAAAAGGAAAATCAACATTCGGTTAATCATGCAAATCATTCAACTTACAAAAGTGTATTTACAGTAAGCTTACAGAAACTAACACAATCCAGAACACTCAAAGGTTAATGGTAACCCCTCGTGCACCATTAACATAGGGCGACGGCGCAATGTCCTCCGAGTAGGAAGACCCATGCCAGCCGTGCTTTCTCGGGTCATACTTCTCTCCGTCACCCCAGAGAGCGTAAGCTTCTTCTCCGTGAACGGCGTCATCTCCGATCGCGAGCTGCTCCTCAGGCATTCTCAATGGAATGAATATCCTTATTGCCAGGAGAATGATTGTTGTGGAAACTAAATTCCAGGCGATAACAAACAGAGCCCCAACAATCTGCTTCAGAAATTGCACCCCGCCTTTCCCCCCGTAGAATGCTCCTCTTGTGGGCTCTGGTAGTGTGAGCTTGCACAGTTGTGGCTCCGCAAATAGCCCGGTCAGTAGCCCGCCCAACAGCCCAGTCACTGCGTGCGTGTGAAACACAGCCAGCGTGTCATCCACCTGTAATCACATTACAAAATTGCTTTGATGATGGATCTCATCTGCCTATCAACCTTCAACTGCTTTTCAAAACAGACACTTGTCTTTTAACATTATTAAAAATCAAATTGCTTTAAGTCAACCAGGAAGAAATTATAATTTTGAAGGGTGCAATGCGATTATTGTCATTTCACGTGATACATTAGAAATATGACCGCAATTAGCCATTAACAAATCACAAAAACGTGTTGCATTATATTCTAAACCTTGTCAATAATTCTGATGTATACATTTTCTAAATTAACACCATATAATATAATTTTACTTTTTGTTTGTGATTTCTTAGTTGGAAATTTTGAAAAATCAATATCGGCGTCTCCCTAAAGAGGTTCCGTGTACATTGAAGCTACCTATGCTTTCATAATTAGCTGAACTTTATGGTCACTTTTTTAGTGGGAATTGAATAGGCGGCCCCGCACTTCAGTCAAGCCTCAATTAGCATCAAGTCAATGGCGCATACCACGTGTGTTTTTTTTTTTTTTAACAAAAGAAGCAATAGTAAGAAAGTAAAAGAGTTTCAAAAATGTAAAACTTACCTGTTGAAGAAGACTACACTTCTTGTGAAGAATCATCATAGTTACCCATGGAATGCTACCAGAAAGAATGCCCATTACAATAGCCGCCCATGACTGTACCAGCCCTGAGATATTTTATGCTTCTGTTAGAATACAAAACCCAATGATTTTATACCATGAAAAATGAGACGCGGTGTTGATGCATACCAGCTCCTGGGGTGATGCAAACAAGGCCAGTCATCATGCCCTGAACAGCTCCGATAACTGAAGGCTTCCCAAAGAAGATAACATCAAGACATGTCCAAACAAGAAGGCTCGTGGCCGCCGCTACATTTGTGTTTAGAATAGCGATCGAAGAGGCAATATGAGCAGCATAAGGAGCCCCACCGTTGAAACCCGACCATCCCATCCACAGCAGCCCGGCTCCCGCAAGCATGAGCAGCACATTATTTGGAGGAAACCTCTCTTTGTCACTCTTTAGCCTGGGTCCAACCTATATATATATATATATGAAGACAATTAAAGTGATTTCATCAACAAATCAATTATATGTTTCATAATAATGCAATTGATCGGGGTATGTTTGTAACTATTGTGCCTCGGTTACGTGGTTAATGGACTTACCCAATAGGCGGCAGTGAGACCGGCAATTCCCGAGGAGACGTGAATAACATAGCCACCAGAATAATCAATGACACCCCACTGATAAAGGAAGCCACCACCCCAAAGACTAAAAGCACCTACAGTGTAAGAAAACATGAGCCATAACGGCACAAAGGCCATCCAGGCCCTGATATTCATTCGACCAAGAACGGAGCCGGCTAGCAAAATAACCGTGATCGCAGCAAAAGTGAACTGAAAATACACAAGTGTAGCCATAGCATAGAAAGGTTCAGTGGTCACAGTTTGGCCATCAACTTCGTGGGTGCTTTCTGGGACTCTGGCTCGACCAACAAGGTACTTTTGGCCTAGAGCAGGGGCGCCCTTGCCCCAGAAAGGGAGCAGTTGGTCACCAAAAGCCATGCGGTAGCATACAAGGACCCAGCAAATGAGCACGGCAGCAAAGGCATAGAGCACCATGAAGGCTGAGTTGACTGCCCACTTTTTCTTGACGATGCTGGCGTATATGATAAGGAGACCCGGCATGCTTTGGATTCCGACGAGTGTCGATGCCGTCATCTGCCATGCACTGTCACCTTTGTTGAGCCAGTCGGGGACTGCCGGCAGCTCCTGTTGGTAAGCTATTGGAATTGGAGGAGTAGCCATGGCTCAAGGCTGAAGCTCAACTCTGTGAAAATATAATTTTGTTAGCAGTTGTGTTTATCAAAGACTTGTTGTATTATTTGTATGTATATACGGAACTGGATCAAAGCTTTGGGGACCATCAATTGTTTGTTTAGCATGCTAATTTGGAAAAGTCTTTGAAACTTCGTGTGAAAATTCAAAGGATTTTCAGCTGCTTTTTCCGACTTAATTTCAAGGGAAGGGAAGACGGTAAGTACAATGGTGGTTAGGTATGTCCTATGTATGACATTTAGTATTAAATTTGTCATCATGACTTATGGAGGCCACCAAACTGTGACGTTTCTCCATCTTCAAATTGTACGAGAACTTTCTTCGTTAATTGGGTCAGTCAAGATACGTGGCTCGGAGTACTTATATTACATTTTTCATTTATTTATATTCAAAAGTTAAGGAAAATAGCTTATCAAAAAATAAGTTAAGGAAAATGTAAATTAACTAGAAACCCTAAGCACGTAACACAAGGAATAGTCACATAAATAAACTAATTCAAAAGTTGTTACACCTCAAGTCAACTAGACGATTTTCCAAGAAACTATGGGAAAAAGAAATGATTTCTAGACTAAAGCTATCGTATCGTCTTAGACTAAAGTTGTTATTATCAGCAGATTAACTACGAAATATCTTAAGGTCAATTATATAATATCACTTTATATAATGCAAGTGGATAATATGAAAATAAGGCTTGATGAGATATCTAATTTTTGTTTGAAAGTAATTAATTAAGTTTAAATTTATGTACTTAAGGAAGTATTTTACACTAAGATATTCTCAAGGCTCTTTGCAATTGTTGAAAGTCAGGAAGATGATGATGCGGGTTGACTATTAAACAGGGGGACCCGTTGATAGATAATAGAGGCTGCTCGAATAAGAATTCTTGCAGTCAAACCGCATATTGGAAAAACCCTCGCTTTGACTTCTCGAAATCAAAATGATGTTGAATGTATTTGTAACCCATCCATTCCCTTTATTCAACTCTTATGATTATCTCCCTGAAAAATTGAAACCAATGAATATCAATTTGTGTGAGCATTTATTAATTTCACTCTGTTACTGGATCACGTACTCACATATTTATTTATTAATGACGAAAGATAAAGTATTTTGAACCCATAAAAATTAAGTTACAATAACTAAATCTTGAAATCTTAGAGGAGCAACATAACATGAAAGAAACTAAGACCTATTTGGTATTAAAGTACTGTAATTTTTAAGTCATAATCATAAAAAATACTATAACTATAACATAAAAATTAATAGGGTGTATTAAATTTGATTTTTAAATAGTAGTTTTAACAAAATTAGTAAGGATAACACAACTTAGTTTTTAAGTTATAGTAGTTAATATTTATCAAATATTTTAATATTACAACTTTTAAATTATAACTGTCCAACCTCAATACCAAATAGAGTTCAAAATTTATTAGGGTTACAGTGGAAAATGTTACAAATAATGAGCCAATTGCTATATATGAACTTATTTCGTACATAATGTTGGTATGGTGTGAGTTTATAGAATCACTTATAAAATTCGTGTACTATAACTGTGCTACAAGTTTTTCGACGATGGTTACAAACTTTTCATTACTAATCAGAAAGTTTTTGTTACATAGATAACAATTGTGTGATGTAAAATTTGATAAGCTTTAACGATTAATTTAAACATATAACGAAAATTTTTGGATGAGTACCAAAAACCTAATTATGAGAGTTGTAACATATAATTAACAATTGTATGATCATGTTGTTAGTGTGCATCAATTCTTCTGCGATTTATTATATTATTGAGAAATTTGAGAGTAAAATTAATCTTGAAAAACATTTCCAATGGTACATCGAAAATGGCATCAACCTCATCAGGATTGAGAAAAGGCTTGAAATCTTCCATCTTCGCAAGCAGGCCAATCACAGGTACAACGTTAAGTTGATTCTGGGTGCATATGTATAGAAGTTCCCACATTTTTAATTAATTAATTAGGATTTCAGGTTCAAATACATTTGAAAATGAACAAGATTAGTGTAAATTATATATATATTACCTTCGAGTTAAAAGGCTCTAATTGCGCAACAACTTGAACCAGATGAGGATCCAAGCCGATCTCTTCCATGGCTTCTCTCAATGCAGTTGCAGACTCGTCTGCATCTCCATCTTCCATTTTTCCTCCTGGCAATGCTACGTCCCCTGCCCTCTTACGGGAAACAATTTATGTCTTAGTCACTATATATATTTTACTGCCTTTAAATTATGGGCTCAATTTTAAAAGTAGAACAGCTAAACTATTTAATAACCATATGCTTCTTTTCTATTTAATAAACATATGCTTCCTGGCAAAGAGTGCCGCTAAATAGCGTTAGCAAAGAGTGATACTAAATAGTCATAACCAAAAAAGAATTATGATAGAAACGGCAGTATAAACTGTTAAAACGGCAGTATATTTAATAAACATATAACCCTTAAAAATATACCCTTAATTCGATTTTCTTGTATTATATATAACTTGTTATTAATATGAATATTGCTTCAATAAACAAACGAGTGCGCCGTAAATTGAACCTGTATAGTCAATAATCAAAGTAAAAAAGTCATGCATACTTACCGGGGTAAGAAGATGAAATTCATGGACCTCTTGGTAAGAATAACACGTAGCTCGCCTCCATGACCTTCAAAGACAAAAATCAAGACCGCCGCTCTTCTGTGCTCATTTTGCTTTGCAACAGACTCCATGATGCCAAGATTTGAGCCGATAATACGATCATCATCACCATCTACTTGCTGCTCATTCGAACTAGTTGGTTTGTTAACTTGAAGCTGCTCTGCAATTCTTTGCAGTAATGTTTGGTTGCCGCAATAATTCTCTTCATCTTTAATATTGCACCCCTCTAACTCAATATCCATAAGTAATGCTCGTATTGTAGAAGTCACAGCACTATCCATATATATATAGTATATATTTTGACGTTGTATGTATGACGACTAATTAATAATCATGCATAAAGAACAATTGTTTTGGAGAATCGATTCTAGAATCAATTTGCGAGTGATTAAAGAATAATGTGAACTATATTCCACAAAAATATGAAACAAGACATGCAAGTTGGAAAAAAAAAGTATACATTGCTTGCAATCACAGCTAGCTGTTTTCATCAATATGACGGTGCCTGTGTTACGTATCATGCAAAGAAAAGCTTGGTCTGCTCCATTATTTTCTTTATTGATTGAATTCTTGCCAGCTTGTATTTAGTTTTTTATATAATTGATTCAAAGGTACGTGCCTAAGACTTTCTCATTATTAATATTTACCCTTTCTCATATTAAAATTTGGATCTTAATCTCATACTTCTCCGGGCTGTGTTAAGCTTTTGGTTTTAAGACCTTCTGCGTATTTGCAATTATAATATTGCATAATTAAACTTGAATATTATTTATACAATTTTGGGAGATTGCTAGTTTGTCCTCTTCTTATATTAATAAATGCCATCTACTCCCATACTACTTTCAAATAGCAAATAATTCATCTAACACAATAATTTTATAATATTATTCTTATTTTCAAATACACTTTTATTTATATTTATTATTAGTTAAATAAACTATATAAACTGAAATTAAAATAAAAAAATTATTACTAAAAATAAGAGGTATAAATTTCAGTGTGAATAAAGAATTAATAATAAGATATATATATTTCTTATTACTAAAATTTTGTTCTCTTTTTCTTTAAATTTCGGTTTACAGCTATTACGAAAATTTCACGTAGGGATGTGGAGAAAATCTTCTATTATTATTATTGTCCTGAGAAATTGACGAGTATCACTTTCGGAGGATGGGTGCCAGTTAGCATTCTCATGCTGTTATCCTGGTATTTTGGGTTGGTGGAATTTGGGCTGAGCTGGGAAGAATGACCCAATATCATCAGCTCATTCATTGACAGATGCCTCGACTATAAACTGGATCCTCTTTTGAGACCAAATATTATTATTTATTACATTCAGCTGGCCCAGTACGTTTCTTGCAGCATCATGATGGTATGTAACTACCATGAAACCAGTAAAGTTTCCATCACACTTTGCCGGGGACGGTGCCCATTCAAGGGCTCAAACAAGCAGGCACTTTGTACACAGATGCTCGTGAATTTCTTCTGGCATGCAGCTCTGCTACCAACCGACGACGAGAAACATATGTTATATGTCATCATTGTTCATTTAACTTACTTTTGGTGGAGTCATTTCAATATTTAACTCTCTCTCTCTCTCTCTTCATAATGGATATGATGCACTCAAATACAACCAAGCAAGTAATTATCACAATTAAAAAAACAAAAATCAACACCCCCAATATATCCAAAACAATAGTTTTCAACAATTTCATTTTCATAAATATTCAACATAAACACTTCTAATAATCTCAAATATGTCAAATCCCAACTTCCATCATCAATTAAACAAATTATATAAAAATCTACTTTATGACAATGAAAAAACCTTTGATGTATGAGTATGACATAGAATTTTTTATGAAGAAACCTTTGATTCTCATAATTTAGAGTGAAAACTTCAATGTATGACTGTATAAATGAAACAATTCACTATGAAAATAAATTTGAGAAAAATAAAATCACTAAATCATTTCCTAAAATCTCCAATCATCATCGCCAAATTCGGTTCTCCAAATATGTACCTGTGATATTTAGCTTTCTACAGGTAGCGGCATTTAAAAAAAATGGACAATGGATTTGTAAGTGACACAAAAAGGGATGAAATCTGACCATTAAATCTGCTTTGATCAAGGGATAGAAACATTGGTGGCGTGGCAAAATCCGGGCGCTCCAATTGAGCTCAAAACAAGCAAAATCATTTGCCATAATGCATAGTCAACGTGGGTCAACAATGTCAATCGCCTGGTCAACGCGGTCAAGGTTTGATGATGTGGCAACATTTCAGCGCTTGGATCAAAAGCGATCAACGACTCAAAGCATACGGATATCCTCTTGGGTCATCCCATTTGAAGGCAAGGATCTTAGAGTTCGTCATTTCGTTTTAGGAGTGTTTGTGGATCAGATTTTGCAGATTGAATATCAATTCATATTTGATCCACGTTTTTGCGAATTTTAAATTTTTAATCCAATCTAATCCATGAATTAGTAAAATTCAATTTAAATCCAATCCATACGCTGCGGATCGGATGCAGATTTAACTCAATCCATATTCAATCCACCATTTTACGAATTGGTTTGCGGGCTAAAAATTTTTAATCATGTCATATCTACGAAATAAATAAAAAAATTAATATAAAAATAATTTTACTACCTATTAAATTTAAAATAAAGCTATAAAATACATTCAAAATTTTAAAATATAACACAATAAAAGAAAAATATCTCATTTGTTTAGATCAGTACATGAAAATTAACTGCTTGGGAATCTATATTTTTTTTATTTAATTATTTTTATTTTATATTATTATCGGATAAGACATAATATGGTGTTAATGTAACTATATTTTAACTTATTTATTTATTAGTAAGTATAATGTCATATTTACACGTTTAATTTTATATTAAATAAATATTTTTTATTTTTTTTTTGCAGATTCGCGTATTTTTGTGGATTCACAAAAGTAAATTTATATCCAATCCACCGACTGTGGATTTTTGAATTTTTAATTCAATCCAATTCACTAATCTATGGATCGGATTTATGCGAATCAAACGGATTGATTAGATTGGATTGCATTCCAAACACCCCTATTTCATACAATCAAGTCTACCCGAGCTTTTGGTGGCCAATTAGGGTACAGTCAATCCAAAAGTCAACAAAGTTGTACCAAAATACTGTACACTACACCATACTAAATTCAAGTCTGTAATCCAAACGGACCAAACTCATCTTCATCCATCTTCATTCATGTCTCGATTTGAACCTTATTATTACCTGTTATCCTAAGGTTTTAACGGGCTTTAACAAATGGGGTGTTTCAGTGACGCTTGCCTTGATAAACAATGTTGACAGCATAGTTATACATCTATTAATTATTCGAGAAAAGATTACCATTTGTCTAGGGTTGGCAATAAACTCTGGATTTGGTCTGGATCCGTAAAGATCCAAAAGATCCGAATCCAAAAAAATCCGGATCTTAAAAATCAAGATCTGTGTGGATCTGGATGCAAGTGCATTCAGAAAACTGAATATCCGGATCTGTATTATTTTATAATTAAATTATTTATTTAAATAAACTTCAATTGAAAAATATATAAATTATTTTATTTTATTTAAATGTATAAGCATAATTAACTCTATAATCTTCATTAACTTTGAAAAATATGTTAAAATAATAATAATAATAATAATTAGAAAATATTGTAATAAATCAGTTTTTACCTTTGATTTTTTTTTATGTTTGATTTATATTGTGAAATTATTGTTTGTGAATTTATGGTGTTGTTATATATTATTTAGGTTGAATTGATGTTAAATTGTTGATTGTTAAATTATTATTAAATTGTATTTAATATTATTATGTAAATTATTAAATTTAAAATTATATTTAAATTTATCATTATGCGGATCCGGATATTCGGAATATCCACCCACAATCTATGCGGATATTACCTGCATCCAGATCCGCATATTTTTTTATGGATCCGGATGGCAAAAATTTAATCCGGATCCAGATCTGGATGCACCTACATCCAGATCCATCCGGATTTTATCATCCCTACATTTGTCTTGGAAAATTTGATGTCCAAAACAAATAATATTTGACAATTTCCTACAAAACGATTACAAATACATGTTACAAGGATGAAGAAGAATATTATTAGGTCCCTGAGAGAGTAAGAGTGTATATGATAGCAATTTTGTTTTCCCTTTTTTTCATAATGAAAAATAAAATGAAATAAAATGTACGTTTTGTTACATGTTTTCTGAAACATATTTTGAAAATTAAAAAAAATACTTTTTTTAAAATATGAGGAAACGTTGGAAACACTTTTTTTTTTAATTTTCCATAGATTTTGTTTGAAATTACTGTATAATAAGATAAAAAAATTTGGGTGGCACTGCATAAAATTAAATAAAATATCATTAAATTGTATTTCACATAATTTATATTATTTTTAATTCAATTGAGTCCACCTAATCTTTTTAAAATTGGTACTAAACAATTTTTTTTTGTTTTCAATTTTAGAAAACTTGATACTAAACACAATTCATTCTTTAAAAAAAAAAGGTCATTCTTAAAAACATCCTTTTCATTCTCAATTATTATCTTCAAAAACATCATTTTATAGAGGAATTAGCCTCAGAGGCCCACCCACATAAATCGGGCCGTTGTTTCTTGTTTTATATGACCAAGTTTTTCTTTCCATGAAAATTCTTAGCGCATAAATTCCATGTCACTTCATGTGGGGTCACATACTATGAATACATCACCAATCATGTGCATCTATTATACCGATTACGCACGACGTGAATACGCACGCAAGGGATCTTTTGCCCATATGCTGTTTTTACTAGTCAAATAAATAAGGGATAATAAGAAATTACTTTTGGTTTAAGAGTAATTTACATATAATATCAGTAGGGATGTCAAAAATCTCCACGAGGACGGGTACGCTTGGGGATTTTTCCCATTCGAGGAGGGTATGAGGATAATTTCATACCTAATTTTTTATTCGGGGAGGGGATGGGAAAATTTTTTTACCCAATTTCTTATTCGGGGAGGGGACGGGGATGAGGTGGAATTCCCATCCCCTACCCATTTCCCCATTTTAATTTTAAATTTTATTTTAAATTTTTAAAATTACTAGTAAATAAATAATAAATTTTAAATTATAAAATAATAAATATTGGTAAAAATAAAAAATATCAAAATATTTATATTATTAAACTTTTAGGCCTAATTAACTAATCAAAATCCTAAATTTTTATTTAGGACATTAAAAATATCGAGTAGATTTTATTAGCCCAACATTTTTTAAATTTTAATATTCTTTAAATATTTTAAACTTAAATCTATTTTTTATTTATTTTTAGATGTTATAATTGCCTACAGCGAATCACAATTTTAATATCTAATCTAATATTTGCTCCGATTTAACTATTGTGTTGTAAAGGGAATAGTTCACATTTATAAAGTGCCCACGCCACCATTGAAAAAATTAATTTTGAATCTAAATTTGATTTTATTTGTAACAATTTTGCATTAGACTATTACTTTGTTCATGATAGTTTGTAAAAGAAGTTTGTATCCCTTGCATGTTGTGTTACTTACTAATTTAATGTATGTGACTTTTGTAATAGATATTAATGTAAGATATATTTCGAACTTTACTTTTATTTAAATTTTTTATTTTAATATGATTACTTAAAATCGAAAACAAAAAAAAATGTATTAGTTATTCGGGGATCCCCTGTTATTATTCGGGGAGAGGATGGAGATTCTCTCAAGTAATTCTGACGGGGACGGGGACATACACAAAATATCGGGGATGGGTACGGGGAGATCGGTCCCCTCTCCTCCCCTCCCCATTGCCATCCCTAAATATAAGTTATCAGCTGTCCTTTATTTAAATTTTTATATAAAAATCTAGAGGTTAATTTTGACTTTTGCTATAAAATAGAAGTTTATACTAATAATTTTTTAAATTATAAAAGAATTAGCCACATAATTTTTTTAAAAAATTATGCCTCGATAGTAATTCAATTGTCTCTCCACGTGCATTTTGTCATACAATTTAATTGTGTTGAAATGTTAAAATTGTATTTATTTTTTTTTCAATAGATTTTTCTAATTGGATTGATGCCCAAATTGTAACTACTACCTAGTAACTGTGTCAAAATGTTAAATTACATTTATTGAAAATTAATGGGATTTTTTTTTTTATCTTTACTCCATTACATTGTCATAATAATCATGTAATCCTCGTAATAATTTTGTGATATTGTGCAATTTAAGAGGTGCCGTCTTACTGAGCCATAAATAAATAAAGTACCCTAGGGTTTCATAGGTTTACAAGTAGTAACATAATTTTTTTTTTTTTTTGTGCGTCTAATCTATACTTAATAACATTGGGGCCTGGGAAGTTGGGTTTGTGTAATCTTTATTTAGTAAGATTTTTTTTGAAACTTTATTAATAAGATTATAATCAAGATAAGAGTGGAGCTTAGTTTATAATATGTAATAATTTTTTTAAAAAAGAATAAAGAAAAATGATATTTACTTACGAATAAATAAATTTAAGTAATTTAAAGAATAAAATTCCCACGTCTAGACAGAACAGAATGTTTGGGTTGATTGACATCCACATGCGAAGTTGCGTACCCACTGTGAGCATCGACATATGTGGACCCTGGTAGGTCTATCGTTAAGTAATAAAATAGTAAGAAAACAAATGCTAAATAAATATTAGGACGTATTTACAAAGCTGCTTCAAGGAACTTGGAGAGAAAGTGACGGCATTTGAGTGCGCGAAGATAAAACGGGCCACATAATTGAACTCATGTGTCGTCACATGCACGAAAAGGACACCCATAATTTGAATTTTATCAATAAAACATCAATTATGAATTACACATAACACATCACCTATTGCTCTGAAGGATGCTTATCCAACAGTGCATTGAGGGCAATGCAAAGAATGACCATCCATTCCTACTCAGCTTAAATCTTTTGGCTCTTTCCCCCGCTTGTCTTGGCTTCATTTAATTTACACTCAAAATTCCTCTAGCAGATAGATAGCTACATGGCTGAATGCTGATCATCATCAAAATCCTCAAAACTTGAACTAGCAAATTCTATACCTAATAGCTACACATGGCCAGTATCGCTCCATTTTCTGATTCTATGTCACCTAACAACAACAACAGCACGCAAGGAGATGAGCTTCGCGTGTCTGAGGATCCCAAATTTGCGCTTCATGGTGAGGTTATGATGCTTATTATTATCTTGCTTTTTCTCATGTTCCTTTCAGTTCTTCTAGTCTTTCTTTACAATAAGAAGGATCAGTCACAATCTCAGTCTCAGTCTCTGGGGCACCATCTTTATCGGCCCAAACATGGCTCATTAGAGCAAGATTTGCCGAGGAAGTTGCCCGTTGCTCAGTTCAAAGCAGCTCATAATCTTGGTACTCATCAATCAAAGTTGCAACATGAACATGAAGAAACAAGCTCGACAACGTACGCATCAATCGGCATAGCATGAATACGCCGTCGTATCAAGTTTATTGCTCATCTGCTCGTTTCTCGACGGAAAGAGCTAGGAACTTCAAGCAAACCCAGAGGGTGTTGCTGTTGCTGTTGCTGTTTCTGTTTCTGTTTCTGTTTAGCAAACTAGATTGCTGGTGGTTCAATTAATTTCTTCTGTACAATGTACAAAATTAATCATGTATTGCTTTTGCTGAGATGCGGCCATGCGCTGGACGTGACAAAATATTTTTGTTTTTTGTTTTTTGGTTTTTGGTTATCATTTTGCAGCTTCTTTATTCTCCTGTTAACGATTAAGAATGTAGTTTTCGGAGGAACGAATGGATGAAAGATCTTCCATGTTTGCTTTAACTTGTGGTGTCAGTCAAATACATCTGGCATTTCCAAATATCAAAATCTAACGAGATATTTCACAATATTACCGAAATTATTATTTCAATGTATCAAATTATATTAGCTTATAAAGAATAACAGTTTAAATTTTATACAAATTGATGCGACACTCAAATTAATTTGTGATTATACAATTGCACTTATTTAAAACAATGCCTCTAAAGATTGGTTATTACATCAAGAAATTAAATAAAAGGAGTATTTAAGAAGGGCTCAATTTCTTCGAAGTAAAATACAAGTACTTGCAACAGATGACTAGTAAATATATATGAAGTAAAAGTAATCAAATTTAATTATATATTATTACATTCAAAAAATTAAAAAATAAAAGTGGTACTGAAGGACTGCTTGGTCAAAAAAGGTACGCCTTATTTACCTTCGTTTTGATCTAGGAAGAAGAATCAAGTGTAGGAAGGCCCCATAGGACATGCAAATTTAATTATCTGACATTATGTCGCATTCACGGATAAACTATCTTGCCACCGGCCATTGTACCTTATCATAATTTTGGGAGAATTACGCAACAATCCATATTGTTTCCGGAAAATTTAAAGTATAGGTTTCGAGTTTTTAATAAATAAGCCCTAATTTAAAAATTACTCTCTCTCTCTTCTTGTCAATCCTTCTCCTTCACGTTTCTTTTCTTTTCGTTTCTTTTTTTTTGTTAGTTTTTAATTTTTTTCTCATCTCTCTCTCTCTCTCTTTTAGAATTTCATAGGTAATTTTATATTTTTAATTTTTCAAAGACAACAAGAGGGATATATATATATATAAGGAATTTATAGTAAATCAATCAATTGGATTAGATTTGTTGTTAGTTTCATTTGGTCTCATGTTTTTAAGTTGATTTTACTGCAGTGGTTGGATGGTGATCTCCAAAGATGGTAAGCTTATTTAGTTAATTTTTGACATGGTCAATTGGTTTGGTCTAATGATCAATTTTTGTCAATACAAATAAAAATTTATCTCTCTCTCTCTCTCTCCCTCTCTCCCCCCATACTCTCTAATAATTTCCATAGCCCAACTCGATTAGGTTCCTTTGCATCTAAGCTATCCAAAACTTTTAAAAATCTTGTGCCACCTTGCCTTTAATACTGATATATGATTAACATTTAATTAACTTTATTTTTAATTTATTAATCACCAATTACTTGAGTGAATTTTACTAGGAAAAAGATCAAATAATAAGAGGATCTTGATCTATCCCAATTACCTTAAAACTCAAAATTTCAATCATTAACATTAGAAAGAAAATACTTAAAAGTGCTGAAACTATATTTAAATTTGACCGAACAAGTGCAAACACTAAAGTAGCTTATCCATCCCAAACTGTATTATTATTAGTAAAAGCTTGAACTATGAATTTTGGGCCTAATCTGAAATATGTTTAACCAAACACTGAATAAATCTTTTAGATTTTGACCAATTAGAAGAATTTGCTTTATTTGTTTCTCTTAAGCAAAAAAAAAAAGAAAAAGAGAGAGACAAAACCTCTTTTCAATTTTTATTTTCATAAAAATCAAATCAACAAGTTAGTAGAAAGTTTTACATGAATTATATCATTATTAAACAATAATTAGTAAACTCATTATAAGTATCTAGACATTTTATCAAATATACATGAAACAACAAGATATAATTATTCTGCCAATACTTAGCTCTATTTTGGTCCTATAATAAAATTAGAGAAATAAAAGAAAAAGAGGAAATGATAACTCGTTTTCTTTTCCCCTTTCAGCTTTAATGTTTTGTACCTCCTTGGTAATATGGATAATTAATCATGGTAGTAGATTTGAGAATTAAATAGCAATATTGGGGAATGGAATAAATCAAAGGATATGTCTTGTTGAGGTTAGGGAGTAATGGTAGGGTTTATTTTGTATTTAAGGGACCGATGACTCTCATGGACAAACACTAGATCATGCACTATAATTATCTAATATCAGTTACAAAAATCCTTTCCAAATTCCCTACTTCTTCCTTGTTCATGTCATTTAACAACTTAACCAATAAATCAGAATCTTTATTTTGAAAAAAATAATAATAACTAAGACAGAACTCAGAAGAAAAAAATGATAATTTAAAGATTACCCACGGATTCCGTGAGAAAGAAAGCGGAGGATGATAACGAGGGTGAGAGTGTGAGATGATAATAATTATGTAAACAAGAGAGATTCCAATGTTAAAAACCCAAGTAAATAAAATACATCCCTGTGGCTCTGCCATTAGATTTACTTTTGCAATTGTTGTGATGGATCCAATGATTGGATCACAAAATGACAAATTTATGGGTACCTTGCAAGTTGCAACTGTGGCAAATTAACCGGACCCTCCACGTACCGCTCAATATTATTCCGTTCTACTTTTTCATCATTTGTGGGGTTTAGATGTTGGCAAAAAAGATGTATAAACAGTCCAAAATCCAAAATCAACAAGTTATAATTATAATTTGAGTAATCGTGGGTCACAAAATGACATTTGTTTCCTAAATTTTACTTTTAAATGTAAATGTATAATAAATACTTTCGTGAAATGCTGTCAGCTGGCCTATTAGCTCAGTTGGTTAGAGCGTCGTGCTAATAACGCGAAGGTCGCAGGTTCGAGACCTGCATGGGCCAGTGTTATTTTTTGGGTACATCTTTTTATGAATGGACTGATAAACATGGGCCAATTGTTTTTGTAAATGAGCGATTGAGCTAGCTCCCGGGCAGGCCCCTACAACCAGCTGCAACCAGCGTTTCAAATGAAAACAGATCTTTTGACACCCTTTAAAACTCCTTACAAAACCCATTCTTAACCAAAATTAATTAAAAAACCCAAGACAAATCAATTCATTCCTGTTTTAAATGAAAACTTAATTAAATAGTTGAACAAATATATTCTTGGACAAAATTTTTACACCCAACCGATTTCATAATTTATATTCATATATTTGAATTTTAATTGAATATATTTCTTTTTTTTTTTTGGAGAAAATAGAAACTAAATAATAAAAAGAAAAAAATTTTAAATAATTTTTTTTTATGAATGAGACACTATTTGCACTCAAAATACTAGACACTTACTCATCAAATTAAAATATAAACTATTACTTAGTATACTAAAAAAATAAAATCCCAAAAATACCCTCAGTGAACCAACAACCCCCTTTTCTTGTCCCTCTCTTTTTCCTCTTGCAAGCTCATGACATCAATAACTTGAAAACTCTCCATGGAAGAATTCTAACAGCTTTCTAACTCGCTCTTTCTCTCATTTATATAACCCCCCTTTTTTTTACTAACTTTTTCCCTTGAGGTTTATTACTTTACTATACTAATAGAAAATCTAATTCTCATAAAATCTGGCATCTTCAACACGTGCAATTTTAAAAGAATCCTCCATATTGTCTAATGTACAAGTTCCTAAAAATTATAAAACTGAAGAAGTATTGAGAAAATTAAAAATGCTCATTACTTTTGGGAAAAATCTTAAAAAATAAATTTAGAATGGTATCCACTTAATTTCATCTTCTTTCAAGCAAATACAGATATCAATTTTATTAAAAATTGTGTCTCATATCTTTTATGTCAGTTTAGGTCTACTATCATTGAAAGAAAATATTAGGGTTTTAAAAACTTTTGGTGGGTGTGCTTAGAAGGGTGTCAAAAGTCATATAATTTTAGTTAATTATATTGAAATATCATTAATTATATTGGACATTCAGATTTTATTAATAAATATCCTTAAAATAATTTACAATTAAGGACGTTTTAATATGATTAAAATTTGAGTGTCCAATATACTTTTTTAACGTGCAAATAGACCCGTCCATTTTATATTTTAGAATTTGTATGCAATTTAAAAAGAAGTAATTTTTGGGTAACATGGAAAGAGTTGGTTAATAATATATGAATATGTATTTTACCAATTACACTGTGAGTATTTTAGAAATAGCATTTAAAAGGGGTGTTACAAGGATTTTAGAGATTTGTGAAAAGCTTCTCTCATACAAATGAAAGTTGCTGTCAAAATAATCGATAATAAAAATTTTCTAGACTGGGAAAAAAATCTTTTACAAATACCCTGTTAAGAATTCACAACATGGTTGGATTTTTACTCCTATTTTCTTTAGTTGGTAAATAGTAATTGAAATATGAGTTGGATATTGGCATTCATGCTTCGCAAAGAAAATTAAAATTTTCGCTGTCATCAACTACCTATATACAACAATTTGCTAATTATCTTACCAAAAAAATGTGTGACAGAAAAAATATGTAACCATTAATACATATAAACGTGGATGCAGCAGAGTACAGGTATAAGTAAGTGCTTGAGTTAATTTGTGTCTTATTAGATACACTTGCCATGTATTCTTTAATCAATATCCAATAAATTCACAATTTGATAAGCTAAGTTGTGTTGCTATTTAATATTAGATACACTTACCATGTATTTTTTGCGTTTTTTGAATGTTGACAATGGATAATTTCCACTGTGTTAAAAAAAAATAAAAATTAGGCCTTCAATTTTCAAATTTGAGAAACTTGTATATAAATGGCTGTGGGCAGGCTGTAGAATTGCCAGCTCTTAGCTAATCTGTGCTTCTTCCATTTAGTAAGGCTAGAAGGTGAAGTCGCTCATTGAATTTTTCTTTTTCTTCGTTAATTATTTTAGATAACTAAATGGGATGCCACAATTTGTTTTACAGGTTCAAAACATTAATTCAAGAATGTTGAATCGAACACGAAGCTTTTCATCATCTTCTTGCATTAGCATGGAGAATTTGGCATCGCTTCGACGATCGGCTAGTGATTCTGTAGCTCTGATGAGCAGTACCAATCTGATCAAGATTGGTGTTGGAGATAATTTCTCCTTTGAAGGAGACGTGGAAACTTGTAATGGTGATGATCATAATAATAATAATCATCTTAATTATTCATCAGACAAGAAACCAGGCTCTGCAAATAATGAAGTGAGAGCCCTAACTCCAATTGATTCTTCTAGCAAAATCGACCCTCAAAAAAGCGTTGCTAGTAATGACCATGGCAAGGGCCCCAAGAGGATGAAACGGTTGGATTTTTTTTTCCCTTGTTTGTTTATTATCTGTATATACAAATTTTAACTAAAATTCTTTAGTTTTTTGTTCAGCAGATTGCTTGCAAACAGAGTGTCTGCTCAAAGGTCTAGACTTCGAAAATTGGCGTACATGGAAAAACTCAAGAAAGAAATAAACAATGAAGAGGTGAAATAATATTGGATGTATTCTTAATTTATTAGTTTATTATTTAATCTCTATTTAATTAGTGTTTTTGAAAGTCTCTTTATTCCTTTGGTTACTTGCGGGTCAATGGTTTCTTCAATATAGTATTAGAGACATTGTCTTATATATAAATTCTCTTGATGAGAGACCTTGTTGAACGAACATAGTATTAGAACCAAGGTCTTGTTGAATTCTCCACGCACAAAACTGTGTTAATACGTTCTTAGATCAATTTCTTGTTCTATGGTTTATATATGTATAGGCCAGATTATCAGTGCTGCTGCCACTAGTTTCTCACTATGAGACTGAGTGCAAGCTGCTTGGAAAAATGAACCGTGAGATGAAGGAGATGATGGAAGCTCTGGAGAATGAGACAGCTGCCAAAGAAGGTAATTTGAGATAGCTGTTAGCTCTAGAATATTATATACACATATAATTGATGGACTTTGATAAATATATTTAGTATAATTGGAAAACATGCGTGGCTGCAGCTGAATTCCAAGCTCTTATGGAAGAGAAAGAGGCCCTGGGTCTGGCCTATAGGTTGCTAGGAGAAGGAAAATGAAGATCCTCCATCTGGATTCTGATCTCTTGAGGAAATCAAAATCTTTGTTCCAATAGCTTAATGAAAATTAATAAGTTTGCCAGTTTCCTTTGTATAAGTTGTCAAAAGCATGGATCATGGTCCAGAAATTTGATAAACATGGAGAACTTCATTTAATCACATACTACATTTCCTTTATTTATTTTAAATGAATCACTAAAGAAGAGGTATCTTAAAGAGTGACATTATCAGTAATAGGAGTAAGGGGATCCAT